>CAWUFW010000510.1:2090239-2786985 GCA_963921515.1 Calotriton arnoldi
CGGCTGAGGGAAACTGGCGGAAGCTTGTTGACACACCCATGCATGAAGTGCTGTGCCCCAATGGGAGGGCTTCCTTTGGAGGACTGAGCTTTCCCAGACGGTGCAGAATCAATCAGGTGTGGTTTCAGAAGTACTAAGGGAGGGAGCAGTGTCTGCATACCCATGGAGAAAGAAACAAACCAACACAAAGTAGAACACGTGTGGCCTGCATGGCATATGTGCTGAATAGCATCTTGGAAATATGGGGTCAGGATCAATCAAGCAGTCTGATTAGAGCGCACAAGGGGTAGCTTGCACATACACCTCAGAGGCAGACACAAATCCATTTGGCATTGGAGGCAGTGGGTGAGCTTGCCTGGAGAACCCTGGCTATTTAGGGAGGCCAAGAGATTATACAACCTATAGCAAAAGGGGGATAGCGGAAAATCTAGGCCATGGGCAAGATTGCTGAGCAAGCCATGACCCCCAAGAGACACACTCAAGGCCAAGTGATGGGATACTTTGAATTATTGAGGTCTAGAAGGAAGACCCTCACAGTGGATGTTACTGTGACAACTGCAGGAAGTGAAGATATACCGTCCAACATGGCCGTAACTAAGATGGAACTACTGGCCAGCAGTACTCTCTTGAGGTAAGAGCTAGAGGGGAAGATTGCCAACCTGAGGGCTTATATTGTTTCGGCTGGTCAACTGCAAGAAGTGAAAATATACCATCCAACATGGCCCTAACCAAGATGGATCTACTGGCCAGCAGTACTCTCTTGAGGGAAGAGCTAGAGGGAAAGATTGCCAACCTGAGTGCTTATATTGTTTCGTCTGGATCTAGAGTGGTATAGGTGGAGAGGCAAATTGACACAGTAAAGGAAAGGAGTTTGACCTTGGAAGAAAGGTGGGCGCCCTGACATCGCAAATTGAGGCAACTGCTCAGAAACAGGAGGACCTTGAAAATCAAACCAGACTAGACAACATTCATATACGAAGTCTTAGAGGCGGGGCAGAAGGAACAAGTATAGAGGCCTTCATAAAGGGACTTTTCGCTATGTTGTTAGAGAAAGAAACAGAACACATTATGCTTGACAAAGTCCACCCTTAAGGCTTATACCCTCCGCTGACACAAACCGACCCAGAGACATACTAGCAAAATTCCAAAACTTTCAAACCAAAGAGAACATGCTGAGAGCAGCAAGAGCTCAAGATCAACTGAGATATGAGGATAACGATTGTGCTCTTTTTCAAGACATCGTACCTGGCACTTTGGCTAGATGGCAGTAGTTTTGCCTGGTCACCAGCTTTCTTAAACACAATAAAATACCCTACAAATGGCTCTACCCTTTTGGCATAGCTTTTGAATTTAATAATAAGCCCTGGCAAACATTGAAATAAACAAGATTTGACTATATTGCTTGGCATTCAACTGATGGACAAGGAACAAGCCTCATCTGGTCCTTTGATTATGAGCTCAAGCAGAGGGGGCTCCTCGGACCCTGAATGGCAGACACTGTGCCCTTAGAATCAAAGGGGAACTAAATGCTGAAGAAGGAGAACTAACTCAAACCGAGTCAATGCCATAAGAGGCCATGATTCCGTAGGGAGACAACAACAAAGATACAAGGGATGATCTGGAACTATGACTGTCGAATTAAAGGAGGGCCCTTCGATTCATATGACTGGACATGTAACAGCGAGATAGCCTTCACGAGACCATGGGAATTACTGATTCCATGGGTTACCTCGCACCTACAGTGCACACAATTCCCACTCAAAGTGGGCGAGGAGGTCTCCGCTTAGGGACTTCCATTGTACCTTTTGACATTTGTTTTAAGATATCCTTTTCTCTGTTTTGTTTGCAGGTTGGGCAGGTTATGTTGGGGTTCTGTATGGGGAAAGAATCAAGACACTAAATGGATCGGTGAAAATCCAGCGTATCCACAATCATCTCTTACATATGAAGGTCTGCACAATCCCATAGAGCGCATATACACGTTAACCACACTAAATGGTTAAGTATTAGTATTAAACATTAGGAGACTGAACTCCCCAAAGAAACACATGAAAACTTGGCACTACATAAAAGGAGGGAAATTTGATATAGTTGCTTTACAGGAAACCCACTTAAAGAAACTAGAGGGGACCAGACTTAAACACAAACACTACTAAAATATCTCCCATGCTTCGTGCCACTCGAAACAGTGGGGTGTCTAACCTGCTGCATAGATATTTTTCCTTTGCTGCATCAGATAGTAAAAGGGATAAGGAGGGCAGATACCTCATGGTGAGGGGGTT
The DNA here is from genome assembly GCA_963921515.1 of Calotriton arnoldi. Lineage (NCBI taxonomy): Eukaryota > Metazoa > Chordata > Amphibia > Caudata > Salamandridae > Calotriton > Calotriton arnoldi. The sequence continues at coordinate 2,092,522 of CAWUFW010000510.1, forward strand.
ACTTGCATGGAGGAAACTTACTATAGCAATGGTATATGCTCCAAACACTGGTCAGGACTCTTTCCTGTTTAACACCTTGGCTGCGGCGCGAATTCCGCCGCAGTGCTGAACATTCCAATCGCGGGCGTGGCTCGGACGGCCCCCGGCCGTCGTGCTCACATGCCCAGCGTGACTCATGACGGCCGGGGACCGTCATGAGCACGGAAGGGGTTAATGTACTAGGGGTCTTATTTACAAGCCCCTTGCGCCACTTTTAATATGGGGGAAAGTGACGTGCTGTTGTCGCAAGGTGCTTGTAAATAAGCCCCTCAATATCTTAGTGGAATTGATGGAAGAGGACATCCTTTTGATTAGAGACTTTACGATGCATTGGAACCCGGTTCTTGATATAACAAGTCCATAGACACATACAAGGGGAGTCTCTAAAATGCTTTAAAAAAAGCTAAGAGAAGTAGGGTTCTGTGATGTCTGGAAGGAACATCATGATACCCATTGAGATGTCACCTTTTTTTCCCCATGTCTATCGGACATATTCCAGGATTAACTATATCATGGCTAATACCACATTACTATCTTTGATATCTAACCCTGAAATATGAATAATAGTCTTATGCGAGCATGTCCCACTTCTATTAGATATGACATGGATGCACCGACCACAGAAGATTGGCAGATGAATGTTTCACCCCTCTTTACTTAATGACCCAGTATTGTGAGGGGAACTACGCACCTAGATTGAAGACTACCTCAACACTAACGACACACAGGAGGTTTCACTAGCGATTGTATGGAGTAAACTCAAAGCTATCCTGCAAGGCACATGTATCAGCAAGGTCTCCTATCTCCAAAAGTTGCGACATCCATATAGGAAATATTGGAAAGCAACATTGAAACAGTAGAGCAAGTATGGAGATGTGCCCTCCCACCACATGCTGAAAGAAGTTAATTTATTCAATGGCCAACTACGTACTTTGAGTACCAATAGGACAGAACTGTCATTACTGTGCTTAAAATAACTATATTATTCACTGGATAATAAGACTGGAACCTAATTAGCTAAGCAAATCCAGACCCAAAAAAATGGTAGGGCTTTATAAAGGAGATTTACTTGGAGAATGCTTTACCTGTTTCAAGACCTCCCGGTACCGGTGCCATTGACAAATATATTTCAAGTTAACACCATACTTTTGAGATCAGTGAAAAACTAATCTCAAAAGTATGGTGTTGACTTGAAATATATTTGGAGGGTAAAGCAGCCTAGGGTGGCGTATAGAATCTAATGCAGTCCCAGAGAAGGAGGGAGACTTGCCCTGCCACATGTCATACCTACGACAGAGCAGCATAATTGAGGGTCCTTGCAGACTGGAGCTCATGAAAATCTGAGAAAATGTAGGTACATATGGATGGGGCAGTCACAAGTCCCTCTTTGTGGAACCTGGTGTGGAAACCCCATTCAGATAGATCACCCAACGCATACCTTAACACGCCGACACAGACAATATTGATGGTATAGGACGAAGCGAACAAATAATTAAACTAACTACATATCCCTCTCTGCATTTCACCATACATTTCAATTCAGCTTTCACTCCGGCATTGCAGTCGGGCCCATTAGATATCTGGAGGGAAATGGGTTATCACATGCTCAGTGATAATGTACAGAAAGGGTATCATTAAATCCTTTAATGACTGCAAAAAAAGAACTTAAATGAAAGCAAGAGATATCACTACATACAGGTCCGACACTGGGTACAAGAAGCTGTCAATAAGGAGGCAAATATTAGGGAACTATCACCCATGTAGAACTTTGTACGTAGAGCCCCTGGGGCAAAGAAAAACGCTTCGGTCATATACCAATTATTGCTAGACTCTACACTAAAGAAAGACCATCCCTATAAATAAAAGAGGGACACACTGATGTGCAAAGCACTTATGCAGGCATTTTGGGCCCAGCTATGGAGAAGCCTTAACAAACTGACAAAAAGAATCCTAGGAAGGGAAACACACTACAAACTCATCTTTGACTGGTACCTATACCTGACCAAATTACATAAATGTTATCCTAGAGTTAGCTCGTTTTGCTGGAGGAATTGTGGGCCAGAGGGTGAACTGGTTCATCTTTGGTGGGACTGCAGAAAAATTAAACCATTCTGAGGGGAGGTTTCTGTGAGTATGAGAACAATGCTGGGCTATCCACTCCCAGAGACCTTCATATTCTTGGTTACAGGTGGTCAGGTGAATGATATGCTCTAACAATCCAAGGGGGATAAAACTCTAATATGGAATTGCCTGATGGTGGCAAAAACAACTGTTGCAGTGTTCTGACGGCAGACAGAACACCCAGGTATTGCTCTTTAGTGGGTAAGGATTTGGAGTATTATGGCATGGAAAAACTGACCTGCAATGTGTTCAAGTATTGCACGGACTTTGTATCAATTTGGGATCCACTTTTACAATATTTTATTAAAGGAATTCCCGCGACATCACATCCGCCACAACTAAAAGCACTCAAGTTGTTTTGGAGGGGGTGTTCTGAATTGGCTTGGGCACCAAGTGAAGTATGGGGGATGCATAATGCTCTGAGCTGTAAAATGGGGGATACAAGTACTACAAAGGGGCAAATGTGGACATTAAATAATCGATGGGGGGATGTTTTGGCTGATCAAGTACTTTGTCATAAGCGCCTCGTCAACAGGGGAGGAGGGACGGGGGTCAAAGGGGAAACGCAGCAGCAGGAATGATTGTAAGACGACTTAATAGACACCATATGAGAAAGTGCATGCCATGAGACTGTGAAATCACCACGTTATTAACCTGTGGCTATTGTAAGATTTGATCTCCAAACACAATAAAAAGTTTAGGTTAAAAAAACATTGAAATACATAATTAGCTAGCTGCTGCTCTGCATCTGCTCCATTATAATTTATCTTGTGAATTGTGCAAAGTAATATTAATACCTTTGAGAATTGACGATTGCTCAATGTACCTTTCTTTGTCTCGTAAAAACATTAGTACCTAAAGAAAACATTTAAATTAAATAAGGACAATATGACATCATTTTTATTTTGCGACAAAGTGCTTCGGAGTTAAATAAGCACACTCAATGCACTCACAGTAAAGTCTCTTTGCAGTTTGAGTTTTTAGTGTTTTGGTATTGTATCCCAAAGAAATAGGATTTTTAAACTAGATTAATTAGTTTGGCTTTGTTTGGAGGCAGAAGGCCAGTAAAAATCAAACACACTGTTGAAAACTCTAGACTCGTAGTGGTTTGGAATTACAGAAACACTTTGATTTCTTTTTGGCATCGAAGAGATAGTCACTTACGAAAGTAATATACCCCGTATCTCTTTCGCAAACTCTTAATAAGACTTGACATTTGGGGAGAAACAGATAGTAATAAAAATGAGCTTTTTTCCTTGCTACGACAATAGGTGCTTAGCATACACACCTCGACAAAACATACCTCACAATGTCCAAGAGAGTGTGTTAAAGGAGCAAGAAGATTTTGGTCACAAGCAAATGACTGTTCTTAGGAAGTGATCAATCGTAAGAAGCCCCTGCTAAAGGAGGAGTCCATCAACAAAGTAGGGCTGTCCCACACATGTAGGCATGATTTGACTTTGCTTGGATTGAAGTAGTAAAGTGTCAGAATTTAAGGATAATAGTGTTATTCCCCAAAAGGTATATAGCCGACAATCTCGATCATCCACTTGTTCCTACCAAGGTAAGGTATAATAGGTTGGTTAGGAACCAGAGGGGCAAAGGGGGTAGGCAAACGACTCTGGCCTCACTAGTTCGGAATAGCATCCATAGTGTCCTAAGATCACCTCAGTACCACTGCTTGGATATCTGAGGTCTTCGATTAGTATGGAGATTGTGTGAACTAACCCAATTTTTTTAAACAATAGTCAGGGAGAACTAGGGCTGGTGGAACTGTGTCTAGCGGAAAATGATGCTGCCCCCCAGGTAGTTAAATCATTTAATGATCTATGCCTAAATATTAGGAAAGCACTCTTAAAGCCTTTCCGCCCCATGGTGTCTCCCCCAGATAGTTTAACCATGATTGTTCAGTGGCAAATCGCATGCTTCGACAGACCCTTGCAACCTAGGGATCCTGTAGCAGTGGCCGTTGCATGGAAACATTTATACAGAGGTCACCGTAAAGCGATGGAGGGAAGTTTTAACGCAGCAGTGGGACATGTTAGCACAGGCAGCCACTGTGAAAGATAGTAAATCCTTCTGGTCCTCTGTTTCAGAAATGTGGCATTTAAACCAGCATGTATCCTCGATCACCTGTCTTATTACTAGTGAAAATGGGGAAGCACGTTTTGCTAGCATCTATGCAGCCTTCCCATCAAGTGTAGAATTTATAATTAATCTTGAAAGCTTAAGAGGCTTTCAAATAAGCCTAGAGGAAGTAGAGGGTGCGATTAGCCAAAGTACTAGTTGTAAGACTCTAGAACCTGATAGTGTCCCAATTGACCTAATAAAATGTAATACAGACTTTTGGGCACCTTTATTAACTTATGTTTTTAACAATTTAGCTTACACCACACTGCCTGTCTTATGGTCTACCTCTAGCACAGTCCCCATATTTACAAAAAGCAATCTGTCCCAACCTGGTTCCTACCGTCCTATCTCTCTGATCGATACCACGGTCAAAGTCTTGTGGCGGGTCATATATAATAGAATTAAGGAGTGGATCCAAGCTGAGTCAGTCCTATACCCATCTCAGTATGGGTTCAGAAATAAAATGGGGACAATAGAGCAATGTCTAACTCTGAACTTGGTGCTTGGCAAATATACTGTTGCTAAACAAACCCCACTCTACCTGGCGCTCATGGATTTGATGTCAGCCTTTGACTATGTGAATTGCTCCAAGCTTTTGGCAGATGCTTACTTTGCATGGGGTGGATAAAGCACTAGAGCACTTTTTGACCGCTGTGGTGGTAGCATCCCATGTAGTGATCAGTAGGAGTGAACAGGCACTTTTTACCTGGAGTCAGGCCTGCACGCTCACTCATTCAAAGTTGCACTGCTGTGTGTTTAACTCACCGTTAGCCTACATCGGTTTGGTGTGTAGTGCTGTGCAGTGAATGTGTGGAGTACATGTGCTAGACATAGGCGTGCCTGTGAATGGTACAATTCAGGGCTAATGCAGTGCTATGCAGTGCGTGTATGTTATGTGACTGTGCTGGGTGTATGTGTGCCTGTGAGGGATACAATACATGAAGGATGTAGTGCAATGGTTCAGTACATGGCTGACTCTGGGTTCCATTTTCGGAGACCAAGGCCTGTATGGCGAAACATTGGGAGGTACAGAAATCCCCCTAGACACATTTGTGTACTGATGCATTCCTGTAAGCTTTTTGGGGCACACTGGAGTGAGGAAGAGCCAGACTCCTCTGCTTCACTTCAAAGGGTGCTCTTTGATTCAGAGAGAGGTCACAAGTAAGGGTCCTCGGCCCATCTCAAGAAGGAGATTGAGTTGATAAGAGAATCATAAAGAGCTGGGGTGATACCCTGGATTAAAGTTTTGACACCCAGGTCTGAACTCTAGTCACTCCCATGGCCTGTGTTGCGGGGTTATCAGCTTTGTAGTCGCTCCTGCAGATTGCTTTCTGGAGAAAGAGTGGTCAACATAGTGGGAATTTCAAAAGGAAGCAGCCCTCCAACATAAACTTCAAAGACTCAGACTCTAAATCACATTTGGTGTCTGGAAATGGACTAGAAGAAGGAGAGCTTGATACACCAAAGATCGGAAACTGTTAAGCAGCAAGTCAGGCTGTGTAGGGAGGAGAAGCTCCGCAAGACTTCTACCTATGACCTGGACAAGGGGCCAAGGCCTGCTAGTCTCCCAGCTGGGTGAGGGGATGTCACCCAGGGAATCTAAGACCACCTGCCTTGGAGCCTGGAGCACCAGTGCCTGCCTACTTGCCAATACCAATGTTCCCTGTGAGGAAGAGGAAAGCGTTGGAGGGGTTCGGGGTCCAGTGGAGAATCCTTTCAAGTGGACTCCATTAGTAAGGTATGAGGAGATGGCTGCTGCACTGATCGGGTTGTTGCCCGTGTGAAGGAAAAGTCAGCAACCCTTGTATGCCAGAGCAGGGCCACCAGGAAGTGAGCTGTGATAGTCGCTATGACAAACGGATCATCGCCCATGTGCAGCAAGGAACCGACGTCCCTGGATGCCAGGATGGGCTGCTGTGTACAGATTGCAGTGCTGAGTGGGCTTTAGCCCATGTGAGTTAGTAAGCCAGTGACCACGTATGCTTGGAGGGGCCACTGTGAAGGAATCTGCTGTACCAATCAGGTTGGAGCTCATGTACGGTGATGAGCCAGCACTCTCGTATGCCAGGAGGGGCCCCCATGAAGAATTCTTCTGTGCCGATTGAGTTGGAGCCCATATGCAAAGGAGAGGCGATGACCCCATATGCTGGAGGGGGCCACTGGGACAAGTAAGAAGTGTGACCTGTTCGGGATTGCCACCGGAGAGAGAGGACACCATGTGGACCCCTATGGACCCGCACCGTGACTGACGACGAACATCGGTACTGTCACACTATTTCTTCCCCCACTCACCGTGGGAAGGACCAAAGACTTTACCTAGCTTGGGGGAGCCACAAAGTACCTCTGATCACTAATGCCACACAAGAAGGTGTGAGGAACTTGAGGACTACCAAGCTTAGCCCACCTGTGCTGGGCTGGGTGCAGAGAACTTACTGGAGAATTAGTTTGCTCTGATCCTCCAGGTGCTGGTAAGATGGATTTCGGGCCAGTCAGCCACAGAGGAACTTGCTTGCCAGATATCGCTTCAACATTGGAGCACTTTTGACTGTAAGACAGAGTCGTAGACAGAGTCGTAGAGGAACTCTTGAGATTCAGACTATTAGTGGGGCTTACTCTAGATATTGCTTATGGTGAATGGGGAATAACCACTATCTGTCGAGTGAAGAGGGAGCGGGACACAGGAAACTGCCGAAACAACTCTGGAGCCCTGACTTCAGGGGGGCTGGGGAAGTTTTTTGTGAATGTTGTATTTTCTTTTGTGTTACTCATGGTAAAATAAAATACTTCTTTTTCATAGAAGTATTTGGCTGGACAATCTTTTATTGCTGCTGCTGCACACATTTTAAGGTGTTAGTCTGTGTTAACTCCCTGTATCTTCCCCCCGGATGGAGGCTTGGATACATCCTGATTCCTCTCGTCCTTTTATTGTAGAAGCTGATGCTTCACAATACGCCATAGGTGGTATTTTATCACAGAGACACTGGACAGATGCATCCAATAGCTTATTATACTAGAAAATTGTTACCTGCTGAAATAAATTATCCCATAGCTGATAGAAAATCGTAAGCCATTAAAGCTGTATTTCAGGAATGGCGTCCCTACTTGTTAGGAGCCAGGCATCCTGTAACCATTTATACATATTATCATAATCTCCAATGCTTGCGATCTGTAAAAGCGTTGTCTGCTCGACAACTCAGATGAACCTTGTTTTTTGATGACTACAATTTTATCATCACTTATCGTCCTGGAAAAGAGAACTCTAAAGCTGACGCTTTATCACGTATTGGGGTGAAAGAGACATTAGATCAACCACATAAACCACAGTCCATACTCCCCTTACGATGTTTTCAGGCAGGTGTTTGTAACATGGACCTGTTAAGAGAAGTAAAGTCTGAACTAAAGAAAAAAGCACAGAATGATTGGCAAGCTATGTACCCTTCATTGGAAAGACGATTTATTATGGATGAGTGAACAACTTTTTGTACCTACTCTAGCATTACAAACCATTGCTGTTCAATTAAGTCATGACACACCTTTGTCAGCTCATCCAGGTATCACTAAAACATATCATTTGGTGAAACATCATTTCTGGTGGCCCTCCATGTTTGATGATATTCAAAAGTAGGTAGAAACGTGTGCCGTTTGTGTCCAAAATAAATCTTCGCATCAAACCCCTAGTGGACTCCAACGACCTTTACCAATACCTCCACAACCTTGGCACACTGTGTCTCTAGACTTTATTGTAGAACTCCCAGTAACCAAAGCAGAATATACCACGATTTTAACCGTAGTTGATCATTTCACCCGCATGGCCCATTTCATACCTTTAAAAACACTCCCCTCTGCATCAGATTTGGCAAAAATATTTACGACTAATATGATACGATTACATGGCTTTCCTTCCACAGTCATGTCTGATCGTTATCCTCAATTTATTTTCTTGTTTCTGGAAGGCTTTGAGTAACTCATTAAACATGGAGGTACGCACATCATCTAGTTATCACCCTCAAACCGATGGATTAACGGGACGTACCAATCAAACGATTGAACAATATTTACGCTGTATGTTAACTGAGTGTGAACAAGAATGGGTAGACATCTTATGGGCCATGGAATTCCCTTATAACAATGCTCAGCATTTATCCACAGGTATGTCCCCATTTTTCTGTGCACAAGGATTTCACCCAAAAGATATTCCTTGGAATGTACACCCAGACATAACAGTCCCTACAGCTCATGAATATTTTAAAATATTAAGTACTATTCAGCAACAAGCACAATACCATTTAGCCAAAGCCAAAGAAAATCAGAAACGTCTGGCTGATTTGCATCGCTCTCCTCAACCACAATATGTGATAGGTGAAAAAGTGTGGTTGTCTACAAAAGATTTGCATCTCAAAGGTAATAAAAAGTTTTATCCCCGTTTTATTGGGCCCTTTCTTATCCAACAAATCCTAAATCCGGTAGCCATAAAATTGACTTTACCAAATAAATATCATATCCATCCTGTTTTCCATGTTTCTCTTCTCAAACCATACAATCCCACAACCAGAAAAATATCTCCACCACCCCCAGGAGATGTGAAGGGGAATATGAGGTAAGAACTCTGTTGGATGCTAAACTACTTCGGAAAATTATATTATCTGGTAGATTGGAAGGGTTATGGACCGGAAGAGCACTTTTGGGAGCCTTTGGCTCATCTATAAAATGCACCAAAACTTGTCAAAGCCTTTCATAGGCGTTATCCTGATAAACCATGTCCCATTTCAATGGTGTTGGGAGGAATTTTGCGAGCGGGGTACTCTCATGATTCCATACCTCCAGTAAAGGCCTGTGATATAACCCAAAGAAGCCCTCCGCACACTGGATAAGGTGTGTGGAGAGTCCTCTCTGTTGTTGCCCATCAAGAAAAGCCCACCCCTCAACCGTGCAACCAGCACTGCCAAAGGCTATGATTTATTGACTTTGGTTCTCATTAGTGTTAACATCATGTGTACTTATTGTATGTGTTTAGGGGAATGTCTGTTTATTACGTTTGAAGCCATTAAGAAATATGCCATGTAGAAATATGCCATGCAGTAAGAAATAGATTTCAATGCGATCGCATAGAAACGTGCCAATATACGAAAAGGAGGCTTACTGAGTTCAGCTCCCCCTTCGCACACTTCGCATTCACCATGCCAGAAAAATGAGGAATTTGCATTGGCAATACGTCACAGCAGGACGTGCCACGAACGTCAACAACATAAATGGCGGCCATCTTGGGTGTGGCATGAGTATTTAATGCCACACCCCGGTTCCAGAAGGTGCTTAGCCTGCTGGAGTTTCAGCGGTTACCAGCCTGTAAGCAAGGACACTTACCTGAACAGCAACGTGACTGCTCTTCACTTCGGTTTCCTGGTTTCTTTGTAACAGCGCTTTGATCTTCTTCCATGGAATCGGACCTTGTAAAAAAGAAAAATAACTTCTAGTAATTTTAATTTTCAAATGCAAAGTAAACAGTAGAAAGACATCCCCTCTTCAAAAATGGCATTTAGATTTGCATTGAGGTGGGCGAGTCACTGAAAGCTCGAGTCAGTCTCGAGCCTGAAGCCTGAAGCCTGGCCCTGGATCAGCTAGAGGTCCTGTTGGAACCTCAAGTCCATAACAAGCCGAGCTTTCATATGACTTCTGCCTTCCACCGTCTTCTCTACCCAGAATGTGGCATTACGACCAGAGCTGCTGACTTTAAAACTGGGGGGCCAGGTTCGAGTCTTGTGTCACCACAATATCCTGTGATTGTGGGCATATTATTTAAACTTCCTGTACCTAAAAAATGAATGTGACCTTGTGCAGTGTAACTGGTGCTCATGTAAAGAGTCCCAATACCTTCAGGTTGAGTTCACACTATATAAAAACTGTAGAAAATTAACTAAGAGATAAAAACAAAGCATTACCATAAAAAGGAAATACAAAGAGATTCCCATTTAATGGCTGATTTTTTTCATAGTGAAGCAAGAAAACCTGGATAAATTGCGACTTCACCGCTTACATTGTGGGATTTGAGGCATATATTTTATTTCAGAACAAACAAACTACTTAGAGGGGGTCATAGGGAAATTTTTAAAGACCAACCACAGATTCATTCCCCAAATATATCATAGAAAAAACACAAACAAAATCAGGGGGTCCAGCAGAATAGCAAATTAAAGAGCAGACAAATTGCATGTGAAATGCCAATATCTATAACTCCCCTATAAGGAGTCCTTTATAGAGGACGGAATCCCATCACCCACCGAAGTGGCATGCTTCATCATCTGGGACCTCCTCTTGGCTGCAAAACCTAGTGCAGCAAAGGGCTACAACCCTCGCTAGGAGGGAGGAGCACAGGGATGTTTTGAAAGGGTAGGCCTACGATTTTCTAAATCCGAATGATATGAAGCTGGAGTTTGTATAGGGGTGATGGTTACAGTGCGTGTAAAAACAGTGAAAAGGTGATCTAAAATTAGCTACCAGGAAGAGAAAGAAACTTTATTGTGACCTTCACTGGTGTCAAATCAATAAAAACAGTGCATATGCAGTTTAAAACAAATAACTGCATTTGTCCAGGAAAGGTCTACATGTTTCAGCCTACGAGATCAAAAAATGTGATCACGGCTTTCTTCAGGACCTAGGTGATAAAACGCTACTGTAAATCAGTGAAAAATTGTTAAAAATAACAATTGGTTGGAATGAAAAACAACCTACGTTCACCTATGCCTTCGTGTCAATTTTCTAAAGAAGAACACAGGGACTTGGCTGCACCTGTAGGAAACAAAAAAAGGGGGAAATAGTATCCTACAGTCATTCCAATCTAGCAATATTGACTTAAAATAGAAACACATGCATCAATGTACTGCTCTATGATATTAAGCAAAGATGTCAAACTTATTGTATTGACAATTTAATAGATATCTTATATGCAAACATCACAAAATGGTGATGTGAAGTAAAGCGAGGCTCACCCGTGGTTCGACGGGTGTAGTCCTCGCCTCACCTGGCACCAGCTCAGGAATTGAGGCCCCGCTCTGATAAAACATAAAGTAAAATGCCATATAACACCAAGCAGTTTTCCACATGGCTATCTGGCAAGGTACTGCATTTAGCATAAACAGGCTGAGCACATAGTTTACCATTCGTCTATGGATATACATCATGTCAATAATCCAAAGTCTAGCAAACCATGTTTGAAAATTCACTTGGTAAATGATGGAAAACCAAGCATAACTAAAGCGTAAAGATCAAAACATCATGAAAATCATGAAAAACATCTTAAGAGCGCATAAGGATTTTTGAAAAGAAAATTTTTGAAAATATTTTAAGAGCGTTCGAAAGAATATTTATAATAGATATATCAAGGGATGTCAATACTCGTAATCTTTATGTTGAAAGAGGGAGGGAATAGCTATACCGCAATACGTTAGTACAGTAACTGTGCTAACGTAAATATTTTCAAAAACTTTCTTTTCAAAAATCCTTATGCGCTCTTAAGATGTTTTTCATGATTTTCATGATGTTTTGATCTTTACGCTTTAGTTATGCTTGGTTTTCCATCATTTACCAAGCGAATTTTCAAACATGGTTTGCTAGACTTTGGATTATTGACATGATGTATATCCATAGACGAATGGTAAACTATGTGCTCAGCCTGTTTATGCTAAATGCAGTACCTTGCCAGATAGCCATGTGGAAAACTGCTTGGTGTTATATGGCATTTTACTTTTATGTTTTATCAGAGCGGGGCCTCAATTCCTGAGCTGGTGCCAGGTGAGGCGAGGACTACACCTGTCGAACCACGGGTGAGCCTACTTTACTCACATCACCATTTTGTGATGTTTGCATATAAGATATCTATTAAATTGTCAATACAATAAGTTTGACATCTTTGCTTAATATCATAGAGCAGTACATTGATGCATGTGTTTCTATTTTAAGTCAATATTGCTAGATTGGAATGACTGTAGGATACTATTTCCCCTTTTTGTTTCCTGCAGGTGCAGCCAAGTCCCTGTGTTCTTCTTTAGGAAATTGACACGAAGACATAGGTGAACGTAGGTTGTTTTCATTCCAACCAATTGTTATTTTTAACAATTTTTTCACTGATTTACAGTAGCGTTTTATCACCTAGGTCCTGAAGAAAGCCGTGATCACATTTTTTGATCTCGTAGGCTGAAACATGTAGACCTTTCCCTGGACAAATGCAGTTATTTGTTTTAAAACTGCATACACACTGTTTTTATTGATTTGACACCAGTGAAGGTCACAATAAAGTTTCTTTCTCTTCCTGGTAGCTAATTTTAGATCACCTTTTCACTGTTTTTACAAGCACTGTAACCATCACCCCCTATACAAACTCCAGCTTCATATCATTCGGATTTAGAAAATCCTAGGCCTACTCCTTTCAAAACATCCCTGTGCTCCTCCCTCCTAGCGAGGGGGTTAGCCCTTTGCTGCACTAGGTTTTGCAGCCAAGAGGAGGTCCCAGATGATGAAGCATGCCACTTCGGTGGTGATGGGATTCCGTCCTCATAAAGGACTCCTTATAGGGGAGTTATAGATATTGGCATTTCACATGCAATTTGTCTGCTCTTTAATATGCTATCTGCATATATTTTATTTCACCAAAACTTCTTTTTCTTCATTATTGCAAATGAAAGCACTTTCATATATGTGACTTCAGAATACCAGCTGTACAAACATCTAATGTGTTTTATTTAATAGACAATGTTACTCGATATTGACCTGGGCCACATACAGGGTTCACATGACAACTGTCTTGCTTCTTATTTTACTAGTTCATTTTTAGCAAGCATTAGTAATGCATCTTTTTCTCCTATGTAATGAATAAAGAGCTGTTTTCATCAATCATCGTCCGGAAGAAGGAAAGAGCTCCCTGACAGATAACATGGGAGTGGAGAGGATGTTATGTAGCAGCCAGAGCTGCTGACTCGAGAGCTGGGGATCACGGTTCGAGTCTTGGCAATGCCACTCAACATCCTGTGATTCTATGGAAATCACTTAATCTTGGGTGATAAATTGTTATATAAATATGCTGCAATAGTAAAAGGCAAAACTTTATGAAAATATAGTTCCACCGAAGCGGATGTTAACAGTATTTAGGCAGCGGGAAACTGATAAGAGAAGCAGATGGGGAACAAGCATTGGTAAATGCAGGAAAATATGCTACAGCCAATAGAAATGGAGGAAAGGTAAGTGGCATGCACAGGAACCAATAAAAAGCCAAGAAAGAGAGGAGGCTGGCTGTGAGTCCCTTTTAAGTTTATATTAAAAACAATAGATTTCAGAAGCACTGCGCAAGCGAAACCTAAAAACTATCACTTTTAATGAGTACTTCTCAGTGTAGGTCTATAATGTACACAGTCTCTCACCCCATCCTCATTCAGTACCTAAACGACATCAGAACCAAAAGACATGCACTCCAATAGACCTGCTCCTTCCTGATGGCAAGGACCCAGTCAGTAAGCCTGGCAGCGTACACTTCGGATGCTCGCGACCTTATCTGCGGAGTTCCGCAAGGATCCTCCCTGAGCCTGACCCTCTTCAACGCATACATGATCTCTTTAGTCAGTGTTAGCATCGGATCAATTTATAGAAGGGTCCCGCTCTTAGGAGTCCAGCATACAACAGAGTAACTGTTGCCTGCGTTACCCAAATTCACCATAAAAAACTTGTGATGGTTTCAGAGTGACCCATTATCAGATCAACATAACACAACTGCCCTATGTTCACCCCTAGCACTTCCCATGATAGAAACACCAGATATTGAACAAGCCTCCAACACACCTGAAAGATTGCAGCAGTAAATCACATTTGACCCCAGGATGTAATACCTAAAGAAACTATTCAGATGCACACACTCATAAACACAAATAAATGCATAGCAGAGGGACTGCATTCGGCCCAAGGACATGATACCAGAGCAGCCAGTCAGTCTCATTCATCAGATAAAGCCCAAAGAATGCCTAGTAGTAAGCTTCACCCTAGATAATGCACATGACACACCCGGCCTCCTTGACCGCCTCAGAATGTGACCTCCAGTTGGTATTTATGACTCCTTCTATCGAAGTGGGATCAAGCATTTAAACAGCAATTTATGACCCACAATACCAGTATTTCCTGCCCAAAGGGGGACAAGCTTCATTTTTTGGCACCCACTGTACAGTATAAAGTATGCCATGTACCTAATGCAAATTGAATTCCAGCACGCAGCTGTAAGAGATGTGGCTGTTATTCCCGGAGGTTATAGTTTAATTAAACTTAAACTGTTTTTGAGTGCCAAGCCTCGCTATTCTCCTTTTTGATAAAACAGAACCTGCTTCAACACCAGCATCATCCGCTCTCACTACATCAACGTCCTCTCCTACGCCGATGATACACAACTCATTCTCTTCGTCATGGATAAGACGGCCAGTACGCTGATAAACTTCAATGCCTATATGACTGAATTCATCCACTGAATGAAGACCAACTGTCTAAAGCTGAACACCGACAAGAACAAAATCATGATCTTTGGGAAGAACACATCACTGTGGGAGTTAGGACCGACACCACCCCACCACCCAGGACAAGAACCTTGGGATCATCTTCAACACCAAACTCGACATGATCACCCCAGTCAGTGCCGACACCACCTCATGCTTCCATACCCTGATGATGCTGAGGAAGATTTTCAAATGGTTCCCAATCAGCACCGGAAAACTGTAAAGCCCCGCTTGGTCACGAGCAAGCTGGACTATGGGAACACCCTCTATGCCGGGATCAACAAAAAACTAACCAGAAGGCTGCAATCCATTCAGAACTCGGCAGCCAGGATCACTTTCAATCTCCCATGCCACACTCATATCACACCACACCTGAAGGAGCTCCACTGGCTCCCCATTCACAAATGAACACAATTCAAACTCCTCACCCACACTTTCAAGGTACTACATAACACTGGCCTAGCATACCTAAACAATCACATCTGCTTTCCCAAACCTTCTAGAAACCTCAGCTCGCCCGTACTCCTACTTGCACAAATCCCATGCAAATGGGAAACAAGATCTGGCGGTCAAGCCTTGTCCTACATCGCTCCTAAAGCATAGAACGACCTCCCACTACACATAAGAGCCTCCTCCTCACTTCCTGAATTCCACAAGAAGCCGAAGACCTGGCTTTTCGAGTAGTCCCACTAGGCCATGCATACTCGTAAACATTTGCCCTGGGGCCACAAAGTACGGTCTACGGTGTGTCCGAGGGCCGCACTGATGCCATCAGGGTGACGGTAGGGGGTCTGGATGGGTCATGGATTGTGTAAGGAGGTCTAAAAAAAATGTTAAATAATCGGGCAAGCATTCCTTTGCAGGTTAATAAATGCTTGCCTGTTTATTTAAAAAAAAATTCTGAATATTACTGTTCAGCAACTAAACAGTAGCTTGTGCTGCTCTTTACCAGGGGGCCGCATGTAAAGGTCAAGAGGGCCGCAAGTGGCCCCAGGGCCGTACTTTGAGTATCACTGCACTAGGCCCTATGTGTGCCTAGACTCACCTGCTCAGTTGCAGGATACCCCCACCCCTTGTGATAGTGCGCTCGACAAATCTGCATAACATAACATAATGTTAAAGTCAAAGCTTCCACATGTTAAAAAAACATGTCTTTTTCGGATTTTGAATATACTTCATCGTATTTTACTCAATGTGTTTTGCATGATTTACATAGCAAACATCTAGATTTGCTTCGATTTAGCTCTTTGCATTAAATCATTCTCCGGTGAATTAAAGATTTTCCAGTTGAAATGTGACTAAAGCTGCAGTAAGGCGTGGACACATCAATGTTCTATGGGGCATATTCACAAGGACCTACCGCCGATTTATCCCCACCTTAACCCATCAAAAGTGGAGATAGATTTAACATCTCATTCACAAGCGTGTGCAAACTGCAGACATCGCCAGTATTCCAGCGATAACTGCCCCAAAACTCATCCCCACGGTGGACACCACCAACTAACCCTCATGAGATGCAGAGTAGGCGTTCCCGTGCAAAAACACACGAAAACACCACAACACCACTCTCACAACGAACTGCCAGATCTGCGATGCGAGTCAAAACCACGCGATAAGCCGCGGTAGCAGCAGGTATTTAACACCTGCCTCCTGCAGCTGTAAAGCCGGACGACTACCTGCAGTAGGCAACGGAGCCCCGCACACAGCCACACCCGAAGAACAAACGACGCCATGGAGCTACTCATCGTGCAGCTCGGAGCCCCAACAGGGCCACAACACCCACCGCCACCACCCCCAGGACCGCCACCACCCCCAGGACCCGGACACGCCCCCCCCTGGACCACCACAGAGGCAGCGCAAAGTAAGACAGCGGACCTACCGAAAACGCACCAGTCTCACAGACCTAACGCCCGAGGAAGTCATTGCCCACTACAGGCTCAAAAGGACAACCATCATCCGCATCATGACCCACATCGCCCACAGGTTGACGGTCCCAACCCAGCGGACCACCAACATTCCTCCGCAGACAAAGCTGCTGGCTGTGCTGCACCTGTTGGCCTCTGGTACCTTCTAACCAACAACCGCCAGAGTCAGAGGAGTCTCACAGCCAGCCCTATCAAAGTTCATCACACCTGTCCTGGATGCCATCATCAGCTTCATACCCCTGTACCTTCACTTCCCCCACACTGCGCAGGAACAGCTGGAGACCAAGCAAGGCTTCTACGCCTTTGCTAGCTTCCCACACGTGTTGGGGGCCATTGACTGCACACATGTCCCACTTGTGCCCCCTGCGGATACTGCACACCACTACCGCAACAGAAAGCACACGCATTCCATCAATGTGCAGGCAATAGTGGACCACCGGGAATGTTCACCAATGTCGCCGCAAACTACCCCGGCAGTGTGCACGATTCCTACATCTTCCGACAGTCCATCATCAACCAGCGCTTCCAGGATGGCACATATGGAACTGGGCTGCTCGTTGGTAAGTGCCAAATCAACACACCACACACCTCAAAGCCACCATCACACAACGCACAACTGTGGGAATGCACACGTGACCAAACCACATACAACATGTAAATCAACATGCCCACCTACCAGACACAACAACACAACTTCATGGTGATCCTGGGCTTCCCCTGCACACAATACAGCTACATCATGGCACCACAGCCACACAACAGCTGAACGTGTGGAGATGAGGAATGCAGCCATGTGCGAAGGATGCAAGTGACCCGTGAATTGGAATGTACACAATGACAAGTGAGGCGTGGATGTGCAGGACAGACATGGGTATGCAAACCACAGATATGTCCATGCAGACATCAACTGCTGGTGACTGGAGAGTAGTGAACAGTGGACGCAACCATGTCACCCCAGGCCGTGGGTCAGATAGCGGAAATGTCGCTCGCTGTGTCCCCCCCTGTGTGCGTGAGCGTAGTGGGTTGGCCCTGAGTACTCCAGGGCTGCGCAGGGGTGTGGACAAAAACCCCGCGCCACAGAGCGTGGTTCTCTCCCGGAAAGGACAACGTCACTGCCAGGGCGGCGCCTCGCAGTCCGCCACGAGGCCGACGCCGTGAGCAGCGGGGCCTGCGACCCTGTGCGCCTGCTGCACCCCAGGACGCTGATACCCAGACCAGGCCTGCCCACCCCAGCGCTCCAAGGCCGCATTGCTCACCTGCCGACACCGTTGTGTGTCAAAGAGGGCCCACCACGTGCCGGT
Organism: Calotriton arnoldi; assembly: GCA_963921515.1. Taxonomy (NCBI): domain Eukaryota; kingdom Metazoa; phylum Chordata; class Amphibia; order Caudata; family Salamandridae; genus Calotriton; species Calotriton arnoldi. The sequence continues at coordinate 2,110,558 of CAWUFW010000510.1, forward strand.
GCAAGCTCCAAGCCCCAGTCCCGTGACCTCTGCAGCCTCCGCAGACCATCGCTGGCCCCCACGACGCTGGCCCACATTACTCCTTTCTCATTGACATACTCCACCGGTGTCCTCTTCATCCCAGTAGGTCCCACATGTGGAACTGTGTCCTGAGTCTTGAATGGCAGTGACCCCAAGTCCGTGGCAGTGGCCACAGCACCAGACTCCCTTCGATCAGTGAAGCAAAATTCCGCATCGCAAGCCGGCGACATGTGGTGCCACTGACCCTGTCCAACGCAAGCTGGCGACACGTGGTGCCACTAACCCTGTTCAACGCAAGCTGGCGACACGTGGTGCTACTAACCCTGTTCAACGCAAGCCGGCGACACGTGGTGCCACTGCCCCTGTCCAACGCAAGCCGGCGACACGTGGTGCCACTAACCCTGTGCGCCGTAAGTGACCGTCAGCCTCCGGCGGAACATCGTTGGTGTCTGAGCCTGTGGCCTGGGGGTTGTCATTAGCAACGGGCAGGTATGGACTTGGTGTCTGGCATGAGTCTGTGGCATTCATATCCGCCATGTTGCCGGACACAGCTGGCATGTTCCCTCTGCATCATGCCCTGGGGGTAGACCTCCCATTCTCCCCCGAGACACTCTGCAGAAGGCACCTATGACACATACGAGACCCTGCTCTGCCCTCATGACCCTACCCCAGTCTCCCGCAGGTCAGCGTCCCATGGCGGTAGGCCCGTGTCGGCCGCTGTGCATCCGGGGCCACTAACCCTGTGCGACTCAAGTCATGCTCCCTTGTTCTGACATTGCATTTCTGAGTGCCTGATGACTGTTGGAGTTGTTGCCAGCACCAGCTACTCCATGAGGGCTGGCTTACACTCACCCCACACACAGCCGGCACAGGCGTCACTGGATTAGTGGGCCTGCCATCACATCCTGCCGAACCAAGTATTGGCTCTTTTCTCTCTGCACTGTCACAGGTGATCAAGGATATGCACTCTGCCCTTGGATGATGACACCCCTCCGAGAACCGGACACACCCGCCCAGAGGCAGTACAATGCGGCCCACATACGCACCAGGGGCATCGTTGAACGCTCATTTGGCGTGTCGAAGTCATGTTTCAGGTGCCTGCACGGCACAGGTGGAAAGCTCCTGTACAGCCCGGACATCGTGTGCAAGATGATCGTTGCATGTTGTGTGTTGCACAACATCTGTGTACGAACCAATGCCCCATGGATTCCAGTTCCAGAAGTACTGGACGATGATGGGGACGATGGGGCAGGTGGCCCACATCCCACTGCAGCTGCGGCAGGAATGGCCCGTAGGAACACCATCATTAACAATTTCTTCTCATGAGCACGCCACATTGTGGCCGTCCCTGGCAATCATGGGACAAAATGTCCACAAGCACAGCATGTGTGAATAAAACATATTTGCAGGTTACAGGTTGTACTTGTACATTGTCATGTCACAGTTTCCTGCTGTGCCAGATGTGATTTGCCATGTTGTGCACATTTGTGGCACCAGTTGTGTCCTGTGTTCTGTTGTGGAGGTGTTGCTGTTTGTACCAGGATGTTGTCAATCTCGATGTGCACTTATACTTATGTGCGTATGCTGCACGCTGGGTGATTCGCTCCTGCGGCTCTGATTTGTCTGCCACTGGTCCCTTTCATGCGGTGTGCCTGTCAGTTCTGTGCTTCCACGGTGCTGAGATGTTGCAGACTTGGGTAACTTGTGCTCTTTGTCGAGTTGTGACTCTTGGGCATGGTTTGTCCGCAGATGTGTCGTTGACTTCAGGGGTTGTTTGTGGAGGTAGTTGTGTCCGAGTGTGACCTGCTCATTTTCGGGTGTTGTCCGCACTCAGCCACCTCAGTGTCGTGCCGTGTACATTGCCATGATGATAGGACTGCAGCCAAGCTACTCGTCAAGTGGTGTCTCTTGCATTGTCAGTGTGGCTGGCATATATGCATGTTTGCTGTGTTTCGCACGTGGGCATGTGTTGGTTGTGTGACTGTTGATGTGTTTGGTGGGTGCCCCTTTGGGCACATGGTGTTCGTGGGACTACTTGGTGTTTGTGTGTGTTCTGAAGTGTTCCCGTGGGATCAGGGACATGATCCAGAGTCATTGTGGGTGTGCAGTGTGCCCTGCTTGATTGTGCATGTGTGCCATCGTGCCCATCTTCCCGCGTCCCCCCACTCCCAGGTCGCTACGCACCATGTTGATGTAATGTTGGGTCATGTTGGGCAGTGTCCAGATCCCCAACTCATGTCACCATCTCCCAACTGGTGACTGTGGCCACCATCTTCTCCATGTCATTCAGCTCCTGGTGTTCTGCTGGCCCCCCTCCTCCGGGGTGCGTTGCTGCTTTTGTGTTGGCAGCGAGTTTCTGCTTGGTTTACATCAGTCCAGAGCCTCTTGTGCTCTTCCATTGTTCTCCTCTGCCATGCAACGGCATTCACATGGTCCGAGGTGGTGTGCCATCTTTGCCTCTTTGTTGCCAATGACACGTTGGAGGTGACGTACAGTTGGTGGTGGTGTTCTGGCTCATCCGTGGCGATAATCGGGTTTTCCTGGCGACTGTACCCCGTCTTCCTCTTCCTCTTCTCATTGCCCTTCCACGAGTCCTGTATTCCTGGGTGTTCCTCCGTGGGGATTGTGGGGTTCATGTTGTCCTCTGCAGTCGGTCAGGGTGCATCTGTGGTACTCAGCAGTTGATGTCGTTTTTTAGTGGCATTTTCCGTATGCTGTTCTTGTGCTTTTCCCCGCATTATGCGTGGGTATTGCTGGCCTCTCGCTGGTTGTCACTGTTTTCTTATCGCGTTTGGGCACATCGCGTCTTTTTACGCGTTGGGGTTTGTGTTTTTATCTCCGTCGCGGTGGTTGTATCACGGACATTGGCCGCGTTTTCGGCGGACTATCGCATGGTACCGCCGTATTGTGAATTCCACGTTGACACAGGGTTATTTTCCCGCGATAGGCTGCGATGTGTAAAGTTGCTTTAACATTTTTTGCTGATGTTTAGCACACGTTCTTGTGAATATCCCCCTATGAGTGATGGTGAACACGAGCTGAAGAAAACCGCTAAATCACATCAGCAGCGGAAAGAGGAATTCTCTGGACGACAGAAAGATCTGATTCAAACGCTTTGCTAATAGGAGATAGGAGGTAACGAAAGAGTGAGTGTATTTTTAATACTATTTCTAATACTTATGCAAAAAAGGAACACACTGATTTTGCCTCAAACGTAGCATTGTGTTTTTTTCACATTTGTAGATTTGGCAGACAGACAAGCAGCAAATGCTTCAAGTTGATTTGTTCTCCCTTTCGCACTGGTGCACGCTTCTATGAAATAATCCATGGTGCACGCGCCTTCAGAGAGAGCCATTGTGTCCTTGAAACATGGGAACTGTATGACGCTCGACGCCCATAACATTTGTGATTTATCGTTCTCTTGGGGGGCTTTAGTTTCAACTGGTGCCTACATTTGTGATCACTCCGGTTATTCTCAACTTTCACTGGTTTTCAATGAAACAAAGACTGCAATGTGAAGTTTGACGTACATATTTGTAATGATTAATGACTTGCACATTAATGGACGACTTCCTTCCTCATTGCTAAAAAGACAAAACTATACCGTTATACTGGTAAAATGTTGCTAGTTTTCTGTATTATGTGGCCACTGAATCTCAGTGGCGTAGCTAGGCACTCTGCCGCCCGTGGCGGTCCCTGCCTTCCTGCCTTTTGCCGCCGCGCTGAGGGGGTGTTGGCGATGATTTTGCGGCCGCCACCGCCCCCGAAACTCGTGCCGCACGGGGCGCACCGCTCCCCCCTCCCTTGCTACGCCAGTGCTGAATCTTTTATCTGCAATTAATGAACCGCAATGGAGTTGATATTTGTTAAACAGATAAATTAGTATGTATGATTTTTTATTATTACTAACTGCAACCAGATTAGGCCTTCAAGGAGCTCAGGGAGTCAAAAGGAGAGAACAGATGTAAGAGATTTTTATGGATGTATATTTTTCTGCCTTATTAACAATGGACAAAATGAAATTTCATGCTTGATTTCGCACGTACAGACTGATGTAGTGCAATTACTTTTGAAACAAGTTTTCTATGATGTGTAGAAGTGCGTTTTTTAATGTGTTAACTAGACCACATTTTAGTATAAATGACATCTTGACCAAGATGGAAGTCTTCTCTGTCACTCATGCTGTGCACCCTCCCCCGCACACTTCCTCCCCCCACAAGCTCTGCAGCACACAGTCAAGATGAAATGTATTGGGGCATTTCCACTGTTAATATTGTTCTGCTCACAATGAACCTTCCTCAATTCAGCTGTAACTTGCATAATGTCGCGATGTCTTTCGCTTGTTCACTGAGACCTATTCATTCACATAAAACGTTATTGTTACTGCATCTTGTTCTGTTCAAACATCTCCAGATTATATTAGATTAGAGGGGGCTGAATAATTATTCATGTAGTGGGTTAGTGCTTAGGTGTGAAGTGAATGTGACATTTACTTTTCTTGTGCTCTGGTTTACTTAAGAAATTATACATTCACTAACACCTCAATGAATCTGCAGAAATTCTTATTTCTTATGCAAGATCTTTGTATAAAAACCCTCGATTTTGAGGATGAGCTAGAAGACCTTCCTATTCTTCTAGGGATGCTGTCCAATTTGTTCCTGATTTTCCTGCCCATTGAGCTTAGAATATGTTCTGATCTTTACTCTGTATGAGAGCCTTGATGGCATTGACTCTGTACTGCTTATTTTTTAACGTTGTAAAAAACTCTTTAACTTTCCATTGCTGTAGAACTCAGTTATTGAATGGGCCCACTTATTCAATTTCAATTAATTAATGGATTGTATTACTGATTTTTGATGTATGGGTGGTGCCTTAACGCATGAACACATTATCTCAGGAAATAGAGGTTTAAAACCATCTTTGATCCAGTAAATTGTGGGAAATCCAATTTGGGCAAACTTTGGGGTGTCTTAAATTTAGTGTACCCTTTTGTTCCCACACAGACACAAGCAGGAACTGCAGCAGGGCTACTTTAGTTATTCTAACATTAAGGCTAGAGCATCTGTATAATTGTTTGAATATTACATATGCACGCGCACAAATACATATCTAACACATTCTCTATGTACAGAGTGCACAAAACCATAGATGGCTGAAAGACTGAGTTTGTCCTTACAGGATTCAATCCAGCATTCCAGTTTGCACAAACATCTCTTTACTGGGTGCTCAACCCAAGCAAAGCTACTGACTTTTCCACAAAGCAATATTAATGAAATGGAAAGAAAAAAGTGTATGCATCTTTAAGATTTATACTATTCAAAGCTACAAATAGGCATCTTGTAAATCCAGGTTAGCTGCGGCATTGGTATATGTACATCAATACCCCCATTCTATACTTTCTCCCTGTTCAATGCATTCACTTCCCAAAGGTAATAAGTAGTGTCATGTTACACATTTTCCTCCCCCCTCCCTTCCTCACCAAAGCTAATCTGAATGACAACCCACAAAATCTGAGCCTTCCTGTATGAGGCGCATTATTTGCTTTTGTTTTGTGCTAAAACCTTTATACTATCATATTCCCCTATCATTTTCTGCAACATTGGTTAAGGCTTTGATGAAGTGTTGCAGTACATTAACCTATGTCAATTTAACAGTTCCGTTTATTAATCCATTATATACCCACTTATTTGGTAGATTTTCACTTCACCTAAAAAGATGAAATATCATAAATATGTTTTATCCTACCACTTAAGGATCTTCCTCTTCACAGACCTGTCAAGAGATTATCATGTTTAAGTGAAGGAAAGTACAGCAAAGAAAACCTCCAAAGAATTGTTAGGAGATACCCTTCTTCATCTCCATGACAACATCATGATCTCACCCAGCAATAGAGATGCTGGATGCACTGTCCAGTTTATTTCAATCTACTCCCACAATATCAGTAGCCATTCAGATCTCATTTCACTTAGTTACCAGGACTCGCACAACTTCTACATTTCCTTGTCAGATTGATGCCAGTACTCCCTCCTTTCTCCGTACCATGTCGTTAACCTTGAATGAGCTGGAGAATGGGTACTAAGGAGGAATAGCCTGAAACCAAGTCTGCTATTTGGATGGCTTAATAAGGGCAGCTCCACAGAGAAGAGAAAACTACTGGATTTTGGGAACAATATCAGCAAGGCTCAACAGTGCAGGGCACAGCACCCCATTAAGGTAAGGACTGTGACAAGCAAGAATAAGATTCATAGTAGCAAAGATCACCCTTAAGTCATCAGACCCTTATTGTGAGAAACTGGGTTGTTGGTTGACTGGGTATGAGCCCTGGTCAAGCAGCAACCACAATCCTTGTCAGGGTGAGGCACAATCCAACAGTAAATTAACCTGTGCTCAACCCTCTGGTAGCTTGCCACAGAGCAGTCAGGATTAACTTAGAGGCAATGTGTAAAGTGTTTGTGCAAGACTTCAAACAGTAATAAAGTGAAAGCACCAAACATACAGTAAAGAATCCCATGCCAAGTTAGAAAAATAGTACTTTCTTTATTAAGTAAAAGAAGACCAAAACAACAAAAATCCAATCAGTATAACCAGAGATATTCAATTTTAAAGGTTTTAGTTTAAATAGCGCCAAAAAGCACAAAGTGCCAACTGTGGATATCTGGTTGCGCTGGACAGGACAAAGTCGCAAGTTCAGGCCGACCGCAATGGAGCACAGGCCGGCTACAGGGACCCAAATAGCCCAGCTGAACAAAGTTCCTTAAATCTTGATTTGCGGAGCGTTGCGAGGATCTGTGTTGGAAATGCGTCGCACCTCTGAAGCACTGCATCGGTTCCGAGATGTGGTGAGGTTATGATGCGAGGGCCTGCATCATCGTTGAGGATCCCGTCGATGTCCTTGCGTTGCGCACTCCAATGGTGAGGGTGTGGCGTGCAGTCGGGGCGATGCATCAGTTCAGAAGAGCTGCGAGTTGGAGTCCGGTGTTGTCGTCGAGGCTGCCGTCGATGAGGGATGCGATGGCCTGTGCCGAGAATGCGTCGCACAGTCCGGGTGATTTGTTGGTTCTGAAGAGCTGTGATACGATGCAGGTCTTTGCGCGCCCAATCCACGCAGCAGCAGTGATGCGTCATTTCTGCTCGGGTTTGCACTGCACAGTAAAGCAGATGCATTGGTTGCACTAGATTCAGAGGCTGGCAGATCACCTTAAGCCCACTTCCAAGGGTCCAGGACTGGGGTGGCACCACCGTAAAAAGGGATGACTCACAGATGGCCAGGTGCAAATTCAAGGTTGTTGGTAGCCTGTTGTGTCCCTGAGGTTTCAGATTAGGAGGCCAGCCAATTAGCCCTTGGAGTCACTCTAGGTTCTGGGCTCAATAGATGCAAGTCCAGTCCTTCTCACCCAGGCAAGAGGGCAGCAGACAGCAAGTCAGTACAGCAGGACAGCTGTTCCTTCAGAGCAGCAGTTCAGCAGAGTAGCAGTCCTTGTAGCAGCACAGCAGTCCTTCTTCCTGGCAGAGTATCCACATGTCTGGAGGTGTGCTGTAGAAATCGTGTCTGAGGTGCTATTTTTATACCCTAGTGTCCTGGTTCTGGAAGGTGGAAGAACTTCTAGACAGTGGCTTTGAAGTGCATGGACTTTCCTGACTCCCCTGGCTCCATACTGGCTGAAGTGACAATGTGAGGTCGTAAGGGCCTTTGTGTGAAGTCAGAGCACAGGCTATTCTGTTGGAAGTGGGGCTGTGCTTTGCTCCGCCCCACATTCTGCCAGCAGATGACCCATTCAGGCACACCTAATCCCACTATTGTGTAACTGTCTGGAAGGAATTCACAATGTCTGTAAGTTACACTCAGTAATGTGACCCAAGACAGGCTACAGGCACAAAAGTGCCAAGAGTAGGAAAATACCAACTTTCTAAAAGTGGCATTTTCAAAATTGTAATGAAAAATCCGACTTTACCATTAAAGAGGGGTTATCATTACAGTTTCATAGGCACAAAACATGACATAGCTACCAGACCTCAATTGGAAATTACAGCTTATTAAATGTGATAAGGAATCTCCAGTGTTATTCTATGAGAGGGGTAGGCCTTACAGTAGTGTAAAATAAATTTGGGAGTTTTTCACTACTAGGACATGTAAAACTTAAAAGCATATGTTCAACCTTTTAATTACACAGTGCCCTGCCCTTTGGGCCGCCAAGGGCTTACCTTAGAGGGGAATTATATGTAATAAAAGGGGAGTTTAAGACTTGGGAAGGGGGCTAAAATTCCAAGTCAACATGGCAATTTAAACCTGCATTCAGGCTGCAGGTCTGGGATATATTTTAGGGAGCTACGTAAGTGGATATCATAAAAAGTGCTGCAGGCCCACTGGTAACATTTACTTTACAGGCCCTGGGTATACAGTACACCACTCTACAAGGGACATACAAGTAAATTAAATTTGCCAATTGGGTGTAAGCCAATGTAACCATGTTTAGAGGAGAGAGCACAAGCACTTATTTTTAAACTTTATTTTCATTTTATCAACCATACAACTGGCAGTCAGAGAACTCTGGATCATATCATGCAAATATGTAAAATACATTGGTAGGGTTATTATGAAGCAGTCCATTGTTACAAGGGAACCAGATCGAAGTCCCAACTTCCCCGGAAACCCATGTGGCATTCCTGGCCCCCACTGGAGACAATACCATATGTAATCATTTGGAGACCCTGGCTTGTACCTCCCCAATATCGTAGTTCAGCCTCATCTGTGTCAGGGCCTGAATCTGCATCTGTTGTCTCCCTGGATGCGGGGGCTAGGAGCCTATCCGTCAGAGCTCACCATGTGTTTATCACGTCTTCAACTTTGTCATCCTTTCTACTCAAGCGGATATGTATCTCCTCAGCTAGGGCCCACTCAGCCTCATCTTTGTGCCATCGCTCTATCGTCAGGTCGCGCTGGGACAGCCATGTGATAGCAACTCTACGAAGCGCCAGTACCATTGCCAACTGACCGAATTTGTAAGTTGTCTTACAGCCCCTCTGGCATCTAAATATTCCTTACAGGCAGCATTGGGGAGTCAGTTCAATGAGTAGCCACATGGCACGCACCAATTCTTCAACTACTAGCCGCCAGAAGGAGTATATTGCGTCGCATGACCATGCCAGATGCAGGAAATCTGCCCCTCTAGTGTCACAGCGTGTGCATGTATCTAGGCGGGATTGATCCATTCTGTGAAGGTTTATGGGCGTTAAATAGGTTCTTTGCAGGAAATTATAATGTATCAGTCGGAAGCGGGCATTACTAGAGACTGTTTGTGTGAGTTCACATGCTTGCTGCCAATCCACATCCTCGATCAGAGCATCAACGTTTAGATTCCAGGCCACTAAGGCCCGTTGAGGGAAATCTATTGTGTCTGAATGCATCGCCCTGTAAAGATGCGTAATTAAGTGTCTGTTCGTGCCACAGGTGAGGAGGATATTAAGGGTGTGGGTAGATGATGGAGCTAATGGGAAGCATGGCCAGGCATGCTTAGCCGTTTCTGCTAAACCTGCATGTTGTAGAAATTGCCCCTGGCCCAGACCAAATTCATCCCAGGCGTTTTCGAAGGAGATTAAATATTCAGTGGGATATAGCGATCCCCATCATTTGCATCCCCCTTCCTTCCAGGCTTTGAAGGGCATATTGAGTGCCATCTGTCTGACTGGCTTAAGAATCCAGATTGGGAGCTCCCTATGGAACGGTGCGCGCTTTAGAGCAGTCATTACGAACCGTTGCCATACTCTGGCTGTTTGTCTTACAATGTATGGAATGTCCCTCGGTGTACCCCTTTCTCTCCATTAACAACTCGGGGAGATGTCCTGCATTCACCCTATCCCCGGTAGCTATGTTTCTCAGCTAGGGTCCGTGTTGAGCCGGCGAACTGCGTGTTGCAGCTGAGAAGCATAATAATAGAGGTCCAGTCGTGGAACTTCCAAACCGCCCGATGCATAGGGCCTGGTTAGCGTGGTCAATGCTACTCTACTGCGCCCACCGGCCCCCGTAAGGAGTGAATTTAGTTGGCGAAACATTGATGTCGGGATGGGGCACAGGGTGTTTTTCAGTGTGTACAGGCATCTTGGCAGGAGTACCATCTTAGAGATGGCCAGCCTGCCCATCAAAGACAGGGGTAGCATGTTCCAGAAAGCTACCCATTTTTTAAGAGAATCCAGGACTCTGCCCATATTAAGTCAGAGTTGTTGTGCCCTACTGTGGGCTATCTGCATTCCCAGGTACCTAAACAACACTAGTTTCCAACGCAAGCCCAGGGGGGGAGACGGTCGGCTGGGGTCCCAACCAGTGAGGCAAGCAGGAATATAAGGGATTTTGATTGGTTAATACAGAGGCCTGATTAATCACCAAATTCCTCCAGGAGATGCAGGAGCTCAGGCATTGCTGTATGGGGCGATGAGATATAGAGTAGCGCGTCGTCTGCATATAACGATATGACATGATGAATGTTGCCTAGTTGTATGCTATATGTCCGCAAGTGCCGTCTGAGTTTGATGGCTAACGGTTTAATCACCAGGGCAAAAAGGAGTGGGGACAGCGGGCAACCTTGTCGGGTGCCGCGGCCCAACGTCCAGGCCTCCAAGCGGACCTGACCCACCCGGACCCTGGCGACAGAGTCCGAGTAAAGCAGTTTGATCCATTTCCTGTATTGTGGGCCAAAACCTATTACTCTAAAAACCTCAAATAGGTATCCCCAGTCGATTATATCAAACGTTTTCGCTAGATCAATAGTGACAAGCGCCATCTCTTCTTCTCGATTCTGGGTTTCGTGTAATACATGTGTGAGTCTTGTAAGGTTCACGCCTGTGTGTCTGCCTGGAATGAAGCCACACTGGTCTTCATGGACCAGGGTTGACATGTAAGGGGCCAGTCGATTTGCTAGCATTTTACAAAAAATGTTGACGTCCAAATTAATTATTGTTATTGGGCAATATGCTGCCAGGTCTGACTAATCTCCCCCTGGTTTTAGGAGCATACAGATCTTCCCCTCCCGCCTGGTTAGTGGGAGGGTCCCTGCATCTCTTTCTTCAAGGAAGACTTTGAGCAAGCGTTGCGTCGTCTCCACCAGGTAGGAAGTTGAGACTCTCCAGGAACGGGACGTACCTGGCCGGGGTAACTGTAGGATCTGCTGAATACACTTCCTGTAAGTGGGACCTGAACGTGTCCTCTATGCCGTGCCTTGTAGCCACTGACCCGCCCTCGGGGTGATCAAATGTGTTATTATTAGGGGGGGGTTGCTCCCTGCGCAATATCCATGCCAAGAGGCAACCCGCTATGTCTCCCTCCCTGTGTAGTCACTCTCTGTACTGTTTTAGGGTATATCTGTTGAGACAGACCCTGATATCCTCTATGTGCCTACGTACTTCATGTTCTGCTATCTTTACATCCGGGTATGTCAAGTACCTGGATTGCACCGCGGCTAACCGTGTTTCCTCCCTATGTAGTTCTAGTTATAGTTGGCGCCGCAGGTTAATCCTATACAGGACCCCCTCAGTACCAATTTCAGGGCCTTCCACTTTATAGCCCTACACGTTGTGGAGCCACAGTTGATAGTTAGGTACGAAGTTATGGCCTGGGATAATGTTTCCTGTCCTACCAGATCAGTTAATACCTCTACCTCTGCTTTTTCAGGAAATTCCAGGATGCGGATATTACTCCGACGGGAGCGGTCCTCTGCGTCCTCTGCTCAACACTCCAGTTCTGGTGTAGATGTAGCCATTCGGGCCACCTGTTGTTTTTATGCCGCTACTTCCCCCTGAAGTTCTGTAATATGCATGAGTTGCTAAGGGTGCTAGCAGCATGGACAGCCCATGGCTGTGTTGTCCAAGATTATTACCCACACCCCGGACGGAGTGCTCCTCTCATTAGGCGTGGCCAGCCGGCCGATCAACCCATCCACATCAGTGGGCACATTGGCCCTGTACTAGCGCTACAGAACGTGCCAGCATTTATCCCCTACTGTTGTTTCCAGCTCTGTGCTGCTACCCAGGTAGGGCTCATGGGCTCAGCTCACTCTTGGCCGATATGGCGCCCCTCTTCGCCATCACTCAGGAGTCCATGAGGGGGAGTCACACCCTCCACGGGCGTTGCACAGTCGTGAAGCCCCGCTGTTCCCCCTCACTCACCGGGGACTCCACGAGGAGTCACATATGCCTTTCCAGAGGCCTGAGGTGGGCGGCTGGACATCACAGCAGGTCTTCGGGTGGGGCCGGCGGGCTCCAGATCACCTCTTTGCCCTCTGATGAGGGTAGTCCACCGCAGCACCTTTCCACCTGGCCGGGTCATCTTGTTGACCCTAGTGCCGCTGGTCCCCGGACCCGCCGCAGGAGGAAGGCGGGAGCCAGTCCGGTGCCGCGGGCAGCGCGTTCCGGTCACTGCCAGCGGTCATCGTCACACTGCAGTGCCACAGGGACGACTCGGTGAAACAGGCCGCTCCTCCAGAACAGCCCCAAGCTCCTCCCTCAAACAGGCCCGGCCAGGGCCTCCGGCTTTAACACAGATATGTCGGCAATGCAGGCAGTCCCAGCCCTGTAATTCCTTCCCCGCACTCTCAGGGGGTGCCGTCACAATAGTTGTTCAATAAGGTACAAAGGAGCTGCAAGATAATTAAGGATTTCGATGCGGGACGGTAGAGAGCACCGGGGCTTTCGTCCTGTCGGCCATGTTACATGGCCATGCCCCCCAAGCAATTTAGCACTGGTTAGCAGTGATAAAGGCACAGAGTCCTAAGGCCAATAAAAACAAATTCTACAAAAACATGGGAGGAGGAAAGCAAAACGTTTGGGGATGAACATGCAGAAAGTGCCAGGTCCAACATTATTCAGTATATTGAGGACCACGAGGTGAAATTGGGGAGGTGACACAGTTGAATGTTATGCAAAGTATGTGACCCTCAAGGCTATCTTTTTCACTTCTAGTCTATTTATGCACTGGGCATATACTCTCTGCCAGGGTTGCAGGATTCCAAATATAATGTTGCAGATGAATGGACATTATACACTTGTTTTGGTGTTGTATAAGTCTGTAGCTGGAGGTAGATACAGATGTGTTGTAAACTATGCAAAATATATACAACTTGAATTTGTGTTATTCACTATATATATTCTTTTTTACCATTGCTTTAGATGTGTATTCTTGTAGATAAAAGACAGCAATTTCTTCTCAAGTGTTCACCTAAAATTTAGGGAGCTGTAACATCCATAAAATGTTTTTCCTTTAATATCGTCACTGACGATGTCACCTTGTTGTCATATTTGATAGAATATTTGTACTACTTCAGCTACCTTTTATTAATTGATGATATTTTTAGGGAATTGATATAGTGCGTGCTTAGCTTCAAGGAGTGGGAGAGAACAATAAAGCATGTTCAAGTTGAAGCAACTCAGACATAAAGTACTGTACTGAAAGCAGTCTGGCGTGTGAGAAATTCTGTCGAGAGCAAGATTCCGTAAAGCGGGATTTGGTGAGAAAGGGCTGGCAATATGTAATTGGGCGAGTAAGAGAGGCACCGTATGCAGCTGGAATTTGCACTCGCACAATTACACAAGCTTACATTTTCAAACACAGGGAAATCAGGTGATGTGTTAAGAATAACACATGTATTGTACTATAGAGCCATTTATAGAGCGCAACTGTTGCTAAACAGTGTTCTGGCACTATGACAGCGAGGCATAAATAAGCCATCTATCAGAGAAAAAACAATATATGAGGGCTTTCCTAAATGGCAGGAGCTGATCAAGGTACCAAACCCTCTCGGTGAGTGTGTTCCATGTTTTCTCAGCCAACACGGAAAAGGCATGACCGCATGAGCGACAGCGATGAAATTTAGGAATTGGGAGGAGTCGTGCTTCTGAAGACCGATGGGTTTGTGAAGGCTGATAATGTTGGGATCTCTTTTGTAGTTATAAAGTAGTTTGGTGAAAGGCGCGAAAGATAATGTACATTGATTAAAAACATTTTTTTTAATTAGGAACAGTCAGCCAGTTAAACCTGCCTAATGCAGAAGCTGCTGAACCTCTATTAAGCAGTTACAGAATTGCAGAATTGTGGATTTTGGATCACATGGGGCCTATGAAGAACGTAGACAAGGGTTCCCAAGAACGAGAATTGCAGTAGTCTCCGAGACTCATAAAAAATGGCTTGGATGCTTGGTGCATATGTTCAGGCACAAAAGGAAGAATTTTGTACATATGTTTCGTGAGCCAAAGCAGGTGGCAGACAAGTTATTGACCCGAGCCAGAAAGCAGAGCTTATGATCAATAACAAAACCAACGTTCCTCACAGCAGATGGAGGAGAAGGTGATTCACCTGTATCTGGGGGCCAAAGGCTTAAAGCAGAATTGGATGGAGATTTAGAATAGGAGACAATAAAATTCTCTGTCTTGTCCGTGTTCAATTTCAGTGAGTTCTGGCCCATTTAGTTTTCCACAGTGGTCATGCACTTCTATCTACTCATTGGTGTCACCCGGAAACCAGTCCCAGGATGCTTGTTTCCGGTCCAGGGAAGACCTGACTTGGCATTTCGGGCTGTACTGTTCCCATTAGGAGCAGGGTCAAGACTGATTTGCATATAGTTGGGTCTGAACGGGGGTGGCGAATTGAGCTAAAGAACGATGATGGATTCAACACAGAACTGTGACTGGGGGTGAGTGTCTGAAAAGTTTCAGTGCTCCGTCCATCATCTCATTGTGTTTACTCATGGGGATCAACAGATAGCACAATTTGGGTATCCTCTGCATAGCTCTTAATTTAAGCCAAAAGAGCAAATCAGGTGTGCCAAAGGCCGTACATAGATATCAAAAATGATGCGACTAAGGGAAAGCCCACCATTAATGCCTTTGTACCCCCATAAAAAAGGAGCAAGGCATACTGCCTGAGATCTGTTGCAAATATAGTCCTCGATCTAAGCAAGAGCAGAGCCCTGAATCCCAATTTCAGAAAGCCTATCTAGAAGTTGGTCATCAGAGATGGTGTTGAATGCTGCAAAAAGATCCAATAGGACCATGGATGCAGCTTTGCCCAGGTCTGACAGCAATTAAAGATCATCTATCACTAAACCCAACACGATTCAGTTCTATGGAATAGGCAGCAGTCAGATTGAGCCGGGTCAAAGAGTCCTTTGGATTCTCAGAAGCGGGCCACCTGCATATAAATAGACCTTTGCAGCACCTTCATAAGAAATGCAAGTCAAGAAAAAAAAATGACATTTTCTGATACCTCCAGTTCTGCATTGGGTTTTTTCCGGCAAGGCAATGACAAGGGACTGTTTCCACACTTACGGACCTGATGGTCCAAATTACTATGGATTCTGAGTAACTGGGCCAAGTACACCTTCTGCACTTGACTCTCAGGGTAGACGTGGTCTGAACAGTTCAAGGATCCTTCGTGGGGGGGAGGGGATGCACTCTTCAGCAGCAAGAAATCCCTGTCCAGCCCAATACTCACTTTTATGAAGAAAAAACATATTTTATTTCTACTGCTACCCACACAAAGGAAAAATATGACATTTGCAAATAATCACACAATTCTCCCTGGGATCAGGACTCTAGTGTTTCCTTGGAGATTCCCTGCCCCACTCCCTCCTCACATTCCCAATAGTGGTTATTGTCCATTCATTATTGGTAACATCTAGGGTATGCCCCACTAGCAGCCCGAGTCTCAAGAGTCAGCTTTGACTCTACTTAAAGCCAATAGTGTTCCACTACTACTGCACTAACTAGCAGCAAGTTGCCCTGCAGCAGATAGGTCTGAAATGAGTCTTACCTGCACCAGCAGGTATAAAGAGTCTGGAGTTCCTGAGCACGATCGAATCAGCTGCAGCTGAGTTCCGGTGAGTCTGCAGCTCTTGGCCCAGGTGACTGCACTCAGAGGGTGCAGAGTGCCTCATTCGCTGTCGTGCTCCCAAAATGACCGGAGATTCTCTGCAGCTCCTCCTGATGGGGTGGGTGTCCGGTTCATGTCCTGGTGGGGGGTGGTTGAGATGATTCTGTTGCGGGTCCTTTAGCTGGCTGGTGGTGCGCAGGTGGTCCCACAGCATCCTCACTTCACTGCCGGGGTTGCAGATCAGGTTGCAGTTCTCGATACTCTGAGAGCCCCCCTCTGACATACGGGGTCACTGTATCTCACAGTACATGGGCTCCCACCTGATCAGCACAGTAAATTCTTTGGTGGTGGCAACTCCTGACACATGGGGTCGTGGCCCACTACTGCACAAGGCTATGGCCCTTACTGCAAGGCAGTCTTTTTCACAGTGGCCCCTCCTGTCAATGAGGGTCAGTGACTCAGCACTACGCATGAGCTGCAGCTCGTCAGCACAGCGTGACACAGGGCTCACTTCACAGCGGCCTTCCCCTGGCATATGGGGCCACTGACTATGTCCTGCACATAGACAACAACCCAATCCATGCAGTAGCCATTTCCACACACCTCGCAGAGGGTGTCCACTCAACAGGGCTCCCTACTGGACCTTGCTCCCTCCAACGCTGTCCTCTTCCTCACAGTGCACACTGGTCTTGGAAAGCAGGAAGGTGCTCCAGGCTTCAGGGCAAGTGATCTTGAATTCCCTAGGAGATGTCCCCTCACACAGCAGGGAGACTAGCAGACCTTGGCCCCCAGTCCTGGTTACGGGCAGAAGACTTGCAGATCTTCCCCTTTTCACACAGCCTGCCTGGCTGCTTGGAATATGACAGTTGTTGGCGTCTCAAACTCCCCTTCATGTAGCCCATTTCCAGACAAATGCCTTTGTAAGGTCTGAGTCTCTACTTCTCTGCTCTCTCTTCCTCTGAAAAGCAGTCTGCCACAGCTGGAGCGACTCCAACGCTAATAGTCCCACAGCACAGACCATGGGAATGGCTGGAACTTACACTGGAGGTCAGACACAGTGATATGGGCATCAAAAGGTTAGCCTAGGGCCTCCAGCCCCACTCTTTGAAATTCTCTTATCAACATCATCTCCTTCCTAAAATGTGCCCAGGCCCATTCCTTGTGACCTCTCACTGAATCAATGTCAGAATCCCACCTGGATTCTCCACGGGAGCGAGAGGAGGTCACGATGCAAGATCTCAACCTCCCTATCAGCCAGGATGACCCAAAAAAGTCAAAGTCAATCCTGACCGATGGGGAAGGGGGGAAAGGGAAGAAAAACAAGAGAGCATCCACCGATGACTGCGCTGCGAGAGGTGTGCCTTTCGGGGCCCGTCTATGTGTCTCCCTGTTTTTTTTAAAAGAGAAAAGATGTATCAGAATGAGCAGCTATAAACGTGTCTCCTATTTTTCCTATGATGTTTACCACTTGGTGTTGTAATACCTCTAAGAATCCCCTCTTCCACCTAAATGTAGAAATAACAAGGTCATCCAGCTATACCACATATTTAAGGGATGAGAGAAGAAACACTAGTGTGTAGTAATCAAATATCACTTTAGTATTTGCTGAGATATTAAATGTGCATCAAAATGATATACCTTTTGCATTGGTTATGTCTTCATAATTTAGGTTTATACAGAATGGCTGAAATTAGGTCATAAAAAGAAAACAATGTATATAGAACAACTGCAGAGCATTAGTTTATGTGCCTGATATACAGCCATCTAGAGTCAAGTTAAAGATAAAACACAAAAGAAAAATATCAAGCCTTATAAAGCAAGTAGATATGCTTAGAGTTCAATGTGGTAATATGTGCAAACCAGTCCTTATAGGTCAGAAATAAAGTCTGTGTCTCTGTTTTCTCCTATAGATAAGAAAACCATGTGTTTCCTTCAGGGCCCATGACAGTGGTGCAGTTGAAGACAAAGTCAGATAAGTAACAATTCTTAATCGGTTTTTGATCATGCATGCAAGCACATTAGCATGTTTCCTAGACGAAACCAGAAGTGGCCTTTGTTGCCTTTTTTTCTGTCTTTCCAGAAGCGTTATTGAGGCGACTTTCAGGTTTCATGAACAAGAGCAAGTTGAATTCACCCTGAGGGAGCAGCCACCAAAGCTCCAAGATGAAATCCAGCCCAAACGGAGAAGCTGAAGGAGGTTGCTGCAATCTGTGAGGGAAGACCGGAAGTAATGGTAGGTGACGCGATGGCAGGAAGCTGCAACCCATAACGACTAGAATGGCAAACAGCTTCCTGCCCGAATGTGCACGCTTCATTCTCTGCGTCCTCCACCCGCGCCACATGCTGTAGACGGCTCGGATAGCAGGCAGGCATGACAATCTAAGAGCACCTTTTGAAGTGTACAGGGGAAGCCGGTCTCTCCCCTCCCCAGTGTGTGTTTCACGCAGCATACAGGAATGCAGCAATATATAAATCTGTCTGGGGGCTTTCTCTATCTCCTCTCCATGTTTCATCATGCAGGTCTGGGACTCCCAAAATAGAACCCAGGGCCCTCCGTGTATTGTACCATCTACAGGCACACATACTCACAGTGTATGTATACAGCAATACACATTGCAAAGTGCTGTATTCTTCATGTGCTATATCACTCATAGGCACACATACATCCAGCACATGCATTTACCATGCATGCACTACCCAGGACCACATCCTTCATGGATTGTATAAACCATAGGCACACATACATCCAGAACATGCATTCACCATGCATGCACTGCCTAGCACTGTAATATCCCGGTATTGTATCCTTCTTGGAGACAGATAATCCCAGCACAGATACTCCACTCCTGCGCTGTGCAGCACTGCACAGCAAACAGATGTAGGCCAAGGATGAGTTAAATGCACAGCAGAGTAACTTTTAAAATGAGAGAGCCTGTAGGCCCCCCTCCAGTGACACAGGTTAAACAGGACCTGTTCACTCCTACTGATCACTACACGTATGCTGCCACCACCGTGCTCATGCTGCCTAACTCCTGGGGATGGCAGTAGCCTTCCTCCACTCTTAAGGAAACCTTTGGGCACGCCTCAAGGTCCAACAAGAACACAATCCGTGAGATAGACCTAATTCATGGTGAACATGCATGATCCGTGTTTGCCGATGACAACAGAAATCAGCATTAGGGATCCAGAATCAGTTAGGTTGGCCACTCAGGGCAGGGAAACATGTACATTAGCATGTAGAGGACTTTTCTGTCCCAACATCCAGATGTAAGTATTACTAAGAGTATTGCAGAGCAACAACAAAAAAGGGTTGAGTCTTTAAGTACCATTTAATTTGGGATCCACTGTTTAACATGATTGCAGAGGTCTATGTGTACAGAATATTGTGAAAAAGTTCCCACTTGACCAGTGTACCTTCAAGACTGACTCTTAATGCCTAATGTCTCGACCACCAACTACTACCATGTGCAATATAGTTTGTAAAGAACTTGTATGTTTTTATTAAAATTTGTGTTAATTTTAATCTGAATTCGTTTTCCAAACTCATTTGTTATATTCATACAAATATCAATACATAGTTTACAATTTTGTCAAAAAACATACATGTATATATATAAACAAAAAAGACACAATGTATTATACAATAAAATGTACACATTTTATATCACCAGATTTTGTCATGTGCTGCCACATACCTACACTCACTCTCTACTTCATACCTCACCCAAACACATTCATACTACAATCTCACGTTCATGCCCCAGCCTGATCTCACATACTTTGTGAAAACGTTTAAACTAGTGTCGTTGTCAGCTACTTCATGATGAATTTCTGGTTCACTTTCTGCCATTAGTTCTACTCTATTGCCCTTCATGTTTGCTGTCCTCTCCTTAGTTTCATTATTAATCTTTTTATCTATTATCATAAGGTAAGGAATTGCTACAATCAGGACTAACCATACTATAAGCACCATTACTAGACTACATATGCATATTGCACAGCATCTTCTACAACATTTCTGTTTTGGTCTCCCAGTAACTCTATCGTCAGGCATTTTTCGACAAGGAAGATTGCTCTTCTTATCTTTTCTTCTTTTCTTTAGCTTATTCTTTTGCTTAGTCAGGGTGGTCTTGTTTCTTCTTCGTACGTCAATTCTGCACTTGTTCCTTCGCCACCACTGTCACTTGACTCTGAGCTTTCAAAATCTTCAAGGATGATATAAGTCCAGTCAGGACCCTTAAATTTGTTATTCACAAGTTTCAGTCTTTTACTTCTTCTTTTCGCAGTTTTATGTTCTTGTTCAGTTTGACTTGTCACTTCATTCACTTGATCTGGATCTTCACTTCTGGTTGTTATGTGGTACTTTACTCTTTTAATGACACTCGGCCAATGATCTCCTTTTCTTGTTTTCTTTGTTGGCACTGTTTCTTTGTTTTCGTCTGTCAGAGATCTCGTTAATTTCACTGCTTAGCACTGTTTCGTGTTCTTCAATTACTGTGTTTCTTGTTTGCTCCTTTTCAGGTCTAATTGGTTTCTCTGTAACAGCTCCACTGTGAGTTTCCAATAACTGACCTTGTTCTTTATTTATTTCTTCAAGTTCATGTTTTTCAAGGTTTTCTTCTTCTGTGTACTCTTCTTGATCTAACTTGTTCTGATCAGGGCTTATTGCACTGTGAACTTCTGCAGCCTGACCGGTTTCTTCTAGACCTGTCTGTCCCTGATCAAAGTCTATTAGGTCTTCACTGTTTTGAGTCCAGTTTTCTTTCCCTATCTGACCTTGTTCAGGATTTCTTAATGTCTTTTCTTCTTGTTCCTGAACTGCTTCTTCTTCACCTATCTGATCTTCTTCAATTTCTTCCAATTTCGCTTGACTTCTTGTTCTGTGGTATACTTCAGGAACTTCTACCACTGGTATCCAATCCTGACTTGTGCTCGGTTGTTCTTCTTCAGCTTCTCTGGAATCTCGAACCTGAGATCCTACAGCTGGGCAACCTTCAGCCTCTTCAGTGATTGGCGTTGTCTGAGGATTCTCTTCCTCGGGATCTGGTACTCTCTTGGTGTGACTTACATGAATCCAATTAGGAAATCCGGCACACTTCACTGCTGTATTCGTTGTCAGTATGACTTGACACGGTCTGCCCCATCTAGGTGATAGACACGTTTCTCTGGTGTGATTCTTCACTACCACCCAGTCACCAGGATTCAGATCATGTTCTTGCTCGGGCTGCCTGGAAACTGCGTCTTCTCCAACCTGATGAGAGACAGAACGCACTAGGTCAGCCAATCCTTTGCAATAGTCCAGAACCATATCATCAGATATATTCACCAGTTTGTTTGTGGGAACATGTGTTTGTCTCATTGCTCTTCCCATCATTATTTCATGTGGGCTCAATCCTGTGGTTCTGTCAGGTATACTTCTGAGTCCCATTAAAACGAGTGGTAATGCATCTGGCCACTCTAATGATGTTGATGCACACATTTTTCCCAGTCTTGACTTTATAGTGCCATTCAATTGTTCAACCACTCCAGAAGCTTCTGGACGATATGCACAGTGCAGTTTCTGTTGGATTTGGAATGCTTCACAGATTAGTTTGAATCACTTCGCTGTTAAAATGTTTTCCTCTATCTGATTCCAAAGTTACTGGAAAACCAAACCTAGGAATGAGCTCTCGTAGCAACAGTTTTGCAACTGTAATGCTGTCATTTCTCCTAGTAGGGTAAGCCTCCACCCATTTTGAAAACAGACACACTATGACTAGTACATATTTCAGCCCTCTACATGGTGGTAACTGTATGAAATCAAACTGAAGTCTCATAAATGGACCCTCTGCCTTTCCAATTTTCCCAAATCCAATTACTGTCTTCCTCCCCGGATTATGCATCTGGCAAGTTAGACATCTCTGGCAAAGACTCTCTGCAACAGCTCTGAATTTGGGATTGTACCAATTTTGTCTGAACAGCCTAATCATTGCATCTCTCCCTATGTGTGTGTCTCCATGATGCATTCTAGCCATTTGTGAGAGTAAACAGTCTGGCATGACTGGTCTGCCATCAGCACTGATCCACACTTCATCATCTCCTCTTTGGGAACAACCCACTTTGATCCACAAATTCTTCTCACTTTCATCAACCTCATCTTGCAATTTCTTCACCTCATTCCAAGTTTCAGGTGGCATATACAGCATAAGTTGGCAGCTGATTCCCATTCTTTCCACCCTCTTATTGACTGACATTCTGGTTTTGGCACAATGTTGAGCCACCAGATCTGCATATCTGTTGCCGACTACCACCCAGTCATCTCCTGACTGGTGTGCGGCACATTTCACCACAGCCAATTCTTTTGGTGATTGTATTGCTTCTAGCAATTCCCTTACAAATTGTCCATTTTTAATGGGGGATCCTGAAGAAGTCATGAAATCCCTCTGCATCCATAGTTGGCCAAAATCGTGCACAACCCCGTAACCATATTGGCTATCTGTAAATATGGTCACTCTCTGATTCCTCCCAATTTTGCATGCTTTTATCAACGCAATCAATTCAGCTACTTGTGCAGATTTGACTCCTGGTAAATAAGATGCTTCAACTATTCCAGTTAATTCACATACCGCATAGGCAGCAGTTAGTTTACCATCTTCATGTCTTTGACATGAACCATCAACAAATAGCTCCCTGTCTGGCTTTTTAAGAGGCTGTTCCTCTATATCTGGGCGTGGTTTTGTGCATAATTCTGTAATTTGTATACAATCATGTTCATCGTCTTCATCATCTTTAATTCTCTCATGATATGGGTCTGGTAGTAAGGTTGCTGGATTTATTATAGTACACCTTACCATGGTCACATTTTCAGCACCCATTATGATTCTTTCGTATTTAGTCAGCCGACTAGGAGTAAGATGCTGAGTTCGGGTTCTTGTCAACAGAATGACAACTGCATGTGGAACATATACTTTTACAGGGTGTCCCATCACAATTGACTCACTTTGTTCAATGCTCAAACAAGTAGCCGCCACTGCTTTTAAGCATCCTGGCAATGCGGCTGCTACTGGGTCCAATGTAGCAGAAAAATATGCTATAGGACGTCTTTCTAGTCCATGTCTCTGAGTTAAGACAGAAAGTGCACAATTTTCTCTCTCATGACAGAACAATGCAAATTCTCTTTTATAATCAGGCATGCCTAAGGCAGGTGCTGAACATAGGGCATTTCTCAATTTTACAAAGGCTTCTACACTTTCATCCTCCCACTCCACAGGGTCCTTTGCTTTCTTTTTTGTCATGTTAATTAAGGGCTTAGCTAACATGGAAAATCTTGGTATCCATTGTCGACAGTAACCTACTATTCCTAGGAACATTCTCACTTGTCTTTGTGTTACAGGCATTTGCATTTTCTTTATTAAAGCTACTCTTTCAGCTGTTACTCTTCTTTTTCCTCTCTCAATTTGGTGTCCCAGATATTTAACAGCTGTTGTACAGAATTGCAATTTTTCAGGTGAGACTTTATGTCCTTCTTCTGCCAAAAGATTTAACAATGCTATGGAATCAACAACACAGTCCTCTCTGGTATTCGATGCCACCAATAAGTCGTCGATATATTGGACTAAGACTGAGCTTCCTGGCATCACTAGTTTTTCAAGGCACTTTTTCAGTATCTGGTTGAAAATAGAAGGACTTTCTGTGTACCCCTGAGGAACACGATTCCACACATAAACTTTGTTCTCAAATTTAAATGAGAAAAGATACTGGCTGTCTGGATGTAATGGTATTGAAAAGAACGCTTGACACAAATCAATTACTGTGAACCATCCTGCACTCCACGGAATCTGGTATAGAATTACTGCAGGATTTGGTACTATGGGACAACATGGTTCTACAATCTTATTTATTTTCCTCAGGTCCTGAACAATCCTATATTTTCCACTAGGTTTCTTTAATCCCATTATTGGTGAATTACATGGGCTACTCATTACTTCTTTTAGTATGTTTTGTTCTACCATTCGATTTATTTCTTCAATGACTCCTGCTTTTACTTCTGCACTCATTTTGTACTGTCTGGTATTTGGGAAAATTGCACCTTCCTTTACAGTAATTTTAACTGGATCTATTTTAGCCATAAGTCCTACTTCTTTTCCGGTGAAATCCCATACTATGGGGTTTACTGTACCTTTTAATTCTTCTGGCAACTCATCTTTTGTTATTAATGAAAACATCTCATCCACTTCTGTACCTTGTTTTGCAATCATAATTTTATATACATGGTCTTCATCTGGTGTCTGAACTGCCACACCATCCGGTGTGCAGAAAATGGTACAATTCATCTTGCACAACAAATCCCTACCTAATAAGTTTACTGGACTAGAATCACACACTACAAATTGATGCATTTCTCTGAAGTTTCCAATTTTAACTTCCATGGGTTCGGTAAGAGGCGTTCTAATCCGCTGATTAGCTACCCCCACTACTTGGATATTTTCACCAGAGAGAGGAAGGTCTGGAATGTCTGCTGTTCTCACAGTAGACCGGGTAGCACCAGTGTCCAAAAGGAAAGTAATATTATTACCTTTCACATTCCCTTCAACATATGGACCTGACTGATCTACCTGTAAGGATGCGCCAAGTATGCACTCCTTCTTCCCCTCTCCTAGGCACCGTCATGGACTGTATTGACAGAAATCGTCCTGCAAAAGAAATTGTGATGTCATATAATCATTCTTACCACTTCCTCCTGGATATCCGATGTCTGTACCATGCTTTGCTCTGCTTACATTACCCTGAATAGGTGCAGGTGGCAACTGACTCTGAGGATTTGCACCCTGCTGTGAGTCATTCTGCGTCTGTGGATTTAAATTTTGATTTGGGCCATTATTATTCCGAATCTTTTTACATTCATCCTTCCAATGCCCCAATTTTCCGCATCCATGACAAGGAAATTTCTTTTAGCTTCTTCTCTACTCATTCGTCCTCTAAACTTTCCACCATTCCCAGTATCACCATTCGTTCCAGAATCTTTTCCTTGATTTTCACTCGGATTTTCCAAATTAATTCCCTGTTTCTCAGCCATTTTCACCTGTGCCCACATCACTTTTTCCTGCAATTTCTTATGTCTATCCTCAATATCGTCTCCACAATATTTTGCATATTTCAAAATTTCGTCGATAGGTTTCCCTTGCCAACACAACATATGCTGTTTAATCATCTGGCAAATTTCTGGCTTCAAACCGTAAACAAATCGATACACAAACTGACTCATGTTCTTGTCTCCAATGTCCTCAAATCCACTATACTGTTTAAATACCTGCAATAGACGCTCATAGTAAGAATGTACTGATTCATTAGCTTCTTGGGTAGTTCGATCTATTTTTACCCAATCTGTTTCTTTCGGTGGTATTTTCCCTTTCAGGTAAGTTATCACTTGCTGATACTTTTTCATCACATCATTTGACGGGGCACCTGTCTTCGGATCTCTAGGATACTCATCACTTGGCCAATCCACTGTGATTTTGCAATCTGTCCATAAATCGGCAGGTACCACTATGTCAAACAAACCATCTAAATCCTTCAACAATACCTTTGACACCTTCACAAACCTATCAACCTGCTTGTACCATTCAATTGGTTTTTCTCTCAATTTTGGAAAATCATTCGTAAATGATAAAATATCCTGTCTGCTCCATGGGACATGTACATATCCTCCTCCCGCAACTTCTCGCATTGGATACATCTGGTCTGCTTTCCCTGTTTCTTTCATCACATATTCTGATGCTGTTCTACTTGTTCGTGCTTCTTCCTTTTTCTTGGCCCACCTAGTTTTCCATTTATCTAGGTCTCCCCATTTTTGCAAAACTAACATTAATTCTCTTATTTGTAATCTTCTTCCAGAGGCATTCATATTTTCTAGATCTTTGTCTGAAAATTCTGCTCTATAGGGTTTCTGTAGTACCTTTGATCTCCCTATTTCTATTCCCATCTGTAGTGCTAAATTGGATAATTTTTCATGGAATATCCTTACATTTCTGGTGATACTCCTACACAAGAACAATAATTCTTCTTCATCATAGGTATTTAAGCGTTCTAGTCCTACATTTCCTGCTATTATTTCTTCTAATTCGACTTTCAATTTATGAATGTCCATTATTTTCGGAGGTGTGCACTGTTTAACTGACCCTTGCACCCATTTTTCTAGATCTTCAGGTGTTACTATGGTAGCACTTTTTGCTCCCGATGAAGTTACTAAACTTACATCTTTTGAACATCCAGGTACATCTTTTCTGGGAGTGCTATTTACAGAACCTCGAATAGGCAAGTCCATGAGTGATATTGTGGATTCACAGTCACTAAATTGATCCTCAATTATAACTGGAGCTTCAGGTTTGGGATTATTCACAGCAGTAGGTGTAAGTATCGGTGGAGGACAGCTTCCCTGAGTACCATATAATGGAACTACTGGACCAATTGTTACTGGTATGGTCAACGAATCAGGATGTACTTTTATCTGAGTTATTTTCTGTATTAATTCTGCTCTGGTCTTTTCTAGGGCTTCTTTTTCTTTGTCATGAAGTATTCTACTCGGGGTGAATTCATGCATTACCTGTGGCACTAATGGAGTTTTTGGTGGTGCACTTGGGGTGCATCCACTTGTCCCTTCCTGATATGGTGGGGGATTTCTTAACATTTCCTCCATAAATTCGTCTTCAGACTCCTCATTTCTCATTAAATGTTTTGTCTTTTCTGTGCACTTACTTCCTAATTTCTCCTCTGCTGAGAACAATGGATATAATCCTTCTGTAATCATTGCCCTTCTCCATTGTTTCATCTGACCGTCCCTAGACTCACGTATATATCTGGGGAAAAATCCTGGATAACTCCTATTACTTCTAGATCTATCCCGCTCAAATGCCTCGGTTTCCCATTCTTCTAGAGCTTCGTACTGAGTTAATCTAGGTCTGGGTTCTAAGTCATTCATCCTCAATCTCAAATTCTGAAGAATTCGCCCATTGAACGTGCCATTCTCGGGAAATGCTAGTATTCCATCATTTTTGGTATATTCTATCCAATTCTCCATCCATACACAAGTATGATAACCTCTCTCCATCATCATGAATGAAGCGGGCGTTTTAGCTGGTGGAATAATAATTCCTTCTCTAGTTTTGAGTGGTTTATCCTTTTTAAAATAGTTCTTAATCTTTTGCAGAAAGGACATTTTTCTCTTCTCTCCGTACATTCTATCTAATCTTCGGTGTACAAAATTATATTCTGCAAAACCTAGGAATCTCCTATCCGGACGAGTTCCTGTTAAAGTCGGATCGCGTTTTAACATGCAATCTTTATCCACTAAGATTTTAGCTTCTAAAATATCAACCAATCAAGTCTCTGCTAACTTTTATTTCTGAACCAATCCTTGCGCGGCCTTTTGGTGACGTTTATCTGTCAACCCCTCCTTTACAATCTGCTCTTTTCTGTCCTTGCTGGTTTAACCAATCCCAGCGCGGCACCTGTGACGTCAGTACTACTCCTGACTACTGACCCCTCCTTTACAAGGGTTTTTCCACACCCGCTGATTCAACCAATCCCAGCGCGGCGTTTAGTGACGTCAGCTCCCTCTCCGGCAACTGACCCTCCCTTTACAAATTCGTACGCAAACTTATTTTCTCTATAATTCTTAATTAAATTTCAGTAACAACATAAAACATTCGCTATCGTGCCAGTTTCTCTAAAATAGAAAAGATAGTTTTCTCTCACACTTAGTAAAACCTTTCCGTTTACTAAACATACACTACGAGTAAAACACTTCCGTCTACTCTTCACACAAGCTCCAGAAGTACCTGTTACTTCTCCAATGTTACCCTTTCTAGGTGATATAACATCAAATTTTTACCAGCGTACTCTTTTTGCTATTACTCACACGTATAGAATCCCTAACGAGTACTGAAAGTCCTGCTTAACTTTTCAGCACTATTTCTGCCTGACAGATAACCTCACTGCAGTATGGCTTCCACTTACCATCCGCTATTCCTTTTACCCCGGGGTATTCTGGACAACATAAAACAAAACTTTGAATACACGGATGTTAGTTCATAAAAATACAAATAAAATTCTCATTACCCAATTAACAAAGAGTAACCATCCTCTGATTACCAGAAAACTGATCCAGCGCGATATTAGCAAACAGCATTCATACACCAGATACTCACTTGGGCCCATACATTCATACTACGCTAATACTTACGCTGGGTTTTATCAGTTGTTACTCTCTATCAAAATCCCTGCTACCAATTACCTTCTGATTGAAGAGTAATGACTTACCAATGAATCCTTTGCTAATTGGGAAATTTAAAATGAGTGACATTCATTATAGTACATAATCCTGAAATAACCACTGAGTCAGGAAGTTTTAAAATGTTTATCTAAAGATTTAGCAGAGTAAAATACAGAGCCACATGGTACTTAATCGCAATACCCAAGATTAAGCATAGAAATGATTATTGCTAATCAATGACGGTGTTTAAAGAAAAGGAGAAGATAGAGACAGCAGCGCAACTAAAGGTTGCATTATATTTACCTAAGTGCAAGAACCAAACCCCTTAGCCAAGGAGTTGGAATAATAGGACCCAGGAAGGATGAAGAGCAAAGACCTCCTCCAGGATCAGGACAGGACCGGTGACCTCTCTACAACGACGCCTGCGTCGTTCCCCTCTCTGATACTCGGCTTCTCCTCGATTCTCCCGTGCCTTCCTTCTAA
Source organism: Calotriton arnoldi (assembly GCA_963921515.1). Taxonomy (NCBI): domain Eukaryota; kingdom Metazoa; phylum Chordata; class Amphibia; order Caudata; family Salamandridae; genus Calotriton; species Calotriton arnoldi. Next base: position 2,139,165 of record CAWUFW010000510.1, read on the forward strand.
TGGACTCTGCCGCCCCCTCCTAAGGACCTCTTCTGGACAGGGACTCGGTCTGTAATCGGTCAGCTTGGCAGTCTGGAGCTAAGCGCGCTCTGGCAGCATGGACGCCTGTTCTTCATGAATGCATGCTCTCATGGAATCTTGCTCTGCTGTGCTTCAAGACTTCCGACCAAACTAATTAACTAATTCTATATCTATTATACCCTTCTACGCCCATGTACCTCCCCTTAATGTTACTAAAATATGGGACCACTACTGCTGATTGGACAGGGACAGGGGGTGGATTCTCGCACCATATCCATTTGGCTTAAATTGTAAAGCCTATTGTCTTTACGTTCCCACCCCTTCAAATTAATACATTCGCTTTATTTCCCACCCGTCTCATGACAAATGTAAACCAATTTTCATAGACAATGTGTCAATATGCAACAGGAAAGCCAAAATACAGCATCTTCGGCCATCGGGTCACGGCCTTGGACTTCGTCCAGGTTGACTTCATTTGGCAGGCACACAGGACACATGCGCAGAACCAGTTGCCTCTCGAGTTTCAGAACACCAACCCAGGCCCAAGTTTACGAACTAATAAAAGTGCAAGAAGAAAATATTAGAATCACAAATAAAATGTTTCACTGTATACCCACTTTTTCTATTCTATTCCCATTTAATTATATATTCTAACCCGCGTTAGTAGCGTTAGGAAACGACAATTTAGTAATGACATGAGAGCAAGCTGAAGCATGTGAAAACATCAAGCAGCCATTTTAATGCACACTGCGCAGAAGCAGAAGTTTCCCACCAAGCAAAGAAAGACGTCACACCATGTGATATGGTTGCGACATGCGCATTGAGCTTTCCCGCGCATAGCGGCCATTTTGAATTACAAACAAGCGTTATTCATTAGTAAAACACATAGGCAAGCATCCCTTTCTTTTGTGTCGTGAATGCAAAGGTTAGTATTGACAATACAAGTTTAATAAATTAATACTGTGAGGAGGATTGAATACAAGCAAGTTTCATTTATGAAACCTTGCTCCATCAAGAACATGGGGGCATATTCACAAGCCCCTATCGCCACAGGAATGTCACTTTTCCCGACGTTCCTGTGGTGATAGGGGCTTCACCTTATTCACAAGGAAGCGTTAAGCCACTTAACGTGGCTTAACGCTGCCTTGTGAATAAGGCACCCTTTCACGCTATACTTTTTTTTTTTTAAAGTTTTGAAAACCTTTATTGAAACAATAAGATGTCATCCACAGCAGAATGCCCACATCCCTGAAAGGGCCGGCACAGCAAGGCAATGTTCAAAGAGTTACTACAAGAGGAAGAGGGACAACACAGCATGCCGCCTACAACCACATCGGGCCGGCCGCGTCAGATGACATAGGAGCATGGTAGGATCAGGGATTTCAGTGGAGGCACGTGGTGTAGAGTAACATCTTTCAAACTACAACTTTCCACTCTTGTGTCGTGTGCTCTATAGCTATAACTTGTGTGATATGGCGTAGGTCATGCCTGGAACTATGGAGTATTGTGTCCAGATAACCCCGAATACACTGTGCAGCGTGTGTGTCGCCTTGGGGGGACCATTTCTCACCTGTGCGTCTCATGTCTGTGGGATAGTGAGGGGGGCCGGTGAAAGCGTGCCCTCAGCGCGTTCCAGTAAGTATGTCTGCAGAGGTGCCCAGATATCCCGGGGCCGGGAGGAGGGAGGCAGGAGTTCAGCGTATGTATGTAGTTGTTCTTGGCAATAAATGAGGTCTTGAAGCCAATCCTTAAATTTCGGTGCTCTCCCTCTGCCCCATCTGCAAGCGATCTTTCTCTTAGCAAGGAGGAGTGCGATGGATGTGTATTTTCGGATTTGGGTCGCTATAGGTGCAGTGTATCCCAGGAGTGCAGTCAGAGGGTCTACCGGGATGTGTGTGCCAGTCATTAGGTCTAATGCTGTCATTACCTCCGACCAGAATCGACGGATTGGTGGGCAGTCCCAGGCTATGTGTTGGAAATCGGCTCCTTCACTGCCGCATCGGTCACATTTGTCATTGTCACGAAGTCGCAGGCGGTGTAAGCGCGCCGGTGTGTAGTAGAGACGATGGATGAATTTGTAATGGAGGAGGCGAAATTTGCTGCTCGCAGAGATTTCCCCTGTTTGCCTACAGCAGAAGGACCATTGATCATCAGTCAGGGGATGGCCCAGTTCTGTTTCCCATCTAGTCTTTGCTAACGGGGGTCATATTCTCTATTGTCCTGGACTGTACGATACAATAGTGAGACAACATGGGAAGGGGTGATTTGTTGTAGGAGAGCGTGCAGGGGGGACATGATAGGGGGTTCCTGAGGGAAACAAGGAGTAAGGGCTTTTACATCCTGTCGCAGTCTAATGTAGTAGAATCGTTCCAGGGGGGAGGGGGTTGTAGGGCCAAAGAATTTGTCGCACGTGCGAAATTTACTCTTTGCGTACAGCTGTCCCCAGGTGTGGATTGACAGTTTGCGTAGCAATCTGCGGCATCCGCCCTCCTGTGTCACCTGGATATCTTGCCTACCGGCCAGGGGAAGGAGGGGGGAATATAATAAGGGGGTGCGTGTGATATTCGCTAAATCTCGCCATGCGCTGGTGGTGCATTGGACGGTGGTGGAGGCGTGACTTCGCGTAACTGCAGGGGTGCTTAAGTACGCAGTGCTGGGAATAGGGTGCATATATCCGTCTTCAATGGCCAGGTGTGGCATATAGGGGGGGGGTGTATCCAGTAGGAGGCGAAGTGGGCTTGAGCACAGATAAAGTACAGTTCCAGGTCTGGTATCTCCATTCCGCCCTCACTGAAGGGACGTGTAAGGATATCCCAGCGTAATCTAGCCTGTTTACCTCCCCATACAAGCCGAATGAGTTGGCTTTTGAGGGTCGAAAAGAAGTGGCGGCTAGGGGCATAGGGAATATTTATAAATAAATATAATAGTTTGGGCAGTATGACCATTTTTATGAGGCGGCTCTTCCTGCCATGGACAATGGCATTGCAATCCAGCGTGTGATTTTGTCCACCAAAGAGTTCAGTGCACTGCCGTAGTTAGCCTTCATTAATTCTTCGCGATTGCGGGATATGACTATCCCTAAATAGGTGAGTGTATCATCGCACCACGCTAGGGGTAGTCCGGTACAAATCTGGGAGTGGAGTCAGTGAGGGGGTAAATTTGGGATTTTCCCCAATTAATATTTACTCCGGAGAGATGCCCAAAGAGGAGGAACTGTCGGAGGATGGGATTCAGGCTCACCTCCGGGTGCTGCAGATAAAGGGTAAGGTCGTCTGCATATAATGAGATTAAAATTTGCCGTTCAGGGTAGATGAGGGCATGTGCGCGAAAGTGTTGGCGTATCTTGGCAGCCAAGGGCTCGATAGCCAGGGCGAATAACAGGGGGGACAAGGGGCATCCCTGTCTGGTTTCCCTGGCTATAGTAAAGGGAGCCGAGTGCTTTCCGTTGATCATTACCGTGGCCCACAGGCCATTGTAAAGCAGGTTTATCCAGGCCAGGAACGGGAGGGGGAACCCCATGCGTCGCAGAACGAAGGCTAAATAGTCCCATTCTAGGGAATCGAATGCCTTAGTGGTGTCTAAAAAGATGGCAGCGGCGTTGGTGTCGGGCTCTATATCGTGGAGAATTGCAAAGAGGGTACGCAGGTTGTGAGATGTGCTTCTAGTCGGCACGAAACCCGACTGATCGAGAAGGACCAGGACAGGCATGAGGGGGCTGATGCGATTGGCGATTAGCTTTGCTAGGATCTTGGCGTCCACGTTGATAAGGGACAAAGGCCTATATGAATCCACCAGCGTCGCTGATTTCCCCGGTTTGGGCAGGGAGATGATAAGCGCTTCGCGCATCGATGGAGGTAAGATGCCTGTCTCTCGGGCTTCCTCGAGTACGTGACGTAGGGCAGGGATGAGAAGATGTCTGAATATTTTATAGAATTCGGCCGGAAGGCCATCGGGTCCTGGGGCTTTGCCCGACTGTAATTGCATAATTGCGGAGATTATTTCCTCATCTTCATGGTGGGCTAAGAGGGACTCTCTCTGGCCGTCCCCCAGCCATGCAATAGCTGTGTCCTCGAAAAATGAGGGTGAAATCCTCAGGGTGCCTTCTATGTGTCGTATACAGTTTTTTGTAAAACCTCTGGAAGGTGTCTACTATGTCAGAAGTGCTCCGGTGGAGCTGACCCTCTTCATCCTCTATCTCTAGGATCGTGTTGGCAAATTGGGGGCGGGTCACTGAGGCTAGTGCTCTCCCTGGTCTTTCTCCCTCGCCGTAGCGTCGGGCCCGGTGGTACATCCCTCTAAATTTACACTCCCTTTCCGCCGTTTCTTGGTATTCATTGAGGAGGGCATGTAGCTGAGCTTTCTGTTCCGGAGTGGGTGAGTTCCGGAGAGTCACTTCTGCCTGCTTAATTGTTCTCTCTAGTTTCTGTAGTGTATTTCGAATATCTTTTAAAACTCCGCCACTTTTAGCTATGCAGATACCTCGCATGGTGACCTTAAAGGCGTCCCATATGGTAGAATATTGCGAAACCGAATCATCGTTCCGGGGGAAAAATTCGGAGATTTCCTGCTCAAGCTCATCTTTAAATACCGGGTCTAATAATGATTGCGGATTGAGTCTCCAGGAAAAGTATGGTGGGTCTTCGTGAGGTGGCGTAAGAGAGAGAAGGACGGGTGAGTGATCCGAGTATGTGCGTGAGAGGTGAGATGCATGCGCCAACCAAGTTGTCAGCCCTTTATCTATAAGCCAGCCATCGCTGCGGGACCAGGAGGAGTGAGCAGTGGAATAACAGGTCCCCTCTCGGGCTTGTGGATGTAGGGTCCTCCAGGCATCCGTGAGACTATGTTCCTCCATAATACCTTGGAGGGTCTCCTGCGCGTTAGAGTAGTGGCGAGGTTGTGGGTGTGATCTGTCTAAGACCGGGTTGATGGTCACATTGAAGTCCCCTCCCCATATGAGGTGTGTGGAGCCTATATCCATTATCTTGCCCCAGAGTATGCGGAAGAATTCCGGGTCATCAGTGTTGGGCCCATAGCAGGAGACTAGTGTGATAGATTGCGCGGCGAGTCTACCCCAGAGAATACTATAGCGGCCCTGTGGGTCCCCATATGAGCCAATGGGGGTGTAGGGGATCGAGCGTTTCACCAATATGAGGGTACCCCGGGCATAAGACGAATAGGACGAGAAACATTTGGTGGTGGCCCAGCGAGCTGCAAAGGTGGGGGGTGGGTTGGGGGCGAGGTGTGTTTCTTGAATCATGGCACAGTGGATGTTGTGACGCTCCAGATACGAGAGGATGTGGCGGCGTTTGCGGGGATCCCCCAGCCCTCTGATATTCCAGGTTAAAAAGTTATATTGGGTGGGTTTAGGACATGTCTCCATTTGTATCGTCTAATTCGGGTGCATGAAGTATGTCAAGGTTATATTCTGAATTTACTGCATGAACAGATTCTATTGAGGTGGAACAATAACACTCTATATAAAACCGGTCCCCATGACCTCCCCCCTCCCACAACAGCGACCCAAACTCGCCGTGGCCTATCCCTCCCCCCTCCCAACAACAATTCGTAGCCTTCTCCCCAACAGGGGGCAGAGGGCTCAACAAATTACCCATGTATGATACGAAGTACGTAGGGTTCACCTGATGGGTGGATTCCAGAGGGCGGACAAGTTCTCCTCGTCAGAACGAGGGTGCTCGGGCAGTTTTGTATAGTTTCATCTCGGCGTTAGTTGAAAGGTATTACTATGGTTACATGAATACAGCCCACAGGGCGCTGTGCTCCCAGTGCGGCTCATCATTCTCAGAGTCTAGCAGCAGGACACACTTGCGGAAGAAGGTCCTTATGAGCCAAGCACCAGCCCCCCCCGCCCGGTCGGCACACCCGGATGACATCGAGAGTGTCCTGTAGTCATCAGCTGTAGCAGCAGCGGCCAAGTCTCGCCGGTCTGTCCTCAATGCACATGGTCGGTGGTGTTTCCCCGGGTCTCTCCGTAAGGGGCAGGCTTCGACAGCAGCATGTCTGTCATTCCGCAGGGCATGACCGGATTGCAGCGGGCCAAATCAGCAGATTCTTCACAGCCGGGGGGGGGGAGGGGGGAGAGCGTCCGCATGCAGTCCGCATGCGAGCAACCTTCTGAACAGGTTACAGAAGGATGGGGGGATTATTTTACAGTTTTCTTATTCGACGTCCGATGTGTTCCCGCCATCTGCGGGGTGATGTTTTGGGGACCGCTGATCCGCAGGTATCTTGGGCAGAGTTTTGAGGAAGTCCTGGGCGTGCTGCGGGTTTGTAAAGAAATGCTGTTTTCCCTGATGCGTTACCTTGAGGCGAGCTGGGAATAACATGGCATAGGGCAGGTTATGCTGTTGGAGTTTTTTCTTCACCTGCAGGAATTTGCGGCGTTGGTCTTGGACGGCCATGGTGAAATCAGGGTAGATCGATATCGCCATCCCTTCATATGTTAGTTGTCCTTGTTCCCTGGAAAGGCGAAGGGCGGTGTCTCTGTCGCGGTAGTTAAGTAGTTTGGCGATGATGGGCCGGGGAGGAGCGCCAGGGGCCGGCCGATTTGCCAATGAGCGGTGCGCTCGTTCGACGATCAGGACCTGTGAAAATGGCTCCCTGCCAAATAGTGCGATGAGGAGTGTCTCAACATATTCCTCCATCCTTCCGGTGGTTGTTGATTCCGAAATTCCAAGGATTCTGAGGTTGTTTCTCCTCGAGCGGCTTTCTAAATCCTCATTTTTGGCTGCTATTACTTTCAGGAGTCGATCCATCTCCAGGGTGCGGCTCGTGGTGGCGGTGGTCGTGTCTTCTAGATCCGAAATCCGCCGTTCTGCCTCCACCAGGCGGTCATCGTGCTTCTCCACTTTGTGCGTGAGGCCTTCCAATCTGGTATTCATGGAGTCCATTTTGGATTCAATGGAGGTTAAGCTCGACTGCATCATCAACAGCAGCTCCTTGAGATCCGCGGTGGAAGGGGTCGACGCATCCTGTTGGTCTTCGTCAGGCGCCGACTGGGATCGAGACGATTTGCGGGTATCGAAATTTTGCTTTGGCTGCCGCCCGTCTGGCTTCCCCATGATCTCAGAGGATGTGGCCAGGAAGAGTCGTAATCCAGAGGGTGGGAGTTGGGACGTACCTCTGGGGTCCCGCCCGTGGTCCGCAAGGAGAGATGCCGTCCAGACGCCCAAGGAGCCGGTGTCAACTGAGAGGTCGGCGGTGTTGGATATTGGAGCTTCTTGTGGTCATATGCGGTGCCCAGGAGTTTCAGTGGCTAGTTTCACGGACCGGTGTCCCTTCACGGAGGATGTCCCGACCCATCTGTTGTCTCTTCCACTGTACGACAGCGACAAGGGGCTGCACCCGCATAGGCAGGGCGGTCGCGTCCACTTCCTCTGCACGGCCCCAAGCTCTAGCAGCAGAAGCAGTCAGTGCTCGACTACGTCCTCATGCAGGCAGGTCCCAGCGCCTGTGGGTCTTTCAGCGCCCCAGGAACTAGGTGCCAATTCGTGTGGCCTCGCGCCGGCGGGAGGCGGTATAGCGAGTGTGGCAGTTCGAGTGGACTGTGGCCTTCAGGGCATGAATTGTATCGCCCACAGGTTCCAGGCCAGGTTGGCCAGGCTTCAATGCGGGGTCCCTCCGAGCGCGCCGCAAGGGTTATTGATCAGGGAGGCCCTAGCGTGGCGCTCTATCCCCGGTCCCACCAGCGCGGTCCCTCTACTACTGACAGCCAACGAGGGGAGGCCTCAGGGATCATCCGCCCCTCGACATCAGTGAGGGCAAGCAAGGGTTGAGCGCAGCCTCCTCCTACCTTCTCCGCAGCGCTTCTCACAGGTCCTCCGGCAGTGTTTACGGACCGCAGATGGCGGCCCCGGCAGTGGCAGCGACTCTCCACCCCCCACGGGGCCGGAGCAATCCTATCAGGTGGGTGTCTGCACAGAGCTCCTAGTGGGTCCGCAGCAGCCGCCTGGGAGCGGCAGTTGTCTCGCGGCTCTCCTTCAGTGGCCAGCCAGCGCAGTTGTCTCCCGCCGGCTCCGCGTCCTCCGCCACCTCGGTCCGGTCCGGCCGGTCGTCGATCCGCCCCGGAGGTCCCAGGCCTGGTATCCCTCCGCGATGGTTACAATCTCCGCCGCCGGAGGTGGGGCAGGGACAGTAGCTGCAGCGATGACAGTCAGCAGACACCGGGAAGTCAACGGGCCGCGTCGTCCGGCAGCGGGGCTCCAGCAGCTCCCGTCCAGTCTCAGAGTGGGTCAGGTCGCCATTTTGTCTTCCCTGCCGGACGGGATATCATGTACAGTTTTACACTCTCCTGGGTCTGCAGCTGTGATTTCGGGCAGCGCGGCTGGTCACTTGGTATGTCGCCTTTCTAAATTCGCCAGTGGTTCGCAGATTCTTCCGGAGATGAACAGGATTTAATACGGATACCGGCCCGAGCTGCAAGAGCCTCACAGAGGTGCGGCCATCTTGCTTGGCGCCCTCTAGTGCCCCCCCTTTCACGCTATACTTAGCGTGAAAGGGGATGGCAATGGGTGTTGCTGTGGGTGTTCCACCGCAACACCCATTGCTTCTGACGCTGCCTCCTATTCACAAGAGCAGCGTAAATAGGAGGCAGCGCCAGAATTAAGACCAGGGAAAACTTGGTCTTAACCTGGCGAAGCGAGGAGAAATGTTTAATTTCTCCTCGTATTTGCAGTTTTCATGTGTGCTGCGTTGTGCAAATGGCATTTCAAGATTGTTTATGTGCAGGAAGGGGGACCTTCCTGTACATACACAATCTTCCCTTGCACGCAGACACCCTTGCACCATGGTGCAAGGGTGCCTGCGTTCGCGCTAAACTGGTACACTTAGCGCCAGCGCAGGGGGATACGCAAGGCTGCACCATATCCTTGTGAATACGGTGCAGCCTTGCGTTTCTGAAGTGGCAAAGTGAGGCGTTAAGCCATGACGGCTAACGCCTCACTTCGCCACTTCCTTGTGAATATGCCCCATGGTTTGTTAATGTTTGTTCTCCATTTTTTCATGCCATGATGGATGGGCCCATAATGTACTGAATACAAGTGATCAGGAGGGCTTCATGCACCAGTGCCAAGGTGGTAGCCTCATTCGCTGAACTGCCAGTGGGAATAATAGGTTCACCTGGCCTTATCAGCTACTGCCACAGTTTTCTACTTAAAGCCCACTCTTAGGCCCCACTTTTATGTGTATGAGTGACAAATGTGCATCGTTATATAAAGCATGTCCTTCACCTACCGGCCTGGTAGAGTGGAAAAGCCATGACATAACCCGTTCAGCATGGTAACTAAAGTGAAGGAGGTGTGTGTGCTTTGAACCACCTCTCGCTTTCAGCAGATGACAACTGAACATCAACAGCAAATGGTTAATTTCACAGCTTCTTCAATCAACACAATAGACAGTAGAGGAGTTTAATGGAGAGTGAAGTTTGTAGTCTCTGCCATACAGCCTTGTCATTGATCTTGCATGGAAAGAGCCTTTCTCTTAAAGAGTTAAATCATTGGAATGTTCTGTTCAACAGTTCCCATTGCAGCTCTCCCATCTCTACCACAACAAGCCAATGATGGAAAAGAGCCGCCATTGAATCTGCACTTGTCGATATATGCAGACATGACTTTGTACAAGCAGTAAATAATAAACCCTGCAGGAAACACGTCGAGCACCACAAATTCCAAACTTGAAACGGTCTACTTAAATTTCAAAACTATGGGGCTCATTAAGATGACGGTCGGATGAGCGTCCGACTGCCATGGAAGCGGGATTGAGACTGGCCAACAAGGAGTCGGCGGTTACACCCACCATATTTTGATCAGACCGCCGTGTAGGCAGTTGTAAAATGCCTTTTTGTACTGCGACTTGTGCTGCTGCCCCCAAAAAAATAACACAGCACAAGCCGCAGTAGAAAAATGCAATTTTCAAACATCCATGCATAGTGTGCTAAGCACCATGTGGTGCCTGGCACACGATGCATGTATGCTTGGGGGCACCATATGTGCCCCACAGGGGACGGGGGCTCTGCTTGGGGCCCCCAAAGTCCCTTTCCGTGGGACCGCCATGAAAAGGCTGTGGGAAATGGACTTCGTGATCCTGACGGCAGTGCCGGAGCAGGCACCGCCTCTATTCAGGATCCCGATTCCAACTGCCACCCCTTCGGGAATCAGTAGATCCTGGCGGAGGCAGTGGTCCGTGTCCCGACAGACAAGGGTCCGGCCGCCTACATCCTAATGGGCGGTCGGACCGAAGGACTGTCTGTCGGTGGGACCGTCACTGACGGCCTGTCGGTGGCGGTCCCACCGGCATCGTGATGTGTCCCTAAATTTGAAATTACCTTGTTTTTCAATGAACAAACCACATTTAAAACCACATGAACAAAAGGTGGGCCACATATCATTGGGTATAACGTGTGCGCCCACGATAGCATGCCAGCCATTACGTAATGAATGCACTCAATATTTACCCATGCATTGGCACATATATATTGGTTGCACCTTTTTAAGGAACTCGACCTTTAGGCACCAGAATCCATTTATAGTTGCATAAAAGTAAGAAGTGAGTACTCAGAACGCTTCTGCAATCCCGCTAAATATTGTTTATTCTAGCAATGTAGTTTTCCAACATGTTAGGATAGCTGGCTATTATAAATGCCGGAATGTGTCCTTCGTGCACAAGCATGTCATGAAGTCTGCTTAAAATGCCAACGCTCTCTTTTTTGAGCTGTCATTTATGTCCTTCAGCTACCAAAATGAACATATTTTGTAGTGCATTATTTATTTTTTGCCGCCGTTAATTTTTAATTAATATCCTTTAATCTGCTTCTCAAAGGCTGCCTTCTGTTTACAATTAGGCTGTTGCTTGGAACGAAAAAACATAGGGCCCGTGAGTGCTCAAAGTCTGAGCGCACTAAGCACATTATCTGAGGGGCCTTTAACCTTAGGGTGAGGTGACTTTATCCACAGAGATGACGTGAGAGATAAGCCATCCATCACCCTGGATGTCATTGTGATTATATCTCTTCATTACGTCATCAGCACAGAGGCAGACAAATACTTGCTACTACCCTTTTCATTAACGCTTTGTGTTCTCTTGCTACAAATCCAAACACTCACCCTTGAACTCCAGCTTCAGTCAATTTTGGGGAATTAGTGGAAGTCATGCATCAAACTAAGCAACTCAAAGACAATTATAACTACATTAATGCTAACTTAATATGAAAAGTGGTCAAGAAGCTATGAAGAAAAGTGAGTCTGACTGCAGAAAAAAGATGATTGGTAAAAAAAAAGGAAATGTCAAGATAAGGTATATATTTTAGACTAGATAATGTATACATGTTTTTCTTCAGCTGAAGTGTGCAATAAAGGAAAGGTATATACGTGCATGCAAACCAAATAATGTAAAAACATTGAAACTCTTTAAAATGGTGAAGTAAATCACACCTGGGTGATTGATGTTATGTGGAGGTCATTTTTCACAATCTATGAAAAGAAGCCAGTTGATGTAGCATTGACGGTGATATTGAAACGTACCACGTATCCAAAGAGCGCTAACTATTGATGCCCCACTGGTCTCCTAGTGCCATACGATACTCCCAATCATCCTCTGTGTCAAAGATACCGCATAATCCAAGCCCATGGGAAACACCTATTTGCCTTTACAGGATTCCTCCACAATCTGAAGTTGATCTACCAAAACAAAGCAGTTCCTGCAGAATCAGCCACAACTCCTATAGAGTCAGAGTTCAGAACACAACCCTCTTGCCATCACTTGACCTCCTCGGGTTATACTTTTTCAGCACACGCCATGACACACCCCATTGTGCCCCCAGCCCGCCAGTCAGGGATGGCCTAGTGACATGCTGCCCACATAGAAACTGAACCGCATAAAAATCCATTCCCCCAAAAATCATGCCCTGAATAGTCATGACTCACTTGCTGACACCAAAAGACACAAATAAACTGTAATCAATAAACACAAGTACATAAATTCATTCATCTAAATAAATTCTGAGTGCATAAGTCAACTAACAACATGCTGGGATGAAAGGAAAAGTGGACTGGCTTTCACTGAATCACTGCATTTCACTACTTTTTTCCCACAGCCTTCAAAAAAATCCATAAGAAAAAGTCAGGGCTAGCTCTTTCATTCTTCTCAAATAACTTGCACAGAACTTCTCGTCACCTCTTTCCATCCCTTGAATGTGTACTCACCAGTAGGCCAGTTGAATAGCTTGCTCTTTGCTGTAGTGATCTATTGCTCTTTGGGTCACAGCGCATTTTGTTTGGATTAATTATTTGAACCGAATCTTCACCTATGAACCTCCCACACGAAAAATCCTGATCACAGGTGATTTTGACAGACCAGAATCTGAACAAGCATTGGGAATGCAACAGATCTCGCATTTGCTTGAGTTAAAGCTATTGGTGTTGTAAATGAAAATGTCTTTTACCCATGTGTTATGGAGTGTATGTATGTCGTGTTTAGTGGAATTATGTGGATTGGATTGAAATTGTTAGTTGTGCAATTGTGTGGTGTGGAGTGGATTTGTGTAGTGGAATTATGTGGCATGGTGTGCAGTGGAAATATGTGGATAGTAATTATGTGGTACTGAGTGTTCTGGAATTATGTGTAGTGGGAATGTGTGTTATGGAGTGTAATTGTATGGAATGGTATTTTGTGTTGTGGAGTGGTATGTAGTGTAGTTTAATTATGTGGTGTGCTGTTGAATGATGTGGCAATTTGTGGTCTGGATTGGATGTATGTGGGGTGCTGTGTAATTGTGTTGTTGAGTTGAATTATATGGTTTGGTGGTGAACTATGTGGTGTGGAATGGAAATATGTGGAGTTGAATTGTGTGGTGTGGAACTGTGTGGATAGCTTTGCGTTTTTGGTGACAAAAAAACAAATAGGTAGGCGCAAAGCTCTATATCTGTTTTGGATCTATTGCACAGCTTCTTAAGTAGTGGTGCTGGGGAGGGTAGGTTACCCATAGCGGCTAAAACATGTGGGAGGTCCTAAAGCACTAAAGCAAGTATTATACAGTGATGTCCAAAGGGTGGTAGAGATAGACTATTTGATATGAGAGGGTTGAGTGTAATAGAGTCACAGCAAACAATTATTTTGCATTTGTTGTCCTTAAACTTAGGGGCATATTCTCAAGGACTTATCGCTGAGTTAACGGCACTTTAGCGCAGTGACGAAAGAATCATCGCCCCATTCACAAGCTGGTGCAAACTCCCCACATCGCCAGTATACCAGCAATAGCTGCCGCAAAAAACATCGCCACTGATGAGAGAGACAACTAACGCTAATGATATGCAGAGTAGGCGTTCCCGTGCAAAAACACACGAAAACACCACTTCGCGAGATTCCCAACGACCAGCCAGAACTGCGATGCGACCCAAAAACAGGCGATAATGCGCGTTAGCAGCAGGGACTTAACACCTGCCTGTTACTGGTGTAAAGCAGGACGACAACCTGCAGTATAAAGGGAGCCCAGCCCAGAGCCACATCGGGAGACCAACACATGTCATGGAGCTACTGATCATGCAGCTCTGAGCCCCAAGAGGCCCACAGCACCCACCGCCCCCCCTCCCAGGCCCCCCAACCCCCCGGACCACCCCCCCCCGGACTACCACCGAGGCAGTGCAGAATGAGACAGCGGTCCTTCCAAAAACGCACCTGCCTCGGAGACTTAACGCCAGAGGAAGTCATTGCCCACTACAGGCTCAAAAGGACAACCATCCTCCGCATCCTGACCCAAATTGCCCACAGGCTGACGGTACCAACACAGCGGAGAACCAACATCCCTCTGCAGACAAAGCTGCTGGCTGTGCTGCACCTGTTGGCCTCTGGTACCTTCCAACCAACAACTGCCAGAGTCGGAGGAGTCTCACAGCCAGCCCTATCAAAGTTCCTCACACCTGTCTTGGATGCCATCATCAGCTTGGTACCCCAGTACCTTCACTTCCCCCACACTGCGCAGGAACAGCTGGAGACCAAGCAAGGCTTCTACGCCATAGCTGGCTTCCCGCACGTGTTGGGGGCAATTGATTGCACACATGTCCTACTTGTGCCCCCTGCCGACACTGCACACAATTACTGCAACAGGAAGCACACGCATTCCATCAATGTGCAGGCAATAGTGGACCACCGGGGACTCTTCACCAACGTCGTCGCCAACTACCCAGGCAGTGTGCATGATTCCTACATCTTCCGACAGTCCATCATCAACCAGTGCTTCCAGGATGGCACCTATGGAAATGCACTGCTCGTCGGTAAGTACCAACGGAACACACCACACACCTCAACTCCACAATCAGACAACTCACAACTGTGGGAATGCACACGTTACAACATCACATACGACATGCCAAACAACATGCCCACCTACCAGACACGACAACACATGGATATGTGGTAACAGGGGCCAGACATCTAGACAAGCCATCCACGTAATGGCACCTCTGCCACACAATAGCAGGATGTGGTGAGAGGCGGGAACCAAGTATGTGCGAGGGAGGCAAGTGACCCATGAATCAGAATGTACTCAATGCCAAGTGTGGCGGGGATGTGCTGGACAGACTTAAGTATGCAGAGCACAGACATGTCCATGTGGACATATACTGCTGGTGTTTGTAGTATCGTAGACAGTGGGCGCAACCATGTTACCTCAGGCAGTGGGGTAGACCTTGGACATGTAGCTATGTCGCCCCCCCCCCTGTAAATGTAAGCGGAGTGGGCTGGGCCAGCGTAGGAGTGGGAATCAATAGCCCGGGGCTCAGGGCGTGGTTCACTTCCGGGATGGCCACAAAGGCAACTACTGCGTGTGTCTCTGTTTCCGCCATATCCTGACCATAGGCCTACACACACGTGGCCGACCACCTTCAACGGCCAATATCACAGTGTCATTGTCAGGCTTGTATACATGCGCAGACAGTCATGACAATGGTCTGTCCTAGGAGTGCAAGTGATGCAACCGCGCAGCGCACACAAGTAAATAGGCTCGGGGGGAGTGAAGAGCAGCTGTGAGGCAACGTACTACACATGGATGCCGCTCATTTGCCACATGCAAGACATGTCAGACATGTATCCCAAAGTCCCACACATCACACACCAATATACTAATAAGCCTGCCAACACAGACTGCAGAACCACCGATTGACACATATCTCTCTCCCCTGTCACAGGTGATCAAGGATATGCACTCTGCCCGTGGATGATGACACCCCTCCGAGCCCCGAACACCCCGGCCCAGAGGCAGTAGAATGCGGCCCACATACGCACCAGGGATATTGTGGAGCGCTCATTTGGTGTGTTGAAGTCACGTTTCAGGTGCCTGGACATCACAGGTGGAAGACTCCTGTACAGCCCGCAAATAGTGTGCAAGATGATCATTGCATGTTGTGTGTTGCACAACATATGTGTACCCACCAATGCCCCATGGATCCAAGTGCCTGATGCACCGGACGATGATGATGAAGATGAGGCAGGTGGACCACACCCCAGTGCAGCAGCAGCTGGAATAGCCCGAAGGGACACTATCATTCACAATTTCTTCACATAGGCACGTCACATGGGGACTGTCCTTAGCAATCATGGGACAGGTCAAAATGACCACAGGCACAGCATGTGCACATAAATTCATTCCTAGACACATTCCCTGTGTGCATGTCACTCCTCTGCATTGGCACATGGCTCGGACAAGTGTATGTGCAACATTTAGTGCTGTCAATTATACCAATGGCAATTGGATGGTGGGAGTGTCACCTCCGTTATCGGGATCCTGTTTTCCTGCGGACTGTACCGCGTCTTCCTCTTCTTCTTCTCCTTCCCCTTCCCTGGCCCCGAGGACCCAGGCTGGTCCTCCGTGGGGCTTGTGGGGTTCGGGTTGTCCTCTGTACTTGCTCCAGCTCCCTCCATTGTGCTTCGCAGTTGTTATGTCTTTTTTATTTCTTTCTGGGTTTTTTGCTGCTTTTATGGTGATTTTACCCGCCTGACGTGGGAATTGCAAGCCTGCTGCTGCTTGTCGATGATTTTTTTATCGCGGTTGGGCCCATCGCAACTTTTTTCACGTTCGGGTTGAGATTTTTATTGCCGTCCCGGTAGTGTTATCGCGGACATTTGCCGCGTTATCGGGGTACTATCGCATGTTACCGCCGTGTTGTGAATGCCACGTTAACACAGGGTTATTTTCCCGCGCTAGACGGTGATATGAGGACTTGCGTTAACCTATTTTGGCGATGGTTTATCGCACGTTCTTGAGAATATCCCCCTTAGTGTTTAGAAACTACCCCTTTAGCTAATTTCACAATGTGTTGGAAATTGGATAATTATTATATAATCCCTTGTGCCTCGAGTGATTTGAACATTCCCCCCCCAAAAAAAAACAAAGTAACAGAGTTGCTGCAAATAATTTTTGCGCATTTGCCGAACGGAAATATCAGTGACCAGGAACTGGCCGTTTAACGTTTCCAATATAAAGTGCATGCTGCCATTTAGTATGGTCATTTTTGGAGACATTGCAGAACCAAAACAAAAGTGGTGCGGGGGAAGGTAGGTCACCTGTAGCTTGGGGCCAAACCAGAACCAAAATGCCTATAGTCCTGCTTGTTCACAATTGTAATATTTATTTAATGTTGGGCACAATTGTCTAGCTTAAATTCACCACGAAGGAATTTTAGCACTTTACTGACTACGTTGTAATTTTAGTCAAAGGTTTTTGCAGTTTTATATAGCACGAACTCGACCCGAAAGTTTGTGCGCGCTTTACATAAGCACCAGTTACAGTAAACAAGGACACCTTCATAGTATAGTGCCCAGAATCATATGAAGGTGAGCCGACAGCAACACTCGAACCATGTTTCTCAGTTTTAAACTCGATATAGCTCATTGCTCTTTTGCCTCCCTGTTTTCCCCGGTGGCCTAGAGTGAATCCGAAAAAGGAATCTAAAAGCGGCCAGGGCCTAGGGTGCGGGAGAGGGTGGGAAAAAAGAACGTAATGTAGATCCTAAGAGGCTTATTTATGAGCACATTGCGCCAACTTTGCGCCACTTTTTGTCACACTGCGGCAGCGTAAAAAATGCGCCATGTTGTGCCCTATTGACAAAGTGACGCATTTAAGCAGATGCGTCACTTTGTAAAGCCCAATGCTACATTATACCTATGTCAGGTATAATGTATGCAAGGTGGGCGTTCACTTCGTAAAAAAGGGTCGTAGAAGTGGCGCAGTGAAATCTATGAGATTTAACTACGCCAATTCTAGGACGCCACTGCGTCAAAATTTTATGCCTGCCTCACAGCAGGCGTGAGACTGATGCAGGCGCCTTTAAAATGGGACTTGCCCATGTGTAATGACGCATTGCTGGAGTAGCGTCACTTTTGCAACACACTCCAGCAATGCGCCATTACTGCGCCTACAGGTACGTCAGAAATACTGACGTATCTGTAAATCCTTGCAACATGGAGTGCGATACAGTAAATACAGCACATCAATGGTGTAACAAGGAGGGCGCACTCAAAAAAGTGTCGCATCGCTGTTTCCACGCAGCGATGGAACACTTTTCATAAATGAGGCCGTAAATTTCCAGTAGCACCGATCTGCCCCAGGCCTTCAGGCTTGCTTCATACAGTGTAAGGCCTTACATAAATGGGAGGTGCGAATTTCTCATGTATACCTTAGTAAACAAGGCATTTTTTTTGGATACACATTTAGTTATGGGAAGTGATTGAAATTGTGTTATTCTTTTATAATCCATTGCACCACAACTATTGAGCCCACTTCCAAAAATCCACCAAGGAACAAAGTATCAGCTTACAATTTTATGGCATTCTTTGCAGTAAAATTAACAGAATAGAACAGTCCCTTTAAGGTCACAAACGTATACAGTATGCTGCCTTTTGCTACCACATTCCAGTCCTTAAACTAGCCAAACAGTTTGCTAAAGGGAAAGAAGGTTGCATGCAAATGGAAAAATTAAGGGGCATATTATCAAGGACGGCGATAAAATTATCGCCGCTTTAGCGACAGAAAACTGCCGCTAAAGCGGCGATAATGGGCTTGATAATATGCCCTGGAGAATTCAATAGGAGCCCGTGTTCACACCAGAACATGGACTTCTATTGGAATTCTCAAGAGAATATTATCAAGCCCATTATCGCCGCTTTAGCGGCAGTTTTCTGCCGCTAAAGCGGCGATAATTTTTAACGCCGTTCTTGATAATATGCCCCTAAGTGAGTCAGCAGAACAGCCAGGTCCCGTTTATTATTCACAACTTGAGTTACATGGGCATTGCGAAGGCTAAAACTAACTTAATCCCAAACACACAATCTGTGAATGTCTGCAGAGAGCCATATGTGCTCGGCGCTGTAATGACGCTGAGAGAGCTCGCAGTCTCTGTAGAATTTCATATAGCACTCCGAGTTGTTTTCTGTTTTTTTGGGAGGCGCAGTGCGAGTGGGTGTGGTTAAAAAGCACAAGGCTTTCATATACTGTGGCAATAAACACCGTGGAGATATGCCGGTGGGCCTGAGACACTCAATATTCAAATAAAATTAAATGTAAAATACGTTAGAAACAGGTGAATTCGATAACTGGCTGCACTCTCACAGACTGTATACCACATACAGTTGGAGGTGGCACTTTCACAGACTACATGACACAGTGTCAGAGGATGCACTCTTATAGACTGTACATGACAAACAGGCAGAGACAGCACTCTTACAGAGAGTACATGACACAATCAGAGGCTGCACTCTCACAGACTACACCACACACAGCTAAAGGCGGCACTCTCACAGTCTGCACATGACACAGAGTCAGACACAGTGCTCTCACAGACTGTACATGACAAACAGACAGAAGAGGCGTTTGCAGAGCCTGTGCAGAATACACCACCGGCTGATATACTCTTAAAGACTTGTGAACTGTTCTTGGCACCGAACCAGCAGTGACCTGTGTACGAGGCAGCACTAAGGAATGGAGCTCCTTCTGCAGATATCTCTGGATGACTGTAGGCATTTGCACCACTCTCGCTCGGTAGTCACACAATAGTTCATCTTAACCTTCGATCTAAGTAAAAGCAAAAATGCTGCAAGTAAATGTTTTCAAGCCGCGTGATGCTTATGACTGATGCTTATGACTGTAGCCTGCCGTTTTCAGCTTTTGTTGCATACTTGGTGTATTCTAAACTCCGTGGTTTGCCAAATCAAACAACTGCTGGAAGTTTTCTTCTATGATGATTTGGTTTGGCCTGACAATGCACATCACATCGCCTTCGTATTGGCGGGCACAGACAGGAAACAATTTGTTTTTAAAAGTTCTCCCAAACAACATTTAAAGAATTACACCGTAAGGAAACTGTACTTGGCCGGTGCTCCTCAGCCTTGAATGGAAGTGAGGTATCGGCTGCACAAATAAGATATGAGGCAGCAAAGAAGAACGACACTGGAGTCAACCTATGGTAAGCAGCAGGCAGGAACAAACTAATTTTATTGAATACAGCAGGTCTTGCCCACAGCGCATGCGTGCTGCCTAGGCTCGACCTAAAAAGCAGCTACTTCTCGAAAATAAGCAGACTCTAGACATCCAATGAGAAGTGTTCAATTCAACACACATAGCTAATCATGTGTCGGACATAGGGCTCTCTCATAATTTTGAATTCAAGGTAACTCCACAACAACTGCCTTGGTCTAACCATTTCTCTGTCTTTTCTTTCTCAAATATTTACTATACTGCCCCATCTCTCAGAACAGCAAGCCATCACAACTTGGTCTAACCATTCCTTTTTCTATTCTTTCTCACAAATTTTGCGTACTAGAAGAGCACCAGTGCTAAAGAGTATGGGGCGATCTAGAGCAGGATTGGTCTGGATTGATGGTACCCACCCTGAATTTGACCCACTCCTTTCTCTATAACTATAGACAACAACTATGGATTTAATTTATAGAATTACCAACATGCAAGGTGGTGTGCAGGGAGCATAAGGGAGTGCACTTTTCCTGTTTGCTTTTCAATATCTAGGTGCACCCACAGCCATTGATCCTTGAACAGTGTTAAATGACCCTCCGAACATATCCCACATTTTTTTATAGATGACAGATATTTTCCTCTGAGATCCTGACAATTGGTGGTAAAGGAACAAACTCACCACTCTTTGATTGGCTGCTCAAACTAGGCTCATCCACAGTGTCAAAAGTGAGGACGTGCAACTTGCATTTGACTCTGAGTTCCCATCACGTTAATTTAGTAGTTGAGGGAGAAAATCTTCATGGTTCTCTTCTTTAGAAAATCTTCCCACTCCTTCTGAACAAATTATCAGGTAGAGTTGACAAAAGACTGGTGATGACATGCTTAGACTACTCTAACACCATTTGCACAAGAATACCCCAAATCATTGATATGTCGTAAAGACTCCAAAATCATGGAGCCAGCATTTGCTTTTGACTGAGGATGTGTCAGTTTATTAAAACAACCTTGACAAGTCTCCAATGGCTTCCCAGTGATGCATGGACCGATTTCAAAATCCACTGCCCTGTGCAAAAGGCATACAGGGATGAATGACCAGAATAAGTGCAAAAGGTAATGCCCCACTACATGCCTTATATGACTTTACATTCTGCTACAGCAGACCTCTTTGTCAAAAACTTTCACAAGACATAAACATGGAGGCACAACTAATTGTGCCAAGGCCTCCAGTCCTTACACTTAATAAAAAGGTATGTGAGCTCTTCAAAAGTTATACTTCCACTTCTGTGACTGGCACTATGACAATTGAGACAGGTGGCATCTGGTAGGCTCAGGGGATCTGGCAGAGTGATTCAATTGCTGCAAGGTTCCTCAATCTGGGCAAGAGCGTTGTCTGCCAGCTCTGCATGGTGCTCAAGATGTACACTTGTCCTCTCTGCTGAATCTATGCAATAGTTGTTGGAGACTTTTTTCAACTGTCCTGATGAAAGTGTTTGGCCCTGGTGGGCTTTAGAAAGCACAGAAACATATTGACTTTTAGGCATTAAGAATTTTGGATTTATAACGTCTTGGTTTTAATCATGTAGCAGGAGTCTAATAAATTGACTATTTGGTACACAGAGTACAGCTTTACCCTGGAGCACTTATTGGAGGATGACCATACAGGACTCATTGACAGCCTAATGCTTGCTGGTCGGCTTTTATATAATGCCCCATAGCATATCCTCACACTGCTCCAACTAACACCAGTCTGTTCTGATGCTCTGGACACCACCCACCTTTCTCCTTAACCCATTGCACCCAGCAGCAGCTCCTCCGCTATGGCGGAGGAGCGTCGCACCCCCTGCCAGCAGAAGCAGCTGCAAAACTTGGAAAATAAAACGATAATAAACGGTGTTTATTATCATTTTATTTTTCTCTTACCTTGTAGTCTTGGGGGGGGGTGCCGCAGGATAACAGGCACTGAGGGGGAGTGGTGGGCACTGCCTTCTGTGCACATGACAGTTTGGTCAGCCGTCTGAGGCCGGCCAAAGCGTCATGCGCACTGAAGCTGTCTCCAACCCGAACTGCGTTACCGGGTTGGAGACAGCAGGCACAGACTCCCAGTCTCCCTGGGAGCGCAAATCTAAGGTGCTCAGGCCAATCCTGATGCTGTTCTCATGCTGTGAGAGCAGCGTCAGGATTGGGCGCAGGGCAGGTTGGGAGCCTGTGCCTGCCTGCAGTGGAGCCAGAAGAGCAGAGATGCGGCGGGATTCAAGTACATTTTTTTTGTTTTTTGTTGCATCCAAGGACATCAGCAGGTGACTTCAGGCATAACATGCTGGTCAGAAAGCTAAAATCTGCGCCTTAGCCATTCTCAGTACCAACATCCCTCAATGCTTTAACACAGGCTTTAGGCACAGCTTGCTAAGCAGTAGAGGGTTGACACCCCTAAATGTTGACTGAAAGGTGACGTTTAACCATTATATCATGGTTACAATATCGTGACTACAAAAATAGTGTGGACAAAAATATTATGGGCAAGTGTATCTTTTTATACTTATTTACAATAATGCCAAAGTTTAAAATATGATTCACTATCATATTGTTTTCAAGTTGCTTTATTGTATTATATTATTTTTCTTTCATTCTTTATGTTATTGTTAAATCTATTTTGAACTATTTTGAAATAATAATATCGTAATGCATCATTTGCTTGGGCTGCAGGGTTTATTGAGGGAATTTTTGACTAGTGTTTGGGTACTGTTCTTTTATTTTATTTGTTATCTAGTTGTTTACTTTTTGTTTGAATACTTCTTCAAGCATTTATTTTGGGTTGTGAGGTTTATTGTGGTGTGGGATGATTTCGTTTTTTTAAAATTGTTTACTAATTAATGTTAATTATTCTTAATTATGTTTCATGTGTTTGCATGATTAATACATTTCTAAATTATTTGATCCATATTAATTTCGGGTTGAGGAGTGTATTGGAGGATTGTGTGGGTAGTGTTATACTAAAATATATTTAAATATATAACATTTGATTAATGTATTGCTTATGTTAATTATTTCTTTTTAAAATGTTTATATATGTGCTTAAAAACTTTAATTTGTAAATATATTTATATTGACATTTTTGTAAATTATTATTTGATGTTTTTTATTGATAGCGTTTTGTATTTATGTTTGGGTGTATGTTGTTAATTTAAAGTGTTTATTGTTATATGTTCAACATTTTAAGAATTTTATTGTTTGTTATTTTTTTTATGTAATTTATTATTTAATAAATGTGTTTTTGGTATGTGGGTTATGTTGTGGAAATGAGTGGGTAGTGTGTTCACTTTAAAAATTAGCCTGATTAGAATTAAATAATTTTCTTTAATCATAACCAATTTAATTTCTTTTCTTTCATATTTGTGGGTTTTTTTGGACGATCGATGTATACTATTTTATTTATCATTTATTAATAATTGAGTGCAATTCTAATATTTTATTATTTTTAAGCTTTGTTTATTTTAATTTAAATACCTGTTTACATTAAATCCTATTTAATATTTATTTATTTTATTTATGTGGGTTCTATTTCTACATGTCTAGTGCCAGGAGACCCTGTTGGGTAGCTGTGCACTTTATAAGTGTAATAATAATAATAATTTGAAACCTGCAATGTATGTACTTGCTGCAATTTGTGTTAGACTAGAGTTAGAGTGTTTAATTTACCAACCCCACCCCAATTTATGCACTTTGTGAGACTGGAGTTAGAACACTACATTTTAACATCCTCAATGTATGCATTTTCTCCAATTTATGTAGCAGTTTTGATAGAATTGTGCATTTAAATTGTTTTTAATTTGTTTATTGTTTTTCTGATAATTTTAGATTGGAGTTTAGTTATCATATATTACTTTACACTAGATTTTTTAAATTGTATTATGAGCATATTTAAAGTAGAATTATACATTTAAAAAATTATTTTTAAGTGCGTGTTAATGTATTGTTTTTAAAGTAATATATTACATCTTTACATTTTTGATATTTTAGAAATAGTCTTTTTTTATACATCGTTAAATATGATTTACAAAAAGTACAATACATTATATAAATTGTTCTACAATTATGTCAT
Source organism: Calotriton arnoldi (assembly GCA_963921515.1). NCBI lineage: Eukaryota > Metazoa > Chordata > Amphibia > Caudata > Salamandridae > Calotriton > Calotriton arnoldi. Next base: position 2,162,759 of record CAWUFW010000510.1, read on the forward strand.
TTTGTTCTTTAATGTATATTACAATTATTACATATTTTATTTGAATTATTTTTATGTGTACAGTAAATGTCATATTTATAATTTAATATTAAAATGTATTTTCACTTGTTTATTCATTTTAATGTTTTTATGATTCAGATTGCAGTCTACCAGCAGCAATAGTCTCTGAGACTTCCATCACATCAATGTGCTGCATTAACATTTTCATTGTCACTTGAGTCATTTCACAGTAATGTTGCCCCAGCATGATTACCATTCACCTGACAAGTTCTCCAGACTTTAAAGAATTTCACTGTTGGAATTCCTCACAGCCTTCAGCTTCTGAAAAATGTTTACTCCCATTGTGTATTTCAGCCCATGACCCTGTAGCCATTCATGTTGTGTGTAAACTTTGTAGTGGAGTAGGGGATGACAGCACTGGTGAAGTAGCAAAATGACTGGTACCAGTGAAGTTTGCAGACTAGCTGTGACCTCAGCATGCAAAAATGGAGTCTAACAGAGGAACTGGTCACCATCGAGTCAACTACTAAATGGAGAGGAACATGGGTCCGTCAGGTAAGCCCTGGCTTGGGACACCCTGGAGGAGAGTTGTGAGACCAAATTCCTGTGGAGCCCGGGTCAGGAGAAGAGTACAGAGTTTCAGGGCCTATTCAGAACCTACATTTTGTAGTACATTATTAGTATTACTAACGTACTACAAAATGCTATTCACAAACGTACATGTGGAGGTTCCGCCCTCACCTCTCATATCTTTTTCTGTGCTGAGATATCTGCCTATCCTGTGATGTCTCAGTACACATAAGAATATGTTTTAGTAGTAAATGTTGGAGGGACAGAGGGGAGTGGCTGGAACATGGGAAATCCTTACAACTAAAAGGGAGGAGAATAGGGAGGAGTAAGAAAAGCTTTGGGAAGGTTTAGGGAGAAACATACACCCATCCACAAAATAGTAGTCCCATTGCTATTCACAAACTGCACTTCTAAAGTTACAACAGCCAAAAAGGGACTCAAAATTACTCCAGCTCAAAGCTGTAGTAAGTCCAGCACTACACATGGCCAACTACTGGTACTGCAACACCCTCCCATAGAAAATAAAATGAAGGTAGGGACATAATATAAAACCCCATAGGAAATAATGTTAAATAACATTAAATTATTTAAAATAGTTGACTAATAAAAATAATTAGAAGTTAAAAAATATCTAAAAACAATATACATTTATTATTTAATTTTTTCTATATAAAATTAATATAGCATTCATTTTTATCAAAAAACATTTGAATTACTTTAAAGTAATTCTATACATCACTTTTAATAATTAGTAATGCATAATAGAAAATATGTTTGTTGCTTTAGGTAGTATTGATTTAATTTAAACATCAGAAAAATATTTTTTATTTCATTTTATATTTTTAAATGAATTAAAGATTTAATTAAACAATAAGTTAACAAAGTGGTAGCATGTTATTTAGCATTTAAAATAAATATAATAAAATGTATTAACAGCATTTAACATAAAAATATTCTTACAATTCTTTTAAGTTAAATAATCGTTTTCACTTTTCCTTGTACGTGACTATAGGGAGACTGTTCAGTCAGGGTACACATAGTACACAGAGTAGAAGAGGTCATGTAGGACAAAAGGAAAGATGGTGAAACAGGAGACAATGGCGTGAGAGGGGTGGGATAAGGGAGTGGGCAAAATTAGAGCTAAGGCAGACAATAAAGACAGGAAGGATGGGAGACAAGTGACAGAGGTTGACTAGTGGGTTGGACATTTTTATTACACCCAAGATAACTCTGGAAACTGCAACCTACAGATTTTAGGAAAGTGTTATCCAATTTTACACACGTACAGGACACAGGACACAGGAAAGAGACACAGAGGAAACAGAAAAGACACAAAGGTAAGACTGAGTGAGGTACAGGCTACAGAGTGATTTTCTATCTATGAGGACTTCCTATGGTGCTCTCTGGGTGGTGGATGATGGTAATCAAATGCTACTTTGTGAGGCTAAGCCAAAGATATCCTGTAGGTGATCTACCTTATGACATATGGGATATGACCAGATGCAGGTCCCCTCCTCACTGTGCCATAGGGCCTCTAGCTGCTCCTTACTGATGAGGCCGAACAAGGCTTGAACTGCTCTGTGGCTGCTTGGTGGAGGGAATTTTTAAGAAGTGAATCCACACGAATAAGTAGATGAAGGGTTTTAATGTAGACAGCAGGAAAGGCCCCTGGGAGCTCACCATCACAACAGCCAGCTATGTACTGGACTCTCCACGAAAACCCCATAACATTCCAGAACATAATCAGAACTCAACTGTGTCACAGCACAGCAACAGTAACCCAGGATACAAGTAAACACAACAACATATAATGTAAGGATATAACATATCTTCCTTTTTTAACAATATGAAAAAATAAAAACAAAGTTTTAAAAGAAAATACAAGGAACAATATAAAGAAATAGAACAAGTACAAAATAATTTTCTTATTGTGGCAAATTAAGTACAAAATCTTTATGCCACACAGCTTTTTGTTTCAACCTTGCACTAGGGTCTCTTACCTCTGGAGCCTTTGTTCCATTACCCTCACAAACTTCTTTTCTTCTCATCCACTCCTGCATCTCCACACCGGAACATGCAACAAGTCTGCTGGTATTCCACCAATTCCCATCTGAGAATAAAACACGATCACCATGAACCTCCACAACTTTTTTTGGCTCTGACCACTTGGAAGCGCCCTTAAGCACAATGTTACCAGTACAAACTCTCACCCACATATGAAATGAAATTTGTACTTGTAAAGCGCACCCATACCCCCAAAGGGGTGTCCAGGCGCTGTACGCATACCGCTGTGGAACCCTTCCTGGCTTTTCCCTGTGAAATGTCCACTCCTGGGCACCCCCAGGGTGAAGCCAGGCATCCCAGCGCTGTTGGGGCCGTTGTGGAGATTAAGCAAGCTATTGCCCAGAGTTGCAGAGTGGGACCCATGATTAGAATAGGCACCGAGGCGAGAATTATCAGGTCCGAGGAAATTGAGCCCAAGACCCGCCGAGGCGGGAATTGAACCCTGGTCCCGGGCCAGATCTCTGCATCAGGGTCTGCCGCTCTAACCATTGAGCCACACTTCTCCTCACTACCAACTATGAAACTTTTCCTAGACTTGACTATTTTGTCATTATCTTTCTGGGTGTACAGTTGTTGATATTTTCTTATTCTGTCATGTAAAACATTCTCCTGAATGTTGTTCTTAGCATACCTCATCATCCATGCCGCAACGGCCACAGTACAAGGCACCCTCCTTTTTAACAAACTAAAAGGAGTTTCTCCTGTGGCCGAATGAGGAGTCGTTCTGTAATTCCATAACATGTCTTTGACTTGTTTCTTCCAGCAAATGTTATTGGACATGGCTAATTGTACACAATCACCTAGCACTCGGTTAAAGCGCTCAATAAGGCTGTTGCCCCTGGGGTGATATACAGGAGTTCTGGTATGCTTAATGCCCCAGTTATTGAGATTTTTTTTAATTCAAGTGAAATAAATTGGGGACCATTGTCTGTCACCATTTCAGCAGGACACCCTTCGCTGCGGAAAATATCCTCACAAAAGGACAACAAGTTAGAAGTTTTTACCTCACGCATAAACACCACTTCAGGCCATTTTGAGTGGTAATCCATCATCACCACAGCAAACTTGTCATTAATTCCTAAACAACTCAAAGGTCCACAAATGTCTATAGCCACTTTCTCCAATGCTTTCTGAGGCCATTCCACAGGACTAATTGAAGTCTCCTGTGCAACGTGTGATTTATCACTGCAAGTACATAAAATACAGTCTCCCACATAAGTCTCTATCTGTTTGTCCATACCTGGCCACCAAAAATCTATTCTGATCTTCCTTTTCATGGCGGAAATGCCTCTGTGTCCCTCATGCATTATATTTATAAGCCTACTGCGCAACTCTTCAGGCACAACCAACTTGTCACATCTTCTTATAATCCCATTCATTTCAGATAATTCCTCCCATACATTCTTATATAAACTTAAATCCTCATCTAATTTCCAACCGTAAATTACAGGTAGACAACTTGCCACTTTCATCAAAACAGGATCAGACTTGATAGCATCCAACCATTCATTATGCTCAATTGCTCAAAAAACCTCTGAAATTTCAGCAACCATCCAATCATTATCATCATGAACAACACCACTGTCCAAGGGTAATCTGGACATGCAATCCGCATTGACATCTTCAACGCCAGGAACATATTTTATATCAAAATCATATTCTTGTAAGCAATGTAACCACTTAGCAATACGAGGTGTGGCCTTTGCAGCACCAGCAGTAGAAAATAAATCAATAAGCGGTTTGTGATCTGTACGTAACTCGAATCTAGTGCCCCAGATATAAATGCGAAAATATTGCACCCCCCACCAACACGCCAATGCCTCTTTTTCTATGACAGAGTATGATTTCTCTGCACCTTTTAAGGTTCTTGAGGCAAATGCAACTACTCTATTTTGTCAAAGGTGCCTTTGCATTAGTATAGCTCCTAAACCATAACCGCTAGCATCAGTCACAATAGTAGTTTTGTCATTAGGATGAAATGGTTTTAATGCCACAGCCATGGCAATTTCTTTTTTAATAGACTCAAAAATCTTTTGACATTGTTCAGTCCAAATAAATGTCACACCTTTCTTCATGAACTCACGCAGCACATGTACTTTGTCTGCAAAATGATGCACAAATTTGGCATAATATTCAGCCAACCCCAAAAATGATCTTAGTTGTTCTTTATCTTGAGGAGCCGGAGCCTTCTCCATAGCTTCTACTAATTTAAGTCTAGGCTTGACACCCTTGAAAGATAAAGTGTGCCCTAAATATTCAACTTCAGTTTGGCCGAATTTGCATTTTTCCAAACTAATACTCGCACCTGCCTTCTCTAGTTTAGATAGTACATTTCTGAGGATTTCGTCATGCTGTGTCATGTCCTTTCCCCACACTAAAATGTCATCTTGAAATACCAATACATTTGTCATGTTTCCTTCAATGCTTTGCATCACCCTCTGAAATACCGCAGAAGCAGATGCTAAGCCAAATGGCATGTGGATAAAACGAAAAGCACCTTCAGGGGTGAGAAACGATGTTAAATGCCTAGAATTCTCATGCAATTTGACCTGATGGTAGGCATTGGATAAGTCTAAAGTTGTAAAATATTTTCCCCCAGAAACACCAGACAACATTTCATTAATTCGAGGCAGGGGGTCACGATCCACCCATATGCATTTGTTTAAATCTCTTAGATCCACACACATGCGGATATTGTTGTTAGGTTTCAATGCGATTACAATGGGACTAAGCCACTCTGAGGCTTCAATCGGCTCAATGACGTCATTGTCACACAATCTTTGTAATTCCTTTTTTAGAGGATCTCTCATGGTCAATGGTACATTTCATAGTTTATGTACAACTGGTTTTGCATCGTGTTTAAGTATGATTTTGTGCTCAAACTTTTTAAGACATCACAATTTACCACTAAATAATTCGGGAAATTCAGTTACCCAATTGCACTTATCCTGAGTCAACAAGACTTGCCTCGGATGATTGTGATCCAAGATCATACTTAAAGCACGTTGTTCTTTCCATCCTAATAAGGATTTTCCTTTCTCAACTACATAAACTTTGCCGCAGGCTTGTCTATCTTTAAACTTTAAATCAGCCATGAAATAACCTAACACAGGTAATTTGTTTCCACAGTAACCCTCCGGTTCTACATCCTTGGGATCCAAAACCAAGTTGTTTAACTTTTCCCTTGTCATTTTGTCAATGATGGTGAAAGGTGAACACCAATCAGCCCAAAATTGTATGGGAATATCATTTACCCTGACATCGCACTTCGGAGGATGATAGTTTTCCCCAGATGCTACTGACATGGTACAAGAATTGTTATCAATACCCTCTTCAACCATCATTACTTCGATTTCATCATCACCCGAATTGACAAAATTTTCGGTATGAACCCTTGCATGCATAGTGTTAACTAAATTAACTGACTTTTTCTCTTTACCATATTCCCTCATCTTACAAACTCTAGCAAAATGTCCCACTTTGTTGCATTTAAAACATTTGTCAGCTGCAGCGGGACAGGTTTTAGCATCAGCGGTGTGCCTATCACTTCCACATCTAAAAGAATACCTCATCTTGAATAAATGTTGTTTTGTAATGATATCTGCTGAACGTTTTTGTTTATGCATTTGATTGTTGTTGGCAGCTATTTCACAAACACTCTCAGTCAGTGCATTTTGTTTGACTGGACCCCCAATTCTTTTACATAAGAAGACGTATTTTCCATACGTTTAGCCACTTCAATGGTTTTGCCCAACGTAGGATCCTTCAGATCAAGTAATTTTTCTTGAATTTTAAGATTGGAAAGTCTGTTGATCATTTGATCTCTTATGATCTCATCTCTGAGATCTTTGAATTTACATGTCACTGCTAATCTTCTTAGTATGGCAACATACTGGGCAACTGTTTCTCCTGGTTGTTGTGCACGTAAAAAAAAATTGTGCCTTTCCACTACAACACTGAGCTTTTTGCCATAATTCTCTTCAAGAGCAGATAAAGCTTCTTCATAAATATCTACATCATCACCAGATGCATCAGTGTCCCCATTCACAGGTTTGGGTAAAGTCTTTAATACTTTCCTGCCTTCGACACCTAAACAATTCTTTAAAATGGCAAGCTTCCTTTTAGCAACATATACATCGCCTCCAATGGCATCCAAATACGTTATAAAGGACTCTTTCCAATCATCCCAGTCCATGAGAGGAGATCCTGGTTCTTGTAGAAAACATGGAGGTGGAACAATGTTTTGAGTAGCCATTTAAAATTGTCAGGGGGCAATACAAATATATGCTTTGTGTACTATATTACCAATTTTCACAAAAATAATAAATAGCAGCACAATGTTTAATAATAAATGCCCATCCTTCGCAATGTCTTAGAAGTGTTCAAGTAATTAAATAATCACCGAGAATTTTATGCTCAAAGTAGGAGAAATTGCTGCAGAAAGTAAAATTTCAATAAGCGTCTACTTACTTGTGTAGAAAAAAAATCAAGAGACAGCGCAGCACACAACAGTCACGATGTGTGGTAACACGGCTTACTGACTCAACACTGAAGTAACCATAACTCTTGGAGTGACAGAGGAATCACTATAAAGGAAAACAGAACACAAAACATCCACTCTAGATGGCGGCACGTCACGTAGAAACGGAACGACGTTACATTCCCAAGGTGCACTTCGGTTGACGCACGTTGCCAAAGACGCTCTTCAACCGTGTCAGCTCAGAACAGGCAGCGGCATCATTGAAAACGCAACGCTTAGGCAGCACGAGGATGGCAGCGTTGTGAGGTGGATATGGTTGCGACTGTCGGCGCTCGCGAGCATATCAGAGCGAACAGCCGTTGCGGTAGGTTTAAAAAAACTTTTAGATAAAAAATGTACCTTGGTAAATCCAACGAAGTTTTCTGGCAAATCCAACGAAGGTTTCTGTAAGCACCTCACAAATGCCACAAGTCACACTGCGGTCGAAACTGCTCAACAGCAATTAAACACCGCACTCCTGGAGCCACACTTTTCACCTTCACCTTCTCCACGGGGTCAAAATTTCAGTAGATAATTCATATTCATTGGTCGACATCTCATCTTGTCGCCATTTTTAAGAAGTGAATCCACACGAATAAGTAGATGAAGGGATTTAATGTAGACAGCAGGAAAGGCCCCTGAGAGCTCACCATCACAACAGCCAGCTATGTACTGGACTTTCCACGAAAACCCCATAACATTCCAGAACATAGTCAGAACTCAACTGTGTCACAGCACAGCAACAGTATGCAAGTAAACACAACAACATATAATGTAAGGATATAAGAGGAATGTGGCGTAGCAGCAAGGGTCAAAGTGGGAGATCGGAGGGGCATGATGTGAAAAACTACCATCACGGGGCAGTTAATTTCGAGAACTGAAATGCTTCAGCTGAAGTGTAAGGCAGGGAGTCTCCTATGCTGTGAAACCGAAGGTAGGCAGACAGCTAAACAAGAAACAAGCCTCTTGCCAGGGTGTGTGCTTGCCTGAAAGAAATGTAAATGTGCGCAACTGGTTAATCTGCAAATGCAAAGGGCACTTGGAAGCCAGTATTGGCTTTAATTTATGGAATCACTTGAAGCTTGCTGATAACACAGATTTATTCTTTCTGATTGGTAGTGTAAGGGGGTTACCAGCTGGGCTGTGAAGTGTGTGCTTTTAAGGGACAGTTATGTAATAAAAATTGCACTACGTACAATCTGGGTATTACTAAAATCTATATTTTGAAGCACCTTTTTATCTTAAACCTTTTTGTGCATTTTGTAGCAGCCAATCTTATCTTGTGTGTAATGCAAATTTAAAATGTCTTACATATTCACAGTGCTTTCTGTCACAGGCTGGGACTTTGTAGCACTGAAAATATACATGTCACTATTCTCCACTGCACCAACCATGATTCTCTTCTGTGGCTCTCTGGTTACACACACAGACCTCTGCGGTGCATTTGCTAATAGAGATTTCATAATGTACTATAGTGCATTTCCCACTGATTAAAGTAACTTGTATTTATTATTCATTTAAGTTGCAGATTATTTTTTATGTTGTTACTTGAAGGTGCAAGACCAAGAAAAGTTACAGAATATTTTTTTCTTTCAGCCACACCTTTGTCCCCGACCTCCATGCTCACTGACCCCTCCCCATTGCATGCAGCATCACAGTTCCCATGCTTTTTTAATTGACTTTGACCGTTGCCTAACTGTACAGGCATCCATCCCTCTTAGGCTGACTGCGTCCCTTTGAATGTTGTGGGTGTGCCTAAATATGGGTCCTTGCTCGCTGTTCATGGGACTCAAGCTGAAAGGAATCTGGGATTGCTTGTATTCCCAGCCAGAGGGGATGTGATTTAGAAGTTCAAGCACAATTGTTCCTATTGAAGATTTGACTATGGTTGTTCCGTTTCTTTAATAGATTGGACGAGCTAACAGCAAAGGTATGGAATGCATGCAGATTAAATACTGGTGGCTGACGTTAAGTCAAGCATTTCCATCCATTAATTCAATTATTTTCATCCATCACGCTTACGTTTTCTTTGTTCACCACCAGATTTTGCAGATGTCACTTGCATCCTCGTGACCTTACCAAGCTTTTTCTTAGCCATCTACTTCTTCTTGACTTCTCACAAATTGTGATGCATGTAAAAATATTCGTTTGTAAAACATGTACACCCACTGAATTTCTTTACGAACCTTGGAAAAATTGATATTTTGGATACATGCATAGGCGTATCTTTATATATGCAGACATTTGCAATGCTTGTTTTTATTTTGTGAATGGGGACACAATGATTGGTCATGTTGAGCAGCCCATTCATCTCCTGCCCTTGTGAGGTGATGTTGTTTGTGTGATGAAGTTTGTTCTAATATGAGCATAGCACCATTGAATGTAACTGTGTACCTTTAGCAGGTGTGTTAACAGATTTACTGTCCATCCTGAAATGCAGAATAGAACCCCTTGCAAGGATTAGCAAGTGATGCTAGCTCGCCTTAAAAGCCCATAAGTAGTGGAAAACCAATGTGTGTATGTGTGTATATATAGCTATATATATATATATATATATATGTATATATATATATATATATATATAGCTATATATATAATATATGGCTTTTTTCACTGAAAAAACCGAAGGTTACAGGGACGTTATAGTTAGGTTCAGATTTTACACATACAAAACCAGAGAAATTCAGCAGTTATAGTTATCTCAAGTAACTATAACTCGTGCCCTAAGGTAACTATAACTCACACTCCTGCCATGTACAGTTTTCTCATCAGTTATTTCATTGCAAATGTTGCAGTGATATTATCAATGATGTCATAGAAGATGTCATGAGTAGTGTAAGATGCAGGGTAATTAGTAGTGCATAGTTACCTTAGGGCACGAGTTATAGTTACTTGAGATAACTACAACTATAACTGCTGAATTCCTATGATTTTTTGTGTGTAAAATCTGATCCTAACTATAACATCCCTATAGCCTTTGTATTTTTCAGTGAATTTCTAATGTTTTTTACATTTTATTTCCTAACTATAACCTCCCTGTAACCTTTATATTTTCAGTGAATTTCGATGTTTTTTAATGCTATTTCCTATAACTTCCCTGCAACCGGGTGTGTGAGTGGGTGTGTGAGTGGTTGTGTGAGTGTGTAAATGGGTGTGTGAGTGTGTGGTGGGTGTGAGTGCGAGTGAGACTGGCTGTGTGGGTCTGTGGGTGTGGGAGTGGGTGTGTGAGTAGGTGTGTCAATGGCTGTGTGGGTGTGTGAGTGGTTTTGTCAGGCTGTGAGTGGGTGTGTGAGTGGCTGTATGGGTATGTGAGTGGCTGTGTGAGTGGTTGTGTGGGTGTGTAAGTGGGTGTGAGTATGTGACTGGGTGTTTGAAAGATGTGTGGGTCTGTGAGCGGGTGTGTGAGTGGATGCATGGGTGTGTGAGTGGTTGTGTGGGGTATAAGTGGGTGTGTGAGTGTGTGAATAAGTGTATGAGTACGTGTGTATCTGTGAGTTTTGTTTAATGGGGTCTGGATCCGCGAATCCACCCGAATCTGTAAGGATCCGGTAGGATCCGTGGATCCTCGTGTGATAAAAAAAAGGTTTTTGGGCAGTTTTGTGCCCATGAAGGGGCCCTGACAGACCCCTCCTTAGTCCCATGGAGTCAGGGTAACTCTACCCTGACCCCTTCTATCACTTTTTACTTTTATTTTCCCTGCTGGGAACCGAGTCCCTGATTAACAAAATGGCAGCTGCAACTTTCCTCTCAGGTTGCGGCCAGCCAATCATGGCATTGCTGTTGCCGCATGAATATATATATATATATATATATTTATATTTGTTGCGTTGGACATATGCATGTTTCTTGACTATTCATAAGCAGATCCAAAGCACAAGTGTATGAATCACTGCTGAATGTTTCCAGTTACACAGGTTCCCATTGTCAATAGGTTGTCCCTCACCATTATACATGACACATAAAGAAACATATGGCTATTCAGTACTAGACGTCCGACCTGTGTGTGATGGGATGGAGGTGAAACAATATGGTAGAGATTACTAACTACTCTAAGGCATGCATTGTCTTATAACCAATAAAGTCATATCTAGCCCCTTATGCAATTTAAGGTGTGTCTAGAATGGAAGAATTCAATAGGAGAGGTGAACAAGGAAAAGAGGTGTGTGTGTGTGCGTGTGGGGGGGAGTAGGCACTTGTAAATACGTGCATTGTTTTAGTGTGTGATTTATGAGTGTATGTGCTTGTCTGGGGTGCCTCTGCAGGTTTGTATGTGGTGATGTGTGTATGTTTGAGTGTGCATGTTTTGTGTGTGGTTTGTGTGTGTCAGTGCATGCATTCATGTGTATGCAATTGATATTCCTATGCCTGTATGAATGCGAGTGTGGTGGATGAAAAGGAGACCAAGAAAGAAAGAGAGAAAACATAATTTGCAGAGCAAACATATGGTTTTGGTTTATTTTATGATGTGTACAACTTTGTTCAAAAAACACTATTACATAAAGCCGGACAGGGTGAGGCACGGTCTGATGTCAGTGATCAATAAAAGTAGCCAACCATTCGTGTGTGTAATCAGAGCCACACAGTTTTTAGTTGCCTTGGATGAATGTGTTGTACTTATACATTACATAGACTGTTCGATTTATAAACGAATTCTTGGACTGTGCAAGCGAAACTTCTTTCTGAAATGAAAACCATATGGCCTTGTCCTACTTTTCTTTAAAATGAAGCAATTATTCTTTCCAGACATTCCTCCTTGTACATTTTCCACTACCACATGCAAGTAATTAATGTCTGGAGGCGGTGAGGTTCAAATATGTACCATCTGTGAAGTCCCCATTTGAGAGCATAACCATTTATCAGAGCATTATTGGGAGAGAGTGACTACGTTCAAAATAAATAGAAGGTGAAAATCGAGAAGTGCATTACATGATACTGGGCCATCTTCTTTATGCAGACACTCGAGAAGATGCATCTGCTTGTGCACTAAAGAGAAGTCATAAAAGAAGTGATGCAAAGATTCTTCCTGTGTACTTCAAGTGCCACACTCCTGTGCATAGTGCGTGACTGCTATCCCCAATGCAACATCACAACTACAGGATATTAATGGTAAGCAGTCAATATTCTATTTCCATTATCTGCTTACTGGAATTTACAAGCTTACAAAACGTTCTATAGAACTGCGATATCGCCTCTGTACACGGTGTGTGCCCTGTGGGTGAAACTTAGTTGTACGGGGTGGTCTTTACTTAGCAGGTCAACAAGCAAGCTATCATCATCATTGCTCTCAGCTTCTCATGCTTCTTTTTGGTGGTTGATTGCTCCTTTTCTGGGGCTTCACTGACTATTGCGGGGTAAGTGCCCACTGCCTCAATTATGTTTTCGCTCCAGATTGTTTGCCCATGATCATCCGGAACGTCTAACCATGTACAGATTTTGTTTCGGATCTGAATCTTATATCGTTCACAGTTCTTCTTGTTTGCTACCTGTTTCCAAAGGTTCAATGCCTCAAAGTGTGTGGTCTAGGTTAGTGTTTCATGCCATACATTCTCTTTCTCAGATTATCAAGTTTCACCATGTGGAAAGTGCTGCATAGTGTAAATTGTAAATCCCCATTTGTACTGGTGCCATTTTTTTGACCCATAAACACATATATAACCCTTACTTTGCTGCCATCTCCCTGGCAGGTGTTCATTCTGGTGGTAATTTCTCTTCCTTGGTCAAAGATTTTGAGACTTCCAAAGAGAGATTCCCATGTTTCCTCAATCATCAATAAACACTCAAGTCACTAAAATCCTTGCGCAAGCCGGTCTCACAATTAATTCAATCACAACGCAACCTATACTACCTGTTCGCCAATACCAGCATGACTAGGGAAAGGTCTGACAATCACAGCGTAGCACTCGACGCCAACCATCTTTTGGCAGCGTTGTCCCTTCTGATGGAATCAGCACAGCGTACAGCAAACGTTTCAATGGACAAAGCTTAATAAACTTCTCTAAACTGCTGTTGTCTACTTCTGCTAAATGGAAACGAATATTGCAATTCAAAGATACAGATGGTGCCCTTAACAGCATCAAATCTCATACAGCAGCAAACTCTTGAACTGCGGGAGCTCACTTTTAACTGTTACGTTCACTGCTGTGCAATAACAAATAAACAAATACTGATCCAAGTTAATACATTTACACATATTAAGTCCCTATCTTGATGTGACTGATAGCGCTTCACAGCACAACTCAACCCTAGCAGATGATTCAACTAAACAACTGGATCTCAAGATCACAGACTTTGACAAGTCCTACCAACCTAAACCATTTTATATTGCAACTACATTAAGCGCCTCAAGCATAAGCTAAATTACACAGCGCAAGCCCTCACAACTCAAAGAAAAACATCTTCAAAACAATAACCAGTGTCCTTACAAGACCACAAATCAAAGCCACAGAAGATATGAATTCAAAATCCGACCACTGCATGACACTGCACTCGCTCAGACTAAAAATCCCAACATGCACCACTTTAGTTTGCGCTCACTCACTTTTACGCATGCACAATGCTTTCCCTTATTGATACTCACAAAGCCACTTCAGGACTGCTGCCACAACTCACCCCAGTTGCCAGATATGTGAAATGCAGATTGGATCAGGGTCAATTTGAATCTTGGAGCAAAAGCATCTGAACCATGAAGATGCAGTTCTCAGTTTCTGAAAGCCAATTTACCTATGCTGGAATAGTCAGTACCAGGTGGGCCCAGTCGCAACCATGCATTCTGCTACCAGATCTGACAATGCATAAAGCCCATCCAATTTTGCCCAAAAGTGCACCTTTATGGATCGGAAGCGGTGCAGTCCCTAGACAGACTTTGATGCCTCCCGCTTGACCTGCCTCAATATAAGAAGGTAAGGATGGCAATTGGAAATGACAGAAAGGTAGAACACATTTGATCCTACAAAAATGACTGGCAATGAAGTTTCAACCTTAAATGTTATATTTAGGGATTGTATTCATGCTGGAATTAATTAAAGGTAGTCAAAATCAATTAGTCAATAAATCAGAGTGTAAAGCTCCACTACCGTACAGAATCAATCAAAAACTCAGTAAAGTTCAGATCAGTAAAATACAGGTCATAAAATGGGGAAGAAATATGGCAGAGATTCACCTTCTAAAGTAAGGAAAGGGCTCTCTAATACATAAAAAAATCACACTCCTATATAGGGTTCTAAGCAAAGAATGTCATGCATTGACTACAGTAGTACATGGTTCACATGTTCTTAACCAATCAGACCAATCAGAATAAAGACCAATCAATAAAGCAAAAGAGAAACATTTACAACTGAATATATTCAACAAGATTCACATAATTCTACTACATAGAGCTTCGCACATGGAACAGAAAAAGTTACATGATGTGTGATTTTCTCTTGGACAGCTAGGGTAACCTTTTTTTTATTTTTTTATTTGATTGGTTCCATCAAAACAAAAGATACAAACAAATGCACTCACAGTTACATAGCGTCAAGGTAACATAACACAAAGCAGGGTTGGCAATTGAGAACATATACTGGACAAGCAGAGAGTACTGTCTTTTCAATGTTAGCTATGGAGTTGATCACAGCTATCACTAGAAGAATGCTCAACGTGAACTGCTAGTGTCTTACCCATATCCCGGTTTTATCTGTTGGTCCTGTTATAAATGTTGTGTATGTGCCCATAATCTTCACAGTCCACTATGTACCCACCCTCTCTGATGATGTCTCGACGGAAGTGGTCTGTGAGTCTGAGAGTGTGGCAGCAGCCGCATTTGAGAGGTACGTTTGGTATGGCCCCCAGTAATTCCTAGGACGGCTTTTGGGAGGGAGTAACTCATTGTATGTGTCGGCCTGAGTGTTGCAGTATAACATGTCAGCATGCCAATCTTTAATCCGCGGGAGGGGGACCCCCATCCAGCACATCGCCACACGGCGTTTAGCTAAAAGAAGCCCAATGGCTTATAGCGGACGCACTGTCTTACTAACTGCGAGATCCCATCCCAGGAGGGCCAATTTGGGGTCCGGCTCTAGATCCGTGCTGATAATTGAGCCCATCTCATGAAACACTTTGTCCCAAAATACCTTAATCCCAGGACACTGCCAGGCTAAGTGCCAAAACCCAGCATCTTCCGCCCCACACCTCTGACAGCAGGAGTGTTGCGCCAGCCCACATCTAAACTGTCACGCAGGAGTACAATACGCTCTATGTAAGAACTTGTAATGAATACGTCTGTGCCTCCCATTGAGAGAAACCGACCGAGTGCGGGAGCAACAATACTGCCATTCTTTATCGTTCAACTGGGAGCCCAGATCGCGTTGCCATTCCAATCTAACTCGGAGAACCTCGGCCCCACGCGTGGCCTGTACACTAGTGTAAAATTTAGATATCAACTTAAGTGGTTCTTCAGTTTTGATGAGTGTGGTGAATGCCTCCGTCTCCTGTGGTTCCTGTAAATCGTCACTCAGTAGATCTCGCCACGCGTGCCTAGCCCTGAAGTAATGAAATAACGCTGTGCCTGTCAGCGTCACCTCTGGTCGTTGCAGATCCTCCCAGGATACTAGTGTACCATCCTGGAAGAAATCTCCCATTTTAACAATGCCCACTGATTGTAATGCCTGTCTGGCACCCTTATCCTGACTCAGCGAGAACCACAAGGCCCACTGGAGTGGCATTTCCGGGGAGTACAGGAGGGCCCCTGCCTGCAGGTATAAAGCTAGGGTAAACTTGAATGTGTATACTTTATTCAGAACAGCCTGTGAAAATCTTCATTCCTCTCGGTGGAGCAGATTTTATTTTTATTCTAGTGAGACATGAAAATACAAAAAAAACAAAATTTGTGAAGGACTGTTTTAAAAATACAGGAATTTGATACGTGAAGACAGAAAATTGCACACTAAGGGGAGATTAGAAGAAGTAGAAGAACTTTAAACTTGCACTTTTGGTCACTTTGGTCATCCGATCATAGAGAATGTACTTGCACGTTTTAATGGCCTGATCATAGAGACGCCGGTGAGGTTGGCACTCTAGTATTAATTCCACAGCCTTAAATGGCGGCGGGGACGCAGGCGCTCTGGTGAGTCAAGCGCTGCACCGCACCCGATTAGGAGAGGGAAAATTGCTGAACTGTTTAAACTGATTTTAAATGTTTTAAAATGCTGCTCTAAAATTTATGAAGGGCTGTTTTAAAAACACAGGAATGTAATTAGTGAATTAAATTGAAGTTGTTAAGGTGAAATTGCACAGTAAGGGGAGATTAGAAGAAGTAGAAGAACTTTACACTTGCACTTTTGGTCACCTGATCGACTGCACTTGCACTCTTTTGTCTGCTCATCATAGAGACGCCAGTGAGGTCAGCGCGCTAGGGTTAATTCCATAGCCTTGTATGGCGGCTGGGACATAGGCGCGCAGAGGACACGCGCAGGGGGTTCACCGCTGCTGCGCCAAAGGCAAGCCCGTCTGCGCCCATCTGTGCTCGAATGGGACCAGGGGCCAGGAACCTTGCCCGAATTCACATGAAGAAGGTAAGCGATTAAGCTCAATACCTACTCTTGCTCAAGCCTAAATCCTCCCTGCACACCTGCCCTCCATTACGGCCAAGGAATGGGGAACTGCACTGCCCTCACTGTAGTTTTTCGATTTGCGATCCTGAGGAAGTCAGAGATAAAATACCCGTACCCATAAAATGGAACTCACACTTATCAATTGTACATCCCTGTCACGTCATAAGTTTGAGCTACTAACACTAATGGAGGATGACAAACTGGATGTCCTGTTTCTAACAGAAATGTGGCTACATGACAGCTCTACTCCAGACATCAATCAAGCTCTCCCCCTGGGATATTATATATGTAGGAAAGACCACACACACAAAAACGGTGGAGGTATCGCTATCATCCTAAAAGACACATATAGATGTATATATAATCCCCTATCTGTCCCAGACTGTGAAAATCTCTCTGCTACTATAAACTTGTCACCCTCTGCTTCCTTCTCAGATCTTTTAGTATATAGACCCCCAGGCCCATGTACCAAGTTTGCGGACGCCTTACCGGAGGCAGCAGCTAGCATTACCATTGAAAAAACAAATTTCACTCTTCTCGGGGATCTCAACGTTCACTTTGATGAGATCAACAACCCCTGTGTCAGCCACATCTTACTCGACCCCAGCTGTCTGCTGCTCACCCAAAGAGTAGAATGTCCCGCCCATGACGAAGGACATCTTCTAGATCCTTTGTTTAGTAATGGCCATAACATAAACATTGGAAAACCACGTCCAATGACATGGGCAGACCATGCCCTGGTCTCTCTCACACTGGAGGGTGTCCCATCCCTTTCAGACAATAAGACCACAACCAGCCTAGGCCGACGATGGTCAAAACTGAATAAAGAAATATGGATAACCTCCCTAGCCACAACTAAACCAGCCATAGCAAAACATCCCTCGGCAGCAAATTCCATAGTAGAAGAGTGGATTAAGAACGCACTAGATGAAACGATCCCTCTCGCTACTATAAAGAAGGGAAATAAAGAGAAATCAGCACCTTGGTTCAGCGCTCTCCTGGTCTCCCTAAAAAAAGATTGTAAAATTCTAGAAAGAAAATGGAGAAAAAATTATGAAGAAAACCTAAAATTCGCCTACCAGATGGCTATCAGACATTTCCAACACGAATTGAAAAAGGCACAGGCATCACATTATGAAGCTGTAATGATGAATGCAGCCAATGTCCCGATGGTGCTTTTCCACATTGTTAAGTCACTCACCACTCCAAAAGCTGAAAATATGCTACCTACCCTACAGTAGCACACTGCAATGAAATTGCAGCGTACTTCCAAGATAAAGTTTCTGTGATCTACTGTAACTTACAAACGACAAACAAAAACCTTGTCTACTAAGCTGGAGACATGTTCTGCATGAGGATACATGCATCTCAGACTTCCCCCCCCCTATCACAAGGGAGTAACTCCCACCAATATTTAGCAAAGTTAAATAGGGATCCCCTTTGGACCAGACGCCACCTCACATTTTGCTACAAGGAGCACAGGAGATCTTCCCCATACTTTTGGATCTCCTTAATCTATCCCTTTCCACTGGAGTAGTTCCCCGAGCTTGGAAACATGCAGTGGTAAAACCTCTTCTAAAAAAACCTAACCTTCACCCCACATGCCCAGGGAACTAGATACCTATCTCCTTGCATCCAGCAATGAGGAAGGTATTAGAAAAACATATCAATCCAAACCTCTCCCTGGTCCTGGAGGAGAACTCTCTTCTCCACCCCACCCAGACCAGTTTCCGTCCACAGCATAGGGGCCGATTACGATCCCGTTCGGAAAGCATTCCTACCAAATCGGTTCTGGAATGCTTTCCAGACGACTCGGATCAGGGGAGTCCGACCTAGCGATTTGGATGCTTCCGGATACGATTCGTCGGACTCCCATTGACTTCAATGGGAGCCTATGTTCAGAACGAGAACACAATCTCCCATTGAAGAAAGGGGTGGCTGGGGAAAACCTTGCACCCTGTGGCAGGCACCCCATGGTGCTTGCCACACGGTGCATGGTTGGAAAAGGGGGTCCCTTGGGTACCCCTCTGTGCCCAATTCGGAGGGCCCCGGGTTAAGGGGGGCCTGCTACAGGCACCCAAAGACAGATTCCGGCAGCCGATTCATTTTGGAGAAACCGATTCTGAACGACTGTCCGAATCGGTCATCGTACTCGCTCACTCAGGATACAGGCCCATAGAGCTGTACGAATCAGATCCGAAAGGCTCGACCTATCTGAATGCCGAATCAGCAGCTCCAGGATTGGTTGGAGCAGGCTAACCCATCACTCATTTTGAGGCTGGGGGCCTGTGGCTGCAATCCCTCAGCTGGTTTTTCAGCCCTGGGATTGCAGGCTTCGAAGTTTGAATGAAAGATTGGCCGGCTGTAGACAGCTGGCCAATCTTTCATGCGCACTGGCAGGGGGCTGACGTAGTAGTGCAACTGCACTAATCAGCCCCGCCCACTGCCCTCACGCTGTAGCAGCACGAGCCTGCCACACATGTTAAAATCTTATTTTTGATCATTTTATGAATGTGTGCACCTGCTGCGCTGGCAGCAGGCAGGGCGATGCTCCTCCGCCATAATGGAGGAGCCGCCACTGTTTAGACAACGTCCAGGTATAATGTTATACAAATAAAGAACTAGTAAGGACACCAAAAAAAGTTACATAGAATTCAAAAGTGTTAAGTCATGGCCTCGAAATATTCTGCTAATGAGTTAATAAAGTGCTTGAGTGCCAGAGATGTGAGTTACACAGTATGGATTGTCAAAGGCGTTGAATGTGTTCTGCGGTACAGCAAAAGGCACCACTAATTGTGGGGGCCATGAACAGCCAATGTGGTAATGCGGGGCCTAGCACTGAAATGCGTTAGGTTAACCCATGATGCATGGCACTTGGCAGAGCTGCATTGCCAGTATGAAAAAGAGCATTTGAGGAGGTCACCTGCATCATTTATTAGGCGCACGCATGCACGTGCCTACAAAATAACGTGTGCGCTTTTTTTTTTCTTTTCAGTTACCAATCCGAGTTGGATCAGCAACTAAAAAGAAAAGAAAACAAGAAAAAGCATTTTTTTAAGTGAGCTGGGAGTGCCTAACGGAAGCAACGGGGCACCAAAGCAACACAGGGGAACGCAGAAGCCACAAGTTTGTGGGGGGAGTACGAACACGGAAGCAACACAGGCCAGGGTAGAGGGGATGGATGCCAAAGCAAGGTGGGGGAAGGTAGGAGAGATGGATGCAAAAGCAGCACAGGGGAGGGCCAGACAAGTAAGCAAACGGGGAAGCAATGTAGAAATCAGCTGAAATGGCTGTTAGCATCAGCTGAAGCCATTTTGTTTTTGGCAGCCATTTTAGTTAGCCATGTGCTCGCCATGTGCTTTCTCCCTCTTCACTGTTGCCTGCTCTTGTATTTCACTTGAGTCAGGAACTATGATTAACTCCTTCAGTACTGAGCCAGAGCACTGCACATGCTCAGAAAGGTCTAGCTGCTAGAATGCACCTGCTCTTAGAGTAACTGTCAGGCTATTTTAACTAATGTCAGCAATATTGTAAACCCTCCCACTCTGTTGACTAAGCAATTCTTATGTATCCTTATATGTAACTAGCTATTCATGTGCATACTTGTACCGTCTCTTTTTGAGTCTACATGCTAACTCAGCTGTAAACTGGGCATAAAAGACCCAGGATCTTTGTACTCCTTAGACTGTCTCCTACAGTGGCCTGCGGGTACTGTATTGACGCAGTCTCCCTCATGTGAGGTTAATAAAGTTGTTATTTTGATATTCCAGCTTCCGTGCCAATCTCTTCTTTGTTGGTTTAAGGACCAGGTGCATCAGTGAACCCCTGAAAAGGTTTTTTTTTCTACAGCAACACAGAGGGCAAGAGTGGAGGAGGCAATGGAGAGAAGCACATGGACAAGTACAACAGGTAAGGGGGAGGGCAACAGAGAGCAACACAAGGGCAGAAAAGTACATGAGGGAGACAGCTTGAAAACGCATGCACTCTCATGGAGTGCTCAACACAAAAGAAACCAATAGTGCTAGGAAAGCAAGCAATGGTTGCAGCGACGCTAACCAATTAATGCAATGGTAAATGGGCAATGCTCTATGAGTGGGACAAACTCAAGACTGACAAGCTGGGGCAGGACTAAGAAGCAGGGAAAGGAGAGTGGCAAGGAAAACCAACCAATGGTAAGCAATGTGCGAGCTCCAAGCCCCTCTAGGTTCTTGGTAAGTCACAATATGCCTCACAACAGACAGCACATGTGCTGTCTAGTAGGTGGGACCTAAAAATAAGGCAACAGACCATCTGCATCTACACACCAGGAATCTGGACCAGCATTCCTGTATTCACTAGAACCGCCCCCACCCTGCTCCAATTTATGACACATCTGAAGACACACTTCTTAAACAACACTTGATCATGATAAAGTGACAGTCCACTTCCACTCTTGGAACCCAGTTGCAACTTCAATCACTCTTTGAGTGTATTTTTGCCTTTGACTCTTTATACTGTTACACACCCTTTCAGCTAGGTTCGCTCTATAGTAATACTCCAGCCATTCTACATTCATCTGAGGACTTTTGCCTTTACATCCACCCGTAAGAACATATAAAAATAAACCACCTTAAATAAAAATGTTTAAAAAAGTGCACATCTTGCACTGAAGGCCCATGAAGGATAAAAGGGCAGATGCCACAGATTCATTGCACTGCCTCTAATGAGAATGCCGAGTTGGTGATTGAGTATATATATATAGGTGTGTACATTGAAGGCGGCTATACAAAATGTCACACCATCTGCTGATATACATCTTCCCAATCATCTTGTAGCAATTTGAAGACGAGATACATCAGCTTTCCAAATCAAAACAGAATGATAGTTACTTCTCCCCAGATGACAACCCTACTAGTTACAAGCAGTTTCTTTGTTGTTACCTTAAATGGAAATGTCCATATCTTTGATGAAGTAGGCACACAGCATCCTTTCTCTGCGATTGCCTTTACACACCAAATCCGTATTTCAAGTTCTGAGAAATATCACAAATCACAGATCCTACATAGCACACCCCTGGTGAGGGAAAGAAACGAATTGCTTGCAATCGAAACTTTTCAAAAGTTTAGGCCTTGTAATGGCCGCAGTGACAATCCCTCTTTCATAGGGCAAATGCGCCTCCCCCCCAGTTCCGCATTCACTTAATGCAAAAAGGGTCTGACAATTTAGTGACTGCCTGTTTTTTCAGTCACAATGGACGCCACACTCTGGCTATTAATGTCCTCTGTATGAAAGACGACAAACAGACGCAGTGCCGGATGCTTTGTGGACTTGTCCTACTTGAACGACCCTTTGCGGTTTTTCTAGGTTCTTATGAAGGTTCTGCGGTGATCTTTTTCTGATATGTGGTCCCACTGTGTTTTTACGGTTCTAAATTTACTGTTTCTCGACAGCTTGCAGCGGACTTTGGCAAATCCTCCTCTGACTGTGATCAAAGGACACCAATCTCTTTTCCTCGGTATAACATCAATAGTAATTTGGGAGAGCACTTTATTTCACGTGCAATTGTCTGGAAAAATCAACAGAAAGGTTGCAATGTGTGAGAAAGGCAACTTAAAAAAAATATTTAGAATCTTTGCAGGGATTTATTTGGTGAACATGCAAACTAGAAATCCCGATACTTCAGCTACTTTACGTGAAGCAGCATTTCCAAAGAAAGGATACTCCAGGACCTATTCACAAACACAAACATGATTGTGGAGGGAGGGTTTTCTCTTTCGTCCTACATTTAAAATAAATATGTACAATTAATTTTAAATATTATTTAACATGAAAATGTTTTTACTGACATTCTTGAGTTAAATCGTTTTTTTCTACTTTCCCCCGTACTTTACCATTGAGGGGCTCTGCAATGGGAGCACTGACCTCCGTTTGGTAAAGTACAGGAAAAGCTAAAATAGTTTATTAAACTTGAAAACATTTAGAAAACATATTTTTACTTTAAGTATAATTGTAAATTATTTTTATACATTTATTTTAAATGTAGAATAAATGAAAGAATGTATTAGCACTATTTACTTCATTTTGGATTAAAACTTTAATTAATTTAAATATATTAAATTAAATTAATATCAAGTTTCTAAAGTTTAAATTTAAAAAAATTCTCACCTAAAGTAAAACATATATTATGCATTAATAATGAGGTGTATACAATTAATAGTAATTTAATTTTATTTCATTAAAATATAAACTTACATTAACTTTTAAATTGAAAAAAGCATGTTAAAATATTATACAATTAAAAATAAATATTTTCAAGATTTTTCTAACATTAAAATATATATATATTTATTTTTTTACTATTTTAAATAATTTTATTAATTTAACATTATGATTTTTATTTTAAGTGACAACTCCATTAGTTCCTATGAGAGGGTGCAGGGTTACCAGTAGCAGTACAGTGGTCAACCATGTATTGTGCTGGACTTACTACTGTTTCTTTTTTAGCAATGTAAACTTACACCCATAAATTTGTCTCCACCCGCTTTTTCAGTGGTGGAGACGTGTATGTCTATAATTTTGAGTAACTTTACACTCGGATTTTGTGAATATCTAAAAGTAGTAATGCTACTCAAAAGAGTAAATTACACATGTAAATTACTCCTACGTGTAAGTTACCTCTGTGAATATCCCAACAGTGAGGTCAACTACCATCACTAATATGGTTTATCCATTGGTTGCAAAATACATTTGCACATTAGAAAGTAAACACTAAGAGGCCTTCTCACAAAGGCAAATGTACATGTGTAGACTTACGTCTAAATTTACTCTCACACCTAGGAGTGGCTTTACTACATTTTTCTATTAACCATTTTGGAGTGAGAAGTTTCTGTTAGGTAAAACAATAGCAGCAGTTAAAAGATGTTGTTTGTGTTCTACTTTATCCACAGATGTTAAGTTATGTTATGACATTTGCTGCATATGACAGAATTAAGAGATCACGCATGGAACCTTGCAGCCTTTTAAGACCAATACCCACACCTTCTAGTGTTATGTTCCATATAGGTACCCTAATATAGGCCCGGGTAACATCATACCCCTTCACCTACATTACCTCCTCTACACAACACTGTAACGGGCCTTTTAGGATTGAACCTTTACCTAGTTCTAGTCCTGAGTGCAGAAGGAGGGTTTCTCCTAAACAATAGAGTCCTATAACTCCATCAATAGACTCACACAGTATGAATGAATATTCATGAGGGTTCTTAGAAACCAGGCTGGGGCTACACCACCTTCCTCCCCATATCTACGTACACGGTTCATCCCATACATCATCCTCACATCCTACAATGGCTAATACAAGCAACAAGGGACAAAGGAACCGTAGACACTTTCTGTATAAATACAGCACCTCTTGCTAGTGTTGGGCAGAGGGAACCGAGACTTCCAGGCTGACACACTGACCAGAGACGCTGAGGCTCCTGCATGCAGACGCTCCAGCTGACAGTGGTCTGAACATCCCTCGCAGGGTGTCCAACTCGTGACCAAGAAGGGCTACTACATTCTCACACTGCAGGTAATGGGGTTCGACTAAATCCTAGAGGGATTCTTGGCTTTACACCTACTCACATGCTAGGTAGACTTAGGTACATCTAGATAGGCATCGTAGGAGTACGCGCTTTCTTTTATCAATGCATTTTATATTCATGTATTTATTCATGCGTAGTGTAAGATGGTAGAACTGTACTATCCATTTATATTCACTGTACTGCTAATCATATATCTCTGCTACTGTCTAATGGTTGTTGCAGCTCATATATTCTACACAAGAATAACGACTGTTCAATAAACCCTTATTGAAATGCCCAGGCTGTTTATTCTGTGTATCTCTGAGACAAGATAAGTAAGCACGAGTGACTAAGCGAAAAGTAGTACATTGTTTCCACGATCCTGAGGGATCAGGGTTGTCATGTTCTGAGGTTGCCAGAAACTATTCTCTCCCCGATAAGAGGAGACACTAGTGGCACTGTGAGCTAGCTTATGCATACAGGCTAACATCTTCGGTGGGGATGTTCAGAGTCAGTCTGCCACCAAGCCCACAGTTTATGTTATCCGAACGTGCAGGTCCTGTATGGGTAATATAGGAACTACACGACACTAGGCCATAGCACTACATATCAGTGGAGTTTATTATTGAATTATCCAAGTGTCAAAATTGTGCTCTCATTCTTTTGATTGTTGTCTATTCGGCTAAAATGAGACATTTTGTTGCACTGCCTGGGTTGCTCTCTTTCAAAGAGTTAGCACACATTTGTGCACATGAGATCATTAGATTACACTGTGTGCCTCAAGTTTTGATAACAAAAAGAGATTCTCAATTTACCTACAAATTTGGTCAGGGTCAAGAGAAGAAACTGATATGGAAGTTCATCTTTCTACTATCTGTCACCCTCAAATGGACAGACTTGGTTGAATCAGTGAGTTGAACAATATTGGAGGTATCCAACAGTACTGCAAGAAGAGATTAGGAGTAAGACATCATGGCTGGTGGAATTAACCTGTAATAATAAACACTCTGCTAGAGATATGTCACCTTTTTCTGTATGTATGCAAATCAATCTAGGGTACTGGCATTCGATCCACATTTGTCTGCATTTGGTCCTCCAGCACATAAACATTTAACTGCACTTTAAGTAATACAAAAGCCTGCACAAGTGTCTTTGGAGAAAGCCAGAGCTACTTATAATTTCTTTCACCTAAGTATATTGTAGGCGAAAAGTTTGGTTATTCACAAAAGAAATTGCATTAAATAAAGCTTCTTAGTTACAACCCAAGTTTATCAGTACATTTACCGTTAAACACATTAGGAATATTGTAACAGTGCAGTTAAAAATATTTCCACCTATAAAGATTGACCCCGTGTTTCATGTATGTGAGAAGCTGGGTCAGAATATGGTGCTCACTTAAGTAAGTGTAGAACCCTACACTAACCCGGGCGACCCTTATGGTGATTTTAGGGGGTTAGATAACCATAGAAAGCAGCTCTCTTAGTGGTATCTGTGGAGAGCAGCCTCCAGGCTTAATATAGGAGGAGTGCAAAGCAGCTCGGTTCACCAGTATCTAATCTTTTAGTATAGACTCAATGAAAAAGAACCACACAATGTACTTATAAAAATAGATATTTATTACAATCACTTGCTAACACATTACAATATCTCCTACCCGGAGATATAACCACAATGCACACAATACTTTGGACATAGAACAGCAAGTAGCACCAATACACAGTGGTCCCCATGGGGAGACCAGACCATATATAGTGGGATATGAACCACGACCTAAGTCGAGACTGGACCCCAGAGACGTAGAAGAGTCAGGGACCCAAGGAACCACCCCAAGTGAGAGTCTAGGAACCCCACGATGGTCGTGTGCAAAGAGGATACACGACCGTGTACTCAATACAACTCAATGGGTACGTCGCGGTTGCGGTCTTACCACCAGAGGATGAAAAGAAAGAGTCGGTCGGAACCCACACGTGAGTTCGAGTCGAAGGGTACCTGAAAGCAGAGGGGACAGAGTCTATGCCATCCAGGGGTGACCAGGAGGCACGGCAGATGAAGGCCACTACAGTTCAAGGATGCTGGTAAAAAGATGATGAGGAGCTTCAAGCACTGTTGCACTGAGTCGGTAGTTCTGCCCAAACTACTGTGACGCTGAAGACGACAGAGTCCATCCGTTCCAACCAACTGCATTGGCGCTGATCAGTTATAGCGGGGACAAGCTCGTTGACAGAACCTTTTGATGCGTCCAACTCTGTTGGCACAAGTTGGTTGGGACAACCGATGTGGTTGCCGTGCGGTGAAGTGAAGTGATGCAACAATGCGGTGCACAGGGGTTTGGTTGTAGAGACCCCGAAGAGGGATACAGGCCTCAACTTGATGAGAGGACAGCTCAGGCCTCGAGGGAGAACAGGACCACCACCTGTGTTGCTGAGGCTTGTGGAGTCCGTAGGAGCCCAGGATCGGCAAACCGGTTAGCTGTGTTGCGGTGCCTGCGGATGCAGGGGAGTGACTCCTTCATTCCAAGGGAGATTCCTTTCATTGTCTTTGATGTTCACAGGCCTTGGGAGGACCTGTACGGAGCACGGTCACAGGCGTTGCAGCGAGCTTGCAGGACGAGGAGGTCAGGAGCAGCAGGGATCTTCCCGAATGCGGTCTCGGTGCCCAGAGCGAAGTTCAGCAGAGTCCAGAGTACCCAGACGGTCGAAGTGGAGTTGGACCTGAATCGAATCCCACGATGCATCTCTGGACCCACCCACAGGTAAGCCTTTACGTCCCCTAAGCTGAGGGTTCGGACGATTCAGGGGTCCCTCCCAGAGGAGGGGTCAGACAGTGGGGAGGATACTCCCATGTCCTTTGTCCAGTTTCGCACCAGACCAGGGAGCCAATGGCTCCCTGATCTGGTTTGAACTGGAGTATGCAAGGAGGGCACTAAATGTGCCCGTCCAGCAGACTATGTGGCGCTGGCACGCGCACCCACCCCATCCCTATACACTCAGTCCTGTCTGGGAGGTGGTCACACCTCGCTGTGACAGGAAACCTATTGTCCTTCCTTCCCCTACTTGGGCTTGGCCCAGCAGCAGGAGGGCAGAATTGTGTCTGTGGTCAGCAGCAGCCCTAGGTTGCTGTCCGGCTCTGTAAGATCAGTTCCGGGAGCATGGAGGGCTCCCTGTAGGGGCCCTGCTGTGGATGGAATCATACCTCCAACACCGGATACAGTGTTGGGGTATGATTCCAACATGTTTGATACCAAACATGCCTAGGTTCGTTCAAGCCAGTTTAGAGATGGTCATCGGGTATCTTTCGTGAGAGGTGCATGCACCAAATCACACAAGCTGCAATGGCAGGCCTGTCATCAGAGCTTGGGGGGTTTCTTAAGGGTGGCATAAAATATGCTGCAGCCCCTGGGGGACCCCTGGTGTACCTAGGCACCTTAGTACCATATACTAGGGACTTACTAAGGTACACCAGCAGCCAATTAGGAATGTACCAAGATACTCACCATAGCCAATTTAGGGAGTAAGCACAGTGACTGGGGTCCTGATTAGCAGGATCCCAGTCAGACTAGTCAGAAAAACAGTATGACACCAGCAAAAAGTGGGGGTAACCATGAAAGCAGATCCTACTTTCCTACACAGTATCTTTAGCAAAACCTTGTTCTGCAAAGTTATGTTGTGCCCTAAATGCTGCTTCTATTCAGGCAAATGCTAAAAATTAATGTGGAATACAAAACACCTTAGAGGCACAAATTGTCAGAAGGAAATTACAATATTTAGTGGATTGGAAGGTGTACAGCTTGAGGAATAATCATGGGAGCCGAACTCTAGTCTGCATGCTCCACGTTTTTTTGTGAGTTCCATAGAGATCATTTTGATAATTCAACACCAGGACGTTAGGCCCTGGGGGAACCATGTCATGAGAAACATCATGCAAAGATGAGGCTCACTCAGAAACAACAAAATAGCTGATAGACAGGGTAAAAGTAAAAATACTGGTCTGCGGAAGCTGGGGCTGAGTATGAGAAGGGCCTTAAAGGGCAAAGGGATAATCAGACAAATCAAAATAGCAGAGTCACAAGGGCAACACTTCAGGGGCAGAATAGAAGTGTCAGTACCAGGACCATGTTGCCTCACATAGTTTTTGGTTGTATCTTTTCTCTTCTGGCATTAGTTTGTGTACCATTTCAGTTCCTGAACCCTTATTGTTACCCCCCCTACATTCTCTTCTGTCTTTTCTTTCCCTGTACCTCTTCCAACCCTGCATCCTCCTGCCTAATGAATCTTCTTACAGGAATTCTTTGATGCTTGACTCCTGGCAGTTCCTCTATTTTGACATCCTGGTACTCCTAAGATGGCGGCTGGTTTTCACAGTATTACAGCTCTGGATTGGCAAAATACCATCCAAGCTAGCTCAGATGAATAAAAACAACCCCTGACACGTGTTTCGCTGTCATTGCAGCTCTTTAGAGAGGTTTAGCTTTGTTCAGACACAAGGGAGCAGTCAAAACAATGCCCTGTCAGGCTTAGAGTGCCATTTACATTATTTAAAAAAAATAAGCAGAGAAATCTGGGTAGTTCCCAAGTTTAGGTGGAAAGCAACTCCTATATAGAGCACCCTACAACACCAGTGACACTCTACATCTACACACCTCAAATGTCTGTTTTTCTAGCAAAGTTTTTAAGCATAGGATTAGCACAGTGCCATCCACCCCGAACTAGAAAGGGACAAAGTATTTTGCAATTTATACGGCAAAGTCCTTAAGCATAGGATTAGCTAGTACCATCCACGCCAAGCTGTAAAATGACAAAAACCTTTTACTAGTCCTGGGCGGAACTTGCGGAGTTTCACTCTGCAGAATTCTGTGGCGTTAGAAAAAAACTCAGCGAGATTTAGCGGAATTCCTCTAACAGGCGGAAATTAGCATGTTGCGCTGCTCATACTGTAATTTAGCGCCGGGCTCTCGTTCTGTGTTGAGAAATCAGCACAAATGGCACCTCGCGGTTTGCCAGAGGGCGCAGCTTCTTAAGTCGATTTTGCTGCTGCTCCAGTAGTTTTTTTACTAGTGGGGAAGCTTTGTGACCGTGAATGGTCGCTACCACCATCATTGGAGAATTCTCGCCAGGTGCCGTCCTAGTGACTGAAAATCGCTCTGAGGACGCCAAATCTTGCTTTTGCTCACCAACTTACCATTTTCGAGCTGTGTGGGGTTGCCAGAATTTGGCGGAAACTCCGCGGAGTAAATAAAATTCCGCCAATTCTGCCGGAGTAGCAGAATACATCGCCCACCCATACCTTTTATCACTGCAGGCACAGTTTTACAACTTTGGATTGGGAAAATACCTACCAGGCTAACCTGGAATGAATAAAAGCAACCCCTGACGTGATTTCTATCATTGCAGCTCTTCAAAGAGGTTTAGCTTTGTCCAGACACAAGGGAGAACCCAGTATAAGTCAAAACAATATCCTTTCAGGCTTAGAGTGCTGCATAAATTATGCAAAAAAGAAGCAGAGAACTCTGGGTAGTTTCCAAGTGTAGGTGGAGAGCAGCTCCTACACCACCAGTGACACTCTCAATATGCTCACCTGAAATGTCTGTTTTTCTATCAAAGTTTTTAAGCATCGGATTAGCACAGTGCCAACCACGGCAAGCTAGAAAGGGACAAAGTTGCTGTATAAATAAACAACCCTAACCATTTTAACATATATGTACGTTCCTGGGGAATGCTGTACCCCAGGGCCTAACATGGCTCGGGGAGAGAGGCCATGCGCCCCCCCCCCCCCCCTCCGCTTTAAATGTTTAAAAACTGGCTTTGGGGATGGGGTCTGCAGGGCCTAACAAGTCTCAGGGAGTGGGCCACGTGGCCCCCTCCCATTTATTAAAAAAAATAAGGCTCTGGAAGATGGGGTCACTAGGGCCTAATAAGGCTCAGAGATGGGGGCCACGCAGTCTCCTGCCATTAAAAAACCCACAGCCCTGAGGGGATGGGGTCCCCAAGACCTACTAAGGCTCAGAGAGAGGGCCACCGGCACGCTCTCCTTTAATTAAGTAAAGGCCCTGGGGGATGGGGTCCCCAGGGCCTAATAAGGCTCTGGAAGAGGGCTACTTGGTCCCCCTCCCCTTCAAAAAACATAAGGCCCTTAGGATGGGGTCTGTAGGGCCTAATGAGGCTCAGGGAAGGTGGCCACTTGGCCCCCTCCCCTTTAAAAGACATAAGGCCCTGTGGCCAACTCTCGCCAAGCACAGCCAAAAGGCCATGTGTGGCAGGGGAGTTGGCTTTATGTATGGTAATAAAATATTACTTTACGTTGAAAAAAACCCTAGAAATTCACTAAAAAACAGTGGTTAAAGTAACATTATAGTTAGGTATGATAAAAAGATCTGGTTTTGTTTAAAAAGAAACAAAGGTTAAAGTAACTTTGTAATTAAGTTAATATGTCAGAGACAACATTGATGTTTTGAACTTAAAAAAACATAGAAATTCCCCAGTTATAGTAATCAGAGCTCACTATAACTTGTGCCTCCGCCATACACTGCTTTTGACCTCACATATTACGTCACTCATGCCATGTTCTATGACATCATTTGATGATATCTCAAATGACATCGTTGATGACATCACTGATGACATCATCCAAGGAGTGTGCTAGTTTGTGTCATCGTTTAGATAGTGACGGGTAGCTATTATATTACTTTTCTACCTAATTTTGTACAGCCTGTGTCCAGGTACTGGGTGTAAGTTTTACAAAATGGATTTGCACCTAATGCACCATAAGTGTGTAGACGTGTTGAACATGTTATAAATCTTTGTATTAAAGAGTTAATCTGTGTGCAGACTCAAAGCTTTTATTGTATTGCTAATAACTTTGGTACCATTTGATCGAATTTACACTAAACTTTCCAAAAAAGGTGCTACATTTTGACTAGTTTGTGCATCGAAAGTTTCAGGATGATCTGTTAAGTGGGAGCCGAAAAAAATGGTGGTCCCAAAACACAAAATCCTCATTCATTTTCCATAGACTTCTTTAGACAAGGCTACAACAAAAACTGCTGAATGGAATTACACCAAATTTGTCAGGAAGCTAGATCTTGGTCTGCAAATTGTGCTTTTTGTGACTTGGTGTAAATGTGTTCAGTAGTTTTTTTTAGAAATTAAGGTAAAAAAATAATTGTATATCTGGACGGTTGGGTCCACGAGAGTCTCGAGAGACTCTTGCGAGAGCGGCACTTTAAAAATAGAGCATTCTGATTGGCCCATGGAGCTTCATTTCCCATGGGCCATCATGCTCTCATGGGAGTCAGACTCCTGCAAGAGCGAGCACTATGATTGGCTGGCAGCAACATCAGAAAAATGTTGATGGCAGCCATAGCAGGACTCGGGGACATAGGGCCAGATGTACGACCCGTTTTTGCATGCGCAAACGGGTTTGCGAACCCGTTTGCGCATGCAAAAACCTATGGGGCCATGTACATAGCCTATTTAGCGAGTCGCAATTTTTTTGCGACTCGCTAAGTAGGTTTTGCGATTCGCTATTTGGAAGGGGTGTTCCCTTCCAAATAGCGAGTCTCAAAACCATGTACAAATGTTTTGCGACGGCAAATGCGGTCGCAAAACACTCGCAATTACCACCTACTTCAAGTAGGTGGTAATGCATTTGCAAATGGGAAGGGGTCCCCAAGGGACCCCTTCCCTTTTGCAAATGCATGCAAAATTATTTTTTAAGGGCAGGCAGTGGTCCCAGGGAAACGGGCTGCATTTAAAAAAAAAACTGCTTTATTTAAAAGCAGTCCCAGACATGGTGGTCTGCTGAGCCCAGCAGGCCACCATCCCTGGGAGGGCTGGCATTCCCAATGTGCTCGCAAATTGCGAGAGGCTTATTAATATTAATGAGCCTCGCAATTTGCGACCCCATTGGGAATCGCAAACAGTGTTAAACACACTGTTGTACATTTCATTTAGCGCCTCACAATTTGCGACTCGCAATGTGTCGCAAATTGCGAGGCGCTAAATGAAATGGTCGTACATCTGGCCCAAAGTTCCCTGCCCTGAAGTAAAACATTAAAAGTAATATAAGGGGGCAGAGTAGGGATACTTCTCCAAAAAATAGGCGAGGGGCCAAGCAGAGCCCAACCTAATGGAAGAGAGGGGGAGACCTTTGAGTTAATTGGCCCAAGTGATACACTCTCCCTAATTTTACAACACAAAAACAACTTTGGGGTATCCCTTGCCTATCTGGAGTAACTCCTATCCCACGTTGATGCCCAGTCAGTAGTCAATGAAGAAAAATGAATCTTTTTCTTTTTTTAGTATGATCCTCACCCACTCTAATAGTGGTATGCTTCATCATCGGGTCTACCCTGGACCCTAAAAGCGAGGATGGGCTCAATCATAATCCAGGGAGCTCTTTTGATATTTTTGTGACCAGGAAGTTTAGAAAGAATAAAAATACCTCAGACAGACTTAGATATCCCTTTATTGGTGGTCTAGGTTTGTACAGATAAAAAATGTATCTTAATGGGGGTTTAGGATATAATGGTCCTATGACCCTAACATGACCATCAACATGTTTCAGCCCCTATTCTATGGCTTCTGTGGTCCAATGCTTTCGTCAGGATGTTTTGGTGTTTATTTCCCCAATGTTATATGCACTCACACTTTGTTATATGTACATAGGCATGCAATGCTAAATTGCATGCAAGGTGAGCAATCTTGTGCGCCTTATTGTAGGATCACTGTTGCTGAAAAAGACGAAGAGCAATTTATAATTAACATTACTAATCAATGTTCACATTGTGTGAGAGCCACAATGCGGAGAGGAAACAGAAGTAATCCTTGTCTGCTTCTTCTCAGGGCATGTATTTGATGGTATTGGTGACCCTCAACTATATAGTCCTGCACAGTGAATCTTTGTGTATAATTGGTGTCAAGCTCATGTGAGCCACCCCATTCTATCAAGCGCCATGTGTCTCATTTGGTGCATTTCACACATCATAGATTACACACAATTTTGTGGTCTTTTGTTTGCCATGCCTTAATTGCAAACCATGCATCAATAGTGAAATAACATGAGGAGTAGTAGCATATGTATGGGGCAAGCACCTCCAACCGTACTGTCACTTCCTCCTTTACAACCATTTTCAGTGGTCGCAAATGGAGAACCAGGCCATTTGCGACAACTAAAACGTTTTGTGCGATGTTCCAACCCTATTTTGCAAGTCTGTCACCTGTTACCGACTTGTAAAATAGGGTTTGCGAGCTGCTATTAGGAAGGGGTGTGTCAATGGTGTCCCTTCCTAATAGGGAGTCGCAAGGGCATGTACGATTGTTTTGCGACCAGAATGTGGTTGCAAAACAAGCGCAGTTTACCACCTACTTCACGTAGGTGGTAAGCCAGTCACAAACGGGAAGGGGTCCCTTTGTGACTGGCAGCGCAAATGTTTTTTTAACAGCAGGCAGCGGTGCCGCGGACCACTGCCTACTCTTAAAAAAATGAAACAGAAAGGTTTCATTTTTGTTTTTGAAACGCATCCCATTTTCCTTTAAGGAAAACAGGCTGCATTTTTTAAAAAAGTTGCTTTGTTTTAAAGCAGACACAGACATGGTGGTCTGCTTTCCTCAGCAGGCCACCATCCCTGTGTTATTGCCCATTCCCAAAGGGTCACAAATTGCGAGCTGCCTCATGAATATTGATGAGTCAGGTCCATTGCGACCCCATTGGGAATCACTAATGTGTCTGAGACACATTAATACATTTCATTTTGCGAATCTCTAATTGCGATTTGCCAAAAATCGCAATTAGAGACCTGCAAACTGAAATGGTCCTACATGTAGCCCTAGATTCTTAAGCACATTCCTAATCTACCACACCGACTGCAGAGTTCAGAGAAGGTCACTATCCTATTGTATGGCCAACACCGGACGTAGAGATTAAAAGATGTCTGCCAAAGAGCCCTCCCAGAGAAGCCCACTGGGTACTGCAAGGCCCACCCAGCGAGGAGCACAGCTCTATGCTGAAGCATGCCACTTAGGTGGGTGAGGGTCAGTGTATCCTATAAAAGATGCCCCCGATGACCGATTGGAATCCACTCACCTCAGTGTAGTGCTGGTTGACTAGTTGTCCAGCGTACTATTTTGTTTAAAGTCATTACCTTTGGAGAGAACTTGTGCTGGACCAGTTACCCCTCTTGCCGGATGAAGGCAAGCCTTGACCATGAGGGAGCAAAGCTACACTTAGCAACAGTTGAGAAGCACAATGTCCCCAAGGAGGAGGGATTTCAGCTGGTGTGTAACAATGCATGGCTCTTAATGTGATGGTGGGAGTAAAGGGAAAATAGAAATCGTTGCCAAGGCAGATATTGAGAAATTAATTCTGCTTTATCCTGTGCCCACCGGTAACACAGGTGGCCTGATGAGTCCTTGATGTGAGGTAGGCATAGAATCACCTGGAGGTAATGTGTGACACTTCTGCATCTGCATGTGATAGGGAATAAAATCCACATACAGACCCACTCATGAGAATCCTGGCCCTGTCAAAGTTTTATGAAAAGGGACTGGATTGGGAGAATTGCTGTAATTCTTGTTCTTACCATTTGGACCCTTTCCCAACACGGCTGAAGCATCACTTTGTTTAAAAATGGTATTTGTACACCATGTTCATACAGATGTGTAATATGGCAGGATGCAGAGCTATAGAAGCAGTCTAACCATGAAAGGAGAAACTTCTTGCCCAAGTTTTAATATTGTAAAACCAATGTAATAGTTTCCTCTTACCTCCTCACTATGAAAGGCCTTGGAAATGGAATGTACAAGTTCACCTCAATGGTCCTCTAGGAGACGAGGAAAAACAGGGGGAATTGATAATTCAGGGTCTGAGTTCAATCAATCAATCAGACATTTGTAGAGCGCACTACATACCCGCGAGGGTCTCAAGGCGCTGGGGGGGGGCGCTACTGGTCAAACAGCCAGGTCTTGAGTAGCCTCTTGAAGGTCAGCAGGTCTTGGGTCTGTCGTAGGCTCAGTGGGAGGGTGTTCCAGGTCTTGGCGGCGAGGTGGGAGAAGGATCTCCCGCCGGTGGTTGTTCTTCGGATGCGAGGGACGGTGGCGAGTGTGAGGCCGGCGGAGCGGAGCTGGCGGTTGGCGATGTAGAAGGAAAGTCGTCTGTTGAGGTAGGCTGGGCCGGTCTTGTGGAGTGCCTTGTGTGCGTGGATGAGGAGCTTGAAGGATATCCTCTTGTTGATGGGGAGCCAGTGCAGGTTTCTCAGGTGGGGGGTGATGTGGCTGTGGCGTGGTACGTCGAGGATCAGTCATGCAGAGGCGTTTTGGATACGTTGCAGTCGTTTGATGAGCTTGGTCGGGGCTCCCGCGTAGAGGGCGTTTCCGTAGTTGAGTCTGCTGCTAACGAGGGCCTGGGTGACTGTTCTTCTTGTATCTGTCGGGATCCACCTGTAGATCTTGCGGAGCATGCGGAGGGTGTTGAAGCAGGAGGAGGAGACAGTGTTGACTTGCTTGGTCATGGAGAGCATTGAGTCGAGGATGATTCCCAGGTTGCGTGCGTGGTCGGTGGGTGTCAAGGCTGCACCCAGTGCCGTCGGCCACCAGGAGTCGTCCCAGGCTGAAGGGTTGGAGCCGAGGATGAGGACCTCCGTCTTGTCCGAGTTCAGCTTCAGTCGGCTGATCTTCATCCAGTCGGCGACGGCCTTCATTCCTTCGTGGAGGTTGGATTTGGCGGTGATGGGGTCCTTGGTGAGGGAGAGGATCAGTTGAGTGTCGTCGGCGTAGGAGATTATGTTGAGGTCGTGCAGTCGGGCGACGTGTGCGAGCGGGGCCATGTAGATGTTGAACAGTGTCGGGCTGAGGGAAGATCCCTGGGGTACTCCGCAGATGATCTCGGAGGCTTCGGATCGGAATGGGGGGAGGCGGATGCTCTGGGTGCTGCCGGAGAGGAAGGAGGTGGTCCATTCCAGAGCCTTGTCTCGGATCCCTACGGCGTGGAGGCGTGCGCGTAGTGTGTGGTGGCAGACGGTGTCGAAGGCGGCGGAGAGGTCCAGGAGGATGAGGGCCACGGTCTCACCGTTGTCCAGCAGGGTCCTGATGTCGTCGGTGGCGGCGATGAGAGCAGTCTCGGTGCTGTGGTTGCTGCGGAACCCTGACTGGGAAGGGTCCAGGATTCTGTTTTCTTTGAGGTATCGGGTTAGCTGTCTGTTGACGATCTTCTCGATGACCTTGGCCGGGAACGGAAGCAAAGAGATGGGCCGGAAGTTCTTGAGGTCTCTTGGGTCCGCCTTGGGTTTTTTGAGTAGGGCGTAGATCTCGGCGTGTTTCCAGCTCTCTGGGAAGGTCGCGGTCTCGAGGGAGCGATTGATGACGTTGCGCAGATGGGGTGCGATGGAGCTGCTGGCCTTGTTGAAGATGTGGTGCGGGAATGGTTCTGACGGGGAGCCGGAGTGGATTGTGCTCATGGTCTTGATGGTGTCATCGATGCTCACGTTGGCCCAGACTAGCAGGGGGTCGTGGTCGATGGTGTGCGGAGAGTCTGTTGTGTTGATGTCTGTTGGGGCTGTCTGGGTGTTGAAGCTGTCGTGGATGTCTGCTATCTTGCTGTGAAAAAAAGTGGCGAGGGAGTCGCACAGGGCTTGCGACGGCGGGATGTCGTTGGTGTTGGAGAGTCCCTTCACGATGTTGAAGAGCTCCTTGCTATTGTGTGCGTTGTTGTCGAGGCGGTCTTTGAAGGAGGTCCTCTTGGCAGTCCTGATGAGGTGATGGTGGTTGCGGATGGCGTCCTTGTGGGCTGCGTGGCTGTCCGGAGTCTGCTCACTGTGCCATTTCTTCTTTAGTTTCCAGCAGGCTCGCTTGGAGGCTAGGAGTTCTGGGGTGAACCAGCTGGTCCTCTTGCTGGTGTCTCTGTAGGAGGGTTTCTTCAGCGGGGCGAGGGTGTTGGCGCAGTCGTCGATCCAGCATCTGAGGCTGTGGGCAGCGTCGTCGGTGTTGGAGGGTTCGGTGGGTGGGCTGAGAGCGAGGTTAGCGTGTAGTTGGTCTTCGGTGATTTTGCTCCAGCAGCGGCGGGGGATCTGTTGGGTGCGGTGGTGTGTGGTGGGTTTCTGGAAGGTGAAGTGGATGCAGCGGTGGTCGGTCCAGAGGAGTTCGGTGGTGTTGCTGAAGGAGACGTGGGAGCTTGAGGAGAAGACGGGGTCGAGCGTGTGGCCGGCGGAGTGGCATTGTGACGAGTTGCCTCAGTCCGAGGTTGGCGAGGTTATCGATCAGGGTGGTGGAGTTGCTGTCGTTGTTGTTCTCAAGGTGAAAGTTCAGGTCTCCGAGGAGGATGTAGTCGGTGGAGGTCAGGGCGTGCGTGCTGATGAAGTCGGCGATGGAGTCGCTGAACTGGGGTCAGGGTCCGGGGGTCTGTAGACGAGGGTGCCTCTGAGGGTGGAGTTGGGGTCTGTGTGGATCTGGAAATGCATGTGTTCGGCGGTGCTGAGAG
This sequence comes from Calotriton arnoldi, assembly GCA_963921515.1. Lineage (NCBI taxonomy): Eukaryota > Metazoa > Chordata > Amphibia > Caudata > Salamandridae > Calotriton > Calotriton arnoldi. Next base: position 2,200,513 of record CAWUFW010000510.1, read on the forward strand.
TGTCGTCGGTGCTGGTCGAGAGCCAGATGCTGTTCTTGTGGACGATGGCGATTCCTCCTCCGACTCCGTTGGTGCGGTCTCTGCGGGTGATCTTGTAGCCGTCTGGGATGGCAATGGCGATGTCGGGTGCGGAGGAGTTGTTCATCCAGGTCTCTGTCAGGAAGGCGACGTCCGGGGCTGAGGTGTCGAGCAGGTCCCAGAGCTCGACGGCATGTTTGCGTGCGGAGCGGGTGTTCAGTAGGATGCATCGGAGGTGATTGTGGCCTTTCTTGGCGGGTGGTTCGGCGGCTCTGAGGCTGGTGTAGCTGCAGTTCCGGCAGGTGAAGGGACCCTGTGTGCGTTTCGGGGCGGCTTTGAAGCAGGTGTGGGTCCGTCCGGAGTTGAGGGCGTGGAGTGTGCTGGCATCATAGCGGCGGCGGTCGTCGTGGCGGGCGCGGGGACCAGGGGTACTGGTGCTGGGCGCAGTCCAGGCACGGACGGGCGCAGACGGACTTGCCTTAGGCGCGCCTTTGGCGCGCCAGCGGCGCGGCCGCACAGCGGCCGCCATATATGGGGAGGTGGGAGGGAGGAGCAGCTGGTAGGCGGGAGGCAGGGCAGGGGCAGCGAATGGGCGGTCAGGGGGGCGGGGCCGCAGGGGACGCAGCGGCGGGAGCGGTGAGGGGCGACGAAGGGAGCAGAAGGCAAAAGGGCACCGAATTACGGGGGCAACAAGGGAACAGAAGGCAAAAACGGGCACAGAATTACGGGGGCAAAAGGCAAACAGAAGGCAAAAACGGGCAGAGAAACACGGGGACAGCGAGGGGAACAGAAGGAAAAAGAGGGCACAGACCAATACAGGCACCGGGGGAAAACAGACAACAGCAGTCACAGACACCAAAATAACAATAAAGGCAATACAATAAGAGACAGATGATGATACAAACCTACGGCCTACCACTGGCCACCAGGGATGAGGCGCAGGTGGTAGCCTGCGGGTGGAGGAGGGCCTCGAACTTCCTCAGCAGCGGCAGCTGGGGCAAGGACACACAGGCGGTGCTGTGCGGAGGGGGAGCGACCTACCTAGCAGGGTCAAGGGTCGCTCTCCTCACCGCGCAGCGGCCGCCATATATGGGGAGGTGGGAGGGAGGAGCAGCTGGGAGGCGGGAGGCAGGGCAGGGGCAGCGAATGGGCGGTCAGGGGGGCGGGGCCGCCTGGGACGCAGCGGCTGGAGCGGGAACGGTGAGGGGCGATGAAGGGAGTAGAAGGCAAAAGGGCACCGAATTACGGGGGGCAACAAGGGAACAGAAGGCAAAAACGGGCGCAGAATTACGGTGGCAACAGGGGAACAGAAGGCAAAAACGGGCACAGAATTACGGGGGCAACAAAGGGAACAGAAGGCAAAAACGGGCAGAGAAACACGCGGACAGCGAGGGGAACAGAAGGCAAAAACGGGCACAGAATTACGGGGGCCACAAAGGGAACAGAAGGCAAAAACGGGCAGAGAAACACGGGGACAGCGAGGGGAACAGAAGGAAAAAGAGGGCACAGACCAATACAGGCACCGGGGGAAAACAGACAACAGCAGTCACAGACACCAAAATAACAATAAAGGCAATACAATAAGATACAGATGATGATACAAACCTACGGCCTACCACTGGCCACCAGGGATGAGGCGCAGGTGGTAGCCTGTGGGTGGAGGAGGGCCTCTAACTTCCTCAGCAGCGGCAGCTGGTGCAAGGACACACAGGCGGTGCTGTGCGGAGGGGGAGCGACCTACCTAGCAGGATAATTCCTCATTTTGCCCTGAACTTTCACCCTGAGAATTCGGATATTTTCAGCTTTCAGCATCCTGTATCTCACAGTGGAAGGAGAAAGTAAACTGTTCTGTGTAGTTCCAGTTGATCTCACAATTCCCATAGGGCCAGTAGATGCATTTTCAAAAACGTATTCAGTACCCCACGCCACGTTTTGATTTTGTTAAATGTGGCTATTTTCCATCGTTCCTACATAATGAAAATATAGTTTAAGCAGTACTGTCCCTCCAAAGGCATGCAAATACTTTGCCTGTCATTCAGAACCTGGCACATACTTTCTGCAGTAGCGGTTTAGGCCACAGTATTATGGTAATTGGGTTCCAATTAATTTCCACAGGTGAACAGATCGCATACTGATGTGGCTTGTTGTTTTGTCGGTAATAGCTCAGACGTGAGGATCAGAATAATATGCCAACTGTATTTACTCTTTTTGGCACAGTGGGAGAAAAGGCGAACCTCTGACATGCTCTCTCAGTTTTAATTTCAGTAAGTATATGCATTTGTGCTTTTCATTCTGCTTTGAACATGTGTTTTCTACAGGTTTACAGGGCATCTACAGTTGATAATCCATCATTTTTACTTCTACATCTAAAGGATGAGGACCAAGCAACTGAATAAAATGTGGCTTGCGCCGTTTTTTTTGGGCTGTGTTACTCTTTTTGAGCTGTGATAGAAAATAATGTTTTCCCAGCACTTACTTACAGTATTCACATTTTTTATGTTGTAAAAGCCTACACGTGTTACGTGTTAGTTCCAATGAGATCTATGCTCCTGTAGTTTTGTTTAAGCAATGCTTGAACATTTCAACAAAATACTGAGGTGTGCTGCGAATTACTCGACTGTTGGCAGCAACATTATTGTACACCTGCATTGTCCAGAGGAAGACACCCCTTTTTAGGTCGATTCTAGCGCAGCGCGCATGCGCTGCTCTAGGAGAGGGCCTCTTCGAATCACTCCAGCTTTTCTGAAAACTTGTGCGTTTCGATTTTCCACACGTTGTATTGGCCTTTGCGTGTGGCTTTCAAAAATGAAAGCACGCAATTGGCCAAAGGCGGGTGCATGTCCCACCTTTTCCAGTAAATCTTTCCTCCCACGACATCCAGCTTGCAGGAGCGAGCAGGGGCGCGCAGGGTGCCATCTGTTTTGGATCATGTTACGGTCGCTTTCACTTTCCGCACATGTCTCAAATGCTTTTGTTCCCACCTTGCTGCAGTGTGTTTGGTGTTTGTACAGTGTGCGCTACCCTGATCCGCATGCCGTTGAAATGACTTTGGCAGTTCTTACTTGGTAATTATCGGTCACTTTCCCCCCATCAGTGTTTTTCGCAGTCTGCAGTCTGGTGCTTAGTCTGTTTTTTGTGCACTCTGGAGTAGTGATCAGTCACTCCCGCTGCTTGTGCCGCGTGCATGAATGATGTGACACTGTCTTACTCCTCCTTCATGCAATCTGTAGCGCTCACCAGTCACTTGTGCTCAGGTTCCTTTGTTCAGTCTGCAGTAATAAGCGGTCAGTCTCACTCCCATCCATTCGCGGTCAATCTTACTCCGTCCTTAATCACTCCGCAGTAATAACCATCCAGTGTTCCCTGTTCTTCATTTGGTCTGCAGCCATGATAGGTCAGTCGCGCTCTCCTCTGTCCATGCTCGGTAATGATGCTGTAGCTTCTCCTATCCTTGCCTATATTACCACTCAACTTATGTTACTCCTTTGCCTTCCGCATAAAATCTCGAGTCTTCATCCTCTGAAATCACCTTTCCTCCCCCTTTGCTCTCCCTGTCACTCATATTTTCTATTTCTTAATAAGCCCAACGGTTCCCTGCTGGATCTTGAAACCACAGTGAAAGTTGTCGGTGGATACAGGGGGTCTAGGCAAATCAGGACAGGACATTGCTTCTGAAAGGCCGACGGGGCTGAGGCAGTGCAAGTGAGAGTTCGGGGTTTTGAGATACTTATTATTTTTAGATTTTGATATTCTTATTTTTTACGGTGTTTAATATGGTGCTTTGATTTTGTAACCACAAGGGCTTTTTTTGAGCTGGTGGATTCCAGGACTCACCACAGCATTTAAATAACAACACTGGCACTTATACAGCAAACTGGACTTACAAATATTGGAATTCTTTTTATGAGCATAACTTAAGGGCATATTATTTTCTGGTACAAAAGTGGAGACTAAGGGGCCGATTCCGATTCAGGCCGGAAATCACTCCGACCGAGCCGGACCCGGAGAGATTTCCGACCGAATCGGACTCTAGCAGTCCGACCGAACGAGTACGATGCGCACGCATGCAATCGGACTCGATTCGGTCGGACTCCCATTGAAGTCAATGGGAGCCGGTCGTACAACGCGTACGCGGGCTCACATTGACTCAATGGGTGCGAGGCGAACAAGGGCGCCCCCTACAGCGGGTACGCGTCGATGCAACTCGCGGCGTACATGCACAGGTAGGGGGCACCCGTGGGTCCCCCCTGTGTGCGACTCGCGCGGCTACGCGTACAGGGGGGTCCGACACGGACCCCCAAAGTCCGGCTCCGACTGCTTTTTTGAGCCGGACGGCGCGAGTCGGTCGGACTGCTCGAGGCGCGCATCGTACTTGCCCGGCCGGGGAACGTCTCCATTGCACGGTGCGAGTCGTGTCCGTGCGAGTCGGTCGGAGCGATTCGGACCCACGAACGAGTCGGTTGGCGATTTCGCGAGCGCTCGCATCGTACTCGCTCGCCCGGTCGCACGTTCGAATCGGTCGGGAAAGAGGGCTCCGAATCGGATCCGGTTAAGCCGAATCCGATTCGGTGCCCTACCGGCCGAGATCGGAATCGGCCCCTAAGTGATTTGCCCAGGATCACAGGATGTTGGGCCAATGCCAAAACTCAAACTTTGTTCCCTAGCTCTGAAGTCGGCACCTTTCACTGCTATGTTATAGCTTTTCCCTAATGGCATTTGCCTCTCCTAATCTGTTACTTTTTCTATAGTAGTGCTTAATTTGAGCTGGTGCTTTCCGGAACTCACCAGAGCACTTAATTATAAACACTGGCACTTATAGCATAAACTGGACCCAGCGTTTTTGGAGTGCTTTTCATAAGCATTACTTAAGGACATATTACTTTATGGAACAAACACTGTTATTTTTATAAATACCACTTAAGGGCATAAGAATTTTTGGTACAAACATGGAAATTAAGTGATTGGCCCAGGATCACAGGATGTTGATCCGACGCCAAGACTCGAACTTTCTTCCCCAGCTCTAAAGTCGGCATCTTTGCCTGTTACACGATAGCTTTCCCCAATGACATTTGCTTCTCCTAATCTGTTCCTTTTTTTTTTTATAGTAGTGCTAATTTGAGCCGGTGTTTTCCTACACTCCCCACCGCATTTAATTGTCAACACTGGCGCTTACAGTGCAAACTGGACCCAAAGGTTTTGGAGTGCTTTTTATAAGCACCATTTAAAGTTATATTAAACCGCATTATAACACGCACAAGTAAAACTCATTTCTGATATATTTTTTATTTATAAACTGCAATGTTATTGTGCGCAATGTTTTACATGCTCTTTGGCTTTTATAACACGCACAAGTAAAACACATTTCTGATATAGCTTTTATTTATAGACTGCGATGCTGTTATTGTGCGTGCCGTTTAATATGCTTTTTGCATTTTGTAACCTACAGTGCTTAATTTGAGCTGGTGGTTTCCGGGACTCACCAAGGCACTTAATTATTAATACCGACACTTATAGAGCAAACCTAACCTACGATACTCCAGTTGTATATAATGTTTTTTAGGTTATATATAAGGTGCCAGAAATGGTTATAACACTTTTTTTATTATAACTTTTAAACATGCTGCACAACATTCACAATACTATACAACACATATTAAAAATGTTAACAAAGCCCATAGCTCTGTCAAAGACCTATTGGCTATGCCAATGCTTGTTGTAATTGAGGTTGGAACACCTTCGGCATTGTAGTTATGAGCTGTTAGCCAAATTATTTTGTTCTCTCAATATGTTTAACTTAACATCTGCTCTTCCTCACTTTTATGGGCAGGCTGTACAATTGAATTTCATCAGGTCTGTGAAACTGAAAAAAAGCACATTGCAGATTTGCTTGCAATACCGGTAGGCGATCTGGGAAGAGTAGTATTTAAGGAAGCATGGGGCCTATTAGCAATAACCGGCGATAATTATCGCTAAGCGCAGTTAGCGCTAGGATAATTATCGCCGGCTATCGCAGGTTTCTATCGCGGAGATAGCGTGCTATCAGCAACGCTTATCTCCAAAGTGATAGAAACCCTGGAGAACAGTGTGAATATCGCTTGAAAACAAGCGATATTCGCACTGTGACCAGTGTTAGCTTGCTAATAGGGCGAGGGGGATTTAGCCATGTAATCCACCTCCCATTGGATTACATGGCTAAGTCAGGTTTGGACCAGGCGTTAACAAACCAGCGCTAAACGTGTTTAGCGCTGGTTCGTTAATCACCTCCCCTGCCTCGCTAATAGGCGATAGCGACCTTAGCGACTGTTTCCAGTCGCTTTTAGGTTGGGAACGCCTACTTTGCATGCCATTAGCGATAAATATCGCTGGCATGCAAAGCGGCACCCAACCCGGTCGCTATCGCCTAGAAGCTGTCGCTAACAGCAGTTAGCGACAGCTTGCTAATAGGGCGATTGAATTATCGCCGCTTTAGCGGGAAAAAGTCCCGCTAAAGCGGCGATAATCACGTTGATAATATGCCCCCATGTTTTTATTCCACAACACAAGTATAAGCTTCTTACTGTGTGCCTTCGTGCTTCTTTAGGAGAGTGGTTTTCAAATACTGCTTATCCCTGAGGGCTCTCCTCTGTTAGGGGTTGAGGATTTGTCTCTTAGGTTCTCAAAATGTGGACTGCCCTATTTTTCTGTAGCACTGTTCTTATCTGCTATGTGATGATCTAAGCACAAAGTAAGGTCAATAAGGTCAGTACAGGCTGTCAGTTGTGTCAATTCATCACCCTCTTGACAAAACATCGAAGCGCTCTTGTCTTCTGCCCCACCCGTCTCAGTGACCTGGTGAAATGGCTCGAGTGCGTGACTAAGTCCCAGTCAGTCTTCCATAAGTCTGTCAGTTCATTATCTGTGAACATGGATGGTAAAGGTTTTTGGACTGACTTCCATTTGAAGTCAGACCAATTGTGTTTAACATAGGGTGGTGTTGTGTAGAAGGAGAAAGGACTAAATGTTTGCAATGGCAAACACGTAAGAGACCAGGAAGACAACCCAGAAATGGATCTCAGGGAAGGATGTGGGCTGGTATATTGCATTTTTGTTAAGAATACTTGTACCTTAGCTGGGTCCCTGTGGAATCATTCTGATGTTGTTAAAGTGGAATGGAGGACACAGTCACGTTCACATTCAGGACCACAGGAGACGCTGGTAAGGAAGAAGTGGTTGTATGTCAAAAATATCAACCTGACAAAATATTATGATTAAAATATCAATTACTATTATATTGTGAAAGTGGCCATGTGTATCTAAGCATAGATTAACTGTACTCAACTCCACATTTAAGTACTTTGAAGATCTATATGTAGTCATGGAATTAAGTATAGTAACTACCTTCATGATATCCTTGTAGTCAAACTTTTGGCCACTATATTTTGGACGGTCGATATTTACATCTCGATATTCTGATACTAAACAGGAGAAATACCATGCCTAGACTCCCTGCACTGGTGAAATGAAAGGAAGGCTCCTAGTGTATCATGGCACAGGACTGTCAAATAGGCCCCACAGGGTGCCATCCACCTGTGTAGGCACTGGCTTAAAATAGACCTTGAGATGAGCGGCTCTTACTCAGTCAACTAAGGTAGATCTGGTTCCATCTATGCCATCTTTTAGCAAGGTTGTCTAAAATGGCCACAACACTGTTCGGGTGGAATTAATTAGCTAGCCTCATGTCCTGGTTCCCAGGAAGAAGCACTCCTCTAAAAGCCCACTTTGCAGCAGTGCTGGAACAATAAGGCAAAAAGGTTATTCAGGACTTAGACAAGACCTAACTACATATCACTGGTATAAAATGTCTACCTCTTGTGTCTCTTGGATGGACCTCAGCTGCTGATGGGAAGAAGATGGTTTACAGGGCTGGGAGATAACCAATTTGGTTGGTGTATTGCTAAGGACTTTCAAGTCATCAACTTTCGAAGAGCTAAGGACTTTCTTTGCACATTAATAATGATACACAGTAAGGCATGGTCCAAAGAGATGAGCTAGTTGCACACCTATTAGATCCCTTAAAAGGGTGCAGAACCGTTTAAGAGATTGCTGGAGTACAGAACAACAAGAATTCAGAAACCTGGAGATTAGCATTCATGCTCAGCGTGTCCAACGATGCCGTTCCGAAGGTGCAGCTCTTGCATCACAAGCCGCATCACATTAAATCTTAAACAAGGCCAGTTTGTTGTTTTTACACAAGAGTCTGCACATTCTGAGTCACTGTTCCTGCATAGTGTGTGGTCACAAGATTCTGGTCTGCAACAGTCCACTTTTCCAGCATAGTGATAGAGCTTGTATGGCGTCCCAAAAAACTACATTTTATTTTGTAATGACGTTCCACACAACAAATTAGTTCAGGCCCCAGAGCAAATACAAGTAATTATACAATCAAACAAAAACAAGTGTTCAGATTGGTCCCTCAAATCCTCAGCACTGTGGGAGCAGTTCTAGCCCCCAAGCAAACAATTGGCAAGAGTAGATTGGTCTCACAGACCCCCCAGGATTTGGGCCGATGATCATCAGAGTTCTTCCCTACCCTGGTTATTGCGGACAGGCTGAGCTATTTAGTCACTGGAGAAAGGGAGAAGTACCAATCAGTGTCACTGCAAGGAAGCCAAGTACAGATCAGTGGAGGGCAGGGGACCTCTTATTTAAATGCGAGGCTTAAATATCCACCATGCTCTGAGATTTCTGAGCCATATAGGGCTCACAGCGACCCATCATGAAGGTCATGATCATAGTTGGTGGAACACCATAGCCACCTCACCACTGGCCTAATGCATCAGCCGAACAGACATGCAAATCTTTAATGGCCAAAATGGACCCAGCAGGCTTCAGAAGTCCAGTGTTGGTCCCCAGTAACAACAGCGAGGACAACAGCGGCATGCCAAGATAAGAGTCCGACACAGCATATCTGACAGTGCTCTCTGTCTTCTTGTATCCGTCACTAATATACCTCCAGCCCAGGTGGCTAATAACCAAGTTTAGCACCACCTGAGCATCCCTGGCATTTAATGACTGCCTATGGCATATGGCGATCATCCATGACCCGTGGTAGCCATACTTGGCATACTGAGGTGATCCCAGGAGTATGGTGACATTCATTGCTGTATTTTGTTTCATTTATTTTCTTTTTATGGTTATTTATATTATTGACCAAGTCATTTTAGATGTGAAATCCTGTGATTTTTTATTTATTTTTTATTTATTTTAAGGGTGTTATATAGCGCTGGCCAGACCCGAAGGTATCGGAGCGCTTTACATCCTTTTGTCCTGTAGCAGTCGAATACAAAGTAAAACAATATAAACACAATAGTAAACACATTGATTCGTGACAAATCCTGTTCAAGGAGGGGGGGCAAAGGTAGCAATCGAATACAGAGTAAAGCAATAGTCAACAAATTGAGTCTTGACAAATCCTGTTCAGGGAGGGGGGACAAAGGAGCGAGTCAAGAGGTAGGTGAAGAAAAAGTTCTTATTGACGTGACTATTTACTCCAATGGGCAAGATTCTGCGTTGGGCGGCAGCTATCCCTTCGGAAGAGATCGGTTGAGGTAGAGGTCTTTGAGCTGGCTTTTGAATTTTATGAAGGAGGGGTTTGTCCTGATATGGACTGGGATGGCGTTCCAGATTTTGGGTGCATTGCCGAAGAAGGAGCGTGATAAAGTTTTTTGTTTGCGAGTTTTCCGAGGGATGAGAAGTAGAGTGTTAGTACTCCTGAGAGCCCTTGTCTGACCAGCCTTGTTGAGTTTGGAGGCCAGGTAGGCAGGTTTGCCCGTGTGCATAGCTTTGTGTGTGAGACAAGCAGTTCTGAAGCTTGCACGCATTTTGATTGGGAGCCATTTAAGCTCCCTGAGAGCGGGAGAGATGTGTTCGTACTTCTTTACTCCAGTGACCATCCTTGCTGCTGCATTTAGAGTTGATCGGAGGGGAGCTAAGTGAGATTTTGCCATGCCTGTGAGGGTTGCATTCCCGTAATCCAATCTGGACAGAACCAGAGATTGTGTGGCCTGTTTAAGGTCATTGGGAGGAATGAAGGGTTTTATTTTGTTGAGTAATTTTAGGTTGAGGAAAGTGCTCTTTGCAGTGTTCTTGATATGTTTGACCATGTCTAAGTTTGGATCCAGAGTGATTCCCAGTGATTTTACGGAGTCGGCGGGGATGAGATTGCAGTTGAGAGCATCAATGGATTTTAGCCATTCTGTGATTTGGGGGGTCTGCTCTTTGTTGGATATGAGAAGGATTTCCGTCTTGTCTTGGTTACCTTTCAGCTGGTTGAGGGATAGCCAGTGTTGGACTTCTCTTAGAGTGTCGTTTAGTCTCTGAATGTCACCAATGGAGGAGGTTTCTAGGTAGATCTGTGTATCGTCTGCATAGAGGTGGAAGGGGATGTTGGCTTTTTTGAGTATGGTGGTGAGGGGCTCCATGTAGATGTTGAACAGTGATGGGGAGAGAACTGATCCTTGGGGGACGCCCCTGCTTATGGAGAGTAGGTCAGAAGTGAAGTTTTTAATTTTTATTCTTTGGGAGCAGTTCTGTAGAAAGGAGGTAAACCACTGTAAGACCACCTCTTCCGCTCCAACCCTTTCTCGGAGTACCTTAATGAGCAATTTGTGGTCCACCGTGTCGAAGGCTGCCGATAGGTCTAGGAGTATGAGCAGACAACATCGGTCCGTATCGAGTGATTTGTGGACATCATCTATGACATTCAGGATCGCTGTCTCCGTGCTGCAACCTTTTCTGAAACCCGATTGGTGAGGGTCTAGAAGGGTGTTGCTGTCCATCTGTTGGGTAAGTTGAAGGAGAACACATCTTTCTAGGATTTTGGCTAAGAATGGGAAATTGGATACAGGCCTGAAGTTATTGAGATCATTTGGGTCAGAGCCCGTTTTTTTAGTAGTGGCGTGACTTGGCTGATTTTGAGACAGTCTGGCATGATTCCGGTTGTCAGGGAGCTGTTTATGATCTTGGTCCAAAGCGGGGCTAGGGTGTGTTTGAGCTTTTTCGCCAGTTGGGCAGGGATAGGGTCCGCAATGTGTGACGAGGGATTGGATGTGGTAATCATTTCGATGATTTCTGCTTCAGAGATGAGGTGGAACGACTTCCAGTAGGTAGGGGGGTGCCTGGGTGGGTTGTTATCTTCTTTGCCATGGGGCGGGCTTTCGTTGGGTGGACGGAGGTGGTCGTCCAGGGAGAGCTCAATCTTGGTGATTTTATCGTTAAAGAAAATGGAAAAGTTGTCACATAGGTCTTTGGAAGCCTGCACTGAGGATGAGGGGGGCTTGGAAGTTTGTTGTCTAATGAGATTAAAGAGTTCTTTGGGACGGTTTTTGGCATTGCCTAGTGTACCACTGAAGAAGGAAGATTTTTCATTCTTGATGTGCTTTTTATATTTCCTGCGTTCAGTTTTGAGTTGGTCAAGGTGGATTGTGGACGGGTTGGTACGCCAGAGTCTTTCTGCAGCTATTAGTTGTCTTCTTTCCAAGTTTAGGTCTGTGTTGAACCAGGATCTTGATGGAATGTTCCTGACTCTTTTTTGTTTCAAGGGAGCTATTTGGTCAAGTATGGAGGTCATAGTTGTGTTGTAGTGTGAAGTAAGTTCTGTTGTAGATAGGTCGCATGTGGTGGTGGGAAAGATTGGGCTTATCCTTTTTTCCAGGTCGGCAAGTGGAATATGCCTTAGATTCCTCACCCAGTGGGGGCATTCCTGTGTACGAGGTAGGCAATGTGATAACAAACTATGCATCTTTATTTATAATATGACATGTATGAAGTTATTCTGTAGACAATAAAATGCTCATGGTAATGATTCTCAATTGTGAGATGATCTTCTTGCACTTCATAGACTTAGGTAAGAGGACTGATATAATATATAGTTAGTGCAAAAGTATCAGAAGCCTCAAGTTTACCGGAGAAGAGTTACAAATCTAAAACATTTTTGAGGACGGTGTTAGATCAGTTATGGAGAACCATTTTGTTGACTTATTAAGAATGCTTTCAGTTCACTTTTTTAAATGTATGAGGGAGCTGACATGAGTTCTGGAGGCATTGTGCTCTATATTTTCGTTACTGCCCCATAGAAGAAACGACAGAGTGTGTCAGACCCCGTGTGTGCTTTGTGTATTCTAGTGGGGTGGCATTTTGTATATTTCAATGTGACCCCCTTGGTGGGATGTGTATGCTCAGATGTTGCTCCCATGCACACCACGCTATACCCAGCTGATGAGCATTAATAAGGGCAAAAGAGGTCATATATTGTTTGTATTCTATTTTGAGCTGGACTGTTCCCATTGGATTAAGGCCAAGACTAATTTGCATATGGCTAGGTCCAAACTGAGGTGGTATGGTGTGCAGAATAACAATGGACTAGAATGCGGCCTGAGTAATTACCAGTGGCTGAGACTAATTCAAGCATCCTATACATCAATTTTTTTAATGCCTCAGTAATAATTTTTATGATCAATATATTTGTGACATTCCCTTACAAACATGATTCCCTGTTATATGATTTTTATTTCTTGTGAGATACACTTTCTTTAAATGAAATCCTTTAGTTTAGCCAGGTATCAACCACATGTAGTGTTACCCCCTCTATTGAGACTGTGCACTGCGCTGTACAACCACAAAATATGTGCACAGCACGTCTGGCTCTGTTTCCCTTTTCTGTGAGGATATGGGCTGGCTGCAAGTGCTTTGACACACAGGTCAAAGCAGAAGGCAGTAGCTGAGGCCGCCACTCGGAGTCTGTGCAGGCTTGCAGGCTCTGGCATCATTGCCGGACTCCAGCTGAGCACAAGCCTGCTTCTAGACTTCATGCAGAGTTGGGCTGGTGGGGTCAAGGGTTACACGGCCACCTAAAGGCACATTCCTTCTGGCAGCACAAACCCACCATGGCTTACTTTGCTGGGTTAGTGGCACAGTCCACTCAGGTGCAGTTCAAAGTCACAGTGGTCCAGTTCACTCGGGGACAGCTTCATGGTGTCGCAGAGGCGATTCCCGCTAGGGTTCAACTACATGATCTTGCAGCAGCACAGTCTGCTAGAGCACAACTTTGTGATGTTGCGGCAGCATGGTCCACATGAGCAAAACTTCACAATGTTGTAATGCTGCTGGTCATTCATTTGGTCCTTGGCATATTCAGATTGCTATCTTTCATCATCCTGAGTGGATGGGCCATCGAGCTACAGGGTTAACTAGTAAGTAAGCAGGTTGGCCTCCAGGCACTTCAGGAGAGGGGTGCAGCTTCTTCTTTCCAGGTCAGACTCCAGGTGGTGTCACCTCACTTCTGAGAACCTGGCTATCAAGCAGACATCAGATCTGTTTGTTCAGCAGTCCTCTGTGTACTCTGCAGAGCACTCTCTTCCTTGGTCAAAGAGAACTTGGAGCTGGACCAGCAAGCGAGTCAGTGGCTCACACTGTTATACAGTCAAAGCAGACAGGAGATGTGATTCCCTGTCTGCATTTTTAGAACCGGGTTGGAGTGGTTTTTCTTTCAAGTGTACTCTCCAGGTTGTTCTCTAGACAGTGCCTTTGTTTAGAATCATGCTTCTCAGTACAGAGGCACAAAGAGGTGTGAGCATTCTGCACCTGGTTATCAACAGCCACACTGAACAGGAAAACTACAAAGGCTGCTCTCACCTAAAGGACCCTTCACACTCTGAGCAATAGAGTCTGCAGCACCACACATCACTCTTATCATCTACCATGTAGCTATGCTAATGAAGACTAATCAGCAGTCCCTCTCAGAAAAAGAGCCTAATTGAATTTCTAAAGGAACCTTATCTCTCTCTCTCCAATTCAGTGTCTCTGTCTTCTCACTCCAACCTTATGAATATCAGAAATATACTTCCACCCTCTAGGAAAACAACCTCACCTACATATTATGCACAAGACTAGTCCAGGGATAACCACTCATACACACAATGCATATACACTCAGGCCACATACACTTGGGATGTTAGAGCTAGGATCTGGGCAAGTGCATAGGAGCAGAACTTTACATGAGTGGGCTAATAGGCCTCCATTCCAATTACACAGATAAAAAGGTATGACCATAACTATGGATTCACAAAACACAGTGGGCTGCCACCACCTCTCTATGTACTAAAGCCACGAAAGGGACAGTAGTCCACTCTTTTTGTAATGAGGTCACAGTACAGGTCCAGGTCACGGGACAGGTCCAGGACTTCACTCATGTCATGGGAGAGGCCTAGGCCTCTGCACATGCACTAGGTTAGTAGGAGGTTAGGTCCAAAATCAAAAACCATGCTACCAGATAGACACAGTTGGGCAGTTCGGACAGGGGGAAACAACTGTACACCATATAGGAGACATTCTCATCTCAACAGGGTAAATGCCTGACGGGCCTCCCCTCTGCCACCAAGCTTGTCTTTGATAAGTGCAGGCTTTGTTGTGTACGATTGGATGGATGGACATGCTAATCAGGGAGACCCCTTTGTGGGTGGAACCTCTCTTGTTCCAGGCAATCTCATCAGAGGGTTTCTCAGAATGGGACCTTGTTGATATCTCATGGCTTCGTGATGTTTTCCCAATAAAGCCTGCTTTCCTTCACTCACCTACAGAATGAGTTTCCCCTCCACAAATCCCAATTTTTCATTATCTTTATCTGTGCCCTACCATTTGACCATATGTAAAAGGTTCAGGCAGCATAGCAGACCTCAGCCACCTAGAGGCCAAGCTCACAATGGGTGTGCTGGAAGAAAAGCAGATATCCAGATGACATAAATGCCTAGACATTAACTGACTAACTTCCTATGTTGAGGAAGGCCTGGGAGGAAGATGTTGGAGTCCTGACAGGGGAGGGCTGGAGAGATGCACTAATGACACCACGCACCCTGGCCATTTCATCGAGATAGAGATTAATTCAATCCAAATATCTTCACAGGCGTTGGAATGGAAAATGTTTTTGGTCGACTTCCCCTTGCATTATACGATTTAAGTTAGCATTTGTGGCACCATTTTGTATTCAGCCGCCATTTTGTACCATGACCAAAACTAAGCTTCTGTCTCATTCTGTTTGCCTCAGCAGAAAGCAGCCTCAATGTTTTTTTTTATTTCTCCAAGGTTGAGCTTCACTGCACTAATGAATAGACTGTTTTATCATTGCATACCTTTCCCATTAGATAGGCCTGCTCCCACCCTTAGAGTGGCGGGCACGGGCAGAATAACCTTGGAACTGAGATAGCATGTACCCGGTCTTAGGGTTGTAGCTCATCCTTCTGTGTCTCCTTTGTTCACCAGCTACTAACTGGAAAATTCCAGTCTGGGCGTGTCCTTAGGGGTACTGGAAATGTATATCATGTATTACCATGTTGGCGGGGGTCAGTCCCTCTGCAGCAATCTAAGGAGGCTGGTCAGACTGGACTCCACTCGAGTGTATGACTAATAAATAACTTTGGTTTGTATTCTCTACTGTCTGACCGAATCTTCATTTGTTTGGAAGGCTGAGAGGTGGTCGCGAGTGACCCGGGTGACCCTATTCGGGTCACTTCCTTCAGTTGGTGCCCGATCAGGGACCCCATCGGGTGTGGCCCTTCCTCACCCACAGATGGGTGAGGAGGTCGGGGCGGCATCGGGTCTGACGGGCGGACTGGGGATCCCTGCACAAGAGAGTCTGGTACTCGCAGCTGCCCCGTCTGTCTGACCGGGCGGTGCCTCGCCCAGTGGTCATCCCGGCTGGGTCCTGAACGGCGAAACCCTTGGATCTGACCGTTAGGTCCACAGAGTCGGCAGTGGAGAATAAATTTGTTTGGCCTGTGTGCACCAGGTGAGTTTGCTTTGGTTCTTTGTGGTTATGGCGCCATTTTGGTTTGTGTTTGGTACGGTCTGAGGCTCGTCTTGGACAAGCGCTTGAATTTGTTTGAGTTCTTTGTGAACATGGTACCACTTTGGTTTGTATTTGATGAGGTCTGAGGACCAATTTTGGTAAGATATTTGCAAATATCTGCTCGGCATCAATAGTGAACTTGCTTCCGTTTGAAAGATGCTGTGTTTTAGCAAAGTGTTTTGTTTGGGCTGTCGTTGTTCTTCTACTGATGCTCGATTGGAAGAAAGTCAGCCAGCGACGCCAGAAGGCACCCCAAATTGTGACATGTATGTCAAACATGGCCTTGGCCCTATTAAGTTTAGTACGTTATGGCACAAATATACGAGGGACAATGCCGAGTTGCAGTGGCCATTGACAGGTACTTTTGATGAACAGAAAATTAATTTTCTACAGGATAAATTGTTTGCGAAAAGAAGTAGGCAGTCAATGATTGATTCCCTCATAACATGGCTAAAGGAAGCTAGACAGAGACGAATGAAAGCAGAGAAGGAGGCCCGGAAGGGAAAAATGCAGACAGTGACTCAGAAAGCTGTAGCGTATGATAGAGAGAAAACAGAGAAAGGGATAGAGTGCGCTGATAGGAAGTTTCGATTGCAATGTGAAAAATCTTATGTTGCTCGAGAAGAAAATGATACATTTGTGGAGGAATTGTTAGATGCTTGTCCACACCCATACGCCCCGCAGAAAATATATCCTGCCATCCCACAGCCTCAATCGTCCTTTTCTTCTGCCTCTGCTGTTTCTGTTTCTTCCGCTATTGATCCCGCTGCTTTGGCCACCGTGCCTTCTGCCCTTTCTTTGGCTTTGCCTTCTGCGCCTGCGATGATCGCGAGTCTTCCTGCTACGCCTATTGTTTCGGCATCTCTTTCTCCAGCTCTTACACCTACGACACAATCATTAGCGACATTGGTGCCCGTTCCCTCTGTTACTACTCCTTTCCCTTTCCTTCATTCCCCGACAGTACTGAGTAGCGGAACGCCTGTACGTGGATTAGGGGATGGAGACTGGGCGACTGCTAGGGAGCGACTGGGGCGAATATTGATACGATCTGATATGGGCGATGAAGAGAAGAATGTGGTAGCCAATCGGGCCGCTCAGTGGGCTCGTCACCCCATTTACAGTGTGGAGGATGTGTGGAGTGTGATGAAACATTGGTGCACTGACACAATATCGAGTTGCAAATATCGACCTACACTAATATCTAGTTGGAAATATCGTGATACAGAAATATCGACAGCAAGATTATCGTTGTCAAGAATATCGACTTTAAGGTAAGAAATATAGTTTTTGAAAATATCGAAGTTAGTAATATCGTTTGCAAAAATATAGTTGTTTAAAATATCGATTTATAAATTAGTGTTATGTTTTTTAGTATGTATTTTTAAAGTATGTGATATTTTGTTTGAATAAGTATTGCTTTTGTTTTTTAATGTATGTGTTAAATTTTTAGTAGTTATTAATTTTAAGTTAATTAAATTTTGCGTTTTGTAGTTCTGTAGTGGGTTGTGGGTTTATAGGGGAATAGGGTGGGAAGTAATTTAATTATAATAAATTAATTAATATTTTTTATTTATTTAATTTTGATTTTATAGTGTAAATTGTGGGAATTAATTTATTATTAATTAATTATTAATTGGTTGTTAATTTGTATTAATTAATTGGTAATTATGTTAATTGTGTTTTTTTAGCAGTGGGTTGTAGGTTTATAGGGTAATAGAGTGGGAAGTAATTTAAATATAATCAAAATTATTAATAATTTTAATTTATTAATATTTATTTAATTAATATTTTTATTATTAAATAATTATTAATTGGTTGACAATTTTTATTAATGAATTAATTGGTAATTATGTTAATTGTGTTATTTTTTTAGGAGTGGGTTGTGGGTTTATATGGGAATAGGGTGGGAAGTAATTTAATTATAATAAAATTATTAATAATTTAAATTATTAATATTTATTTAATTTATATTTCATGATGTTAATTGTGGTAATTAATTCATTATTAAGTATTCATTATTTGGTTGTTAATTATTAGTAATTAACTGTGTCATTTTTGTAGGAGCGGGTTGTGGGTTTATAGGGGACTAGGGTGGGAAGTAATTTATTTTTAATAAATGTATTATTTTTTAGATATTAATATTTATTTAATTTATAATTTATAATGTTAATTGTGGGAATTAATGTATTAATAATTATTTATCAATTGCTTGTTAATTATTATTAATTAATTAATTGGTAATTAATTATCTTAATTGTGTCATTTTTTTAGGAATGGATGGTGGGGTTTATAGGGGAATAGGGTGGGAAGTAATTTATTTAAAATTAATTAATAATTAATTGTTAATTAATTGTTATTAATTAATTAAACATTAAATATGGCAAATGTGTAATTAATTTGAGATGTAAGTTGTGGGGTGTATAGTGGTAAAGGGAGGGAAGTAAATTCTTTTACATTAATTAATAAGTTGTCGTTAATTGATATTAATTTAATAATGTAAAATTAGTTATGTAAATTGTGTAATGATTTTTAGGTATGTCTTTTGGTGTTTATTGGGGTAGAGGGTGGAAAGTATTTGAGGTTTCATTAATTAATAATTAGTTGCTCATTAATATTGATTAATTAATTGATAAATATTTATAGTAATTGTTTATTTTTATTTTGTGTGTGGATTTTAGTTTTATAGGGGTAACGTTTGGTGAGTAAATGAATTTTTATCTGTTTTAATTTGTTTTATAATTAATAATATTTGTTTATTTCATAATTATTTATGTTAAATATGGAGGTACTCTTTTTTTAAATTTAGATGTGTGTTGTGAATTGTGTGGTGTTATAGGGTAGGTAATAAAAAATATTAAATTTAGGTAACAATTAATGTTTTTGATTATAATTAATTTCTATTAAATATAGTTATTTGTTTCTACATTTCTTTTACTATTTGTATAAAATACTTTGTGTAGGTAATTTTTAAATTCTTTAACATTATAATATGCTTCTATCTTTTTTCATTTATTATATTTTTATATATGTTTTCTTTATTTGTTTTTTAACTTCTTTTGTATTCAAGTTGATATTTTGTTTTATTTTAATTTTGAATTGATTTCAGTGGGAATAGTGATTTGTACCCCTACGCTATCCAACATTTTCCCTACTGTTGCACTCACTGGAGTGGGAATAGTAATTTTTACCCCTCCGCTATCCAACACTTTCCCTACTGTTGCACTCACTGGAGTGGGAATAGTAATTTTTTCCCCTCCGCTATCCAACACTTTCCCTACTGTTGCACTCACTGGAGTGGGAATAGTAATTTTTACCCCTCCGCTATCCAACACTTTCCCTACTGTTGCACTCACTGGAGTGGGAATAGTAATTTTTACCCCTCCGCTATCCAACACTTTCCCTACTGTTGCTCTTACTGGAGTGGGAATAGTAATTTTTTCCCCTCCGCTGTCCAACACTTTCCCTACTGTTGCACTCACTGGAGTGGGAATAGTAATTTTTACCTCTTCGCTATCCAACACTTTCCCTACTGTTGCACTCACTGGAGTGGGAATAGTAATTTTTACCCTTTCGCTATCCAACACTTTCACTACTGTGGCACTCACTGGAGTGGGAATAGTCATTTTTACCTCTCCGCTATGCAACACGTTCCCTACTGTTGCACTCACTGGAGTGGGAATAGTAATTTTTACCCCTCTGCTATCCAATACTTTCCCTACTGTTGCACTCATTGGAGTTTGAATAGTAATTTTACCCCTCCGCTATCCAACACTTTCCCTACTGTTGCACTCACTGGAGTAGGAATAGTAATTTTACCTCTTTGCTATTCAACACTTTCCCTACTGTTGCACTCACTGGAGTGGGAATAGTAATTTTTACCCCTCGGCTATACAACACTTTCCCTACTGTTGCAGTAATTGCAGTGGGAATAGTAATTTTTACCCCTACGCTATCCAACAGTTTCCCTACTGTTGCACTCAATGGAGTGCAAAATGTAAGTTTAAAAATTATTAGATATTTTAATGTTTTAATTTATAAGATAATGTTTTTTTTATTATATTTTCTGTTATAGGTGTATGTATATATATATATATTTATTTGTACATTTATATATATTTATAACATTTTAAAATAAATTATAATTCTTAGGGGCCGATTCCGATCTCAGCCGGTAGGGCACCGAATCGGATTTGGCTTTACCGGATCCGATTCGGAGGCCTCTTTTCCGACCGATTCGTGCATGCGTCCGGGCGAGCGAGTACGATGCGAGCGTACGTGAAATCGCCGACCGACTCGTTTGCGGGTCCGAACCGCTCCGACCGACTCGCACGGACACGACTCGCACCGCGCAATGGAGACGTTCCCCGACCGAGCCAGCACGATGCGCGCCTCGAGCAGACTGACCAACTCGCGTCGTCCGGCTCCAAAGAGCAGTTGGAGCCGGACTTCGGGGGTCCGTGTCGGACCCCCCTGTACGCGTAGCCACGCGAGTCGCACACAGTGGGGGCCCATGGGTCCCCCCTACATGTGCATGTATGGCGCGACCCGCATCGACGCAAACCCGCTGTAGGGGGTGCCCTTGTTCGCGTCGTACCCATTGAGTCAATGGGAGCCCGTGCACGCGTTGTACGACCGGCTCCCATTGACTTCAATGGGAGTCCGACCGAATCGAGTCCGATAGCATACGTACGCATCGTACTCGTTCGGTCGGGCTGCTAGAGTCCGATTCGGTCGGAAATCTCTCCGGGTCCGGCTCGGTCGGAGAGATTTCCTGCCCGAATCGGAATCGGCCCCTTAGTTTATTAATTTTTTTAATGTAAATATATGTATATATATTGCATTTTATATATGTATGTTTCAATTTTTTACATTACATTTATTTATTATATTTGTTAAAATGTACATTACATCTAAATAATTTTTAAGTTAATTTTATTATTTAATTTATTTAACATAATTTTTTATATATATAAAAAAACGATGTTTTGTACATCGATATTTTTACATCAATATTATTGTTTCAATATTTTTAAACTTTACATTTTAAAGATAGGATGTCGATATTCTTGACATCGATATTTATGTGTCGATATTTGTGTATGGGGATATTTTTGTACTCGATATTATGTCAGTGATCCTGAAAGATTATGAGCCGTTTGTGCAGCAGCATGCCCTTAAGCAAATGTCGGCTACTTTGATTCACATGTGGGAACAGTGTTTCAATGATGCCGCACCCCAGATTATTTATGATATTAGGGACAATGTGTATGCTGCTGATATGGCACCTGGTAAGGTCTTTGGTAATGTCGCAACACTGGTCGCTTATCGAGGTAGGCTGCTTGAGAAGAGCCCGAAGACAGTGTCCCAATTCCCGATGAGGGAAGTCCACCCCATACATCACCCTGAGATACCAGAGCTATGGGATCAGCATAACATTGTTACTAGACCCCAGGTAGAGGCCCGGTTTCAGGAACAATGGGTCTATACTCCATGGAAGAGAAGTGAGGTTTTGTCCCTTAAGACTCAGTTACCTGACCCTAGAAAAAATCTTACTGTGTATTATAAGGAATTGACGGAGGCCGCTTCATCAACAGTCATGATGCTTGCAGATATTGAAATGTTCTTTGGTTTACTGGTGCCCGTTGATATTTGGAGGCAGGTACACACACAGGACCACGTTGCAGAATTGGGTGGTACCTGGGATCAGATTAAAGCATGGGACCAGGAGAGGAAGCCTGGTGAGAAGCCTATGGCCAAGATACTAGCCTTGCCTGGCCGGATTGTTACCTATATGCATTCTCTTATTCCACCAAGAAGGGTAGATTGGGACAAGTTAACGACATGTCGTCAGAAGAAAGATGAAAGTGTGTCTGATTTTTTCACTCGATTTGAAGGTGTGTTTTGGGATTTTAGCGGACAGGACTTGTCGGTGTAGGGTGGGGTCCGATTGTTCATTAACAGATTTGTTACGAACCTGCTTCCTGAGATCGCGACTCAGTTGCAGGCTTCGGAGAGCACTTGGACTACCTCCTCCCCTTCTGTAATATTGAGTATGGCACAGTATTATGAACACAGGGAAAATGAGGAGAAGGAGAAGGTGGAGAAAAAGCACAAAGAATTGAATTCGAAGGTGTTATTGCAACAGGCTTCTCGAGGGAATGGTAGAGGACGTGGTGGTTCGGCCCGACAGCTTCCGCGTGCTAGCAGGAACACTACGCCTATAGGGCCAAATCAGTGTGCGAACTGTAAAGAGAAGGGACACTGGTGCAGCGAGTGTCTGGTGCTTTTGCAAAAAGTGGCGGTCCCGAGGGGACAAGGGTCTCGTGGACAGGGGCATGGAGACGGTGGCCCGGACAGGGTTCAGGCTGCCAGGACATCGAAGGGTCATACTGACCTGAACTACTTTGACGACCCTAGAAGCAAACAGTATTACCATGATGACTATGATTTGGATGAGGTGACAGGAATGTCTCACAGCTAGGCCAGCCAGGGACAGGGTGAGGTACCAGTTCAGATACCTGTAGATCAGCGCGGTCCTTACGTTACTACAGATTTGCATGGCTCAGCGAAGGAGTTTTTGGTGGATACAGGTGCTATGAATAGCTCTATTTCCAGTTCACTGGTCCCCGGGCCAGCTCTGTCCGGCCATAATAATGTTTCGGTAGGATTTTCTGGTGTACCGGTTGTAAGCCCCATTTCTAAACCTCTTACATTGACTATAGGTCCTTTTACTGTGGATTCACCGTTTTTGTTAACATAAAATTGTGGGTAAAATTTACTGGGCTTAGATTTATTAAAGAAGTTGCATACCACAATTTATTGTTCTCCGGAAGGTGTTTACATGACAATGGGTCTGAATGTGGTCAACTCTAAGCAGTGTCTATCCAAAGATGCACCCCTCCCTGCTGAATTTAAGGATGTGCCGCCCACGTTGTGGGCAACAGGTGACACGGATGTAGGACTATTGCAAATTCCCCCGGTTTCCATTAAAGTTAAGGACCGTGCCATTTTGCCTCGTATTCCCCAGTACAAAATACCACAGGCAGGGGAGCGAGCTTTGTTGCAGATTATACAGGATCTGATTGAGTCGGGAGCTGTTGAAGAGATGACTGTGAATGTGTGTAATAGCCCTATTCTTCCCATTCTTAAGAGGGCACCTTCAGGCTCCTCTGATGATCACCCAGATGTTTATCGTTTTGTGATTGACTTGCGTGAATTTAATAAAATAGTGGTTCCTCAGTTTCCGGTGGTCGCTGACATTACTGCCCTTCTGACGATGATTCCTTCCTCTGCTAAATTCTTTTCCGTCATTGATCTGAAAAATGCATTCTTTAGTATCCCGATCCATCCCGACAGTAGGCACTTGTTTTGTTTTACCCTCGCTGGCAGAAGCTTTAGATTCTGTCAAGCTCCTCAGGGCTATACTGAGAGCCCCAGTATATATAGCCAAGCCTTGAAAGCCCAATTGGACTCCCTCACGCTTCCCTCAGGTAATGTATTGCTTCAATATGTGAATGATATCCTCATGGCTTCTGACACTGAAAAGGGATGCAAAGACAGTACGGTTAAGTTGTTGCTGCATTCAATCAATCAATCAATCAGGGGTTTGTTAAAGCGCGACTACTCACCCGTAAGGGTCTCAAGGCGCTGGGGGGGTGCAGGTTCCATCCATCAAGGAGGGGGTCTGTCGAAGAGCCAGGTTTTGAGGTTTCTTGCGAAGATGGGGAGCGATGTTGTCTGTCTGAGGTGGAGCGGAAGGGCGTTCCATGCTTTGGCCGCGAGGAAGGAGAAGGAGCGGCCTCCCGATCTGGTCTTTCTGGTGCGGGGGACCACGGCGTAGGAGAGCTGGGCTGATCGTAGGGTCCTTTGGGGTGCGTGGAATTTGAGTTGGCTGTTCAGGTATGCTGGTCCGGTGCCGTGGAGGGCCTTGTGTGCGTGGGTGAGCATCTTGAAGGTGATTCTCGCCTCGACAGGGAGCTAGTGGAGTGTGCGCAGGTGCTGGGAGATGTGGCAGTGTTTTGGCAGGTTGAGGACCAGTCTTGCGGCGGCGTTCTGGATGTTCTGTAGCTTGCGGGTGAGGTTTTTGTTTATTCCGGCGTAGAGTGCGTTGCCGTAGTCGAGTCTGCTGGTGACCAGGGCGTGAGTGACGGTCTTTCGGTGTTCGAGGGGATCCATTTGAAGGTCTTACGAAGGAGGCGGAGGGTGTGGAAGCAGGAAGACGAGACAGAGTTGATATGGCGGTCCATTTTGAGCTCGGAGTCCAGGATGATTCCCAGGTTGCGTGCGTGGTCCGTGGGGGTTGGCGGGTTTCCGAGGGCGGGGGCCACCAGGTGTCACTCCAGGCATCGGGGTTTGGGCCCATGATGAGTACTTCTGTTTTGTTGGTGTTTAGTTGTAGGCAGCTGTTTTTCATCCATTTGGCGACGGCTTCCATGCCTTCTCGAAAGTTGCGTCTGGCGGTGTTGGGCTCGTTGGATAGGGAGAGGATGAGCTGGGTGTCGTCTGCGTATGACACGATGTTGAGTCCGTAGGTTCTGACGATGGGGGCGAGTGGAGCCATGTAGACGTTGAAGAGCGTCGGGCTGAGGGAGGAGCCCTGGGGGACTCCGCAGGTGGTAGGTGTGGGGTCCGAGAGGAAAGGGGGAGTCTGACCCGCTGCGTCCTGCCGAAGAGGAAGGAGCGGATCCAGTCGAGGGCCTTGTCCTGGATTCCTGCGTCGTAGAGTCTGCGTATTAGGGTGCGGTGGGAGACTGTGTCGAACGCCGCTGATAGGTCGAGGGGATGAGGGCTACTGTTTCTCCTTTGTCCAGTAGGGTGCAGATGTCGTCTGTTGCGGCGAGGAGGGCGGTTTCCGTACTGTGGTTTTTCTGAAGCCGGATTGGGAGGAGTCGAGGATGTTGTGTTCTTCAATGAATGTGGCGAGTTGGCTGTTGATGGCTTTCTCTGTGACTTTCGCTGGGAACGGGAGCAGGGAGATGGGTCTGTAGTTTTTGAGGTCGGTGGGGTCCGCTGAGGGTTTCTTTAGGAGGGGGTTGACCTCGCCGTGTTTCCAGTCGTCGGGGAACGAGGTGGTCGCCAGGGAGCGGTTGATGGTGTGGCGGAGCATGGGTGCGATGGTGTTGGCGGCTCTGTTGAAGATGTGGTGGGGGCAGGGGTCCGTGGGGGCCCCTGAGTGGATTGACTTCATTGTCTTCAGTGTGTCTTCGGTGGTGAGGGCTTTATGTCCGTAGCTCACCACGGACATAAAGTGTCCCTTTCTAAATTTCAATAATGTCGACAGGAGGTCACCTATTTAGGTCACCTACTGTGGAAGGAGGGTCGGAGATTGACCACTGAGCACATCAGCACCATTGTTAAAAAGCCTATCCCTAAAACTCAGAGGGATGTGCGTGCTTTTATTGGCATCACTTCCTACTGTCGGCAATGGATCCCTAATTATTTGTTACTAACAAAACCCCTGCTCGCGCTAACCACTAAAGATGTGCATGAACCCCTGCCTTGGATGCCTGAGTGTCAGCAGTTTTTTGAGCAATTAAAAATTGCGCTTTGCTCTGCACCTGTGCTTGGTACGCCTGATTATATTAAGCCGTTCGTGATGTACGTACACGAGACGGCCGGTTGTGTCGCTTTCTGTCTTAACACAGGCCTTTGGAGGTAAGCAACGGCCGTGTGCTTATTTTTCTGCTCTTCTTGACCCTGTCGCAAGAGCCCTCCCGAGCTGTCTAAGAGCGGTCGCGGCAGTGGCCATCTCTATAAGGCAATCGGCTGGGCTTGTACTTGATACTGACCTCACAGTCATGGTACTCCATGCTGTGGATACGCTTTTGAATTAAACAAAGACACAGCACCTCACCAGTGCACGTCTGACCGGTTATGAATTGACCCTGTTTGCACCGCATGTCACGATTAAAAGATGTGCCACTCTAAACCCAGCCACGTTGCTACCCCTCCCTTCTGAGAGTGAGCAAATTGATAAACATGATTGTATTTTTTCGGACGGAGGAGGAGACGAAGGGACGGGTAGACCTGACTGATGTTCCCTTATCTGACCCCCAAGGGGAACTATACGTCGATGGCTCTTGTTTTAAGTTACCAGATGGCACTACAACTGCGGCATATGCGATCACAACACTGCACACGGTAGTTGAGACGTCACAGGTTCCCTATCAGTCGGCCCAAGCAGCGGAACTCGTTGCCCTTATACAAGCCTGTGAGTTGAGCGAGGGACTGGCTGTCAATATTTATACTGACAGCCAGTATGCTTTCGGAGTCGCCCATAATTTTGGGCGACTCTGGGCAGAGAGGGGGTTTCTCACTTCCCATGGGATGAAGATACAGAATGGCCCTCTTATACATAGGCTTTTGTCGGCCCTGACACTCCCCAAGAAATTAGCGATAATAAAATGTAGCGCCCACAAGGCAATAACTGATGATGTGGGTAGAGGGAATGCATTTGCAGACCAGACAGCTAAGGAGATAGCTCGAACGAAGATGAAAAGGATGTTTGTAGCATGTCCAGCTAGGTGGGTGCCCGAGGTTACTATGTTTGAGGATACGTTGGCAAATGTTAAGGAGATTCACAGTGAGGCAATGATCGAGGAGTCAGCAATATGGCAGGAAAGCACAGCACGTTTGGATGAGGAAGGGTGTTGGACGGATAAGTCAGGGAAACAGAGGTGGATGTTACCAGATGCATACATTCTCCCCGTAGTCACTATGGCGCACGGGCCAGCCCATATCAGTGCAAAAGGTATCTGTAAATTGTTAGATCCTGTATGGCACAATGACAATATCCCAAAGACGGCTGCCCATTTGGTTAAATATTGCATGGTGTGTATAATGCACAATCCGGGGAAGGGTACCCCTACACCACCTGGCAATTTTGCACCCCCTACTTTCCCTTTTGAGGTCCTCCAATTAGATTACATAGAGATGGATCGAGTCAATAATTTGAAATATGTGTTAGTGGTAGTTTGTGCATTCAGTAAATGGGTTGAGGCTTACCCCACCAAAGAAAACACAGCCATAGCGACTGCAAAGGTGCTCCTCAAGGAGGTCTTTCCTCGCTTCGGCTTGCCCCGTTTGATTTGGAGTGACAATGGAAGTCACTTCAATGCGAAAGTTATCCAACTAATGTGTGAGGGACTGCATATCCGACAGAAATTTCATGCTGCGAATCACCCCAAGTCAGCGGGTCTAGTTGAGAAGTACAATGGTACTCTCAAACTGAAATTGGCAAAGATTCAGGAGAGCACAGGGTTGCAGTGGCCAGATGCTTTACCATTAGCCCTCTTGTCTACAAGAGCAACTGCTCATTCTAAAACAGGATTGTCACCCTACGAGGTCGTGTTCGGGCGCCCGGCAAATGTCTGGGGCGTCCCGCGTCCTCGGAAATTTTCTGAGATTGAACATCCTCTGTTAGTGGATTATTTGTATGAGTTAACTAAAAGTCTGCGTTCTATTCACCAACAGATCCAGGACACACTTCCACCAGCACCTGAGGGGCCCGGGCATAACATTTGGCCTGGGGATTACATCCTGATGCGTAACTTTCAGAGGAAGAAGGCTTTGGAGCCGAGGTGGAAGGGGCCAGTCCAGGTACTCTTTGCCACCTGCACAGCAGTCAAGGTTGCTGGCCGAAAGAATTGGATACACTGCCAGCATTGCCGGAAAGTACCTCTTGCTCTGCCTTACGACCAGTGGGTCCTTGACGGCATTGGGGATTCAGAGTGGGAACAGGTGCCCCCCTTTGTCCCCTTTTCGGATGCCCAGCTGACGTGGACCCAAATGGAGGATGAGAATGATGCAGTGTTGAATGCGGCAGTGCCCCCTGAGGTCAGGGCCATTCAGGAGCCCCATTCTACTGGCCCATCTGTGTTTGAGTCCCAGTGTATTGGCCCCTCTGTATCTGAGCCCCCTAAGTCCCTTTTTCCCGACCCCTCTGTGCCTGGAGCAGTTAGGTACAATTTGTGCCCCCGACGGGGGAACAGTGCACCAAAGGAAAAATCAGATTAGCAGGGATGGACTCGATAAATCAGGCAACAGTAGCAAAGGGAGAGATGAGATTGGTGCATTGTTCGGACACTGGACAGGATAAACCGAACGTACTTCCCTTGAGGGGGGGTACCTTATCCTGAGCGACATGGGATTTCTTCAAGAGCTGGTCCGACAGCTCCACCGCCGGAGCTCAACAGCGCCAACGTTGATGAACAATAGGAGTCTGCCAGCGAGGCTCTAACGGATGCTGGGAACAATTTGCCTTTTGCCCTTAGTTTTCTTGCATTCTTTCCCCCCCTTGGTTCCATAATGTATCCGTTTGGCCGCCCCATCGGGGAGGAAGAGCAGCCATTTGCGGCACCGCGCTTAGAGCGGGATGGACCTAGTTGGTCTGCTTGGTCAACAATGAGTAAAATAGTTTTTGTAGTGATCGTTGTGATTTTCTTAATAACAGTGCTTGGGGTAGCATGGTTCCTGGAGGAGAAATACCCAGTACATTCCCTGATTGGTACAACGCCTGTTCCCCCTGAACACATGTTTGTTACGTTGGCCCTCCATAAAGGAGAACATCGCAAAACATATGTAGACAATGTATTTTTGCAAATGCTGCACCAAGCCCATAATACGTCTAATGTTACTAATTGCTGGATCTGTGGTCTACTCCCCTTAGTTACACATAAGAGTGATATTCTGCTGTCGATGCCTTTATCCTATCTGGGGAGCTGCGAGGGGTGGTTTGAACTATTCACGATGGTGCATTATCACTTTCATTCCTCTGCTATGAATATGACATCTGCTGACTCTCGCACAGTGGTAGAATATATATGCTTCCACCAAGGGTTTAATTCTACGGGGTCAGGAGGACAAGGGACCCCAGGTACATTGTCCCCATCAGCTTGTATGAATATATATGAGAAGGTAAAGAACAAAACATGGCTTCAAACTGAAATGTTAGATTTCCAGGGGTTCAATGCCACTGAATAATTCTGATCTTATCAGGTACGCAATATTACTAAAGATGAGGTGATGCCGGTGTCAGTAGTTAACACCACAGCTGGGTTTTGTGTCCAGGGAATAGGGAAGGTAAAAGTGGGAGAGAGTAATTGCAATTACACATACACGCTGAGTACGACTAGTAGTCTGCCTTTGCTACCACCGCATAATGTCTACTTTGTTTGTGGGTCCGAAGCTTATGTTTGGCTTCCTAGGAGATGGTCAGGTACCTGTTATCTCTCTTTCCTTCTTCCCCCAGTGTATATAGCTCCACCCAATTACCATAAGGACCATCGATTGCAATGTAGGAGCACATACCTGTCCCGAGTCAGGAGGGTTATTAACACAGAAGATATAGATCAGACAGACACCACTCTGCAGCAGTTCACCAATGCCATGAAAGGTATTATACCCTTTTGGGGCCCTATGTCCAATAGCCTTAATATTCGTCAGCTCACAAG
Source organism: Calotriton arnoldi (assembly GCA_963921515.1). Taxonomy (NCBI): domain Eukaryota; kingdom Metazoa; phylum Chordata; class Amphibia; order Caudata; family Salamandridae; genus Calotriton; species Calotriton arnoldi. The sequence continues at coordinate 2,229,862 of CAWUFW010000510.1, forward strand.
AGTTGTAGAAGGGGTCATTAATACCACAGCTGGAATATTGACAAATATTACAGCTGAGCTCCAGGCTACGAGGCTTGTTGCTTTACAAAACAGGATGGTGTTAGACGTCATCCTTGCTGATCGGGGAGGGGCCTGTCGTGACATTGGTAGTAGTTGTTGTGTATACATCCCAGACCACGCCCCTAATGTATATGCTGCCATCCAGAAATTGCATAGGCTCGCATCCGACATCCACCAAGAAAATGGTACATGGACTCTCTCTGATGGTTCTGGGGTCTATTCGCGTCCTGGGGTTGGAAGATTCTTATCTTCCTAGTTGCAATTGCTGGTATAATTTTTACCTGCTGCTTGTGCATACACTGTCTTCCTGCTTGCTGAGATAGCATGTACCTGGTCTTAGGATTGTAGCTCATCCTTCTGTGTCTCCTTTGTTCACCAGCTACTAACTGGAAAATTTCAGTCTGGGCGTGTCCTTAGGGGTACTGGAAATGTATATCATGTATTACCATGTTGGCGTGGGTCAGTCCCTCTGCAGCAATCTAAGGAGGCTGGTCAGACTGGACTCCGCTCGAGTGTATGACTAATAAACAACTTTGGTTTGTATTCTCTACTGTCTGACCGACTCTTCATTTGTTTGGAAGGCTGAGAGGTGGTCGCGAGTGACCCGGGTGACCCTATTCGGGTCACTTCCTTCACAGGGTTTATAACTCATCTTCATGTTTCAGGTGCTTCAATTTGCATGTTGTATTCCTCTACACTGTCTCTAAGTGCCCGGACATCCAGATTTTGTGGGTGGTCTTTCAGGCATTGATATTGGTGCCAGGCTGGTCAACATCTACCCCCAAATTAACCCTATTACACATCTTCGAACACATTGACACTAACATATAAACAAAGGCATTGTTGCATTTAGGAGTGGTTATGGCCCAATGGGACATATCCCCCAACAGCTGTGGAGGGACACTTTTTATGTTAGGTGAAACCAGTTCATGGTTCATAATGTACACAGTTGGGTCCCCTTTTGGATTCCTCAATTCTGCGTTAACAATTGTAAACTCCAATCTTTGCTTGTCAGGAGGATCTCGAACATCTTTGAATTGTATTGTTGTGCTTTGAAACGTCTAATGAACGTGTGCTCTTTTCCTTTCTTCTTTTCTTTTCAATACCGTTATATCATAACCAAAAATCAATAAAAACATGTATAAAAAACACAACCTTTGATGTCCTGCCACGCACGGTGCACTTTATCTTGGTGACTCCAGGGGGTCAGAACGCCCAGCGGCAGGAGCCGCCTACGTTACTGAGGCTGTGTTGTCTTGCCACGCGCAGTGCACTTTACTTTGGTGATTGAAGGGACTCCAGGGACCAGAACGCCCAGCGGCAGGAGCCGCCTACGTCACTGGGGCCGCGTTGCTCTTAAGCGCGACCGGGCTTCCGCAGTGCGGGACGCGACCGGGCGTGCCCGGGCCATGCCCGGGCAAAGCCCAGGCCAAGGGCAGGCCCGTCCACGCCCGTCATAGCCAGGAGGAGGCTGGGCTGGGCCCACCCTCTAACATTTGAACAGTGGGACAACGGAAATAGGCTCCTCAGACCGCAGGTATTGTGGCGTCTTAGAGTTTTTTAACTTTTATTGACTATTGTTATTCGTGTTGAGTAGGTTTTTAAGCGCTTGAAATTTGGATTTCATAATGAGTACACGTAAGGGGGTAGTAGGGACCTTGGATGCCTTTATTATTAGGGCTGAATCAATGCTCAGTCACGAGATTGAGTTGACGGAACGACGACTATCACTAGATCCCCTTATCCTGCAGAGACGCTCTTCACTAGGTATTTCTACCTCGGGTGGTGCTTCGCAAATCGGCTTGACCGTGACCTCACAGATTTTGTCTCAGTCCCCCTCTGTACCTGATTTGAATGCATCTTCTATGGTTACTTTAAATGGGCCAAGCACAGCCACAAGGGCAAGGACCTCTAGACCTCATTGTGAAGAAAATAAGAGAACGAGAATTTATGACTGTCTACCACATGGTGGCGCTGTCAATCTATTTATAAAAAAGCAGATGAGCAAAGTGTTTACAAATTTAATATACAATCAAAAAAGTAATAGTACCAGGGTGCTCAGGCCGTTCTTACATCTTTGGGTCACATAGTGTAGCCCAAATTATCACACTTTGAGGAGTGTAATTATAAATCTGAGTTGTTGGTAGCAGGGTTTGGCAGCACTTTCAGGGACCGTTGGTGGTGCAAGCTGCAGGAGCCTCCTGAGAAATATCTTTGGCCCTGGAATCATTATTTCACAAATTAAGGTTCTGCCATCTTGATTTTAGGTAGAGAGGGCCACTGTGGGATTTTTGAAGTAGGGCACACAGGGATGGCAAAAGTTGGTAGGGTTACCCCTGGGAACATTATCCATATTGGGTAGGGAGGGCCAGCAGTCAACCCATCCCACAGTCTATTTTCAGGCACAAATGTAGCACCCAGCGACACCCTATTCAGAACACTGCTGGACCTGTGGGAGACAGGAGAATGACTGCCCCTGCTATTGAGACCTGTGAGGAGAACCATAAGGGCTGCACCTGCTCCCACATGTACCCAGGATAACAAAATGGAGTCCAACGGTCCGTTGGCCGCCCTACTGTTAAGCTAAAGGGACACAAAAGCTGCAAGAATCCACTTTAATAGAAGAGCCCAGCTGACCAGTTTCAACTGGACCTGCCCTGGACCCTGCTGGTGGTTTCTGTTGGACTGAGTCCTGACCTACAAGTGCAGTTCCCGAGGTGCTGGGACCCTTTGCTGGAGTCAGAGCGTACTCCCTAGACCTAGACTTAGAAACATTTTGCTAACTTTTTGCCTGGAGAACCGTAGTTAAACTCGGACCAACCTGTCAGCCAATCTAAGGTTGCATTGCCAATGGGCCTGACTTTCCGCAGCTTCTGGTATGTTCTTCTCCACAGCAGTAAACCCAATTCAGCGGGACCATCGCAACCGGCATCCAACGACTTCGAACCACTTTCAGCAACAGCTTGCAGCTGTGCTCCACTGAGGAAATCTGACTTTCAGCAAAGAGTCTATGTCCGAAGGTAGAAAGCTTCACTGGGCTCAATGCCAAACAGCATTCGATCAACGTCAACAACTTCCTGGGCACAAACTCCAGACTTTTCCTGCTCTGAGCTTTCCCCACCTTCATTGACAGCTTCACTGAGACCTCTACATACATCAACATGTAGCCAAGAGCCTGTCTCCAGATCCAGCCTGCAGCCTTGCCCCACTGAAAAGTTGAAGGTAACTTTCCAACCAAGACCAATCCGACCTATGAATCTGACCCGCGTTCCATCTCTATCAGTCTTAAACCTTACCTTTGTCCTGACCTAGCGTGACCAGTTGCCCATTATTGGCTTGTTGCTCTTTTTGGCACTATTTTTATTTAAAGTTTTAAAAATGTATATCTCTGGGTCTCTTTCTTGGATTTTTGTTGTTTTGGTGTCATTTTGTTCATTCACATATTCTCTTTTTTTATAAAATGAAGCCAGATTTTTCCTGTGTTGTGTTTTTGACCTTTTAACTGTTTTGGTACTTTTAAATGGTTTACACATTTTGTTACGGTAAGCCTGTCTGCTCTGTGCCATAGCTACCAGGGGTTGGGCTTAGGTTTAAATTACTGAGCCCCTTACTGGACCTAACATGAATAGTGCCATTTTTACTTGTGGTGGACTTCCATCCACCCCAACTAATAGTCCACTTTCTCACAGATAGGTACCGTATTTATTCAGGGTTTGTGTTGGTGGGCAGATGAAGTAAATTTGTGCCAAAGACATCATACCATGGGACTGATAGAGAGTGCTACTCCGGTCTGTACAAGAGGGGTCATCATTTTCATCTTATTCACATCAAAAATCCAAGTGGTTAAGAAAAACCTGGATAAATTTGGAAATTGAGCCATAGCAGAGGCTGAGAATCAAGGATTTATGTTTGTTCTTGAATACTTTATGAAACCAACAATGATAATTGTCATATAATGTAACATCAACCCTCTTACATTAGGTAAAATCTACCAGGCACAATAGGAAGGGATTTGAAGTGTACATTACATAAACCCTTCTTGAAATCCCAGACATAGTCAGTGTTAGAATGCCTATGCCTCAGAAAAGGCATGCAGTAAAGCAGTGATTGAGGTTGCTGTATCGCAGGGATATTTGACACCGTGCTATCTCTGCTTCTTGGGGCTTACTTTTTACCCCACAGGCAACTCCAGGTCACTAGATGGGTGTTAGAAATGGGGGTCTCTAGTTGGCAGAGGTAGGTACCTTTGTCTAAGTAGGGACCCTTCTTCCTAGTCAGAGTAATGTGGGATACACTTCTAAAATAACTCCTGCTCACCCCCTTAGTAGCTTGGCATGAGCAGACAGGCTTATCTCAGAGGCAGTGTGTAAAGCATTTGTGAACACACACAGTAATACAGTGAAAACACTACAAATGGAAACCACACCAGTTTAGAAAAATAAGTAATCTTTATCTAAACCAAACAAGACCAAAATTACAAAAATCCACAATACAGTAATAAAAATATGACTTTCAAATGGTAGAAATAGTTCAGTTCAAAGCAAATTGCAGATGCAACACTTCTCTAACAAAGTACCTTGGATGCGTTGCGCACACAAACAAAAAGGGTCGCAGGGAAGGTAATGCGTTGGTTCTTTACACTCAGGGAAGGGGATGCGTCGGTTCCTTGCTCCGGAGGAGGTGATGCGTCGGTTCCCTACCACTATGCAGGGGAGTTGATGCGTCGGTTTCTTACCGGAGAGGAGGTGATGCGTCGGTTTCTTACTGCCTGGGGAGGTGATGCGTCGGTTTCTTACTGTGTCCCCCAACGATGCGACAGACTTGAAGCCTCGATGCGATGCGACGATCCGTGACGATGCGTGGGTTCTTGCAGCCACACAGCAGGCCTTGCGTCGGAATCGGTGCGGTGATCCCGGACTTCGGAGATGGGTGCACTCTCTGCAGCATGCGGCGATTTCTTGAGTCGCGGGCAGGCGCTGCAACAATTTGTTTGCCGATGCACCGGAAACAGGTGCGGATGCGTGGCGCTTCTCGAAGTTGAGTTACATTTCCCAGCGGCAAACAGCCTCCAGAGGTCCAAAACAACAGCAGGCACCTCTTAGCAGGTCAGAACTCCCAGCAAGGAAGTTCAGGGGAGTTGGTGGTGAAGTCTCTGTGTCCCTGAGACTTTAGAACAGTAGGCAAGCTCAGTTTCAAGCCCTTGGAGATCTTCCTCAAGCAGGGGACACAGCAAACAGCAAAGTCCTTTCTCCTTTCCTTGGCAGCAAGTAGCCACTGCAGGTAAACCCCAGACAGCAAACAGCACAGGGGCAGTATTCCTCCTCAGCTTCTCCGGCTCTTCTCCTTGGCAAAGGTTCCTCTTGATTCCCGGAAGTGATCTCTGAAGTCTTTTTTATCCCTGAGACTTACAACAGGAGGCAAGCTCTACTTCAAGCCCTTGGAGAAAACTCTAACAGCAGGATGATGAAAGCACAGTCCAGTCCTTTCCCTGCCCAAGACAGAAGCAACCACTGCAGGCCAACGCCAACAGCACACAGCACATGGGCAGTACTCCTCCTCCAGCTTTCCCGGTTCTTCTTCCTGGCAGGTTTCTTAGTTCAGCAGTGATCTAAAAGTCTGGGCCCCTTTTTTATACAGTAAATCTCTTTGTTCTCTCCTGGCCCAGGGCTCTGAGCTCAATTCAAACCAGTTCTGGGGGGCACTTTGCAAGTGCACAACAACCTCCATTGTCAATGTGAGCCTGGCTCCAGACACACCACAGGGGGGCGGGGCAATCATTGTGGAAGGCAGACACAGCCCTATTCAGGTGCAGGCGCTACTCCTCCCATCACTCCAAATGCAGATCAGGCCTATTCAGCCTAGCACTGACTCATCCAGACTCTCTGGAGCCACTGCACCTCCCCAGCCCATGTCACACCGAAGCCAGACAGTCAATACACATCCTGGCAGAGGCACACTGGATGGCTAAGCAAGAAAATACCTACTTTCTAAAAGAGGTATTTCCAAACACAGAATGTAAAAATCACCCTCACTAAAAGATGCATCTTAACATTCTGAGTTCAGGCATACTAAACTTTATTTCTTACCTTGTTCCCAGGGGTAGTTATGTTTATAAGATGTTATAAGCACACTCCCCATTCTATCCTATGGGAACAGGTACCCTTGCAATAGTGAAAAACAAAATTGGCAGCATTTCACTATCAGGACATGCCACACACACCAGGGCATGTCCTACCTTTCTCATACACTGCACCCTGCCCACAGGGGTACCTTGGGCCTACCTTAGGGGTGATTAACATGTAAGAAAAGGGAAGGTTAGGGCCTGGCAAGTGGGTGCACTTGCCAAGTCGACATGGCAGCCCTAGACTGCCCACAGGGTCTGCAATGGCAGGCCTGAGTTACATTTACAGGCTGCTTATGTGGGTGGCACAATCAGTGCTGCAAGCCCACTAGCAGCATTTGATTTACGGGCCCTGGGCACACACAGTGCACTGTACTAGGGACTGACCAGTAAATCAAATATGCCAATCATTGAACCACCAATCCATAAACACAATTATTAGGGAGAGCATATGCACTTTAGCACTGATCAGCAGTGGTAAAGTGCCCAGAGTCATAAAACCACCAACAACAGGTCAGAAAAAATATAGGAGGAAGGCATAAAGTTCTGGGATGACCCTGCAAAAAGAGCCAAGTCCAACAATGGGAAACAGTGGGGCATATTTATAAGAGAATGGCGGAGCACAGCGTTAAGCTAAAATTGCTAACGCCACTCTCTGCCATTCCGAAAAGGTAGGGATGCACCGTATTTACAAGAATGCAGTGCACCCCTGCGTTTCCCCTAGCACTGGTGCTAAATTTAGTTACCCAACGCAGGCACCCTTGCACGATAGTGCAAGGGTGCCTGTGTTGCGGGAAATTATTGTTAATATGCAGGAAGGTGTCCCTTCCTGCACATAAACAATCAGTAATGGCAATTGTTCACTTCTATGTGTGCTGCTTTATGCTGCTCACATAGAAGTAGGAACTTGTCATTTTTTAATGATTGTATAAGTGCAAGAAGGGACACCTTCCTGCACATGAACAATCACTAGTGGCGATTTGCTGTTTCTATGTGTGCTGCAGAATGCAACACACATAGAAACAGCAAAAACGAGGGGAATTTAATAATTTTCCTCATTTCGCCAGGTTAAGACCAGGTTTTCCCTGGTCTTATTTTTGGCGCTGCCTCCTATTTATGCCACCCTTGTAAATAGGGGACAGCGTCAAAAAGCAATGGGTGTTGCAGCGGAACGCCCACCGCAACACCCATTGCCCGCCCCTCTCACGCTAAGTGCTGCGTGAAAGGGGGCGGAACACCCACCGCAACACCCATTGCCCGCCCCTCTCATGCTAAGTGCTGCGTGAAAGGGGGCCTTATTCACAAGGCAGCGTTAAACCACAAAAAGTGATGTTCTGGTGGCGATAAGCTCTTTGTGTCTTCTCTGGAGACTATTGATGTGTTTACCCTGGAGATGACGCACTTGCTTTTTTCATAACATTCAATGCTATCAGCCTCACAATTCAAAATATAAATGGAAAAAGCGAATAATTAGTAGGCAAGTGATAATCCATAACTATATTTCAGTGTCCTAAAATATAGTTATGGAAATATATGTTGAAATAATTTGGCTACTGATAAGGATTTTTCCATTATGTGTGGTCTTTGGAATTACTTTGGGGCATTTTGTACTTCTAAATTCAAGACAAGGAAAGACGTTTGTGAAATTTAAGGATTAAAACAAATTGGAATATAGTAGCGATATTCTTTTGCTGTACTATGAATTTCAGGGAGGGAATTTGGAGGCATATAGGGACACAAGCACTAAACCAAAGCTTACCAATGAATAGCTGTTTTCTGGGAAGGTCAATGAAGAATGTGCCTTGTTTTGCATAATTTTGAAAGGTCTGCTAAACACCTGGTGACAATTATTTAGAAAAAGCACATTAGTGGCCATAATATTACTGATTTTGACAGTCTGGTGGGTCACTCAGATGAAGGTTTGCAAAAGGACTACAAGACTCTCAAAGCTAATAAAGAAACATCTAATGTGGGTATCATTCATACAGTTCATGGTGAGTCATCTTTTAAGAAACTTTACAGGAATAAAAAGGATATTTTAGATTTGTCAATTACTGTATTGGAAGTGTACGCATTTGTTTTTTTTTAATTAGCTCTGAAAAAAGCTCTTAAAAGTGACAGCAATTTGACTGAAATGTATCTATATTTTTGTCAAAACGTTCCCTTTGCTACTCCTTGTATTTCAATAGTTCTGAGTAAATAGATGTGCTGCTGTTTCATGGTGGGGATCAAATAATACCAGTGATTTCTCCCCTGGATTTAGTACTTCCTTCACAAGGTAAAATGTTTTAATTGAAACTTACCTCTAAATGGTGCCGTTAAGCTGAAACTTTTGGATGAAACGTCAAGTAAAATGGCCTGACAAAACAGCTACCTTGGGGGTGATAATCACATATGATTTGGACGTTTCTTTTTAATTTGAATTGTGCACTCTTATTGCTCCCCCATACACAAAGTATTTTGTGTGTTACATAAGCGGTATATTTATATGATTATGCAAATAGAGTTATGGTACTTTTTCAGAATATACTGATTGGAAGAGACAAAAACATGCCTAAACATTGTAAGTCAGTTGCTATTTACTAAGTTACACACACATCTACTCAAGTGGTATTACAGCACAAATAGGCTCAAATGTACTTCAGCCAAAGCTTGGAATCAGTCACACACTGCACAGGGCTACTCACAAGTACTTAAGGGAGTCACATAGAATCAATGAAAGCATGGAATACAACTAATAATAATTGAAATAAATAATTTTAGTCAAAAAATATACAAAATATTAACAATTATTAAATACTTTTTTGATTAAATGATGTCAATTTAACACGTAATAAAAAAATTCGTAAAGGCACAACAGTAAACATATGCCAAACGAGTATAGAACAGATATAGCTACAAGGCTGCATTCTCATTCAGCACGCCTGTTAATGCATGGTGGTGGAGAATTTACCCGTTGTGACTCCTCCTCACCCATCAGTACACATAACAGACTTTACTTGTCTACATGGAACTAGACAGTTGAGACAGAGGTCTCCATCTTCATTGTGTAAGACTCTGCTTACAGAACTGTAATCCAATTGTAAAGTTAGATGTAGTAACCAATGGGTTGTTAATTCCTGGCTTTAGAGATTCTTTTTTTGAAACAACTGATTTTCTGGTGTTGGCTAATGTGTCCTGGCCCCAATATGTTTTTTGGGCCCAAGATATAGATCCCTATTTCCATATGTGGGAAGGTTTGTGAGATTTTGGGAATGTCTATTTCCTAACTGTAGTGGATGTGTTATCAATGTGGCCCCCTTGGAATTAGGATTAGTCTGAATTTAATGATTTCAACATTTGTTATCTATAAGCCTAAGTATAAGTCTGTCATGTATCTTTGTTGTCCCATTATTGCTCAATTTCTGATACTTCAATATTTTATGAAATCTAAACTAGGGTGTGTAAAATTTGTGTACTTTCCTTTTGCGTTATTATGCAACATTCTGGGAAATATACACCAAATAATGTGAAACACAAATCTGGCACTGTGCACTACTTGTTAGGACACGTTACCCCAGTGACCCCAAATTATGCCATAGGATGTTACTGCACAATTTCAAAGAATTTCCAATAAAAAGCAGAACACTAAATGCTTGAAATTACGCCAATTACACTGGCATAATTGAAATTTTGCTCAGACCTCATAAATCACCTTTTTGAGTTAAATCATGTATGTGTTCAATGATATGATTGAAAACACAGGAAATAATTTTTGAGGTAAATTTGCGGAACATGTGTTTCAGTAAAATTTGGGTAGCTTGAAAGTTTTCTGTATTAGGGATTAGAAAGGCTATTTGGATGATGGAGATTGGCTTTTGTCATATATTGGAAATGGTGAACTTTGGTAGACTCTTTTGTGCATTTTTATTAGTTCTGGCACTAGCCAAGATCTTTTGATGTTATGAAAATGATATATACTTATAGGGGCTTTCAGCCACTCCTTTTCATCTATTGTACTGTATTGTGTCATTTACATTTTTCTTTGTGTCCATCTACTTTAGCCACTTGTTGACTTCACAGTGAGTGACAGCTTTCAGCTCTTTCACAAGGAGCATACCCACATACATAGGTCTTCCCTTCCAGTGGCGACCGCTATTTACCGGGGGTGGCGGGACAGGAGGGGTGGGGGGAGGAGGGGAGTGTAAATTAATATAATAAAAAATAAAGCACTTACCTTCAGGCTGGCCACCCGGCCGGCCGCCGCCTCTCAGTCCACTTGCTGCTGCCGCCTTTTGCTCCTGGGAAGCAGTAACCAGGAAGCAGGCAGACTCCTGACTCCCCTAGCCAATCACAACACTGCAAAGCACCGTTGTAATGGTCTGAGCGCCGTGGCTCTGCGCTCAGGCGGAAATTGAGGCCTGGGCATGTTCTGCACCCAGGCTGTATGCAGCCTGGGCGCAGAATATGCAAAGTGCGCATGACTGTTATGGTCGGCCCGAAAGGGCCAAACAGTTATGCGCACTTTTGAGTGAGCAACCACTCCTCCTCCGGGCCCCTGCCCTGGCAGTACAACCCTGCCCACACCAGGAAACGGAAATCTAAAATGATAATAATGCTGGTTATCATTTTACTTTTCCTTTAACTACTGCTCACAGAGCAGTGGGGCGACGCTGCTCTCTTCAGTTGCAATGTATTCATTTTGTGACCCAAAACATATTTTTGTTTTCAGCCAATGTGTTTTGTTTTTTTGCAAAAACAAAACGAAACAAGCATTGTTAAAGCCAAACGGCTGACAGCCAACGCCAGACCGATTGGCTTTGCCGGTGCTTGTTTGTAACTCATTAAGAAATCTTTATGTATGTGCGTTGGCCCTCTGTCTAAAAAAAAGGAAATATATTTTCTTCAACCAAGGATGGAACAAAGTGTACGCATCTTCAAATGCTTAAGAAAAACATTTTCGTTTGCTTTTGTGGAAAAGAGTAAAGATTCAAAGGATAAACGAATGCTTCATTAGCATTTAGTGGGGAAGAATGGGAGCGCGTGAGTTGGAGTAACATGTCAGGAACGGACAATTAGCCAGTTTAGCGTTGCAGCTTCTCTAAGTGAATGACATGCTCTGTGATGGCAGAACACATCTGCGAGTTTTCTTGCCTCTTTTAAAAAAAATATATATTGATGATGTATTATTCTATGCAAAGAGCAACTTCCTGCCCTTAGGCTCTGTAAAGCTGTTCATCAGGAACTTGGCAAACTTGGGAATGAAGTGCTAAGTAATTCTCTCTCACGCAAAATGTGACAAACCTCCTACTCCCACGCACAGTGCCGCAGCACCAGCCTTGGGATATTGCACATGCTGATTATGCCAAAAACACATAGAGAATAGCTTAACTCAGTTTTAAATAAGTGTCTTTGTTTCTTATTCTTGAAAAGTTTTCAAAGAATGTAGTCATACAGTACAACCCAACAATTGTGCTGTGTTCTAGTTTGCCCTCATACATTTCTCATTATTGACATCAATAAACAGTCACAAGTATTATTTAGTGTATGATGCAACAGTCAGCGAGTAGTGTTATGAAATATGCACAGGGCCGTAGCCACGGAAGGAAGGGCCAGCCCATAACAATCTTTGGCCCCCCAAACAACCGAGGCACCTGGTACAATATAGAAGTGCGCGAGTTCAGAAGGTGAATGAGCAATAAAAATGCATTTCAAATGTGGTTTTATCTTGTTACATTTGCTGCATGTTGCAAGACAGGTTAAATAAATGTCAGGCTGTCTTCTGACAAATGGATGCTTATCCTTTTATTGTGGAGATGTTGTTTACTTTTCTTTCTTTGACTGCAAAGTTAGACGATTTTGTAAAGTGAACTGTGACAATCTCTCTGTGGTACAGATAGTGCCACTGGAATTAGGCAGCAGTGGAGGCACAAATTAAGCAGCAATATTGACTAAATTATGTGGCAAGAAAGCACAAATTATTCCGTTTGATGCAGCACATTTAATAGTATCACTTCATTATTTTGTCATTTTTGCACGTTAGCACTGTCTGGGGAAAGATTTCACTTTATTAGTAGCAGTTCCACATCCAAATACCACTTGCTGTAAGTAATTGAAAGGTGACCAGTCAACCTTTGCGAAGGACCTTCCACTGCATGGCAGCATGTGTGCAGCATTTTTAGTAACTTTTGATCTGTATGAGCTAATAACAAATTGTGTTTTTTGTTAAAATCTGCAGATTATGCAGCAGATGATGTATTATGTGGCAAATGTGATAAATTCATAATCATGCATTAACACTGGGGCCGCAGAATCTCAAAATTCCACAGCCACAGAATTGCATAATTCCAGTGGCCTTGTGTACAGGGATTGTGAAAAGAAATACTGTACGATGTCAATTTGTTTCTAATCCACATAAAATTTAAACACCTATAAATGAACTGTACAAATATTCAACATATACCAACAGTTACAAAAGCACTAATGAAGCACATTTTGTTTTATAATTCTGAAGTGCAATGAAAACAAAGATTTTTACAGGACCAAAACAAATCTTCGTGATCCACAAGTGAGAAATATTGTATTGTATTGCGCATTTGTATAGCACTTACTACCCATATGTGTGGCACTGTAGTGCTTACCTATATGGGCATCAGGCAAAGCCAGATAGGGTGGCATGTGGTTAGAAGGGTGTTGTTTTTGTTTTGTGATCCAATGTGAGAAGTGATTCCATGTCATGCGTGATGACCACTGAGGTGCGCTTATCATGTCATGAGACGCAGCGTGTACCAGTGCGGTGGATGATGAGGTGTGAGAAAGACAGGCTTGGAATTTACATTTTTTCAGTACACTGGCAACTTTGAACAGCTCTGTGGGCCCCATTATTTTATTTCTTATGATTATAGTCTGTTTAGCTGATTACTGCACTGGGTTGACCAATCAGAAATTTTGGGGCAGATTTACTTACATTTTACGTAACGCAATGCAGCTAAACAACTTGCTGCCGTCTGCTGCGTGAAAGGCGGATGGCAGAAAATCACCATTTTTACAAAGATATGGCACATTTCTGCTGTCTCCTAGCATTGGTGTACTATCTGCTGCCTAGTGCCAGTGCAGGCACCCTTGCATAAAACAATCCATTGAGGCACATTCATCTTTCTATGTGTGCTGCAGAATGGAGCACACATAGAATGAGAAAGTAACTAGAAGAAATAAAGAAATTTGGGGCATATTATCAAGGGCTCTATCGCCGCTTTAGCGGGACTTTTTCCCGCTAAAGCGGCGATAATTCTAACGCCCTATTAGTAAGCTGTCGCTAACTGCTGTTAGCGACAGCTTCTAGGCGATAGTGACCGGGTTGGGTGCCGCTTTGCATGCCAGCGATATTTATCGCTAATGGCATGCAAAGTAGGCGTTCCCAACCTAAAAGCGACTGGAAACAGTCGCTAAGCTCGCTATCGCCTATTAGCGAGGCAGGGGAGGTGATTAACGAACCAGCGCTAAACACGTTTAGCGCTGGTTTGTTAACGCCTGGTCCAGACCTGACTTAGCCATGTAATCCAATGGGAGGTGGATTACATGGCTAAATCCCCCTCGCTCTATCGCCAAGCTAACACTGGTCACAGTGTGAATATCGCTTGAAAACAAGCGATATTCACACTGTTCTCCAGGGTTTCTATCGCTTAGGAGATAAGCGTTGCTGATAGCACGCTATCTCCGCGATAGAAACCTGCGATAGCCGGCGATAATTATCCAAGCGCTAACTGCGCTTAGCGATAATTATCGCCGGTTATTGCTAATAGGCCCCTTTCTTCTTGTTATGCCTCACTGGGGAAGGCGTAGCATTTTGACGCATTCCCAAGATTACTAGCTTTAGTAAATCTGGGAATGCACCAAATTCCATAGGTGGGTGTATGAGAACTCCCATGCTCCACCCATGGAACTCAAGGCAGCAATATGCGCTGCCTTGCGTTACTTTGTACTTAATAAACTACACAAAGCCAAGCAAGGTGGCTTTGTATTGCTTAGTAAATTCCAAAAATGCACCACAAAAGTGACGCAAGCCTGGCGGAAAAGCTTAGTAAATCTGTCCCCTAGTGTATAGTTCTGGTCCAGAGCTGGCAGTGTTGGAGAAAGAGAGAAGTGCAGAGATCTGTTGGGATGAACATTGTTACCATCATCTCATATCTGAAAGCCATTGTGAGATGTAAAGAAGTGCCCATTGTGTATAGATATTTGGGACCTTCAGTCATGAACTAGATTAAAGTCCTTCCCTTGACCTGCAGCGCATGCCAGATTTCTTCAATTATTCCTTGCCTGTTCATTTAGTGATGGCTGGTTTATTGGCTACACAGTACTGGTTATGGACAACCCTTGTAGCAGCTATGTCTTAGATGAATGTAAGAGGTGTAAGTTTCAGTTGGCTGCAGAGCGCTGAGTGTTATAGTATTAGTATTAGTGTGGGCCAGAAATGCTATGTATGAACTCACATACCTATATAATACCCCGGAGAAGCATAGGTCAGCGCTCCTTAACTTACCTGCCTACCAAAAGTAGTTAGCTGGTTGGGTTGTTTTCAATCTGGGGATCGTAAGCTGAAGATTTAATTTGAGGGTGCAACTGTCTATCCAGGTTCTGTTGCAGAAACGTGTTGTGGTGTAGTTGTCTTGGAAATAGCCATGTTTTCAACTGTCTTCTGAAGTGTATAGGCTCTTCGATGCTTCGAATGTTGGCTGGTAGGGTGTTCCACAGCTTGGCTCCTTGTACTGAGAAAGCAGTGCCTCCTACAGATTGCTTATGGTAAGGTGATATGATAAGTGGTGGAAGGCTGGAGTTGAGTGCACTGATTTGTTTGTATTGCTTGAATTTAGATTGAAAGATTTGTCGTGTAGTTCCTATAAAAAGTATACAGGATCTGCGTGTTTAGACAACATACACTGTAGGATTGGTGTCAGACTGACTCTGAATACCCCCACCGGGTATGTTGGCCCTTTTGTACCAACTATCTCACAGTGCCACTAGAATACCCTCTTACCAACGAGAGAATAGTTCCTGGCAACCATCGAACATGACAACCCTGATCCCTCAGAGCCGTGGAAACAATATACTACCTTTCGCTCAGTTAATCGTGCTTACTTAGTCTGTCTCGGAGAGATACACCGAATAAAACAGGCTGGGCGCTTTTAAATAAGCATTTATTGAACAGTTGTTATTCTGGTGTAAAATAAATGAGCTGCAACAACCGTTAGACAGTATAAGATATAAATGATTAGCAGTACTATAAAGGTGAATGGATGGTATAGCTCTACCATCTTGCAATAATCATGAATACATTAGAGTATATAAAACACATGATAAAAGATGCGTACTCCTACGATGCCTCCCTAACTAGACGTACCTAAGTGCACCTAGCATGTATGTAGGTGTTAAGCCAAGAATCCCTCTAGGATTTAGTCAACCCCATTACCTGAACTGAGAGACTGTGGGACCCCGTCCTGGTCTTGAGTTGGACACCCCGCGAGGGATGTTAGACCACTGCGAGCTGGAGTGTCTGCATGCAGGAACCTCAGCGTCTCTGGTCAGTGTGTCTGCCGGGAAGTCTCGGTCTCCTCTGCTCTATCTTTGCAAGATGTGATGTATATATACCAATAGGTCTCCCCAGGGGTCCTACCTCGCTGTATTACTGTGTCGGCCTAAGGATGACGTCGGGCATGAACTTTGTACATAGATTTTATACAGGAGATGGTAGTCCTGCTGCGCTTCCAAGAATCCTCAAGCATAATGTATGAGATTTCGAGCTAGGGAAAACCCGCGTTCTGAATGCAGTGTCGTATCTAGGTAAAAGGTCAGTCCCTGTAAAACCGTGACAAGTGTAATGTAGGAAAGAATATAGGTGAAGGATAATGAAGTTACCGGGGCCTATATTATGGTACCTCTATGGAATATAACAGTATAGCAGTCCTTTTTCCTAGAGGCTCTGTCAACAATGCAAAGTCCCTTGAACATTGCCCTTTTTGCTATAGATAGCCAATGGAGTGTGCGCTAGAATGTAGTCATATGTTCCCTTGTGTGAAGGCAGAGAATAAATATTGCAGCAGTATTTTGGATGAGCTGTATTTTGCGTATCATGAATGTGGGTGTGCCAAGGTATAGGCACAGTCAAATTTGGAGATTATAAGTGTGAGGATGGCTTGCAGTTTCTGTTGGTATCCAAGGTATGGGAGTATGCAACGTAGTGTTTTCATTGTGTAGAAGGCATTTGGTTTTACGTTGTCAAGGTTTCTGACTTCTCTTGATATTGTTAGATGGGCCTCATGTTCCTAGGCCATATGGCGGTACGCTATTTTTTTCACTGTCCGCAGGTAATAAGCTATGTCTTTGCGATAGTTAACTTTAGATGGTTATTTATAATCCATATGTTTATGGCCCGAAGGCAGTCATCAAGTTTTAAATTATAGAGGTCTTCCAGACCATCCATTTTTAGAAATCATTTGGGTGTAATCCACATAGTTGTAACATGTGAAGTTGAATGATTTAACCAGGTTGGGTAAGGAGGTTCGGTAGATGTTGAATTGCAGAGGGGATATGATGGACCTCTGTGGGACACCACATTGTTGTAGGCGAGGAGCAGATAGGAAACCCAAACCTCCCTGTCATTCAGAAGCAATGTTCAGTCAGGAAACTCCAGATTCCAATATGGCATGGTGCTTTGATTAGCCTATTGTACTGGGGCAGATTTATCACGTCAGGCATGACATATTTGACTGACATTGCTCCAATCTACACTGGCCTTTTGTGAAATATAGTCTGGCAAGATTAGGTATCTGCTCAACAGATTATTTTGTTTGCAGGAGCCACATAGTTTGTTAGGTTAATGTGCCTGGTTCAAATACCCTAAATAGAGGTATTGTGAATCTGAAATTACCAATATAGCCTGCCATGTTAAAAAAGACTGCTATAACCGAAAATCTTTCAAAAATGGTTTAAAATCTAGATAACCCTGACACAGTCAACACATTAAAGATTCATCTCCTTGAACAAAATAATGTGGAAACATAATCAGGGCATTTGAGGATGAAAGCATTTATATTATATTTGCCCTCTCTAGACATCTCTGCAGAACATCAACTAACATTTTCTGATTTTTCTATAACGTAATTAATGACCTGTGTAGTTTGAATCTACTTTTTGAACTTTATTGACTCATATGAAATTCTGCTTTATCCTCATCTAATGTTTAGTCATAGCAGATAAATTGCTGTTTTGAGGTCCAATGTAATTAATGTACTAAATGCAAAATATTTGGTGAACATCTGGGGTAGTGTTTTTATTGAGAGAAGTGTGGGAATGCTGGGTGGTAGGAATTTTATGAATCCTCACAGATTTCAGAATTTTCCTTCACAGAAATATGAGAAAAATAGCCAAAGTTTGGATTTTGCAGGTCACTCTGGGTAAGAAAATCTATGCAAACTACACCACACCAGACTCTCCTTGGTACCTTGTTTTCCAAAATGTTTGGGGCTGGAAGGTTTCTCTGGGTGTTGACCGGAAACTGGCCAAAATACCACAGCTACCCACATCGCCAGAATTGGTCAATATCCAGGGCAAAATCTTAATCCTACGTTGTGTCTTAGGGGCCTTAGAGAGCCTTTAATTTCATGGGCCATAGCTTAGTCACACAAGTGGGGTACCACTATTATCAGGAGAAGTGTAGGAACGCTGGGTGGTCGGACACTTGTGGATCCTTGCATATTCCATTAGCGCGATTTGCTTTCACTTTCGTTTTGCTGTGTAAAGTCAGTGCGCACAGCGTGCTACGCAATGCAAGAAAACAACATTTTTACTTGGGACTTGTGGGAAGCATTTTCCTTGCATACCGACTTTGATTTTGTAAAAGAAAACATTTCTGGTGTTTCTCCCAGAAGCATTTTCTTTTCCAGTACTGTTGATGACTCTGTCATAAGGTTTCTGCACATACACAGAGCTATGCACAGGAAAATGGAACCCCGGAATACAGTGGTTTGCCACCATATACCGTAGCACCCAAAAACCCCAACCCAACTAGCTTAGCATCACATTAGCACCCAAGTACTAATGATTGGACAACCCAGAACACGGTATCTTTATCTCAGGACTCACAGAAGCAAGAACACTCTTTCGTCACTCACTCGTACTTGTCCACAAGGTGCGTAGGAAGAGACACTGGATAGGTTAAAATGTTTATTCCAACTTACGTGCTCTAATGTACAGTACACGTGTCAGTACTAATAGCATAATGCATATGAATAATATAAGCAGCATGGTTACAATTCCATAGAATACAAACGGGGAAAGCATCTCAGAGCTCAGTGGATAAACGTATAAATAACATTACCACCCTCCCCTTGCAGTAAGATAGTTTATTATAATAATAGAAGACCTCTGGGCTTTGACTAGCGAACCCCCATACCTCAGTCTCTAGATGCAGAATTACATCAGCAGGACATCATAGCTCTTCTCACTGAAAAGGATTTCTCCAAGTGTCTTAAGCGCTAGTAAACTGCAGTATTAAAAGCACACAAAATTCTTCATGGCAAATGCACCTAATGTTATGTCTGGGTGCGCGAGACTGGCCATATCAGGAAGAACCAAAATACATTGTTATGTGACCTTGTACATGTTGTGCAGACTGAGCCCAAATCGAATAGGAGAAAAGGTGGAAAACAGAAAATGCAGACAGCGCAAAAGAACTTGGCAAGCGCAAAGGGCGAGGGAGCCCTGGCTCAATGTAACGTGCGCAAAGAAAAGCAGCATGGCAGCCAGGCCTAGGCCAACATAACAAGGCAGGCAACAAACCACAAGACACCCTCCCCTGGACAGTCCAGCGGCCAGGACAGAGGCCCATCAGAGGACAAACACAGCCGTTGGAGCACAGGGAGCGCACAAACGGCGAAGGGCAGGTCAATCCATGAAAGTGTAAGTGCAGAAAAAAGCCATACCCTCCAAGAGTTCATCATTGGAATCGTCAAAAAACATAGATGCCATCCAATCCATGAGATCAAAAGAGCAGGAATGCTCCTCAGCAAAGGGAGCATCCAGAAGCAATGCGGGACAGCTTGCGTGATAATTGAAACAGCTTCGTTGTAGGAGATTCTGGGCAGCCGCCCAGATATCCCATTGCGCCAAAATCCCCAGTGCAGCCGCACGCGCCATACAGCCAGCAACGGAACAGTCCTGCTCATGGGCCTCTAAGGGACCCATCAACTGAACAAAATCCGGAACAGACAATGACGAATTGGAGAGGCAATAATCCAGAGTCCAGGTGAAAGGACAGCGGACACAAGTCATCACAGGTTGCACGCAAGTGAAATACGCAAAGCGAAATGAAAGAGTATATGACACACTCAGTGTCGCCAATGGTAAGACACCAAAACCGGCCAAAAGGCGCTCACGGAGCAGCTGGAGGCGTTCTGGATCGAGCAGGTCCCATCGGGAAGCAGCCATTGCGCAGAAAGCAAAGTAGGAGCAAGACACCAGCCGCTAAAGCGAGGATCAATGGGAAACCGCCAAAGACACTGGAAAAAATAGAATGTATGAAAGCCGGGATGACACCAAATATAGTTTGGAAGGAGGACACCAAGCCCGACCCCACGACCTTAAAAAAGTGCACTAGGCCTTCAGTGTTAGATGCGTTAAAAATACGATGTATTAACTCCCCAAAATGTTGGGGGAGATTAGTGTTTAAAAGGGCCTGTATTTCACTGTGGGTACTCGCCACCTGGAGAATGAACGTCTCCCGGGCGGACGTGAGCATAACTTCCTCGTTTAATAATAGTGCCTTTATTCTGCTCAGTCTATTGAAATCAGCTTCCATGGTAGGGATGGAAGGCCAAATAGAGATATCAACCTTGCCATGAGGGGGAGGAAAAAGCACATTTTTGCAGCAGACAACCCTGTGCGAAACTGTTACAATGTAAGGAATGCCAGCCTGCAGGCCACAACAGTTTTCGTTATTTAAAAGTAAATAACTACCATTGGAAAGGAGAGTGAAAGTAGGTGAAATAACAGGAGCAGGAATACCTTTCAGCACACAAGCAAGATTAGGAGAGGAAACGCTACATGAGCCATGCAATTTAATGTGTTTACAAATAAGCGAATGACCCATAGTCGAGTCGCAGTACTCCCCCGTGAGAAAGACTTCCTTGCCGTCCCGAAGGCATTTATACATGAAAGGCAAGGACCAGAGTTCATGCAGGAAAGCACTGCCCAAGGGCCGGTAACGGCCCACAGGATAATGTTTCATGCACGAGTCAAATTCAAACAAGGAAAAAGGTAAAGCGATAACCCCATGAACTAGCCACACAGCAGAATCGAGTTCTGCAACAGAGAACGGCAAAGGATCCATCTTTTCGATATGTAACAGAGTGTAAGTTGCATCTTTCATGGACATAAATTGCTGTTTGTCAGTTAAGTTAAAAGGTAGAAACAAGGCCGAGGTGTTCAAAAAATGCCAAGGAACTTTACCTAACTTGAGCGTTTGCAAAGTCCATGCAAACTGCATAACTGAACGCAATTGATTCTGACCATGATATAACACAGAAACATCATCTTGTACAATATCAACAACAGAGGACACAATATTCTCTAAAGTATAAATGCGTGAAGACAGGGTATTAATACTATTGTCAACAACAGCAAGCACCTTTTCCAAATTTGCTTGATCTATTTCCCGAAGACGGGAAGCAGCTTCCATTTGTGATAGCTTCCAGAGTTCATTATATGTCTCATAAATGAATCTTTTAGGTCGGGGACCACGAGGTCCCATAACAAAGTCGGACAGATCAATATTGCCTGAAAGGAGGGACAAATGTTGTTTAACAGAATCAAGGGACGAATGTTGCAGCCATTGTTTGCATAATTTACCAACAGAATATGTAGTGACAGTACGAGAAGCAGTAAATCTCGGATCAGGCCTATCCTGTGTGTATCTGGTACCTGAGTCGTGAAAACGCATTTGACATGCATTAGATGATATAGGCCATACCAACCAGGGTGACTGATCCAGTTCAGAAACATTAAATGAATTATTCTGTAATAGAGCCTGTAGGGTCGTCAGGGACAGATTAAAACGTGAGCTATCATTGGGAAAACTCGACAGGGATGGAATTGAGGGCGAGTTCAATTGTTTAGTGGTAGCTAAGCCCCAACACGTAGTTTGATAGATGGAAGCATTTAGGAACATAATTTGGGTAGGGATGAGGCAAGCACGATGCAACGCCTCGGTTCCTTGTACCTGCCATGGCTTGGAGCCCCAAATAGATTTCAAATCTATTGTATCCTCCCAGTACTCATAACCACCCACTGCTAGGGCACTCAAAAAGGAACCCGAATAAAGCAATTTGGTGTGTGTTAACATAATTTTCTGAGTTGATGTGGTATTAAGTTTAAAATAATAGGATGCAGGGTTTGACCGATTAAAATCAGTAAAATAGGTAAACTTATTTCGAAGAGTTTGTGAGCTACCTGGCAAGGGGTTTGGACAATGTTCCCATTGGGTGTAGTTAACAGAACTACGCAGGGCACTTGGCTTATGGAGAAAATGATTACCCCAATGTTGATAACAATACAAATCGGCATAATTCGCAGAATTCATATATAAATCTTCAGCATTAAAAGATGCATAATATTTTAAATCGGCAAACAATGCTTCAACGGCATGTACATCCCAATCATCAGAATGAATATTATTTTGTACTACATCACCCATTGAAACACGAAGGACATTAGGTACATTAATAATTTCTGTCGGACCATGGATTTGATAGTTCACTGCATCCCATACGATGCCATCAGCAACTGGAAAAGCTGAAATGTTCACAAATGTGTGGTCACGCTTCATGATGTGAGACGAGGAATGAGGAGCCAAAGTTCCAGAAACATAGTCTACAGCAGAGCGTTCAGGTAAATAATGACCATTGATTAGTAGAAAAAACACTGTGACAAAGCCAATGGACATGAACAAAAATATCAAGAAAAGTACCAACCAGATGTATGTCCAGGGTGGAATCAAAAAATTGTCTCTAAACCAGGATACAAAAATACTGAACTTGGATGGGACTTTTGAAGAAGTGGAATCCGAATCAAAGGAATAACGAGTCGGGCCAAGTGGCGTTATTGGTTG
This sequence comes from Calotriton arnoldi, assembly GCA_963921515.1. NCBI lineage: Eukaryota > Metazoa > Chordata > Amphibia > Caudata > Salamandridae > Calotriton > Calotriton arnoldi. Next base: position 2,252,181 of record CAWUFW010000510.1, read on the forward strand.
ATGCGCCACCGATTCAGATGCAGGATAGGTATACTCGTCCTCGTCGATGTTGGTGGAGAGTTGGGGACCAATTATAGTTTCAGACAAAGTAGAGGATTCAGGCAAATCAACCATCTCAATTACAGCATCAGCGATCGTTCGTGTAGATGGGCCACGAACATATGTCCGATAAATGGCAGGACAAGAGACCGCTGGTGTGACACTATTCAGGATCGGCCAGGCGCTGTAGCTTGACATTTTCCACTGAGATGTATCTGTTCTCCTTGCGACCAGGAAGCGGTGGTAAAATGACTGTACGTGTTCCCTTCAGGCCAAGTACTGGAACTGGTGCACGAAAAGAGGGGCCAAATTCTTTTTTGTTTTCAACCTTCTCTCGAACCAGTTCTCCAACTTTAGGAAGCCAGCCGGCTACCGGAATCTGCAACGCAGGATCTGTGGCTGAAGGCAAGTGTGTAGTTGCAAGTTTGTCTCGGGCTTCTTGTAAGTCCTGTAACATAGCAGAATGGTTATCTACATCAAACTTGGCGGATTGCGCCGCGATGTCTGGACCCTCAAGGTCAGGCACAAACATTCTTATGCCAAAGAGCATTTCGTATGGGGTCCGCCCACCCAGAGGTCTTCTAGGGAGATTATTAAGTGCACGCTGAACGGTATACAAATGGGCCAGCCAGTTCCTGCCAGTACCTATAACCCTAGCTGTTAAGGATTGCTTTAAGTCACGGTTCATTCGTTCAACGATAGAGTTGCCCTCAGGCCTATACGGAGACGAAAATTTCACCCGCACCCCAAGCGAAGCCATTGCATCCTTGTAAGCCCTAGAGGCAAACGCTGGACCTTGGTCCGAATGGAAGGTGCCGCATGCGAAAATTCCCACAAAGACACGCAAATCCCTGATTACATTTCGGGCGTCAGCACTCCGTTGTGGCCAGACCCAGAGAAACCGTGTGCACGAGTCCACTGCCACTAAGATGTATTTATAGGCAGTGTCTGATGAGAATGGACCGCAGTGATCCAAGTAAACACACCCAAAGGGTCTGTTAGCAATGCAGAGCGGTGTTTGTGGTGGACGTGTTACCGTGGAAGGCTTAATCTGTTGACAAACGTCGCAAGAAAGCACAAAAGCACGGGTGTCTTTATATAACCCACGCCACCAATAACGCTGCTGCAAGATGGAAACCGTAGCTGACACACCTGCATGTGCAGAAGCCATGCCTTCGTGTGCAGCTGATATCAAGGCACTCCTGCGGTCCGCGTTGGGGATCAGCCGATCTCCAACGTCAGGTATAGTTACATAAGGAACCTGATCGGGACTTAATGTGTAAGAATACTTGGAAGGGAAACCTGTAGGGTAATTATTACCTTCCTTGGTTGCAGCAATAGCTGCTAATATAACAGGGTCTATTTTAGACATGGACCTGGTAACAGCTGCTACTGAACACATGACTACTGCTGAACGGGCAGCTTCATCTGCCAGATCGTTACCAATAGCGTGTGCGCCCACCCGCTGATGGCCTAAGGTGTGAACCACCTGTGTGAGGGGCAGACGTTGTTGCAATTCTGCCACTCGAACCCAAAGCATTTTATGCTTAATTGTGCTCCCTTTTGCGTCCTTGTAGTCGTTTTTCGACCAGAAAAACAGATTGTCATTGTAAGATTGTACACAGTAAAAGGAATCACATACAATAAGAGTGGTCTCATCCTGAGAAGCGAACTCAAGCGCTAGTAGCAATGCATGCAGCTCGGCCAATTGTGCGGTACTATCTCCAAGTGTGCGAGTATGCACTGCAGAGGATTTGAACTTTCCTTCTACAAAGGAACCCGCAACAATAGCACATGCTGCTGAATAAGCGTGCTTGGACCCAGTGGCCGGTTGCGCCGAACCATCGGTGTAGATCACACATTTGTAATCCTCAAGCGGTAGCAAAAACAAAGGAGGAGGATGAACGAATTCATACTGCAAATACTCCTGAGTCTGAAGAGAAGAATCAAAGACAAAAGTGACGTCCGAAGATGTCAAGGAGGTAGCCCATTGTATCCAACGGGGATGCATTGCCTTTGAGTTCGGTACACTTGCCTTTGTTACTGCCTCTAAGGCAGGACAGGGTGTTACCACTAGAATCCGCTTTCCCTGTGCCAGTGCGCGTTCTTTTAGAATCGCCATTTGCACTGCAGTTAGAACTTTTTCGACAGATGTAAAGCGCAATTCAGCGGAGGTGTACAGATGTGACTTGTATGCGATGGGTACTGTATCACCTTCATTAAAGGTTAAGTATGTGAATCCCACCGCCCCCGGAATAATTCTAATCACCAGGTTTGTGTGGTTATCACGAGTCAAAAGATATTTAGACTCCAAAAGGTCTGTCTGCAAAGACTGCAGAATTGAGGTGTGCTCAGGCAGCCAGCAAGACCTTGAATAAGTAGGTTGTATCAAAGCATACAAAGGCTTGATACGCTGGGCATATTCGGGAATGTAAGTACGCCCGAAATTCAGGAACCCCAGCAAAGACTGAAGTTTCTTCAGAGTATTTGGGGGGCACAAGTGTGCACATTTCTCCAAGAAATGGGGGCTAAGCCCTTACCTTCGTTATTGAGCTCATAGCCCAAGAACAGAACGGTAAATTCAGCAATGTGTGACTTAGCAAAGTTAAATTTGTAACCCTGCTCCGCGAATTCAAGAATAATGCGGTCCACACGGGACAAATGCTGAAATAATTCGTCGTCCGTCAGATAGATGTCATCTACGTACGAACATGCGTCTTGATCAATGTCATTTAACAAAGAAACAACACGGGCGGCGAATATACCCGGACTATTTTTGTAGCCCATGGGTAAACGCCGGAACTGTAATAATTTACCACCGGAAGTGAATGCGGTCCATTGACCACTCTCCGGGGCTAGGTTGTGCGTGTAGAAACCGTTTGAAAGGTCTAGTGTCGTTTTGTATTTTTTACGAACAAGACTGTCTACAAGCGCAGAACTGTGTGTATTCTGCACCGCAAAGTTCCGACAATGTGAATTTAAATGCCGGTAATCTAAAACTAAGCGGTACGATCCATCTGGTTTAGAAACCACGAAAGGGGATTGTTCATAGGTGATACGCATGGTTCGATTACTCCCTGATATTCCAACTGTGTCAGAATTTCGGAGACGGGGCCTTTTGCCTGCCGTTTGATGGGATATTGGGGTTGTGGCTGCGGTAGTGACCGCAAAGGTATTGCATGAGGAGGTGATTCTTCATCCCATCCCACATGGTTGCGGTATAACGCAGGTGCCAGGTACACAGCCCACTCAGCTGCAAGTGCTTCAGCTTTGTCTTTTGGGACATGCCGTGAAAAGCTTGGAAGGATTACCTCCTCTCCTTTATGTGCAGCGAGAACGAATGGGGGTGGCCAATCCACCTCTGCTAACAAAATGTCATATGAAGAGGTTAGATTTTCCCAAAAATCCCTTTTATTTCACGCGGTATATCACCTTCAATTTGGATGACCATGTTGTAAAGTCTATCAGGGGGTGCCACTCTCGTGTCAGCTGTCTCTACAGTAACGAATGTTTCAGTTGCTGTCGCCTCCATATGAGGACGTAGCGCCTCCCGCACTATGGTAACTTCCGCGGCGCTGTCTAGGAGGGTCACTGCCCACGTCCAATTCTGGAGTCTCGTTCTCACGGTCTGAGGCATATTTCGCTGTGACAGCGGCAACCTTTTTCTTCTGAAATTGCGGTCGAGGAAGATGAAAGTCTTCTGCTTTCCCTCTGACTTGTTGTCGAGGTTGGTCTCGCTCCTGGGGAGCCTCTCGGCCCCTTCCTCTATCTTGCCGTCCTCCTCCACCAGCCTGTGACGACGTCTGGGCCTGTGAAGAACGAGGAGAACGCGTATCAGAGCTCTGAAACCTTTCGGGTGATTTAATCCTTGACCTATCACGTAAATCATAAGTACGTTCAGAAGAAACCGAAACTGGGAAGCGCCTCTCGACCCCGGCTTCTTTTGTTGCTTACCCTGTTTTTTCTGTCTCCAACTCTTTTTAGTGAAGACTGGTCTATCATCTTTCTCAGATGTACTTTTTGTTTGTGTAAGTTGTGGTTGCGATTGAGTTTGCATTTTTACAAAAGGCTTGTTGCCCAGGCTATTTCTTCCAATTGTTTTATAAGCCCGGGCAATAATTTTCGGTAATTCGCGAGGCCTGTCCAACTCTGGGACCAAAGCCAAAGCATTCGCTACTTGAAAGTTCATAGCATCGCCCTTGACATTTCCAAGGATCAGTTCAGCTACTACATCAAACACTCTCACTAGTCTCATCCCTAATTCCACAGCCGCTTCAGGGCCATGCTCATCCTGTACTTTTTTAATTACAGAGGGTAGAACCGTCATGGAAGGAGTTCCAAAACATTTTGAATAAACTGCTGCGAATACCTTACCCCAATTTTCACATGATGTCAAATCGGGGATTAAGTCTTTTGGCAAACTTATCGTAAGGATGCGATGTTTATCCACTGGGAACGTATGTGGAAACACCGCTTCTATCTGATCGAACTTTTCGGCAAGCCAGTAAGGATAATCGTCCTTACTTTGTGGACGTTTGCCCATCACAGAATTTACCATGACAGGACTTATGGTCACTCCAGCTGCAACAGCTGGTTGGCCAGCGACTACAGGGGCAGCTCCATGTAGGCTACCTGTAACGTATGTCACTAAGGCTCGATGCACTCGCACCAGTTCGGTATGCATAGTGCGCAGTTCCGCAATTGGTAATGCCAGATAATTTGGATGCGGGGTATACCCGGCCAATACAGGCCAAGTGGCCCCCTGAATGGATAAGGGGCCTAAACGAACTGCAGTAGTTGGTTGTGGTAGGGCGCCATTAAACCAAACACGGTGCTGCCAAGCCGTGAGAGGTACTTCAAGAGTGGTATAGGGTCGATAGGCAGCAGGAATTACAGTAGGTTTATATTCATGAAACAGATTATCATCTGCCTCCACCGCTTCAAAAGTGATCCAAGTGTAAAACACCTCAAAGTGGTAAGCCGGATCGGCTTGAACCACAAAGACCAAATCGATCCCTGTATCAGGCACTCCATACACCCGTAAGTGTTCTCGGAGTGCTCCTCGGCTATGTGCAGCTATCGCCACACCAGCCATAACTAAACAATTGTATTCGACAACCTATCAGGGAGCACAAAATGGGTTATTTATGTAACCTTTTTTAATAACTTCAAGCTTGAAAGAACCTATAAAACGTTCAATATAGGAGGTATCACCGTCACATACGCCTCCGGAAGCGTACGCGAGGGGTTTGTGGACAAGCACAAGTACTACTCAAGCGTCTCGCAGATAAGTTTGCCCCACGTTGGTCGCGCCATGTCATAAGGTTTCTGCACATACACAGAGCTATGCACAGGAAAATGGAACCCCGGAATTCAGTGGTTTGCCACCATATACCGTAGCACCCAAAAACCCCAACCCAACTAGCTTAGCATCACATTAGCACCCAAGTACTAATGATTGGACAACCCAGAACACGGTATCTTTATCTCAGGACTCACAGAAGCAAGAACACTCTTTCGTCACTCACTCGTACTTGTCCACAAGGTGCGTAGGAAGAGACACTGGATAGGTTAAAATGTTTATTCCAACTTACGTGCTCTAATGTACAGTACACGTGTCAGTACTAATAGCATAATGCATATGAATAATATAAGCAGCATGGTTACAATTCCATAGAATACAAACGGGAAAGCATCTCAGAGCTCAGTGGATAAACGTATAAATAACATTACCACCCTCCCCTTGCAGTAAGATAGTTTATTATAATAATAGAAGACCTCTGGGCTTTGACTAGCGAACCCCCATACCTCAGTCTCTAGATGCAGAATTACATCAGCAGGACATCATAGCTCTTCTCACTGAAAAGGATTTCTCCAAGTGTCTTAAGCGCTAGTAAACTGCAGTATTAAAAGCACACAAAATTCTTCATGGCAAATGCACCTAATGTTATGTCTGGGTGCGCGAGACTGGCCATATCAGGAAGAACCAAAATACATTGTTATGTGACCTTGTACATGTTGTGCAGACTGAGCCCAAATCGAATAGGAGAAAAGGTGGAAAACAGAAAATGCAGACAGCGCAAAAGAACTTGGCAAGCGCAAAGGGCGAGGGAGCCCTGGCTCAATGTAACGTGCGCAAAGAAAAGCAGCATGGCAGCCAGGCCTAGGCCAACATAACAAGGCAGGCAACAAACCACAAGACAACTCATTGAAGTCCGCCTCACTGTGAAAGTAGTGTGGTGGATGTCAATGTGTCGTCTGCCCTAAAGCAGCTAAAATCCACCAAATTCATGCAGCTTGATGTCCTGTCCAACAAGAATTGATGACAAGCTGTGGGGATAGGATGGCCACATGCATTAACGTCTTTGTTCCATGATCATAGGGGACTTCTCCAGTTCCAGGAGACCCACAGTATGGTAAGCTTTTGGGACTGGGGAACAGCAAATAGCACAGTGGTCAAAGTAATGTGCAAGGTGCTGCTAATAGCCATGCACAGCCAAGAGAAAGTCTCAGTTGCCATACTTGGTCTATGGAGACTAGAGAGAGAATAACAAATATTGAGAAGTAGAAAGAAGATAGAAGAGAAGGTAGAGAGGAGAAGTTCTAAAAAAGGAAAAAAGATTAAGAGAAAGAAAGGAGAGTAAATATAAAAAGCAAGATAGAGCTGGAGAGACAGGCATGGAAAGATAGATGCAGCAGCAAATAGAAAGGGATAGCAGGGAAAAGGTTGAGAGAGGCAGCAGGGCAGAGATTGGGAGTGAATAGAGAAAGTAGGAGAGAGCCCGAAGAAATGAAATGATATGTACATGTAGACAAATGGTAATTGACGATTTTAAGTGAAATTTATAGCTTATCATGTTTTGGCAAATACACGTGGCCCAATGAGACTTCAAAGCACAATTTTTTACTTTATTTTCTAAAAGGGACCTTAGTGTAAGATCCAAAAACCACTTTGCATAGTGGTTTTTAAAATTCTGATAAGCTCTAACCATTGTTACTTGATCCACACTGCTTTTTGCATAGAGCTTAACAATGACACCCCCTTGTTATTTGTGACTATGTGTTCTTTGGGCGAAGTACTGACACCTTCTCTTTTAATGCATATCAGCCATGTCTACATATGTTGGTATAATCGCTGAAAAGTGCAACCTACTGGCTGAGAAGTTAAAGGTCTGTTAAAGAGGTGATTTCGCATTCTAGTGTACATTTAAATGTCTCTTAACTTTTTCATAACATGAATCTTGACTTTTATCTGGACCTGTAGTAAAGGCAAACAATCCCTCTGCAAGTAAATATTTTCAATTTCTAGAAAACATTGCAGGCTTCCATGCTTTCTACATTCACCACTCAGAAAAGTGCATTCTCGTCCAAGTAATGTTAGCCACATATTGGGTTCTTATGCAAGGGGTCTATTGCATGTGAAAGAGTAGAGAAGGTCCATAATTCTGGAAGCAGAGGACTCTGTAGAATCCAAATGAGAGGTACCATGGCAGTACCATCAAAGAGAGAAGTTATTATAGAGCAGAATCCTACTTGCAAACTGTGAAACCACCACTCAGAGTCTTTTGGCAGTGCTGCTGCCGGTGACCTCAGCCAGGCCATAGACCCCAAGTGGACCCATCATGGTCTCACACAATCACCTATCCTTTACCATGCCTACCTGCCTTGCGGGTCAATGTCTAACAAAGTTCTTCTTTTGTACAGCACCTTTGGCACAATCTGCCTATAACTATGAGGGGTATATGCCAATGTCAGACTGCTTCAAGTCTATGTAGTTTTTAATGGTGCTTTAATGAAATGTAATTGAAGTATCAATCTTTTGTCACCACCTTACAGTGAAATTAATTGTGGGACTTCCCCTGTAAAGTGACATCTAAATTCAATTTAGTTTTCACCATTGTTGCATCCCTAAAATGTTTAAAATACACTGTTCGCTACAAATTTTCTAATATGTTCTTGATGGATATATTCCAAGGTCTTTGTAAAGTTATTTTAAATTAGTGAAAAGTTAAATTAAAACTTCACTTAAAAAGTTGGTCGGAATTAGGAGACTCCACACTTTATGAAGCAGATGAAGTTTCCTAACTTTACTTGATATGAGGTTTATCCTTTCAGGCCTTCCAGGTGTGATGATTTCCTGATGCAGAATGTCCCGGCTAAGATATCCTCCGGCAAAATGTGAGTGTTGAGGTTGTACATCCAGCACTGCAGGTAAGGGTGAGGGAGGGAGGGCTCTGAGCTGAGCTTATTTTTCTTTTAATGAATCACACATAGCTTGAACAGTTTAGAAAATACACTAAGCTGCCAGTCAGCCTACTTTACTTTACAACCTTCTACCTTAAATCCCATGTAATTGATAGGATTTAATGCTGGATTGTAAAATGCTGATTGAGTGTCCTTTAATATATACCTCACAAAATCCATGTATTCCTCCACATAGAATCACATTGTGTGCACCCTGAATAACAAAACCTGAATATCAAAACCAGTATATCGATGACAGCATATCAAATCAAAAATATCAACAAGTAAGCATAGTTTTTCTGATCCTTATGCCACATATATGTACCTACGAAATATATATATTTTCCAGGTATGAAGATGTGGAGTTAGGAATAGTAAATCTATACTTCCCTACATGCACTTACCTTTAGATATTCTGTCCTTCATATTCTGGTACCTCGATGTTCTGAGAGAGTCAATATTTAGTAATACAACCAGTATTTGGGAAATAACGCACCTATGGAGCACAGCTTTAATGTTTGATCATAGCTGAGGGCTATGCCCCTCTAAAAATATACTTCTGGCTACGGGCCTGGCCTTAAAAACAGTTCAGATCTGTTCCAAGCTGAAAGCCAATGCTTGGGAACAATGGAGCTCAGGCTTTTTTGATTGAACAAGGCTGATCCTGATTGTTCAGGTCTATGATCCTGAAGATTTTTGGTCTGCGCTTGAAAGTGTTATTGTGGTGGGTTCAGGTCTGTGTGGGAAAGGGGAATGCCAGGCTTGTGCTAAGGGTTGTTTGCAGCCAATCACCTTCCATCGTTGTGTCCTCTGACTTGCTGAGCTCCTGTTCACTTGCGTGTTGTGACAACTGTGCTTCAATAAACAAGGTACTATGGTCCTATGCATAGAAGAGAATGTATCGCCTCATTCTATGAGATAGTGAAGACTTTCAAAGAGCCTGGTGCTCATATATGAGATAGCTTTATTGGCTATAACAAGGTAGACTTTGTTTAAAAGGACACTGAACTCTCACTCACACTACGTACCATGCTTCTTCATGGAGTTCTCTCCTCAGTGGTGTACAGTGTCCACAATGTGCTTACTGTGCAATCTTAGTTAGCCCTATGAAAGTGTGAGCTGCCTGTCGTTTTCATTATTAGGATAGATGGGCAGCAGTAGCACACAACTTGTCCTTGTAGCATGCATTACAAAGCCATGGCGGTGAGGAGAGTGAAAATCAGAAAACACAAAGTAGCATGAGGAATACGAGATTAAAAACAAAATTAGTGACATATTTGATACATACTTACTGCAATGAAAATGACTTGCCGTGGACTCATAAAAAATTGGGCCATCTGCTGACTGTGCATTAACTTTTCCAACTTTGTATATTCATATTAGCCACCATTAATCGGGCATCCACTAGGCGCACTTATCTGCTCCGTGGAGCGGATATGTGTGCCATGTAGCAGGAGTTGTCAAAATCTGTGAATGAATTGGGGGTGGGGGTACACAAAAATTGAACTGCTCGTGATCTCTTTGTTTGTTGGAGCACTATTGTTTATGAGGATGTAGTTTTGGCCTTTCATACCCTGTAATCCCGCCTTTTACCGAATTATACTGTGGCAACAGTGTCAAGGGCTGGTCTTGGGTGCGGACAGATAAGGAAGTTGCAGTAGAGACTACAGAATTACTATTCTGAAGGACAGTTTGATATGATATGGACAGGATGCATCACTGGGTTGAAAGGAGATGAGTCTTCTAAGATGTCTTCCGCAGATAGTCCTCTCATTAAGTTTTGAGCATTTAGTTCTGGAGGTTGTGGAAAATAGATGTGTTGTGGGATCTGAGACCATAAAGTATTTGGGTGTGGGGATCAGGGCCGGACTGCCCATAGCGTGCATCAGGCATTTCCCCAGGAGGCTAGAAGGGTGGGGCTGGTTTTGGAGCAGTGGGGGCTGGTTTTGTTGCTAGGGCAGGTTTTGCAGTGGTGCTGCAATATCGGACACCAGTAACAAAAGCAGCAGGCAAGCGTTTCCAGCCTCCCGTGGCCAGGCAGTGCTTCTCCAGGAGCTGGTCCGAGAAAATTGCCAAGGCTGCTTTGGATTCCCAGTCCGGCCCTGGTGGTGATGTAGTATAGGTAACAGGGGCACAGTAAAACCCCGCTTTAGTAGCTACAGCGGGGTGGAGTTCTTGATGGGCCTCTTCTGTCTGCAGCTCAGCAGAAAAAGGCTCATAATTACCGTGAAATGGTGGGTGGGTGATTACGTGAATGAAAGAAAGAATGGATGTGTGAGTGAGTGAAAGGGGGGATGGACGGGTGAGTGAAAGGGTAGATGGAGAGATGGCTGGATGAATGAGAGAAAGGATGAATGTAAGGATGGCTGGATGTATGGTGGATGGGTCGATGGACAGGTGACAGGGTGGATAGATGGTTGAGCAAAAGGGTGGATGGATGGCTGAGTGAAACGGTGGATAGATGAGTAAATGGATGGATGGATGGATGAACAGATGGATGGATGAATTCAAGGGTGAATGGATAGATAAGTGGATGGATGGGTGAAAGGGTGGATGGATGAGTGAAAGGATGGATGGCTCAGTGAAAGGGTGGATGGTGGATGGGTGGAAGGGATGTTGGATGGACAGGCAGATGGATTGATGTGCGAAAGAGTGAATGAATGGATGGATGGGTGAAAGGGTGGATGAATGCGTGAAAGGATGGATGGCTGAGTGAAAGGGAGAATGGATGGATGGATGGAGTGAAAGGGTGGGTGGATGGATGAGCGAAAGGATGTATGGATGAGTGATATAGTAGCTGGAGGGATGGATGACCAAAAGGGTGGATGGAGGGATGGATGACTGAAAGAATGGATGGATGGATTGATGGATGGATGGATGGATGTATGGATGGATGGATGGATGGATAGGTTTGGAGATGGATAGTTTTGGCTATGGATTGGTGAACAGATGGATGGACTGGCAGAATGGTGGAAGACTGAATGATGGATGAAAGAATAAATGGATGGCAGAATGTAAAGGTGAAATGGTGGATATCAGTAGGTGGATGGAAGGAAGAAAGGAAGAATGGATAAATGCTTAAATGGAAGAGACAAGAGAGCTCTTCTGGGGAGGGTGACGATGACTTGCTTCGGTTGCTTGGTGCTAACAAGCTTTGGTTCAAAGTGGGGGGTATTTTAATCTTCTGGCTACTCCCTTGATAGGTAAAAGTGAGTGGAGGCATTCTATGAGGACTTGAAGTTTGTGTGCAGTTGACCTTACAGGAGCAGGCGTAATGGAGGTGAGGGTTCAGGAACAAAGTCTGTGGGAGGAGAATGCTTGTGAGAGACACATGGAGAGCATGGTTGTCAGACTTTAGCCCTTAGAGTATGCCAGACAAGGTACTGTGTAATAAAAGTGGAAAGGTAATCTGTCCTCCAAAACATCAGTCCACCCACTCTATTATTAGTTGGATAGAGCTCCATGTCTCCACTGGCAAAGCCTCCCTGGTTCTGCTGGTGGAACACATTGTCCAATAGCCGTTGGATATTCGACCATCTATCCATAGATTTCAGAGCATCCACCTCTTTAGGAAGGATATTCTGACATCATTCTCTCCTGTTGGGGACTGACAGGAAAAGCCTGACAGTCCAGACGAGGAAAAAATGAGACTGACTCCACACACTGGGAAAAAACTCCCAGCATGTCAGGGCCATTAGGTTTTTATATTTTCAAAAATAAACTCCTATTTAGGGAGTCTTTTTGAAAAGCAAAACACTTTGCTAAATGACTGCAAAAACCATGGCAGATTCAACAAAGCTAAAGTGCCTTCAGTGGAGCCACAATGGTGACAGCTCCTCTGGAGGCACAGAGATCTCTACCAGGCATTCAGAGATCTACAAAAATTGCATTAATTCATTCACAGTCAACCAGCAGTGTGTTTGAGTTGATGGCCTCTGTCAATCAGGGGGAAAGGAAGGCCACCTGCCAAACCTTAGACAAGGTCTTTTGTATCATCTCATACAGGTGATCCAGCTTCATTTTGATGTTAAACAGTTCATTTGGAGCGGTGGGGGTGTATAAGAGATTTGTGCTGTACAGAGTAGAAAGTGGCTGTAATAAAGTATAAGGTGAGTAATCACACCTCTCACATAAATCACGACGACTGGTGGTCAAGAAGTAACAGTTTGTGTGCTGCTGTTCTTGTGTAGCTGAACTGGTCCTGGAGTTTGGTTGACAGAGGGGTGCTGTGTTGAGGTAATGTGGTTGCTACATGGAGGGTTTTGGGCTTGGTCTCTTAAAAGTAGTTCTGTGTTTGTCATTGTTGGAGGAGCTTTATTCTGGGTCGTGGTCTGAAATATGTAGATCTGGACTTGGATTTTGTTGTCTGCTTCAACTCCCTCAGGCGTGTCTTGGTGACATTGCGAAGATGGGGGGAGTGGGCTAGTGGTGCCGTACCGAGCAGACATAATAGACATGGTATCAGTCTAAATGTCCTAGGCTTGGAAGAAGCTTTTAAGACTTTCATTATCAAAGCATATGGGGAAAATATGGAGGTTGATATTCACGGATTAGATCATGACAATCCAATGTTCATGCAGACTGGTGTGTAGTTCATCTTTCTTAATATGGAAAATTGAGATGGTATGGGTTTTTTTCCTCAGAAGATTTATGCCCTTTAGGGCAAAGAAGAAAAAGCATCATGTATTGCTCCCAGAGGTATAATCTTAGCACAAAAAGAGTATGTCAGGTGTGATGGAGCCCAGGTTAAAAACTTTTATTTAATACTGATTAAGGACTCTACGTTTATAGTATTGGAGGTGGTGTTGAATGGGTGAGAGATGTTGTTACCTCCACAGTGGAGTCTGATCAGCTATAAAGTACTCTTTGTTTTAGGTTAAGTGCAATAATAAGATCACGTGAAAAATTTGTCAGCCATTGATCTTCAAAAGAAGATGTATTATGGGACAGCAGCATTATGCAGCCTGCATATCATTCGGTACAGAGAAACATTTTTGATGTTTGCTATTAAATATGTATACTTCAACACCATTTTCTCCGAGCTAAATGTGCAGCATAATTCATGCGAAATGTGCAACTTTCACCACAAAAAGTGTTACATTTTTTGCAAATTTTGTGAAATTGTGAGAATTTTCTATAAGCTCAGCAATGTTTGCAAAAGTAAAATCTTCGACCTTTGCACCCTGTAAAATTATGGAACATCACACAAGCAAAGCTTAGTCCTTTCTGGATGATTATGTCCATGGTTTATATAGAGTGTGTGAAACAGGAAAGAGGTCTAACTGCTGTTAAGCCTTGTGGGTCCGCTTTACTCTATTGGCTGTACTGCTAGTAAAATGCTTCATATCTTAGTTCAACAAGGATATTGACTTATAGTACTAGGTATACTTTGCTTCTTTTCCTGATATGATAATAAAAAAATGTAAGATTTTGCAGTCCTATAACTCATTACAAGGGACGCTCAAAGTGAAAGCCAACGCAAATGGAGTTTGCACCCTTTTTTACAGATTATGGATATTATAGGTTACGTGCAAATTGTCCCTCAAACTGGGTTTTTCCTTGGGTTATACTGAGCAGGGGTATATGCTGTACAAACATAGGGGCCTATTCACGAAGGAAATCGTCGGGTGCAGATTTCTACGCACAGAGATTTCTGCTTACGACTCATTGGAGCTAGACACACTGATGGAATTCACCAATTCCAAATGTAATTATCTGCTTAGTAGTAGAATTGCAATTCCCCACTCCCTAATATGAGCGGGTGAAGATCCCCTTCAACATAAATTAGATCAGGAAAGTTACTACTAGTAACTTTACAGTCAAGTTTCTACTATTCACATGTTTGAGGTAATCGTTGCCGTAAGGATAAAGATCTTCTAAACTCCAGGATACCTATTTACAAAGGGACATTTTCATTTGGAGATCTCTTGATGCATAGATGTCTGCATACCCCTACAAAGAGATCTCCGAACAGATGTTTTTCATCAATTTTGGGTTGAAATCTCCACCTAGTTACATGTCCTCACTTCATTACATCAGGGGGGAGCTCTCCTACTGCAGAAACTATGACTGTAAAGTTACGGCTACTAGTACTAGTCACTTCATGATTGGATTTCTACTATACACCAGTTTGGGAAATTTGCAGCTATAGGGGCCAATACCTCTGAATTAAAGAGTGTAGGAGAACACAATAAACCTGACGTCAGTCAAAAACACCTGGCACACATTAAGATTAAAAAAATTAATCCATTTTATACTCTAAGCTCTGCCCTCTTCACCTTGGACTATGTGACCCTGTGGGCAACAGGAAACACAGCCATCCTCCAGGAAGCAGACCACAATACTCAAGAGGAAGAGGGACTTAATTGAGAGGGAGGCAGACCAAATAGTTATCTTTGCTGTTGATCATTAGAGTAAACTACATAATCTGCCTGCATACACCCTCAATGGTGCAGATGAGAGCTCCATTTGGCAGGAGTTGACAGTCTCTCTCAATGGATTGGGGTGGAGCTACACAATGTGGGGAACTCAGGAAAAGTTATCAGGTGAGAGGAGGTGGGCGAAGGAGAAATTCTCCATGATACACGTGACAAAGTCTATTTCTGGAGGAAAATAAGTAAATATGCTCTCCACCATGCACCCTGATGTGCTATTTGGCTTAACTGTTCCAGTGCATTCCAATAAAAGGCCTCATAAGAAAATAGATACCTCTGTTTTTAGTTTATTGTCCTAATCCACACTCATGTCCCCTAATACTACAAACAGACACAAATCTCACATTTCTCGCACACACACTGCTTTTTGCAATATAAAATATACTTAAAATTATTAATTGATGGGCTGATCATTACATCTTAATTATTCTTAAACATATCCCCTTTCAAGTGCATTGGTAGCATCTGGTGCAGCATGTGTACCATGTACAGTGGCAGGATGACAACTAGCCAGGTGTCTGAACGCATCCCACTTATGCGTCCTAAACAGGCCCACTCGCAGCTTTAAATCCATCAGCAGGCGAGGGGTAGGTGACACACAGATACAACTCAGCCCAAGCGTGGCAGAATATAATGGTGGGACTGTTTGAGATAGCAACATGATTTTTGTTCCTGTACTTACCCATTGGGAGAGATGGCTCATTGTGGCTGGCGAGCCCGTCAGTGCTCGACTATTTGGAACTTTGAATGCTAACGTGAGTCCTACCCTCACGCTTCACGGAGGCACCCGCCGCGACTTGGGCAGCTGCAGGTGGGACTGTTTTGGACTCAAATTGTAATGCTGCCAGAACCACCGATGAAAGATTACCTCATCTACCAAATGGTCGTGAGATATGCAAACTCATGGCATTTAGTAAAGTGACTGATGCCTGCAGACACGGTATTCTACCTTTACTACGCGGTCATTACTTCGTATTACCATTACTGCGCATATTTTAGTTCGCAGATGCCATTACTTAGCATGCATTTACTTAGCATGCATTTACTACGCATGTTCCATTACTTAGCATGCACTTACTACGCATAATGGAGTTACTGTGCAAATTAAAGTTTTGGGGTACAGGGGTATTTTTAGGGGTCAGGGTGGGTTAGGGTTTTGGGGTACTGGGGTAATTTTAGGGGTCATGGTTGGTTAGGGTTTTGGGGTGTAGGGGGTAATTTTAGGGTTCAGGGTGCATTTAGGTTTTGGGGTACTGGGGTATTTTTAGGGGTCAGGGTGGGTTAGGGTTTTGGGGTGTAGGGGGTATTTTTAGGGTTCAGGGTGCATTTAAGGTTTTGGGGTGCTGGGGTATTTTTGGGGATCAGGGTGCGTTTAGGTTTTGGGGTGCTGGGGCAATTTTAGGGGTCAGGGTTGGTTAGGGTTTTGGGGTGTACGGGGTAATTTTAGGGTTCAGGGTGCATTTAGGTTTTGGGGTACTGGGCTATTTTTAGGGGTCAGGGTGGGTTAGGGTTTTGGGGTGCATGGGGTATTTTGAGGGTTCAGGGTGCGTTTAAGGTTTTGGGGTGCTGGAGTAGTTTTGGGGTTCAGGGTGCGTTTAGGTTTTGGGGTACAGGGGTATTTTTAGGGGTCAGGGTGGGTTAGGGTTTTGGGGTGTAGGGGGTATTTTTAGGGTTCAGGGTGCATTTAAGGTTTTGGGGTGCTGGGGTATTTTGGTGGTTCAGGGTGCGTTTAGGTTTTGGGGTACAGGGGTATTTTTAGGGGTCAGGGTGGGTTAGGGTTTTGGGGTGTAGGGGGTATTTTTAGGGTTCAGGGTGCGTTTAAGGTTATGGGGTGCTGGGGTATTTTTGGGGTTCAGGGTGCGTTTAGGTTTTGGGGTGCTGGGATATTTTTAGGGGTCAGAGTGAGATAGGGGTTTGGGGTGTAGGGGGTATTTTTAGGGGTCAGGGTGCATTTAGGTTTTGGGGTACTGGGGTATTTTTAGGGGTCAGGGTGGGTTAGGGTTTTGGGGTGCATGGTGTATTTTGAGGGTTCAGGGTGCATTTAAGGTTTTGGGGTGCTGGGGTATTTTTGGGGTTCAGGGTGCGTTTAGGTTTTGGGGTGCTGGGATATTTTTAGCGGTCTGGATGAGATAGGGGTTTGGGGTGAAGGGGGTATTTTTAGGGTTCAGGGTGCGTGCCAGGGGATAG
Source organism: Calotriton arnoldi (assembly GCA_963921515.1). Classification (NCBI taxonomy): domain Eukaryota; kingdom Metazoa; phylum Chordata; class Amphibia; order Caudata; family Salamandridae; genus Calotriton; species Calotriton arnoldi. The sequence goes on from CAWUFW010000510.1 coordinate 2,269,085, forward strand.
GCAACTATTACGATTAATTTATTGTTTTAAAGTACCAATAACGCGTTGTAACGGTATGCGTAATAAATTGCGAAGTAAAAGCATTTTTAATGTATTTGTATATATTTGCGAAGTAAAAGCATGCACACTAAAATCATGCGTAGTAATGGTATTTGCGAAGTAAAAACTTCTAAGTAAATACCTGCGGAGTAACGGTATGCTAAGTAACATCATATATTCCTCTTGGCTTTAAATCCATCAGCAGGCGAGGGGTAGGTTGCACACAGATACAACTCAGCCCAAGCGTGGCAGGATACAATGGTGGTACTGTTTGATTTGGCAACATGATGTTTGGTCCGGTACTTACCCATAGTGAGAGATGGCTTATTGTGGCAGTCGAGCCTACATGTTGTAAATTGTGATCATAGGTACTGGTACTTTGCCGGTTGAACATAGCGACTGAAATGAACACGAAGTGATCGCAGTCCTGTTTAATTGGCCACGATTTTAATTCCATCAATGAGGAGGGTGTATATGTTATTTAAACAAACGTAATACTGTGTGCTTCAGATACACATTTTGGTGCATTGAGGAAGGCATTATCGCTGAAATGCGTCTGCAAATAAATGTATTTTAATTGATACCCGTGAGTGCTCCATATTGGGAACTTTGAATGTTAACGTGAGTCCTACCCTCATGCTTCACGGAGGCACCCGCCGTGAGTTCATCAGCTACAAGTGGGATGGTTTTAGACTTAAATTGTACTGCTGCCAGAACCACCGATGAAAGATTACCCCATCAAAGAAATGGTTGTGAGTTATGCAAACTCATGGCATTTAGTAAAGTGACTGATGCCTGCGGACACATCTTGGCTTTAAATCCATCGGCAGGCGAAGGGTAGGTGGCACACAGATACAACTCAGCCCAAGCATGGCAGGATATAATGGTGGGACTGTTTGAGATGGCAATATGATTTTTGTTCCGGTACTTACCCACTGGGAGAGATGGCTCATTGTGGCAGTCGAGCCTAAATGTTGTGAATTGTGATCATAGGTACTGGTACTTTGCCGCATGAACATAGCAGCCGAAACAAACACGAAGTGATCGCAGTCCTGTTTCATTGGCCACGATTTTAATTCTGCCAATGAGGAGGGCACATGTGTTATTTAAACAAGCATAATACTGTGTGCTTCAGATACATTTTAGTGCATTGAGGAAGGAATTATCGCAGAAACCCGTATGCTGATAAATTTATTTTAATTGATAACTTGTGAGTGCTCCGTATTTGGAACTTTGAAAAAAAAAAAATATGTATATATATATATATATATATATATATATATATATATATATAATATACAAAAAGAGTTGCCTCTAGGTGGGATGCACTCCCAGGTGGAAATTACGCCAAAGCAAGGGCACACGCCATGAACAAAGTCCTTTTCTGGTTTCCTGCCAGACGCGTTTCGGGCCAACGCCCTCTTCAGTGGCAGACCATGCGGCGTGCGGCAACCACCAGTAAATCCCCGTAATAATTATGCTCAGGTGAACCACCTGAAGCAATGCTTCCTGGTACTGGTGGTTCAGTAAAACCCAAGTGGGTCGCCGCTGGCACTCACATTCAAAAATGTCTTTAAAAGGATTGCCAAATTTCGCGCCGGCACCCCTGCATATAACAGGCACCTCCTGTTCCACAGTTAGCTGCTCCAATAAAGCAGCCGCGGACCCGCAAGTGTTTCGCGGTGGTGCAATCCCGCAACCAGGCAGGCCGCTGTACAAAATACAAAGAGAGTTGCCTCTAGGTGGGATGCACTCCCAGGTGGAAATTACGCCAAAGCAAGGGCACACGCCATGAACAAAGTCCTTTTCTGGTTTCCTGCCAGACGCGTTTCGGGCCAACGCCCTCTTCAGTGGCAGACCATGCGGCGTGCGGCAACCACCAGTAAATCCCCGTAATAATTATGCTCAGGTGAACAACCTGAAGCAATGCTTGCTGGGACTGGTGGTTCAGTAAAACCCAAGTGGGTCGCCGCTGGCACTCACATTCAAAAATGTCTTTAAAAGGATTGCCAAATTTCGCGCCGGCACCCCTGCATATAACAGGCACCTCCTGTTCCACAGTTAGCTGCTCCAATAAAGCAGCCGCGGACCCGCAAGTGTTTCGCGGTGGTGCAATCCCGCGACCAGGCAGACCGCTGTACAAAATACAAAAAGAGTTGCCTCTAGGTGGGATGCACTCCCAGGTGGAAATTACGCCAAAGCAGGGGCACACGCCATGAACAAAGTCCTTTTCTGGTTTCCTTCCAGACGCGTTTCGGGCCAACGCCCTCTTCAGTGGCGGACCATGCAGCGTGCGGCAACCACCAGTAAATCCCCGTAATAATTATGCTCAGGTGAACCACCTGAAGCAATGCTTCCTGGGACTGGTGGTTCAGTAAAACCCAAGTGGGTCGCCGCTGGCACTCACATTCAAAAATGTCTTTAAAAGGATTGCCAAATTTCGCGCCGGCACCCCTGCATATAACAGGCACCTCCTGTTCCACAGTTAGCTGCTCCAATAAAGCAGCCGCGGACCCGCAAGTGTTTCGCGGTGGTGCAATCCCGCGACCAGGCAGGCCGCTGTACAAAATACAAAAAGAGTTGCCTCTAGGTGGGATGCACGCCCAGGTGAAAATTACGCCAAAGCAAGGGCACACGCCATGAACAAAGTCCTTTTCTGGTTTCCTGCCAGACGCCTTTCGGGCCAACGCCCTCTTCAGTGGCAGACCATGCGGCGTGCGGCAACCACCAGTAAATCCCCGTAATAATTATGCTCAGGTGAACCACCTGAAGCAATGCTTCCTGGGACTAGTGGTTCAGTAAAACCCAAGTGGGTCGCCGCTGGCACTCACATTCAAAAATGTCTTTAAAAGGATTGCCAAATTTCGCGCCGGCACCCTTGCATATAACAGGCACCTCCTGTTCCACAGTTAGCTGCTCCAATAAAGCAGCCGCGGACCCGCAAGTGTTTCGCGGTGGTGCAATCCCGCGACCAGGCAGGCCGCTGTACAAAATACAAAAGAGTTGCCTCTAGGTGGGATGCACTCCCAGGTGGAAATTACGCCAAAGCAAGGGCACACGCCATGAACAAAGTCCTTTTCTGGTTTCCTGCCAGACGCGTTTCGGGCCAACGCCCTCTTCAGTGGCAGACCATGCGGCGTGCGGCAACCACCAGTAAATCCCCGTAATAATTATGCTCAGGTGAACCACCTGAAGCAATGCTTCCTGGGACTGGTGGTTCAGTAAAACCCAAGTGGGTCGCCGCTGGCACTCACATTCAAAAATGTCTTTAAAAGGATTGCCAAATTTCGCGCCGGCACCCCTGCATATAACAGGCACCTCCTGTTCCACAGTTAGCTGCGCCAATAAAGCAGCCGCGGACCAGCAAGTGTTTCGCGGTGGTGCAATCCCGCGACTAGGCCGGCCGCTGTACAAAATACAAAAAGAGTTGCCTCTAGGTGGGATGCACTCCCAGGTGGAAATTACGCCAAAGCAAGGGCACACGCCATGAACAAAGTCCTTTTCTGGTTTCCTGCCAGACGCGTTTCGGGCCAACGCCCTCTTCAGTGGCAGACCATGCGGCGTGCGGCAACCACCAGTAAATCCCCGTAATAATTATGCTCAGGTGAACCACCTGAAGCAATGCTTCCTGGGACTGGTGGTTCAGTAAAACCCAAGTGGGTCGCCGCTGGCACTCACATTCAAAAATGTCTTTAAAAGGATTGCCAAATTTCACGCCGGCACCCCTGCATATAACAGGCACCTCCTGTTCCACAGTTAGCTGCTCCAATAAAGCAGCCGCGGACCCGCAAGTGTTTCGCGGTGGTGCAATCCCGCGACCAGGCAGGCCGCTGTACAAAATACAAAAAGAGTTGCCTCTAGGTGGGATGCACTCCCAGGTGGAAATTACGCCAAAGCAAGGGCACACGCCATGAACAAAGTCCTTTTCTGGTTTCCTGCCAGACGCGTTTCAGGCCAACGCCCTCTTCAGTGGCAGACCATGCGGCGTGCGGCAACCACCAGTAAATCCCCGTAATAATTATGCTCAGGTGAACCACCTGAAGCAATGTTTCCTGGGACTGGTGGTTCAGTAAAACCCAAGTGGGTCGCCGCTGGCACTCACATTCAAAAATGTCTTTAAAAGGATTGCCAAATTTCGCGCCGGCACCCCTGCATATAACAGGCACCTCCTGTTCCACAGTTAGCTGCTCCAATAAAGCAGCCGCGGACCCGCAAGTGTTTCGCGGTGGTGCCATCCCGCGACCAGGCAGGCCGCTGTACAAAATACAAAAAGAGTTGCCTCTAGGTGGGATGCACTCCCAGGTGAAAATTACGCCAAAGCAAGGGCACACGCCATGAACAAAGTCCTTTTCTGGTTTCCTGCCAGACACGTTTCGGGCCAACGCCCTCTTCAGTGGCAGACCATGCGGCGTGCGGCAACCACCAGTAAATCCCCGTAATAATTATGCTCAGGTGAACCACCTGAAGCAATGCTTCCTGGGACTGGTGGTTCAGTAAAACCCAAGTGGGTCGCCGCCGGCACTCACATTCAAAAATGTCTTTAAAAGGATTGCCAAATTTCGCGCCGGCACCCCTGCATATAACAGGCACCTCCTGTTCCACAGTTAGCTGCTCCAATAAAGCAGCTGCAGACTCGCAAGTGTTTCGCGGTGGTGCAATCCTGGACCAGGCAGGCCGCTGTACAAAATACAAAAGAGTTGCCTCTAGGTGGGATGCACTCCCAGTGCATCCCACCTAGAGGCAACTCTTTTGTATTTTGTACAGCGGCCTGCCTGGTCGTGGATTGCACCACCGCGAAACACTTGCGGGTCCGCGGCTGCTTTATTGGAGCAGCTAACTGTGGAACAGGAGGTGCTTGTTGTTAGACTTGGCACCATTGGCGTGGGTCTCCCTTCCATTTTTTTTGCTGTTGCCTCTTATGTTTTGCTGGTTTTAGATGCTTTTGGGCACTGTGCCACTGCTGTTCAGTGCCACAGTGCAAGTGCTCCCTACTGCAAATTGATGTATGGATTAGTGACTCCATGATTGGATGATTGGTTTACTTGTCAGTCCCTAGTACAGTGCACGGAGTGTGCCCAGGGCTTGTAAATCCAATGCTGCTGGTGGGCTTGCAGCACTGGTTGTGCCACCCACAGAAGCAGCTTGTAAATGTGTCTCAGGCCTGCCATTGCAGAGCCTGTGTGCAGTCTGTGACTGCCATGTCGACTTGGCAAGTGCAGCCACTTGCCAGTCCCTAAACCTTCCCTTATCTTCATATCAGACACCCCTAAGGTAGGCCCAAGGGCAGGGTGCATTGTAAGTATAAGGTAGGACATGCCCTGGTGTGTGTGGCATGTCCTGATAGTGAATTACAGCCATTTTCGTTTTTCACTATTGCAAGGCTACCTGCTCCCCATAGGCCAGAATGGGCAGACTGACTATTACACTTTATAGTCAGAACTGACCCAGGGAACATGGTAGAAAAACGAATTTAGTATGCCTGAACTCAGAATGATAAAATACATCTTTTAGTGAAGTTGGTTTTAACATTCTGTGTTTGAAAATACCACTTTTAGAAAGTGGGTATTTTCTTGCCTAAACTTCCAAGCCTGCCTCTGCTAGGTTGTGTATTCCTTGTCTAGAGATTGAGTGACAGGGGCTGGGGTGGCTACAGGAGACAGGGTGAGTCAGCACAGGGCTGAATAGGAAGGTCTGCATCCAGAGTGGAGGGAGGAGTTGCACCTGGGTCTGAATAGGGCTGTGCCTGCCTTCCACAATGCTGGCTCCACCTCCTGCCGGGCGTCTGATGGCTCTGCCCCTCACTCACAAAGGAAAGAAGGAGTCAGAAAAACAAAGTGCTCCAGGACTGACCAGAACTGGTTTTGGACTAGGCAGAGGCCTCTCTGCCTTCAGAGAACAAAGGAAAACTGTGTATAAAAAGGGGACCCAGACCCCTAGGAAATTAGATCACTTCTGGGAAATCAAGAAACCTGTTGCCAAGGAGAAGAACCGGAGAAGCTGAAGGAGGAGTACTGCCCCTGTGCTGTTTTGCTGATTGGGGTTGGCCTGCAGTGGTTGCTTTCTGCCAAGGACAGGAGAAAAGACTTTGCTGTGCTTTGTCATCTTGAAGAAGGGAATCTCCAAGGGCTTGAACTGAGCTTGCCTCCTGCCTGAAGTCACAGGGACACAAAGACTTCACCCCTTCTGTTTGCCTGCATCTGGAACTGCTGTTTTAGCTGCTAACAGAGGGAAATTGCAACACCGACGCCGGCGAGCGACGCCGTAACCTGCACCGAAGCCGTGGGCACCGCTCGTGAAGAGCACGACGCACCGCCCGACTTGCACCGTAGGCCCGACGCCTGCCGACGCCGTGCGACATCGACTCCGAAGCCGTCATCGAGGCCGCTGCCTGCACCGGAGCCGAGGACACCGCTCGTGACGCTCACGACGCACCGTCCCGACTCGCACCGCAGCCCCGACTTCACCGACGCCAGGGCTTCATCATCGCGGAGCCGATCCTCGACGTGGGTGACCCCGAATCCATCGACACCGCACCATCGTAAGGAACCGACGCCTCGCCGCCATCCGTGACGTCACCTCCCGACACAGTAAGGAACCGACGCCTCACCTCCCTGCGCTGCAGTAAGGAACCGAGACATCACCTCCCTGGGGTCGTAAGGAACCGGCGCCGCCGGCGCCAACGAAGCATCACCTCCCGACGCCGTGCACCGTCTTTGTTTTCATCGAATTCCAGGTACTGTTCTTTGTGGGTCTGCTCGACTCCGGGCCCGACGCCGCGCACCTCGCGGTCGGCGCCGTACTTTGGGATTTCCACCGGTCACGACGTCGTGATAACTCCAAGTGGAGTTATTTGTTGCTACAAGCTTTATTTTGATTGACTATCCTATTTTTGAAGATAACGTGAACTGTCTCTATCATTTTAAGTCTATTTTTGAGTACTGTATTGTGGATTTTTGCTATTGGGTCTTGTGATAAGTCTATATAAAGATTACTTATTTTTACATAAACAACCTGTGTGGTGTCCATCTGTAGTGTTTTCACTGTATTACTGTATGTGGTCACAAATGCTTTACACACTGCCTCTGAGATAAGCCTGTCTGCTCGTGCCAAGCTACCAGGGGGTGAGCAGGGGTTATTTTAGGAGTGTTTCCCCTTATCCTGACTAGAAGCAAGGGTCCCTATTTGGACAAAGGTGCAAACCATTGCCAACTAGAGACCCCCAGTTCTAACATTGGTGGTCAGCGGTGAGGATTTGGACTTGCATTTGTGATTCATATACAGTGATTGGTGTACACTACTAGTGAGTGCAGACCAATACGCGACCACATACCTTTTGATAGGACTTTTTTTCCTTGGAACCTTTATTTTTGTTGAGAACTGCCAATTTTCACCATGAGCAAAAAGGATCCATTGCACCTGCAGATATTGAATTTGAAGAAGATAGGGTTGATACCTACACTGTGACAGAACTCAAAGCTGTTTGCAAAAAGTTTAAAATCTCTATGAGAGGCCTCACCAGGAAGGAGGAGTTTCACAAGGCACTGAGAGCCTGGTTGGAAGCACGGAATGCCAGTGGGCAGTCCGAGGAGCCTGTGGAGGAGGCAGAGAATTTAGATGGGCAGCTTGAGGGGCCATTGGGCTTAACTGGGAGGAGAGCGCCTTCCAGGGAGGGCAGCAGTGTTTCTCAAAAGGGCCTGTCTCCAGAGGAGCTGGAGGACAGGGACAAAAGCAGGATGCATGAAATGGAGATGGCCAAACTGAAACAGGGAAGCCATGATAGCCTTGAGCATAAGAAATTGGAGTTAGAAAGTAAGAGGTTGGCTATGGAAGAAAAGAAGATGCTTTTAGAGCATGAGAGAGTGGTGAGGGAGCTAGAGCTAAAGGCTAGGAGCCTAGAAATCACTCCCTCTGGTGGCAGCACACCTCCAGTACCTGTAGAAAGTAGAGTGTACATCCCCAAGGAGGTTATTAAGGATTTCATGAAGGGGAGGACATTGGGCAATGGTTTAAAGCATATGAGATCGCCATGACATCACACCGGGTCCCTGAGAAGGATTGGGGAGCGGGGTTGTGGGGCCGCTTTGCAGGTGAGGGAAGGGAAACCTTGCTAGCCTTGCCCACAGTGGATCAGATGTCCTATGCCCACCTGAAGGAAGCTTTAGTGGCAAGGTATGGGTTAACTCCAGAGCTTTATAGACAGAAGTTTAGGAACTGCAAAAAGCTGGAGTCTAGTACCTGGGTGGAGTATGTGTCTTATTTTTGCAGAGCATTGGATGGATGGGTGAAGGGTAGCAAAGTAAATGACTTGCAGGAGTTCTATGATTTAATTGCATGGGAGCACTTGTCCAGTAGTTGTTTTCCAGAGCTACGCCAGCACCTAGTTGACAGTAAGCTAACTAATCCTAGAAAGCTTGCTGAAGAGGCGGACCGCTGGGTCAGTACCCGGGTCCACAAGGGTCTTGTGGGAGACTCCGCCAAAGGTGGGCAGGGTCCCCAGCAGAAGAGTGGGGGGACAAGGGTAAACAGAAGGAGTTCCAAAAAGGGCCCCAAAGTAAACCCCAAGGAAACCAAGGTAAGGGTTCCCAGCCTCCCACTGAGAAAAGACCATGGGTCCCAACAGATAAGTCTGTTCAGAAGGGGCCCAAAGCATGTTTTAGTTGTGGTCAGGTGGGTCACTTTGTAGGAAGTCCCAAGTGCCCCAATACCGTGACCACTGCACCCACTGGTGCACCACCCCGGCAGATGGCTAGTGTAGCCCTGGGGGAGGAGTTGGGTGCCCAAGGTGGGTGGGGTCCCGCAGAGATGTCCCTGGTCTCTTTAGGAGACAGTGAGATGGTCCCTAGGACCCAGCTGCCTGATAACACTAAGAAATACAGGCAGTGGGTGACCATCAATGGCCATAGGGTGGAGGCTCTGAGAGACACCGGTGCCAGTGTGACAGCTGTCAGTTGTCGGCTGGTGTCTGAAGAGCAGGTGGTCCCCAACGTATTCTACCCGGTAGTTGCCGCTGACAACTCAGAGAGCCACTGCAAGGTGGCCCAGGTTCCCTTTGAGTGGGGGGTCTCAGGTATCCTTCAAGTAGCTGTGAGGCCAGCCATGCCTGTTGACTGTCTGCTAGGCAATGATTTGGAGAGCTCCCCTTGGGCGAAGGTGGAGCGGAGGTCTCATTTGGAGATGTTGGGTCTGCCAGAGTGGGCGTGTGTGACCACTCGGTCAATGGCAGCCGGTAAGGGTATTCAAGAGGACCTGGAGCCTGGAAGAAGGGCCCAGGTGCCTGCCTTAAAGAGAGGAGGCAGGGGGCGCGGGAAACCGGCCCCCGAAGTTCCCACGGTCCAGGAGGAGGCAGACCTTGAGGGGGATGCCCTGGAGCCTACAGGGGAACAAGTGGCTGAACTGGGGGACCTGCCTGAGCTGACCCATTGGCAGCAGGAGGGAGGCCCCTCCAGGGAAGAATTCTGCGAGGAGCAGAAGAAGTGCCCTTCTCTTGAGGGCTTGCGGCAACAGGCTGTAAGCCAGGCAGCAGGTGATCGGTCTGGATCACACTGGATCTATTGGGAGAATAGTCTCCTGTATAGTGAGCCTAAGGTTGCTGAGCCTGGGTCAGCCCGTGTGCTGGTGGTACCCCAGCGCTTCAGAGCCTTCCTACTGGGTCTGGCTCATGATGTGCCTTTAGCAGGACATTTGGGGCAAGACAAGACCTTTCAAAGGCTTGTCACCCACTTTCATTGGCCCCAAATGCGCAAGAGTTCAGATACTCATTGCAGGACCTGTCAGACTTGCCAGGCAAGTGGTAAGAGTGGGAGGAAGCACAAGGCTCCTCTCCAACCTTTCCCTGTTGTCAGCACCCCTTTGAGAGGGTGGGTATTGACATTGTGGGGCCTCTGGATCCCAAGACAGCCATGGGCAACAGGTTCATCCTGGTCTTGGTGGACCATGCCACCCGGTACCCGGAAGCCATCCCTCTTCGGACAGTGACGGCCCCCGTGGTGGGACGTGCACTGATGGGGATTTTCTCCCGTGTGGGGTTCCCCAAGGAGGTGGTGTCTGACCGTGGTACTAACTTCATTTCCAAGTATATGAAGTCCCTGTGGCAGGAGTGTGGTGTAACCTATAAGTTCACCACTCCTTACCACCCCCAAGGTAATGGGCTGGTTGAGAGATTCAACCGGACCCTTAAAGGCATGATTATGGGTCTGGAAGAACCCATGAGGCGTAAGTGGGACGTCCTCTTGCCATGCCTGCTCTTTGCTTACAGAGAGGTGCCCCAGAAGTCCTTAGGGTTCAGTCCCTTTGAACTGCTGTACGGCCATCCTGTAAGAGGACCTCTGAGTCTGGTCAAGGAAGGCTGGGAGAAAGCTCCCAGGAAAACTCCCCAGGATGTATTTAGTTACATGCTGGCCTTCAGGAACCAGACTCGGCGTTTCAGACAACTCGCTGAGGCGAATCTGGAAGCCAGCCAGGAAGAGATGAAACGTTGGCATGATCAGAACGCCACTCTGATCGAGTTTCAGCCTGGACAAAAGGTTTGGGTCATGGCCCCAGTGGAGCCCTGTGCGCTCCAGGATAAGTGGACCGGACCATTTGAGGTGGTGGAGCGCAAGAGTGATGTCACCTACTTGGTGGACTTGCAGTCTCCCAGGAACCCCTTGCGGGTCCTGCATGTGAACCGCCTGAAGCCCCACTTTGAGAGGTCTGAAGTGGGCATGCTCTTAGCAACAGATGCTGGGATGGAAGAGGAGACTGAACCTCTTCCTGATCTCCTGTATGCAAAAGAGCAAGATGGGTCAGTGGATGGTGTGAACCTCTCTCCCACCCTGACCCCGGAGCAGCAGAATGACTGTCGCCAACTGTTGGGACAGTTTTCTGATCTGTTCTCCCTGACTCCCAGTATCACTGAATGGTGCATCCATGATGTGGACACTGGGGACAGTCCTCCTGTAAAGCACAAAACTTACAGAGTGACTGACAGGGTGAGAGCTTGCATCAAGGAGGAGGTCTCCAAGATGTTTGCCTTAGGGGTGATTGAGTCCTCTAACAGTCCTTGGGCCAGCCCAGTGGTCTTGGTCCCAAAGGCTGCCGCGCCTGGTGCCACACCTGAACTCCGGTTCTGTGTGGACTACCGAGGACTCAATTCAGTCACCAGGACTGACGCGCACCCCATCCCCAGAGCTGATGAGCTCATTGATCGGTTAGGGGCTGCCCAGTACCTCAGCACGTTTGATCTAACGTCTGGATACTGGCAGATCGCCTTAACTGATGGGGCCAAAGAGAGGTCAGCATTCTCCACACCAGATGGGCACTACCAATTCCGGGTGATGCCCTTTGGGATGAAGAATGCCCCTGCCACCTTTCAGAGGTTGGTCAACCAGGTGTTGGCTGGGCTGGAGGATTTCAGTGCCGCCTACCTGGATGACATTGCAGTGTTCAGCGCCACTTGGGAGGAACATCTGCACCACCTCTGGGAAGTGTTGAAGGCGCTGCGGAGGGCAGGCCTCACGATCAAGGCGAGTAAGTGCCAGATCGGGCAGGGCTCTGTGGTGTACTTGGGACACCAGGTAGGGAGCGGCCAGGTGGCGCCCCTACAGCCCAAGATAGATACCATCCTGGCTTGGGAACCCCCAAAACCCAGACAGAGGTGAGAGCCTTCTTAGGACTCACCGGGTATTACAGGAGGTTTGTCAAGGGGTATGGCAACATTGTTGCACCCTTGACTGAGCTGACTTCAGGAAGCAGCCCAGGAAAGTGAACTGGACTGAGGCCTGCCAAAAGGCTTTTGATGCCCTGAAATCTGCCATGTGCACGGCGCCCGTGCTTCAGGCGCCCAACTTCTCAAGGGAATTCATTGTGCAGACAGATGCTTCAGAGCATGGTGTTGGGGCTGTGCTTTCACAGATGAATGAGGAGGGCCTAGACCAACCTGTAGCCTTTATTAGTAGGAGGTTACTCCCACGGGAACAGAGGTGGAGTGCGATTGAACGTGAGGCATTTGCTGTGGTCTGGGCACTGAAGAAGTTGAGACCATACTTGTTTGGGACTCACTTCCGGGTTCAGACAGACCACAGGCCCCTCAGATGGTTAATGCAGATGAGGGTGAGAATCCAAAACTGTTGAGGTGGTCCATTTCCCTACAGGGGATGGACTTTACGGTGGAACACCGCCCTGGTACAGAACACGCCAATGCTGATGGTCTGTCCAGATTTTTCCGCCTTAGTGATGAGAACTCCCAGGAGGAAGGGTAGTTCTCCCCACATTTCAGCTGGAGGGGACACGTGTTAGACTTGGCACCATTGGCGTGGGTCTCCCTTCCATTTTTTTGCTGTTGCCTCTTATGTTTTGCTGGTTTTAGATGCTTTTGGGCACTGTGCCACTGCTGTTCAGTGCCACAGTGCAAGTGCTCCCTACTGCAAATTGATGTATGGATTAGTGACTCCATGATTGGATGATTGGTTTACTTGTCAGTCCCTAGTACAGTGCACGGAGTGTGCCCAGGGCTTGTAAATCCAATGCTGCTGGTGGGCTTGCAGCACTGGTTGTGCCACCCACAGAAGCAGCTTGTAAAATGTGTCTCAGGCCTGCCATTGCAGAGCCTGTGTGCAGTCTGTGACTGCCATGTCGACTTGGCAAGTGCAGCCACTTGCCAGTCCCTAAACCTTCCCTTATCTTCATATCAGACACCCCTAAGGTAGGCCCAAGGGCAGGGTGCATTGTAAGTATAAGGTAGGACATGCCCTGGTGTGTGTGGCATGTCCTGATAGTGAATTACAGCCATTTTCGTTTTTCACTATTGCAAGGCTACCTGCTCCCCATAGGCCAGAATGGGCAGACTGACTATTACACTTTATAGTCAGAACTGACCCAGGGAACATGGTAGAAAAACGAATTTAGTATGCCTGAACTCAGAATGATAAAATACATCTTTTAGTGAAGTTGGTTTTAACATTCTGTGTTTGAAAATACCACTTTTAGAAAGTGGGTATTTTCTTGCCTAAACTTCCAAGCCTGCCTCTGCTAGGTTGTGTATTCCTTGTCTAGAGATTGAGTGACAGGGGCTGGGGGTGGCTACAGGAGACAGGGTGAGTCAGCACAGGGCTGAATAGGAAGGTCTGCATCCAGAGTGGAGGGAGGAGTTGCACCTGGGTCTGAATAGGGCTGTGCCTGCCTTCCACAATGCTGGCTCCACCTCCTGCCGGGCGTCTGATGGCTCTGCCCCTCACTCACAAAGGAAAGAAGGAGTCAGAAAAACAAAGTGCTCCAGGACTGACCAGAACTGGTTTTGGACTAGGCAGAGGCCTCTCTGCCTTCAGAGAACAAAGGAAAACTGTGTATAAAAAGGGGACCCAGACCCCTAGGAAATTAGATCACTTCTGGGAAATCAAGAAACCTGTTGCCAAGGAGAAGAACCGGAGAAGCTGAAGGAGGAGTACTGCCCCTGTGCTGTTTTGCTGATTGGGGTTGGCCTGCAGTGGTTGCTTTCTGCCAAGGACAGGAGAAAAGACTTTGCTGTGCTTTGTCATCTTGAAGAAGGGAATCTCCAAGGGCTTGAACTGAGCTTGCCTCCTGCCTGAAGTCACAGGGACACAAAGACTTCACCCCTTCTGTTTGCCTGCATCTGGAACTGCTGTTTTAGCTGCTAACAGAGGGAAATTGCAACACCGACGCCGGCGAGCGACGCCGTAACCTGCACCGAAGCCGTGGGCACCGCTCGTGAAGAGCACGACGCACCGCCCGACTTGCACCGTAGGCCCGACGCCTGCCGACGCCGTGCGACATCGACTCCGAAGCCGTCATCGAGGCCGCTGCCTGCACCGGAGCCGAGGACACCGCTCGTGACGCTCACGACGCACCGTCCCGACTCGCACCGCAGCCCCGACTTCACCGACGCCAGGGCTTCATCATCGCGGAGCCGATCCTCGACGTGGGTGACCCCGAATCCATCGACACCGCACCATCGTAAGGAACCGACGCCTCGCCGCCATCCGTGACGTCACCTCCCCGACACAGTAAGGAACCGACGCCTCACCTCCCCTGCGCTGCAGTAAGGAACCGAGACATCACCTCCCCTGGGGTCGTAAGGAACCGAGCGCCGCCGGCGCCAACGAAGCATCACCTCCCCGACGCCGTGCACCGTCTTTGTTTTCATCGAATTCCAGGTACTGTTCTTTGTGGGTCTGCTCGACTCCGGGCCCGACGCCGCGCACCTCGCGGTCGGCGCCGTACTTTGGGATTTCCACCGGTCACGACGTCGTGATAACTCCAAGTGGAGTTATTTGTTGCTACAAGCTTTATTTTGATTGACTATCCTATTTTTGAAGATAACGTGAACTGTCTCTATCATTTTAAGTCTATTTTTGAGTACTGTATTGTGGATTTTTGCTATTGGGTCTTGTGATAAGTCTATATAAAGATTACTTATTTTTACATAAACAACCTGTGTGGTGTCCATCTGTAGTGTTTTCACTGTATTACTGTATGTGGTCACAAATGCTTTACACACTGCCTCTGAGATAAGCCTGTCTGCTCGTGCCAAGCTACCAGGGGGTGAGCAGGGGTTATTTTAGGAGTGTTTCCCCCTTATCCTGACTAGAAGCAAGGGTCCCTATTTGGACAAAGGTGCAAACCATTGCCAACTAGAGACCCCCAGTTCTAACACTTGTTATATGCAGGGGTGCCGGCGCGAACATCGGCAATCCTTTTAAAGACATTTTTGAATGTGAGTGCCGGCGGGACCCACTTGGGTTTTACTGAACCACCAGTCCCAGGAAGCATTGCTTCAGGTGGTTCACCTGAGCATAATTATTATGGGGATTTACTTGTGGTTGCCGCATGCCGGCACGTCACATGGTCTGCCACTGAAGAGGGCGTTGGCCCGAAACGCGTCTGGCAGGTAACCAGAAAAGGACTTTGTTCATGGCGTGTGCCCTTGCTTTGGCATAATTTCCACCTGGGAGTGCATCCCACCTAGAGGCAACTCTTTTTGTATTTTGTACAGCGGCCTGCCTGGTCGCGGGATTGCACCACCGCGAAACACTTGCGGGTCCGTGGCTGCTTTATTGGGGCAGCTAACTGTGGAACAGGAGGTGCCTGTTATATGCAGGGGTGCCGGCGCGAACATCGGCAATCCTTTTAAAGACATTTTTGAATGTGAGTGCCGGCGGGACCCACTTGGGTTTTACTGAACCACCAGTCCCATGAAGCATTGTTTCAGGTGGTTCACCTGAGCATAATTATTATGGGGATTTACTGGTGGTTGCCGCATGCCGGCACGTCACATGGTCTGCCACTGAAGAGGGCGTTGGCCCGAAACGCGTCTGGCAGGTAACCAGAAAAGGACTTTGTTCATGGCATGTGCCCTTGCTTTGGCGTAATTTCCACCTGGGAGTGCATCCCACCTAGAGGCAACTCTTTTTGTATAATATATATATATATATATATATATATATATATATATATATATATATATATGTATTTATATATTCCACCAGGGTGGTCTCGTTGCGACCACAAACAATGAAGTGCACACCAGGAATATCCTTATTGATTTTTTATTGCCAGCACGCTAAAATCACCGGACAGACGCGTTTTGGCACGTACACCTTTCTCAATGTCGGTGTGGCTCAATTTAATTCTGCCATTTAAAACAAACAAAATAGAAAAAGGAGGCAAATCATTGTGCATCAATCATTGAAATCAACAAAGGGCAAAAGCCCACAATAGTATGCTGGTGTGTCTGCCATCTTCGAATGGTTAATGTTTCATCATAACATATCCTCATTTCAGGGTAAAGATCCAACACTATGAAAATGTCCATGATCGTTACATCTGCCCTTTTATCAGATCCCCAATCATAGCAGTAATGTAAATCAATTAATTCTTGACAAAATAAAATAAAAAATCAATAAATTAGATGCAAAATTACGCTTAGGAGGAGGCCATCTTTGAGTGAGCAACTCATTCATGCAGAGAGGAAATATATTTTTTTCTCCACATTCTTCTATCAAGCCCTGAATGGGTGAACATAATTGTATAAACTTAATTCTTATTGATTATTTACTCCTCCATAGATTTCAATTCTAATATCGATGTAACAAAAAATCTCCATTTTTGATATAACGTATCACATTTCTGAGATTTGAATATACCTCATTGGGGCACATGTCTGTTGGTTAAGTAAGACCCTCCTTGGTTGTTGTTATCAGGCCCTAATTGGTAAGGGGCACTTGTTATTAAACCTATAACATTATTTAAAGGGACAATTCAGCTGATTTCATCCTATATGTATCCATAATTCCTCCTCATTGTTTAATCCCCTCGTACTCTTTGTTTGCAGCTCAATTATGTATTTGGATTAAATCGTCCTGAGTTTCTTAGTTCTATCCCCTCCCCTTTCTCCTTTGGGCACTTGGTCTAAACAGAAAAACTTGAGTAAGTTGGAATTACTATTAAGGTTTTCTTCAAAATGGCGGGCCACCGGATATGTATGGTCCCTGTTCTTAATCGCCCGCCTGTGCTCCAACACTCTTTTTTTAGCAGGGTGTATCGTGCTGCCAACATACTGTTTCCCACAAGGGCAGGAGAGGCAATAGACAGTATACTCAGAGTTGCAGTTAAGCAATCTGTTGACTTTCCTTTTTGTTTTCCTACCAGGTATTTGGAACACTCGAACTTTATGGCTGTTCTTACATGCCTTGCATGTCATGCATGGATAAAATCCTGTGACCATATCTTTCTTTCTTTGTGCTGCTACGAGTGAATCCTTACCAAATGGTCTTTTAAAGCGGAGCCTCTTCGATATGTAATGAGGGGTGACAGTGGAAGACGCGGGCCTAATATGCTGTTATTATTAAGAATGCACCAGTTTCTACGGAATATCTGGTATACTTCTGACGAGTTGACTGTGTAGTCTGTGATCATTCTTATTTTCTGATCTTGCTATGTATTTCCTATTGTTTTATCCATCTCTAGTAACAGTTCTTTTCTTTGTATTGCATCTCACTTTTTGGCCGTCTCTCGTAACATCCTTCACAATACCCTTTTTCTCTGAATCAATTTAGGGCTAAATCCTTTGTCTTTGTATATTCATCTTCTGTTGAGCAATTGCTTTTAATACGCAAGAGCTCCCCATTGGGGATATTGCCAATCACACTCTGGGGATGAAAACTGCCTGCATGTAGTGTGCTATTCCCTGCGGTGGGCTTGCGATACAAAGTGGTCTGTAATTTATCATCTTCAATGTAGACCATGAGATCTAAGTATGCAACCTGTGTGTCACTAATGCATTCCGTAAATTGCAAATTAAGATCATTGTGATTTAGGGCAGTGATGTAATCTTTCCCCTCTTTCCAAGTGCCCCTCCAAATGATAAACAGGTCGTCTATTTAACGAGCCCAAAGGATTACATTTTCCATCCTTTTTTCATTTTCATCTGCCCAGGCCACGTGCTTCTCCCACCAGCCCACTAATAAATTTGCGTAGCTGGGGGCGAAGCACGTGCCCATGGCAGTCCCTTGCTGCTGCCGGTAAAGCTCTCCTGAAAATAGAAAGATGTTATTATTTAAGCAGAATGATATTAGTTTTAGTAACATTTCATTATGTTCCTGATATTTAAGGGCACTTCTATTCAGAAAGAATTGTATTGCTGCTAATCCCTTGTCATGGGAAATACTTGTTTACAAACTCGTTATGGCCAGCGTTATCAATAGCATATTTCGTTCCCACTGGATATCTGCTACAATCCGTAGAAAGTCCTTCGTATTTTTCACATATGAGCTCAAGTCCTTCACAATAGGATTGAGAAAACAGTCTCTATATATTGATGCATTTTCTAGTAGACTGTTCTTTGAGGATAAAAAAAAAAAGTCTTCATATATGTATATCTTTTATGACATTATTGCACATTTTATATTTTAATATCATAAATACTAATGAAAATGTGTACATCTTCATTAAGTTATTTGACAGCTGATGAATCTACACATATCCACCATCGAACTTCCAGGACAAAGATTCACTATCTGACAGGTAAGGATTTGCCCATAAAGCAAGCATCTGCTGAAAAAACAGCTAACATATGTTACTACTTCAATGTGTGGAGTTGTAAATAAGTAAAAATCACCTTGACATTTTAGTTCAAAGGGACGACGAGGCTGAAGATGATACTTTAATATCCTCAAATGTAGAACGATGTGCAATCCCTGGAAAAAACATGATCCTCCTCCAAGCTGACATGTATACAGGCTCAAAAGCTCAAAAGGAGGAAGGGGAGGGGGAAGATGAGATTGTTGAGGCAATAAAGGATAACATCTCAAAGAAGACCTCAACATTAGCCAGCAGTTTCAATCAGAGATACATCTTAATGGATAGATACTCCATTTGACAGCCCTGACGATTCTTCGTATTCAGGTGCCACTCCTCTTTTCTCTTCTTCTAGTGTAACTCTACCACTAGGTAGAGATTTCCACCCACAATTGGTGAACACCACCTGTGCGAACATCTTGGCCTAGCCGTATGCAGAAATATATGTATAGGTAATCATCTCCTTTGTGAAAAGGCCCCTTGGAGTTTACAAGGATGGTGAAAACATAGCCATTCCCCCACTTGAATCTCAATTATAAAATAAAGTAAGTATGTCTATATCGAAAGGTAGTGGGAAACCTAGTGTAACAAAAACACAAAACTGGAAGAATCACATACTCATAAGCATGACCTAAAAATTACAAAGTCCCAGCGCAAGACACTCAGCGCAAAGATGGATTAGCAGATTACACGGAAATGAGGATGACGCCCTGCTTCTGAGATCAAACAGCATCAATGAAATTAGGACTACTTTCAGTACATACAAAATCGAAGTGTACGGCTCTTTAATTTTAAATATAACATCAATTCATTCAGACCTCCATTCTTCCTGTGGTGCCCTGACTTGATCCCCCTGCATTCTTGCCCAGAGGAGGGGCTTACTCTGCCTGCACACAGTTGCCAAACATCAAGTGCTTGAAAGCGCTAAGCGATTCCTGCAGCACGGGATGCGCCCATATGAAGACCAGGCCAATAGCCCGGAATAGGCTGGGCTGGGCCACCCCCGTTGGCTTCCAGTTTAAAGGTACTGTTGACCTCTGTTTAAATCCTATTTGGGACTGTTTACAAATACCTTGAACTGCTTGATTGCCATGCATTCTGAGGCTCTGGCTGGGGGTGAGATATCGTCCCCCAGTCTTTCCCTGTGTGTAGGAGGGGCTGGTTTGCGACGTGCTTCAAAGCACCATCAACTTCCTTCCCCCTTGCCCTCTTGTCCTTCTGTCATGGGGAAACTTAGGGCTTTCCCCTTGAAGCCTACATCTGGTACCACCTAAAATGATTTTCTACAGTGGGGTGTGGAGCAATTAATAAGGAAATTGAAAATAGCGGAACAATGTCAGTCCTTGTTAACACCCCAGCTCCCGAGTCTGAGACTCTGCAGGCCCACTCTGAGCCTACTATGGTCACTATGGGCTCCCGTCCCCTGCTGCAAACTGTAACTCTCGGGGCTCTGAATATTTCAGCTGCGGCTGCTGACTTTGTTGATAATCTGAAGGGGGCTCAGATTTCTACAGGGAAAAGGAACTTAAAAGGATTTGGTGGAAAGAAGAAGAGGGCAGACGGGATGGCTAAATCCAAGAGACAATGTCCCGATCCCTCAGCGCCTCTGCACAGTCTAAGCCCCTATCTCTGGCCCCAGCAGTCACAATATGAGTATGCCCAGAGAAACTGCGCCCGGCATGCTTGAAGAAATATGCAAAGAGGTAGTAACATGTGTCACGAGTGTGCTGGGGTCGATTCTGGCTCGTCTAGAGAAAGTTGAAGAGGCGATGACAAACCTGAGTAGTGTCGTTGTTGAGTGTCATCCAGCAGTGTTACCACCAAACGGCTATGGGGACGCTGCTAACACCACTGTTCCCTCTATTGACCCATGTCCTGCTCAGTTGGATCAGGCTAGAGCTGACAATTTGATTATTCCCCCTGACATTGTGTGTCCACCTGTCATCCCTCCAAGAAGTGCCTCAGAGCAAACAAGGAAGACTAGCAGCTCCAAGCAGTTAATTAACAATGTGACCATTAATTTACCCCCTGCTTGTTACCTGTATGCGACAATAATGACTAATGTGCCCCCTTTGCCCCCAGGTGTAGTTGAGTCATCCGACCAACTAAGGAATAAGGTCCTCCATTGGTTACAGTCTAAGTTAATCTTTCCAGTTGTGAGAGTGGACCTAATAATTATGACAAGAAGGGATGGGTAGATTGGGCCTACTAGAAAAACTATCAAGGTGGACTATGTTATTATAAATGTTAAAGACCCCAGGTTAGCAGGCGAGATTCTGTCTAGGTCTCCAATGCCTAGTACCAATCCTGGTAACATCACCCTTTTGCCCCTGGGGCACCTGCATCCATCTCGCAGGATGCCAGCCCTGGCTCCACCTGCCCAATTTCCAATGGCTGATTGTCAACCTGCTGCTCCCACACCCAATTGATGTATGCCACTAAGCGACTTACAGGAAATAGACAGACATAATGTCACTGGGGATTCACCCAATCAGGGTGAATGGTGTAACCAATCTAGTGATCCTCTATGCTCCAGTCAAGGGCCGGCAGTCGGGCCTGATGCACCCGTTTGTAGTTCTATCATTCCCCTAGTTGAGCCTGTGGTATCAGGAACCCCTAGTCAAACTGCTGCATCCCCCCTACAATCATCATTAATATATAAAGGAGTATGTTTTTTTACATCATGGACTATATTTGGTTTTAAAAACAAGCTAGATGCCACACACTGGGACCATATTACCTCCACATCCCATGTGATTTGTATTCAGGAAACCTGGGATGTAGTCCCCTTCAATGTGGACGGATTCTCCACTATTTTTTACGCCTGCTACTCCATCTTTATCAGGTGGACCGAAGGGTGGTCTTCAAATTCTTCAAATTTTAATTTCAAATTTGTAACCCGCAGTTATTAGGAGATCCTTTACTGCCTCGCCCTATTACCAACTTGTGTGGCTATCTGTTTTAGGCGGATCTGACCTAGTTTTAATTAATTTTTATAATAAGATTTTTGATTCCACATGTAGTGAGGTTGTTACTGCTTTAGAGGTGGTTTTAGATACGTTTTTACACACCAGCTCTTCAAATTGTTTTATGTTATGGACTGGGGATTTTAATATACAGAAATGTAATCTTGCTGCTAAATTGATGTGTGGTATAACCGATTCAGCAGGTGACGGAGCCCCTCACTTTTTATATAATTCCTTTCTGCAGTCTCTCAGTTCCCTAACTTTTAAGTATGATCTATTATTATTGGAGAATAATACTGAAGTAAATAACGCCCAGATCCCATCTTTTATTGGTAGAGGAGTTAGTACTACTATTAACCATTTTTTGTCTCCTTTTCAGCCAGGAACCTTGTTAACGATCATAGGATAATAGCAACTTCAGTAAGTGACCATAACCTGCCAGTTGCATCTTTGTTATTATATACCGAAAGGCAGAGGGTTAGCGCCAATACTTCTAACATGGACGCCATTAGGCCCAAAGGTGTCCGGATTAAGTGGACGGGGCAGATCATTCAACCATGCTCCAGAAGCTGTTAATTACTAATGAAGCAGAGTTTAAGTATTACCTGGGTGACAAGGTAGATAATATGTTACTAGTTTATGCGTTTGAAGCTATTACTAGGTCGCTTAATGCTTTCCTGACCCGAAAGCCTAGACCCCGGCCCACAGCGAAGCATGACTGGTTTGATCCCTCATGCACTCAGGCTGCTAAAGAGCTGCAGACAGCACTGCATAGCTCACCAACGGATCATACTGTCATCAGGTTATGTAGGAATGACTACCACTTGGCTTTAGTCAATAGGAAGAAGGAACTCAGGGAAGAGACTTGGGAAATGTTAGCCCAGGCAGTCGAGACTAATGATGCCACTCTGTTCTGAAATACTCTTAATGCCCCCTTCCTGAAAGGTTACACAGCTCCAGAAGACACTTCGCATGTCCCACCCTATGCGTAGGTTAAGCATTATTCAGACATTTTTGGTTCTCTAGTGGGTGATACACAGCAGAGAGGCAGCCCAATTGGTAGAAGTCCTCTGTAAGTGTCCCTTGAGGAAGTCCTTCTGGCCTCAGAAGGCAGTGCAGGGGTAAGATGTCAGATGGTGTCTTGGTTGATGCCTGCAAGGCTGTGGGAGAACTCAGGGATCCAATTTTGACCCACAAGCTTAAAGTATCTGTAGACGATTACCCTCTAGCTGGGCTGACTCTATGATAGTGCCCATCTTTAAGAAAGGGGTTAGATTCGATCCTTAGTGCTACCGCTTAATTCCATAACTGTATTTTTCTTCCAAATTGATTGTTCTCCTACAAAGATTGGCGCAGCGGGCCACCGATAACTCCATCCTGTCAGAAGCTCAGTATGGTTTTAAGAAAGTGTTGGGGATGGTAGAACAGTGTGTCAACCTGTGCCTGCTTATCGTGAAATATACAAAGGCCAAGCATGAACCACTATATTTATGTTTTGCTGACCTCAGTAGTGCCTTTGATTTGGTAGATCATCCGATTTTATGTACATCTTACTCTCACTTGGGCCACCTGAGAATATAGTTAGCTTTCTTGCTAATCTGTACGGGATGTTGACTGCTAAGGTACGCTTTGGTCCAAGCGGGGAATGTACTCATTGCTTTAAAGAAAGTCAAGAAGGGAATAAGACAGGGTTGTGTCCTGGCTCCGTTTCTTTTTTTCCGTTTACATCAGTTGATGATGCTCTCAGCGTTCTGCAGGCCGACGCGTCTATTGTCGCAGGTCGTTGGGTCCCTGACGCAGTTTTGATGTCAAGAACAGCCGTCGGCCTGCAGAGACTGATGGACGCCTTTGTTGATTTTATGGAGGGGAGGAAACTGAAGATCAATATTAGTAAGACCTATACAGTGACATGTGGAAAAAAGACCCAAAGGAGGAGAAGCTTCGATATCAAAGAATCCCTGATTATGAGGATCAATACATTCAATTATTTGGGTATATCGTTTGCCAGCAATTGCTCACAGGTCAATCACGTACAAAGTGCTAGACTAAAAAATGAGTAGGGTCTGTGAGGGCGTCGTTAGATTTTCAAGCAAGCTTGGTAGTCGCCCTAGTAGAGAAATGAATAATATATATAAAGCCAAAGCACTAGCTGCCACCATGTATGGAGGAAACATCTGGGGATATGCGCTGAGTGGCCCTTTACAAGTAGAGGAGAATGCCTTCCTCAAGCGTCTGCTAAGTATCCCTACCTCTGTCTCAACATACATTACACATAAAGAGGTGGGGCTTTACTATCTAGAGGATTTACTCTTACTCAAGCCGATCTTGCTTTGCCGGTCAAATATAAGAACATAGTTTTAAGATACAAAATCACTCAAATAGCTTGGCCTCTTAACAACCCTAGAGGACACACGTGGTGGAGCAAAATTGGCAGTGTTTGAAATCTTTCTAGACACTGAAGGCCCAGAAGACTCTGCTCCTTTGTACACAGATATCCTATTCAAACTCCATACTCTATGGTCTTGAGTTCTAACAGCATTTTCAAAGAACTTTATGACACGTATAGGTTTAGAGAACTTCACTTTGGACCCAGGTTGTCTGATAACAACTAAGTCCCCAACCTTGACCATAGAATTTTTTGTGGACTTCCTTGAATCAAAATATAATTTTCTGGAAAGACAATTGGCCTCTTCTCTTTTACGCCAGTCAGGAGAAACTCTCTGCGAACCAGAAGAAGAGACAGTTTCTTCTAAATGTCTCACCCAGGCAGGTTTAACCAACGTACAAGGAGACCTACCTCTGAACAGAACAAAAGGTGACTCCCTAGTCGTGCTATGTGGAGTCATCCTATAGCATTCCACTTTTTTAAGAACTTCCTCTTTCCAATTGAAACCAGCTGCCTTGGCCCAAGAAATAGTTTCCTTGAACACCCTATTGAACCTCTCAACAACTCCATTTGTCTCTGGGTGGTAAAGAGAACATTTCTTGTGCCCAATACCTCGAACTTTAAAAAACGTCTCCATCTCACGCGAGACTAACTGCACCCCGTTATCTGTGAGAATGGTTTCAGGATACCCTTCCTTGGCCATAAGGGATTCTAGAAACTTGATGACACTTACAGTCTCAATGTTAGAGGTGAACTGCACTTCAGGCCACCTGGAGAAAAGATCTATTAGTACCAAGATGAAAACCTATTGACCATTTGAATGAACTGGACCTAGTATGTCTAGTGCCACCTCTTTCCAAGGCCCACTGGGAAGATCCCTGATAACCATAGGCTGAACCCTTGTTATTTTAGACTTCTCACTTGTGGAGCACACCATGCAATCTCTCACAACTCTCTCCACATGAAGATCCATACCTGGCCACCAATAAGAAGACCGAAGTCTCTCTTTGGTTTTTGACATTCCAGAATGTGATCTGTGGGCTAAATCAATTAAGGTTTGACAAAGTTTGCCTGGTGGAACAAGCCTTGTTCCACGTAGTAGCACACCATCACAAACAGACATCTCATCCTTAAGGCCTCAAAACTTGGCAGCCTCTTCAGATGCTTGTTTCTTCGACTTCCAAAATTTATGAATTTGCGATAATACTTCTGAAAGAACGGGATCAGAAGACAGCTCAAGTCGCCACTGATGCTCATCAACAATCCCTTCACTAACTTCACACACATGAATATCATTATCATCACAATCTTCATCAACACCATCCCTTTCTACCTTTCCCACAAGCCAAGACAAGGTATCAGCAACGCCATTCTCTACTCCAGGAATATATCTGATATCAAAATCATACTCCTGGAGAGCTATGACTCACTTCATAATTCTACTAGAGACAAGATCAATCCCTTTCTTTTTAAAAGTTTCACAAAGAGGCTTGTGATCAGTTTTTACCAAAAACTTGGTTCCCCACAAAAACTTTTAAAGTTTTTTTATGGCCCAAAACACAGCTAAGGCTTCCCGTTCAATAATGGAGTAGCGAGACTCAGCGTCTTTGAGACCACGAGAAAGAAACATAATAGTCTTCATTCCTCCTTCACCCTCTTGTTGCAGTACAGCACCCAAACCTTTGAGACTGGCATCCGTTGTTATTATGGAAGTTTTTGAGGGATTAAAACTTTTAAGCTTAGGGGCCTCACCAAGCTTTTTCTTGAGAGAAAGAAATTCAAGATCACACTTCTCGCACCACTTGAATTCAACCCCTTTCCTCAAGAGGGCTCTCATACAATTACTGTTCTCTGCTAAATTTTCAATAAACTTGTTATAATATTCAATCATCCCAAGAAACTTCATGAGTTCTTCCCTACTAGAGGGAGCAGACATACGAGTCAGCCTTGGGAGCAATACCTTCACCTGAAACTGTGTGCCCTAGATAATGAATGGAAGAGGTACCAAATCGACATTTTTCAGCTTTGATGGTGAGATTGGCCTCAGGCAGCTTACTTAAGACAACATTAAGACGATTCTCATGTTCACCATGATCTTTCCCAAACACAAGAATATCATCTTGATACACACAAACTCCTTTACAGTCTTTGAGAAGTCTTTCCATTGTACGCTGAAAAACGGAGGCCGCAGACACAAGACCAAACGGCATCCTGACAAATCTGAATGTTCCAAATGGTGTCATGAAGGCTGTATAGTCCCTTGAAGACTCTGCAAGTTCAATTTGGTGGTAGGCCGAAGCCAAGTCAATCGTGCTAAAAACTTTAGCATCACCAAGCAAGACTAAGAGTTCCGAGATGTTTGGAAGGGGATAGCGGTCTACTGCTACACATTTATTTAGCTGTCTCAAGTCTATACCTAGACAAAGAGAACCATTGGCCTTGCGGGCTGCTACCACAGGGGCCAACCAATCAGTCCCTTCCACTTCTTCAATAATTCCACCTTGCTTGAGTTTGTCTAACTCTTTTCTCATCTCATCCCTCACAGACAAGGGAACACTTCTTGCTTTGCAGCTAAACGGTTGTGAGTCAGGGCGTAGACGTATATCAAGCTTGAACCCTTTTAGGCAACCCAGTTCATCCCTAAAAACATTGGGGAATGACTGCTTAACCTTAGTTTCAATATCAAGGGGACCCTCACGGATTAAGTTTACATCATCCTTTAATTTTATGGGACAGTCACTACCAGGATCAAGCATGACCCCCAAATCCCCCTGGTGAAACCAGCTGAATATGCTATCACCTTTCTCAGAAACATAAATCTTGCCGGAAGTGTAATGGTTCTTGTATTCAATGAGACCTACAAAGTAACCACGTAGTGGAATAGGTTCACCACCATAAACCAAAGGACGTATATCAGGTTTCAACAGTGCGACCTTATGTACCAATTTATTTAGATAAAATAATTTTGAAATTATGGTGATCTTGGCACCAGAGTCAAACAACACCCTCGTGGATTGACCTTCTACTTGAATGTCATCAAGAGGACACGACTTACGTTGTGTATCAGAATCAACTTGGACAACTATTTGGCCACAGAAAAAATCTTCCTCTGGAATTTCAGCTTCAACACATTTGACATTGGAAAACCGACTCTTAGTTTTGCATACAATTGAAAGATGCCCCTTTTTCTTACATTTTGAACAGACAACATTTAAGGCAGGGCATCTCTTGTCATTAACCAAGTGGCCTACTTTGTCACACCTGTAACATTTGAATGAAACTGTTTTATTCTTATTCTTACCAACCCCTTCAGATTTGGTGGTGGTTTTGGTTTCTTCCTTAACAACTTGAACAGTAGCCTGCTTATCTTTTTTAATGGTGTCAACACACTTGAGAGAGTGTTCGACCCTCTTAGCCACTTGGATGACCTCATCTAAGGATGATTCATCCCTCAACCACAACTCCTCACGTATCTTCTCAATGTTACACCCTAGCATGAATTGGTCCCTGATTCTTTCATCCAACAAAGCAGCAAATTTACATGATGAAGCAAGCTTTCTGAGTTGAATGATGTAAGCCTCAACTGTTTCACCTTCATTTTGTAACCTTTTTGAAAACTGATATCTTTCCAATATCGTGCTCACCTTAGGCAAATAGTGTTTATCTAGTTTTTTCATACAGATTTCAAATTCGTTTAAATCTTTTTCTTCTGCATCTGTAAGATCTGGAAGGTGATCAAAAACGTCTTGCCCTTCTGACCCTAAACAGTGAAGCAGAAGAGAAGACCTGTAGGGAGGCGAATGGTACTACTTCGCCTTTGACCCACAAGTCTCGAATATGTGAGATCCCGATGAGATCCCATTTATCGAAGTCTTTAGTCCTCCACAGGTTCCCCAGCTTTTCGGAGTCCCATAAAGGGGTGGCTAGAGTGAGTTTCCGGTTCCAGCCCAGATGTCTGTTAACTACGTGCCAAATATGGACTGAGTGTTTAGTTGGTCCCGTCAATAAGTGTTTCCGGGGCCGGGAGTAGAGTGATCTGTTATAATTTCCACCGGACAGAAGCCACCGATCCATGGCGTATCCCGGGTCATCAGGGCGCCCGTAGGTGCCCTGATTGATTGCTGCAAGTTGTGTCGCCCAGTAGTACTTCCGGATATCTGGGAGGCTAATCCCCGTCATACCAATTAAGAGACAGTTTATTTAACGCTATGCGGGGCTTTCCATCCCACAATAGGTCCCGCTGTAGGCTTTCAATTTCCTTGAAATATGATGCAGGAACTGGGTCCAGAGAGTTCTGTAAGGCGTATAGGAAGCGGGGTAATGCCATCATTTTAAAGAGGGCTGCTTTACCCAGTAGTGAGATCGGAAGCGTTTTCCAGCTCGCAATGTCCCGCTTCAGTCTTTGAATGGGTGGGAGGAGATTATGGTGGAAATGGAGTGTCTGGTTGAGGGAGATAAAGATGCCTAGGTATTTGGAACCCGTTGCACTGGTTTGGATCGGGCAGTTCCTGGGAGGGGTGGGGGTGTCCCCTTTTAACGCGTAGATGAGAGACTTACCCCAATTTATAGAAAACCCAGCATATCTCCCGAAGATTGCCAATATGTCTATCACTGCTACGAGTGACGCCTTCGGGGAGGCCAGGTAAAGCAGTATATCATCTGCGTAGAGTGAGATACGATCCTCCCAGTCAGGGGACCACCGTAATCCTCGTATGACAGTGTTTCCACGTACCCAGGCAGCTAGAGGCTCCAAGGCCAGGGCGAACAGCAAAGGAGAAAGGGGGCATCCCTGATGGGTCCCCCGACTCAGTTGAAAGGCTGCTGATTTCTTATTATTAACCACGACCTGAGCCAGGGGTTCCGTGTAAAGGAGTCTAACCCATTGTATGAAGTTTGGTCCAAACCCTAGTTTGATTAGGACTGCAATGAGATATGGCCATTCGACAGTGTCGAATGCCATTGTCGCATCTAGGGACACTATTATTGCTGCCTCTTGAATTGTTGCTACTCTCCCTAACACACCATGCACTCTTCGCAGGTTTAGTGCGGTATTCCGATGTGGCATGAAGCCCGACTGGTCAGGGTGGACCAAGCCACCGATCACCTTTACTAGGCGGTTTGCTAGGAGTTTAGCTAGGATTTTAGGTTCTGCGTTGAGCAGGGAGATAGGCCTGTAGGAGGCACAGTCTGTCTTTGGTTTGCCCTCCTTATGGATAGCGATTAGGGTGGCCACTCTTTGGTCATACGGTAGCATTCCCTGCTCCTTGCTTTCTACGAACATAGCTCGGAGGTATGGGTCGGAGGTATGGGTCGGAGGTATGGGTCTAAGTTTATATAATTCGATTGGAATACCATTTGGTCCTAGGGCCTTGCCTGAGTGTAGTGACCTGATAGCTTGTGCAATTTCGTCATTGGAAAAATCACTGTCCAAAAAGAGGCGATTATCTTCCGTCAGGACGGGAAGTGTGATGTCTTGTATCAGAGACTGGGAGTCTTCTTCCGTGTATGCCCCACTAGCTCGGTAGACCTCTCGGTAATGGTCGGCAAACCGATTAGCTATGTCTTGTGGATCATGTATGGTTACGTTATCAGAACCCTTCAGTTCAGGAACTATCCTACTGGCCCACTCCTTTTTATCGAGCCAGGCTATTAACTTCCCGGCCTTATCCCCAAGGTCATATAGTCTGCCCAGCTTCTCTCTCCCCAGGAGTCTAGCCCTATCAGTGGCTAATACTTT
Source organism: Calotriton arnoldi (assembly GCA_963921515.1). NCBI lineage: Eukaryota > Metazoa > Chordata > Amphibia > Caudata > Salamandridae > Calotriton > Calotriton arnoldi. The sequence continues at coordinate 2,298,285 of CAWUFW010000510.1, forward strand.
ATATTCTTCCTGTTTGAGGTGCAGTGTGTGGAGAGCGTCGTCAGTGATCTCTTATTCTAGTTCTGCTTCCAGCCTGAGAACCTCTTCCTCAGTTTCTACAATTTCCTTCTGTCTGTCTTTTTTTGCGCCCGCTATTAGGGACAGAGCTTGCCCTCGTATAACTGACTTAAACGCTTCCCAAAGGGTCTGAGCTGAATCTACTGAGGCTTCATTCTCGTGGAAGTAGTGATCTATAGCTTGGAGCAAATCTTTCTGGATTTTCGGGTCACGGATATACCAGGGGTTAATGGGTGCGATCTTTCCTACCCTTGTACGATCTAGGACCATACGTGCCCACACCGGAGAGTGGTCGGAAATGCCCCTCGCAAGGTGTTTAATCTCGTGGATGTTGGCTACCTGAGGTGCTGGCACCAGGAGATAGTCTATACGTGAAAGGCTGTGGTGTGCCCCTGAATGGAATGTGTGTTGAACTCTGTCGGGGTTGAACGTTCTCCACCCGTCTACCAGGCCCATCACCTCCATGAAGTTAGGCAGCCATCTGTAAGAGGGTCCGATCTCACGGGGTGGATGACGGTCGAGAGTTCCCGACACCACGGCATTGAAGTCACCACCCACAACCAGGAGGCCCTCTGGGAGGGAGAGAAGGATTGTACCTAGGTCTTTAAAGGTTTCACTCTGTAGGCCAGGAGGCACATAGGTTGACATAAGAGTCAGCACCCTTCACTCCCAGCGCCCCGAAACACATACATATCGTCCCGATCATCCATCCATGTGGAATCTACAGAGAGGGGGAAGGAGTTCCTAATCAGTATGCCCACTCCTCGAGAGCTGGTTGTGAAGCCAGCATGCGCTACCAATTTGTAGCCCCACCTGTTCAAAGCCTTACAGGAGTTGCCCACTAAGTGGGTCTCCTCAAGCAGTACAATATCTGGGGACTGCCTCTTAATATATTTCAGGATTACACTACGTTTGATCTTGTCCCCTAGCCCGTTAACATTCCAGCTCAGGATTTTGACACTTTTATCCCACTGTGTAGTCATTAGAGGTAATATGGCTTCCCGTCTCCCCTGCTTCAAGGTCAATATGATCTGTCGACATAAAAACAACAACAATCAACAACTGTAATACCCAAACCCAACCACCCCCCTCCCTGCTTCCCTGCACTCTGGGCTCAGAACTGCCCATAGGAAACTTGCAGAGTGCCTGTCGCCCAACAAGTTAACTAAGTGAAGAAAATTGGGGTACGTGGTGCCCCATCCCCGACTCCCCAATTGTGGCTGTTACTGCAGCGTCCCCAAATAAGAGTGTGTTATAGGAATAAAGTCAGTTTATCAAGGAAGGTGTTCCTTCATGCAACAGTTCTAACATTAGTCCCAAATACCTGTTCCCTTAATGGAAAAGTGTCCAGCTTCCTGTAGGGACAGGCCCCGCAGCCCCATTGCGCCTGTCCTTTGCGCAAGGTGCTGATCGGACTGAAATCTTGGTTGGTCGAGGGCATCATATTATTTTCCTCTGTTCTCTAACCAGTCAGCTGCTGCCTCTGGGTGTTCAAAAAACCATGCCCTTCCCTCCGCCTCCACCCTGAGTCGGGCGGGAAATAGCATGGCATATTTCAGGCCTTTGTCTCTGAGTTTCTTCTTGATTGTTACGAAGGACCTCCTCTGCCTCTGCACCAGTTGGGTAAAGTCTGGGGAAAAAGGTACTGTCCGCATTTTCGTATCGGAGTGGTGGGGCCACTCTGGCTGTCTCTATTTAACTTTCTTGATAGAAAACGACCAGCAGAGGTCAGTAAAATACCAGAATCACTTTAGCATTCTCTAGATTCCAGTCCATAGAAATTGTCCTCCACGAGCACCCGTAGACAATATTTTTTTCAAATCTTGTATTTTCAGTGATATGACTACCGAAGGCCCTGATTGTATATTAAAAACAGAGCTTTGGACTATACCATTTCCCGCTGAAAGGCAATATTTCTCTCCATGTGTTCCCATACCTGGCGCGTCACGCAGTTTGGTGCTTACTTTCCCTCCATGTTAAAGAACAGTAGATGTTTCAGCACCCAGTTTATGTGCTGCATAGCTAAATACATATAAGGTCCCAAAGGCGAGACCGATTGCATTGCAAATGCTTGTTATGTACTGTGAACCTGCCTTGCTCGGTAAAAAAACAAAAACTTAAAGTAGTTAAAATATTATTTTGAAAACATCTTAGTCCTGTATCTATTCCTTCAGACAACCTAGCCACCCATTTATTATTGAAATAAGTAATATTTTAGGAGTTATAAAAATGTTGCACGCATTTGCTGAGTTGATGCATATTAGCTTCTGTGGGATTAATTACCATGGCAATCATCCACCGGGGGGACTCACTCCTATCTGGATCCGGGCAGCTTTGTATAAATTCAGCAAATCGTTCGACCATCTTGGCCATTTGCAAACTTCACAGACTAAGGGGCCGATTCCGATTCAGGCCGGAAATCTCCCCGACCGAGCCGGACCCGGAGAGATTTCCGACCGAATCGGACTCTAGCAGTCCGACCGAACGAGTACGATGCGCACGCATGCTATCGGACTCGATTCGGTCGGACTCCGACTCCCATTGAAGTCAATGGGAGCCGGTCGTACAACGCGTACGCGGGCTCCCATTGACTCAATGGGTGCGAGGCGAACAAGGGCGCCCCCTACAGCGGGTTTGCGTCGATGCGGTTCGCGCCGCACACGCACAGGTAGGGGGGACCCATGGGTCCCCCCTGTGTGCGACTCGCGTGGCTACGCGTACAGGGGGGTCCGACACGGACCCCCAAAGTCTGGCTCCGACAGCTGTTTCGAGCCGGACGGTGCGGGTCGGTCGGACTGCTCAAGGCGCGCATCGTACTTGCCCGGCCGGGGAATGTCTCCATCGCGCGGTGCGAGGCGAGTCCGAGCGAGTCGGTCGGTGCGGTTCGGACCCGTGAACGAGTCGGTCGGCGATTTCGCGTGCGCTCGCATCGTACTCGCTCGGCCGGACGCGCGTTCGAATCGGTCGGAAAAGAGGGCTCCGAATCGGATCCGGTTAAGCCGAATCCGATTCGGTGCGCTACTGGCCGAGATCGTAATCGGCCCCTAAGTTGTTTTCTCTTTGAACCCCCAGCAGTGAAGTGTTTACAGCCAGTGTTCCAACTCCAATGTTAAAGAGCAGAGAGACTATTAAAGCAGAGAGACTATTAAAACAGGGCACGCTGCGCACTACCAAAGCTGAACCTACCTAATTAATGCTAAAGCCTATAACAGAATGTTCTTTTTCGACAAAAGCGCATTTCTCCAAAGAAGCAAGGATAATATTAAAAACTTTTCTATAAGTAGTTTTTTCAGCGTTAAGAACTGGTGAAATGCATTAGCATATTAACCTTTTTTTTAAATGTTACGTCCGGCCATTAGAATGTATACATCACCTTAATGAATGCAAGCCCATCGATGAGGTACAGTTCACAGGTGCCTTATTTGTGTTCATTTGATTATTTTCTAGCTTCTAGGTGTCCAACCCAAGCAGAGATATCTACATTAATTCATAGCCTCCATTTCAATACATTTCATTTTAATGAACCGATTCAATGTATTGATTTTACTGAGCGCTGTACAATATTATTAAATACAGAAATGAAGTACAGTTCCCAATTTTATCCGAAAATGTGTTTCTGGCTGAACTGGGAATAATGAGGAATGCGGACTGTTAACCCCGTCGGCCTCCCCCCCATTCCCCCCACCCCCACCCCACCAGCCCCACAACTCCAAGTGAACCCAGCACCAACAAAAAAATAGTGAATGAAAAATCCAGGTGGAAAGGGGTAAACAAATGTTAAATTACTGCGGATATCATGTGTGGCATTCCCGAATCCCATAGAAGTTGCTTATTATCATGGACCCTAGTGGGCAAATTGGAATCCTGTGGTATTCCCGCATCCCAAAATTACTGATACCTTGCTATTGGTCAACATTATACGCGCCCCCTCTAAATATCTTCAGGAAGACACTCAAAACCTGGCTATTCAACTGAACGGAGCTGCGTACCCCCCACCCACCCCAGCACCTTGAGACCCTCACGGGTGAGTAGCACGCTTACAATTCCCTGATTGATTGATTGATTGATTGGTAATTTTGGGAGTGGGAATAACAGAACAGTATTCCTGAGGAACTTGTGATGGAATGGAGAGAGATGGAAAGTTCTCCAATGTTTAAAAGTGAACAAAGAGAAAGAATTTAAATAAGATTGAGCACAGGAGGAAGAGGTGTAATGAATGACTCAACGACAAAGTTGGGAAGTTGAACGTAGAAGTGAACCTGCCCATCCAAGTTCTCCTGTTTGGTGATCATAATAAATATAATAATACTAGCCTGGCCTATTTGGTAAATTTCTGCAGATTTGCCCTTTTATGGTGTTGTAAATAACACCTGTTATTAATCCTAGTACTACTGATTATAAGGCCTGTTCTGCAGCATTCCCTGGGAGTTTAGAGGCAATGAAAAGGTGTTGTCGCCACTCTTAAACAAACCACCATGCTTCTGGATTTTAGAGTGTGTGTGCTCCCAGTAAGACTTCGGTTTTGTGACCTTTTTTCAATTGATTTGACAGTTGGCACTCTGTACATTTAGGGCCAGCTTCACAAAGGTAATGTTCGACTAAAAGGCTAACTTAGTCCAAAAGTCTAACTTTATTGCTTTTCGGTATTCACAAAGGCAAGTTACTATGAGTAAAGTTAGACTTTTGGTCTAAGTTAGACTTTACCTTTGTGAATACCAAAAAGTAGTAAAGTTAGACATTTGATCTAAGTTAGACTTTTGGTCTAATTTTACCTTTGTGAATCGGGCCCTTAGTCTTTCATTTATAATTCACTTAACTCATCATTGCAATTCTTGACTTATGTATTCCACTTTGTTTGAGTATCACTGAGCATCAGATAGCAGGACAAACTTCTCTTTAATGCTTGGAAATGTCTTCAGCAAAAAACAGTCAAGTGAGTGCTGCGTCCTGAAGGTGTACGATGGAGTCTCAAAGCTCTTTGTCTCAATGTTCTCAGTTCCCTATTCAGAGCAGTGAAGCACAGACAGCACCAACCGCTTTGTGAACAGCCACCCACTCTGTGTAGAATGGTTCCTTTATCTGTTAGTGCAGCTGTCTGAATTTTCGATACTCAAATCTAACCGTAGCATTGCTATCACCAGGCAAAGAGTTGAGTAATGTCTGCACATATTTCTCTTTAGGTAGGAAATTGTCAAGTCTCTTCTCTTGCGGAGATGACAGGATCAAAGCTATGTTTTATACAGCAATGTCATAATTTAATATTCTATTTATTGTGGTTAATGGGTTCTTGTGACAGGAGCTTCATATCCAATCCCTTTTTGGTGCTTACGTGAAGTAGGAAAAATACTGGCTCTGTGAACAGTCATCTACGTCTCAGAGAAGTTTAATCTATGTCCAGCGTTTTACTTTTCTGCTGATAACACTAACAGGCGAGAATACAATACTACAACTATCCATTACCTCTGTCACTCATTCATCCATGCAGTCCCTCTTCTATCCTTTCCTCTGCATTCAACATAGACATGTCAAATTTATTGAATTAACTAATGCTTGTTTGTGTTTGCAGTGTATTGGTGCCTATTCAAGAACTGGGCTGATACCACCAAAGTTATTTTGCATAATCAACCAAACGGTAACTAGATGTTAATAGCTTTTGATCTCTACCATCCAGGCCTGGTTTAAACTAGACGATTGTATTTCAGGGGTCCGACAGCTTGAATTCAGCCTACCTTGAAAAGAACGAAAGGGTTATGCAAAAATCAATGGTTAATTGCATCGTTCACGCTGGAATCCATTTTTGGAGCCACCAAAAAATGTTTAAATTATACTTTTTATTTATGCACATAGCACTTGCTATGCCCTAAAAATGAACAGTATCAGATCTACAGGTACAGAAATCACTCCATGCTAAGATTGTATGGCATGACTTGGAGCACGTTTGCAAACCCAGATAATTTATGATCTTGCAGGACATAATGCACCAAAAATAGCAGTCATATTTTTATTAACATATGCTGGTTTGTTGCTCTGTCTTAAGAAAAGAGGTCCGAACGAGGCAGATGATAGTGCGAACAGCAGGTCCTCTTTGTTGGGAAATGGCATTAACCACATGGACTGAGATATGCGTGCCGCAACCACACAAGCGGAACACTGCTTGCCTTAATGACACACATGCCTGAACCACACATATGCATGTTTAAGGCAGTCAAAAGTCAGCAGTCTAGTTCCCGAGACCGGATGGGCAGGGGAAATTACAGGAAGGATCAGAAGGAGAGGACGGTAGAGGACGCGGCTTGGTAAGTAGGGCTTGGGGAGGAGGGGGTTAGTTTTCAGGGAGGAGGGGGTAGTTTTGAGGGGATAGTTTTAGGGCTCAGGGCAGGGAGGAAGGGCAGTTTTCAAGACTGGGGGTTGTTTCAGGACTCAGGGCGGGGGGCTGGGGTCATTTTTTGGCCTGGAGGCATTTTAGGGCTTGGTCGGGGTGTGTATATATATATATATACATATATATATATATATATATATATATATATATATAAATTTTGGGGTTACACTTACCTGGTACGTTTTTACCACGCATATGCCTTTGCCATACATGCCTAAACAATGTATATTTCGGTGTAATGGCATATGTGGTAAAGGCATCTGCGTGGTTAAGACTTGTGTGGTTAAGACCGCGTTGAATCAGCATGCGTGGTAATGGCATGCGTGGTTCCATCATACAACCCCTCTTTGTAGCTGCAAAGAAGAAAAGTGTGTGAAAGGAGGTAGTAAGGCGAAGTCACATTCATTGCTCTTAAGTCTCTTGAGCTCTTCTCATGAGCTTCAGGAGTCGGTGACTGCTTTTCTACTTCATAGTTTGCAAAGACAGGGACATCCATTTTATTAACGAGGAACTCTCACGCCTCTACGCATTGCTCTCGTATTTTAGAAAAATAGGGCAGTGAACAAAGTACATTTTTGGCTGACATTCAGGAGGAGAAAGAAAAGTCCAGCTCATCAACTCATAGTCCCTGACCACAAGAAAAAGTACAGCTACATCAAGCAAGAGATATTGAGCCTTCAAGCGGTTATTAAGGAAGACGTTTCCAACTCGTCTGGACAGCCAGCTTGAGCCAAGAAACATTATGTCAGAGTGCAGGCCAGTGGTGAAAGTAACAAGAAAGTTTTAATATCAAGTTATGTTTTTTCGGCGAAAATGACACCTACTTTTGCTGATTCCATCTGGCATGTCACAATCTGAAAAATATCTATGATGTTTGCTCCAAATGTTGTTTGAAAACAAAAATAATGCTTTTGTAGGAGAAGAATATTCTATGTTGATTATTGTCTGTTAGCAATTACTTAACTTGAATGACTTAATCCCTTTAAAAAACAGAATCATAACTCTGTGCTCCAAAAAGAAGGGTGTTTCAGAACGATATCTTTCAGTAGCAGCTGGTGACCTTTGTAAGTGGTGAGACATAAATACATTATATCAGTTCTCCCCAAACTTTTTGGACCCACGACCCACTTTTTAGAGCAACAAACTTTCGCGACCCCCTAACTTTAATGGACATGAGTCAGACAATTTTTTTATGTAAGTAAAGCACTGTGTGGCAGCGCACTCTCATTTACAGACAGCAGATATTCCATTGAAATTTGCACAGACATATAGTTTTACTGATAAAACTATATTGCACAAAAATGATAATGTGTGGAAATGGGGTTTCAATGAATAGTTATCATTTGTGCAGTAAAGTGCCTCGATTGAAATCTTTGCTTCCATCACACTTCAGAATTATAAAATATGTGCTCCAGTTTTGCTTTACTAACTGCTGAATTTGTACAGTTCATTTACAGGTATTTACATCTTGTTGTGTGTTAAAAACTATGACATTCAATAGCCTTTCCTTTCACACTCACTGTATCTCAGTAAGATTGTTACATAATTCACTTTACTATTCTTTCTCTGACTGCAAAGTGAGAGGAGTTTGTAAACACCAGTACCAGTGTTAAATAAATAAGCCTCAACTTGTCAAAAGACAGAGCCTGACATTTGATCTCTGTCTTTGAAACACGGTAAATGTGACAAGATAAATACAGAATTTAAAGGCATATTTGTTTATTGCTTGGGCTTTCACAACCCACCAAAAATTGGCTCGCGACGTGGATCGAGGCCCATAGTTTGGGAAACACTTCCTTATATGAATTATACAGAGGAGCGTGTGCACACCCAACTTTACTATAGGAATTTTTAGGGTGGGGTATTAAACCAGATACAGTTTTGAAAGAAAATACAGTTGATAGGGCACTAATGAAATATACAAGTGTATTCATGGTGAGCCTCTCAAGCCTTTTTCCTCCCAAGGCAATTGGGAGTGTGCCCAACAGGGAATTAAAATAAATTGGCAAAGAGTGAATTTTGAGAACTGGCGGCGTTGTACGAGGAAGACTAGAGGTGTGCCACTCTATGCCCCTGCACTGTCATTGGTGGGTTTACTGCATGGGGATCCTATCTCCCTTTTTACGGCCCGCAACTTTCGAGTTGGTCAGAGGTTGGGCTTGTGACAGTCGGTGACTGTTATCATCTGGACACCTTTGTCCCCTTTGAGGAACTGACGACCCAACATGACTTGCCCCAGGGACAATTCCTGACCTACAAAGCCTAGTACGGACTTTTGAGGACTTCTTGGGAAGGGGTAGGGAGGAGCGGACGACTCACGTGGTACTCTAGTTGTTGTGGTCCAAGGGGGAGGCGAGCCACCTGGTGACCTGTTTTTTTTCGAGCACTGAATTAAATAGTACGGCAACTGCTGGCTTGCATCTAGAGAGGAGCTCTGCAAGCTTCTGCCAGAGCTGCATTCAAAATCGTGAGAAAAGATTTCAAAACTGTGGTGCATTGCCCTGACATTTGCAGAATACGACAGAAACCTGTGTACAGCACAACCAACAGCAGATGTGGTGGATTAGACTCAACTGGTGGTGGACACACCTGTTCCCCGCCTAACTAATGAGGTGTAAGCAGAATTGGATCGACAAATGAGCTGGTTGAACTGTTGTAGATGTTGTTGACCATGAACACTGGTAAATATCTATGCCCAAATGGAATTCTTCAAGGGACTGTCCTCAGTCATAATGCAATACCTTTAACCTGTGGTAGTAAAGGCGTTGAACATGGAAAGCTTCCCAGAGTCTCTCTACATGGCTTCCATTGCAGTAGGCCCAAAACTTGGTCACCCCCCAACAGTGGCAGTTCCTACCATTCATCTCCTCTATTAAAGTAGGAGTAAAAATTCTGCGTAAGGCCCTGATTTTGATACGGGCCTAAATGATCACATTAGTTGACTTTAAAATGGCATTTGATTTCCTGAATGGGGATTAACTTTCCTGAGTCCTTGAGCACAAAAATCTAGGTACAAAGTTCTGAGCATGTATATAAGAACCTGTGGGCACATATGTGGGTCAATGAATTGCAGTTTCCCTCATAACCCATAAGGAAAGGTACACGTCAGGGCTGTCTTTTCTCCCCAGAGAGGGATGAATGTGCGTCATTGTACATGGATGACTTACTTCTATATGCCAGGTTCCTGAGATGGACTGGTCAGAGACTTATGCAGCTTCATGAGAATTTACCCATTCCAGGAACAGAATCTGGCAGTGAATTGGCAAACCCAATTGACAATAGCCTGAGACATTTTTAAAACCCTTTGGGATACACATTAGTAGGGATATGCAAGAAGTGCGGGCCTAAACCTGGCATCTCTCCTGAGGACTACGCACAAAGACCTACTTCTCTGGAAATCACTTCCCATCTCAATTGTGAGCAGGGTGGCCCTATTTATGATGGAATTTTTTCTGAATCTGTTGTATGTCCCATAAAACTATTTCTTTGAAATTCCTCAGGCTTTTTTTTTCCAGAGGATATATCAATATTCCAGAACTTTCCTATGTACACATATGGGTCCCATGATGGCATGTGATAAGTGTGTCCTATCTTGGTATGATGGTGGACTGGCTATGACAGATGTATAATTATACTACTGTGTGTTCAATTGCCAATGCTCCAAGGCTTGCTATTTGGACAGTGGGTGACCCAGCTATAAGGACAGAGTTAGCTGATTTGGAGGAGCCAGTTCTACACCGTTTTCTCTAGAGAGGCCTGATACTGCCTGCTGTGCTCCAAATCATCAAGGTGGTCACTGACTGTTGGCATAAAGGAATATTTTCTACTCTGTATTTTCTACAAATCATCAGGGTGGTCATTTACGTTTGCATAAGGCAATCAAATGGATGAGATGAGATGAGATGGTTGAGTGATCCAAGAGACTCCACTCTGTCATGGGTTATGCTGAGCAAGCTGAGCGGGTTTACACAATGAGATGCCATAGAAATATATATGGTAGCAGAAGTGAGGGATCATAATCATATAAAGTACTTTCTGGACATAGCCAAGGAGATTGGCATGCACAAATCCCAGCGCTTCAGATACCTTCTAATGAGGTTTGCATTAGGGAGGCATCAGTAAGACCAAAAGACCTCCCATTAGAGGAGCAACTGAAAATTAACGCCTTTACTGCACAGGGATGTTGCACGTTAGTAAACAACACAGTAGGTAATTTTCTAGAAGTAAATGGGATGTTGGAGATGAACTTAGGCACCCTGGATGACAGTGATTGTCGAAAGCCTAAAATGATGGCTAGAGATTTAGCAATCTCTGCAAGGATCCACCTAATTCATTTTACATATAGGCACAGTGTATTTATGCCAGGATGCTTTTGGAAGATGGATAGAGTCTCTTCCCTGTAGGAAAGTAGGATCTGCTTCTTATGGTTACCCCCACTTTTTGCTAGATGTTACACTGTTTTGACTAGTCTGACTGGGATCCTGCTAATCAGGACCCCAGTCTATCTGCTTTCTCCCTAAAATGTTATGCCATGTACTTTGGTACACTCCAGATTGGATACTGGGGTACCCTTATAAGTCCCTATTATATGGTACCCATGTACGCAGGGCATAGGTACCCCAGAGGCCTCCCATGGGCTGAAGCATGTATTATGCCGCCCATGAGAGGCCATGCAAAATGGAACTACAGGTCTGCCATTGCAGCCTGTGTAAGCTGGTGCTTGCACCACTTACTTTAGATGTAGGCTCACTATATCTATAGGTCACTACACTTAAAACTTATAAGTCACCCCTACAGCAGGCCTTAACAATTCTGAAGGCAGGGTGCTGGGTTTTACGTGAGAAGGTGCGCCTGCATGAGCAGAGCCCCTCTGCAGCCTTCGGAGACCATTCTCCCGGGTTGTCTGTGACTCAGCCAGACATATAGGTAGAAGTGCATTATAACCTCGCAGTAAATGCTATCTCGAAAACGGCTGAAACAAAACATGTCGTGTTTGGTATCAAACACATTGGAATCATACCTCCACACCAGTAACCGGTATGGGAGGTATGATTCCACCCTTCCGAAGCGAGCTTCGTGGGGTCACTGGTCTTTCCGGTGCCAGGCTTCTCGACCCGGTCAGCACAAAATGGATGCTGCCGACCAGAGACACATTTCTGCCCTTCTGCTGCTGAGCCAAGCTCGAGCAGAGAAAGGCAGCACAATAGGCATCCTGTCACAGGGAGGTGTGACCACCTCATAGACAGGATTTAGTGTATTGGGGCTGGGTGGGTGCACTTCCAAAGTGCCTGAAATTCTGCACCTGGGGCACATTTGGTGTCCCTGTGCATAGTCCAGCTCAAACCAGTTCTGGGAGCCGTTGGCTCCTGCTCTGGTGCAAAACTGGACAAAGAACATGGGAGTAACCTCCCCTCTGTCCTGACCCTCCCCTAGGAGGGTCCCCTGAATCTGTCCAACCCTCTCCCGTGGGTACATAAGAGCTTACCTGGCTGTAAGACTTTAGATTTTACGTGGACAAGATTCTGCAACAAGAAACCACTGACCTTCGACCGTCTGGACAATCTGGACTTCGCTGGATTTTGACTGGGCCCGACTTCGTCTCCCTCTCCGCCCAAAGCATCGTATGTGCCCTTGCACCATACAGGCTTCATGCAGGACCTGTGGAGCCCTAAGGACAACTGAAGAATCTCCCTTGGGGTGAAGGAGTCACTCCCCTGAATTCGGAGGCACCGCAACGCAACTGACTGGTATGCTGATCCTGAGCTCCTGTGGACTCCGAAGGCTCCAGCAACACAGGAGGTGGGTTTCCAGGTTCCTTGAGGTTGAGCTGCCTTCTCACAGAGTTTGAGGCCAGTATCCCTCGTGAGGACTGCATAACCTGAACCCCTGTGCACTGCGTACATTTGCAAGTGCATATGCTTGTTGATGCTTCCTGAGCTTGTGCATTGGACTTCATGTAGTCCTGACCCCGAGCAGTATTTTCACCAAAGAACTCCGGCCTCCTCACACCGAGTGCTCCGTGGGCTGGTATGTTGTGATCTTGCTTGAGGTCCCCTCGCGACTCCTGGTCCTTCGACCTGTGGGTCCTCTTGAGGGTCATCTTGATTTCTATTGGGCTTCCCTGGTTGCTCCAGATGTGCCCTGACTCCTCATTGCTTGGTGAGTCCCCTGGACCTTGCGGGTCTACATCGTAACCTGCTTGACTTTCCTGCTTGGGTTGCTGTTGCCAAGGCTTGTTGGTGCTCCCGATGGACACTGACCCCTCAGCACTCGACATCCTTTGTGGGACAGCTCCCATCTGGCTCCTGGTCATCCTCGACATTCCCTGGACCTCGTGACTGCAGAGTAAAGCATCCCTACTTCGCACCTGAAGGACCCGACATCGGTGGGCATTCGTTTACTGAGCCCCTGGTCACCCTGACGTGACCCAGACTCTGTCTCTCTGCTTTCAGGTTCCTTCCATCATGAATCCACCCTTGGGTTCCTACGGACACTTTCTTCCTTCCCGGCAGCAGCTCTTCTTTGCAACCCTCCATTGAGAACGACGGCCGTTTCCGACATCAATCCAGGCCTACGCACCTGGCTCCTCTGGGATAGGTAACTCAGGTACCACGGTATCCACGGGTGGGGTGGCTCTCCAACCTCTTACGTTCCGAAGGGTTTCCTCGAAGTCCACCGAGAAGGGTCCTTAAACAGTAAAATTGTAACCGCGACTTTCCCATAGAATTGTACGGAGCCCGCGGTCGTGTTAGCACACTGCACCCGTCCTCCGTGGGGTCCCTTTCTACTCACCTTGGGTGGTTCCTTGGGATCCCAGCGATTCTACGTGTTCTAGACACTGTCTCGACTCCAGTCGTGGTTCTTATACCACTTTTTTAGTATATAGTTTGGTCTCCCCCTGGAGCCCACTGTGTATTGTGCTACTTACAACTGTTTCTTTGCTAAAGTATTGTGTGCTTTATGTTGTATCCTCGCGTAGAGGATACTAGAGAGTGTTATATAAATAAATACATATTTTTATAACTACTGTGTGGTTCTCCTTTCATTTAGTTAATACTAAAGGTGATATTCTGGTAAAACAAGCTGCTTTACATTCCTTCAAGTTTAAGCCTGAAGGCTGCTCTCCACAGCTACCACTAGGATAGCTTTCTAAAGGTTATCTTTGACCTCATACATCATAAGGATAATTTGGACTGGTGCAAGGTGCCCACTTTAATTAGTGGACAGCATATACCAGGCCAACTTCTCACAGTGGTGTGCAGCGGTTGGGATTCAAGCTTGCAATTGTTTTACCCGATAAATCTTTGTATTGATTAACTGAAAACCACTAAAAGTACTAGGTACATATAATATCAGCTTTGAATAAGTAAGTTCTACTGAACTTGGGGTTGGGTAGTCAAGGGTTTAGCACACCTTGTTTCTAGAAAGCTGAAGACAAGGAGAAATGCCAACACTCAACGTCTTATTGAGGTGTTACTGTTAGATGACCTTAGGAAGACCCCTGGGTCAGATGAACAGGAAAGAGTGGGTGGGGCAGGAAATGAAGACAGGTCAGGAGGTGACACCTTCTATGACCTTGATTCAAACCCTGGCCAGGAGGATCAAGATGATTCCCACCTGGACAACTCAGATCTTCAGGGAGATGGGGGAGAAGGCCAAAATGGCCCCCTCTTCACTCCCCCTGCAAGAGTACAGAGTTTACCAAGGAGATCTGGATCTCCCTCTGCAGAGTCACATCACTCAGTTCAGTCTGTAGGGACCTCTGTATCTAGCAAGAGGGACCATTCCTTAGACAGGGAGTATCAACTGCTTGAACTTGAGAAAGCTAGGTTTAGGCTCAGGCAAGAGCAGTTGACCCAAGACAAGGAATCCCTAGAAGTCCAGAGGGCTAGAAAGAAATTGGGACTAGAGTCCCATGGCTGCAGCAACAGTGTCCCTAGAGTTAAGGAACATTCTTTTGACAATAGGAACCTGAGCAAGATTGTCCCTCCCTACCATGTTGGGGATGACATCCATAAATGGATAACTGCTTTAGAGAGGGCCTGTAAAGTTCAGAGGGTCCCTCAAGAGCAGTGGGCAGCTATCTTGTGGCTCTCCTTTGCTGACAAAGGTAGCGATAAGCTCCTCACTGTTAGAGAAGAGGATGCTGACAATTACTCAGTACTGAAGAGTGCTCTCATTGATGGGTTTGGCTTAACCACTGAACAGTATAGGATTAAGTTCAGAGACACCCAGAAGGCACAGACTCAAGACTGGGTAGACTTTGTAGATTGTGCTATTAAGGCTCTGGACGGCTGGTTGCTTGGCAGCAAAATGAATGATTCAAGGGATTGTACAATTTGATTATGAGGGAGCAGATCCTTAATAATTGCCAAAATCAGTTGTTGCATCAGTACCTGGTGGACTCTGATCTGACTTCTCCCCAAGAATTGGGAAAGAAGGCAGATAAGTGGGTCAGAACCATAGTGAAGCAGAAAACCCAGAACTCTGGTGATGACCAGAAGAAGCAAGACTCTAAAACTTAAGATAAGGGTGGGGACAAGGGTAAAGATCAAAAGTCTTCATCAGGGCCCCAAAAACCTGCATCTGGGGGAGTCACAATCCAACAAAGGAAAAGGCAAGAGAAAACCTTGGTGTTACTTTTGTAAGGTAAAGACCCATTGGACAAAAGATGCTGATTGTCCAAAAGCCAAGGAAAATCCTCCTACCAACACAGCCCCTAAGGCAACTGCGCCCCCTAGCACAAGTACAGCTGGTGGTACAGGGAACAAGGGATTAGCAGGGTTAACCTTGGGCTCTGAGATGGGTTCTGGCCTAGTCAGAACTCCAGCTCAGGCTGTACTAGTCTGTGATGGTGGCATGGATATTGCCACCTTATTTGTGAGACCCAGTAACCTGGGCAAATACAGACAACAGCCTTTGAATAATGGTAAGGAGGCCATGGCATACAGGGACACAGGTGCAAGTGTCACTATGGTGACAAAAGATCTTGTGGACCCTGAACAGATCATACTTGGTGAGATGTACCAAGTGACCAATGCTAACAATGTCAGGACAGATCATTCCTTGGCAGTTGTTAATTTCACCTGGGGAGGGGTAACTGGCCCAAAGAAGGTTGTGGTTAGCTCAGACCTCCCTGTGGAATGCTTGTTGGGCAATCATTTGGAAACTTCAGCCTGGGCTGAAGTGGAACTCAGGACACATGCAGCAATGTTGGGCATCTCTGCAGATGTGTTTGCTGTGACGAGGTCACAGGCCAAACAGATGTCTACTGAACAGGCCCTGGATTCTGAAAAGATGGACCAGGTGCCTTCCAAGAGAAGGAGCAGGAGGGGTAAGGCTGTGTCTTCCCCCCAGGCTCAGACAGGGGATCAGTATCTTGAGGGAGATGACCCCAGTCCCTGTGAAGGAACTGTCCCAGATGAACTAGAACCTGATCAGGTTGAGTTATTGGGGT
The DNA here is from genome assembly GCA_963921515.1 of Calotriton arnoldi. Taxonomy (NCBI): domain Eukaryota; kingdom Metazoa; phylum Chordata; class Amphibia; order Caudata; family Salamandridae; genus Calotriton; species Calotriton arnoldi. Next base: position 2,314,181 of record CAWUFW010000510.1, read on the forward strand.
CAGGGGGCCCTTCCAGGGCAGAGCTGAGTCAGGAACAGCAAACCTGCCCCTCTCTTGAACCCCTCAGACAGGAAGCTGCTGCTGAGGCTGCTGGGAGTATCAGTGGGTCCCACAGGATATCTTGGAATGAGGGACTCCTTTACTCAGAGGGTAGAGACCCCAAGCCTGGTGCCACCAGGAGGTTGGTCATACCTCTGAAGTTTAGGGGCTTCCTACTCACCCTGGCACATGATATTCCCTTGGCAGGTCACCTAGGGCAGAGTAAGACTTGGGACAGGCTTGTCCCTCACTTTCACTGGCCTCACATGTCAGAGGACACCAAGGAGTTTTGTCGCTCCTGTACCACCTGTCAAGCCAGTGGTAAGTCAGGTGGTACCACAAAGGCCCCCCTAATACCACTACCTGTGGTGGGGTTCCCTTTGAGAGGGATGGGATTGACATAATTGGTCCTATGAACCCTCCAACTGCATCTGGGCATAGTTACATTCTAGTGGTGGTGGACCATGCCACTAGGTATCCAGAGGCTATACCCCTTAGAACCTCCACAGCTCCTGTGGTGGCCAGGGCCCTCCTGGGAATTTTTTCCAGAGTGGGTGTCCCCAAGGAGGTCTTGAATGACAGAGGTGCAAACTTCATGTCTAGTTACATAACTGCAATGTGGAAGGAGTGTGGAGTAAATTACAAATTCACCACCCCCTATTACCCACAATGCAATGGGTTGGTTGAGAGATTCAACAAAACCCTAAAGGGCATAATCATGGGCCTCCCAGAAAAGCTTAGGTGAAAATGGGATGTCCTGTTGCCCTGTCTTCTCTTTGCCTACAGAGAGGTCCCACAAAAGGGGGTTGGCTACAGCCCTTTTGAACTTTTGTTTGGGCATCCAGTTAGGGGTCCCTTGTGTCTAGTGAAGGGGGGATGGGAGTTACCTCTCAAACCTCCCAAACAGGACATAGTGGACTATGTACTTGGTCTCCGCTCCAGGTTGGCTGAGTGCATGAAGAAGGCCAGTAAAAGCCTTGAGGCAAGTCAAGCATTGCAAAAAGCTTGGCATGACCAAAAGGCTGTACTGACTGTCTACCAGCCAGGACAGAAAGTATGGGTGTTGGAGCCTGTGGCCCCAGCAGCTCTCCAGGACAAATGGAGTAGACCCCATACTAATATTGAGCAAAAAGGGGAGGTCACCTTCTTGGTGGACCTTGGCACCCCTAGGAGCCCCCACAGGGTGCTCCATGTAAACAGGCTCAAACCTTATGTGGACAGGGCAGACATGGGCTTACTCATGGCTACTGATGAGGGACAGGAGGAAGAGAGTGACCCACTCCCTGATCTCCTCTCACAGAACCCTGATGATGGCTCAGTTGATGGTGTAACCTTGGCAGGCAGCCTCACTGAGCAACAGCAGATTGATTGTAGGAAGGTCCTCAATCAATACAAGCATATGTTCTCTCTGACTCCTAGTCAGACCACCAGGTGTACCCATGAAGTGGACACAGGTGAGCTTACCTGTTAAAAATAAGATTTACAGGAAGCCTGACCATGTCAGAGATTGCATCAAGACTGAGGTCCACAAGATGCTGGAATTGGGAGTGATTGAACCCTCAGATAGCCCTTGGGCTAGTCCAGTGGTCCTGGTACCCAAACCTCATACCCAGGGTGGTAAGAGAGAAATGAGGTTTTGTGTGGACTACAGGGGGCTCAATGCAGTCACTAAGACTGATGCTCACCCTATTCCCAGGGCAGATGAACTCATAGACACTTTGGCCTCAGCCAAGTTCTTGAGCACATTTGACCTCACTGCTGGATATTGGCAAATCAGACTAGCTGAGAGTGCCAAACCAAAAACAGCATTTTCAACCCCTAGTGGGCAATATCAATTTATTGTGATGCCCTTTGGTTTGAAGAATGCACCTGCCACATTCCAAAGGTTGGTGAATAAAGTCCTTACAGGCCTGGAAGCCTATAGTGCAGCATATCTAGATGATATAGCTGTCTTTAGCTCCACCTGGGAGGATCACCTGGTAAACCTGAAGAATGTTTTGGAGGCTCTGCAAAAAGCAGGCCTCACTATCAAGGCCACCAAGTGCCAGATAGGGCAGAGTAAGGTTGTATACCTGGGCCACCTTGTGGGTGGAGGCCAGGTTCAACCATTGCAGAGCAAAATCCAGACCATCATGGACTGGGTTGCTCCCACTACCCAGACACAGGTCAGAGCTTTCTTGGGCCTGACTGGGTACTACAGGAGATTTGTTAAGGATTATGGGTCCATAGTGACTCCCTTAAATGATCTCACCTCCAAGAGAATGCCCAAGAAAGTTCAGTGGACAGCTAGCTGTCAAAAGGCATTTGATTACCTCAAGCAGGCCACGTGCACTGCTCCCATTCTGCAAAGTCCTGACTATTCCAAACAATTCATTGTTCAACCAGATGCATCTGAGTTGGGGGTAGGGGCTGTGTTGTCACAACTTAATGCAGAGGGTCAGGATCAACCAGTAGCTTTTATTAGCAGAAGGTTGGCCCCCAGAGAGAAACGTTGGTCAGCCATTGAGAGAGAAGCCTTTGCTGTGGTTTGGGCTCTGAAGAAGCTGAGCCCAAACTTTTGAGGTGGTCCATATCCCTACAGGGAATGGACTATACAGTGGAACATAGACCTGGGAGTAACCATGCCAATGCAGATGGACTCTCCAGATATTTCCACTTAGAACATGAAGACTCAACTGGGCAAGGTTAGTCCCATCTCCTTACGTTTGGGGGGGGTATGTAGGAAAGTAGGATCTGCTTCTTATGGTTACCCCCACTTTTTGCTTGATGTTACACTGTTTTGACTAATCTGACTGGGATCCTGCTAATCAGGATCCCAGTCTATCTGCTTTCTCCCTAAAATGTTATGCCATGTACATTGGTACACTCCAGATTGGATACTGGGGTACCCTTATAAGTCCCTAGTATATGGTACCCATGTACCCAGGGCATAGGTACCCCAGAGGCCTCCAATGGGCTGAAGCTTGTATTATGCCACCCATGAGAGGCCATGCAAAATGGAACTACAGGTCTGCCATTGCAGCCTGTGTAAGCTGGTGCTTGCACCACTTACTTTAGATGTAGGTTCACTATATCTATAGGTCACTACACTTAAAACTTTTAAGTCACCCCTATAGCAGGCCTTAACAATACTGAAGGCAGGGTGCTGGGCTTTACGATAGAGAGGGCCACTGCATGAGCAGAGCCCCTCTGCAGCCTTCGGAGACCATTCTCCCGGGTTGTCTGTGACTCAGCCAGACATATAGGTAGAGGTGCATTATAACCTCGCAGTAAATGCTATCTCGAAAACGGCTGAAACAAAACATGTCGTGTTTGGTATCAAACACCTTGGAATCATACCTCTACACCAGTAACCAGTGTGGGAGGTATGATTCCACCCTTCCGAAGCGAGCTTCGTGGGGTCACTGGTCTTTCTGGTGCCCGCCTTCTCGATCCGGTCAGCACAAAATGGATGCTGCCGACCAGAGACACATTTCTGCCCTCCTGCTGCTGAGCCAAGCTCGAGCAGAGGAAGGCAGCACAATAGGCATCCTGTCACAGGGAGGTGTGACCACCTCCCAGACAGGATGTAGTGTATTGGGGCAGGGTGGGTGCACTTCCAAAGTGCCTGAAAGTCTGCACCTGGGGCACATTTGGTGTCCCTGTGCATAGTCCAGCTCAAACCAGTTCTGGGAGCCTTTGGCTTCTGCTCTGGCCCGAAACTGGACAAAGGACATGGTGGTAACCTCCCCTCTGTCCTGACCCTCCTCTAGGAGGGTCCCCTGAATCCAGTGGCATCTCGCATAGGGCGTGCTGAGGGGCGGCGGGGCAGGGTGGGGGTAGTAAACTCAGACATACGACGGAATGGAGAAAAGTATTTATTCCGTTCCTCCGTTCCATCGTATGTCCGAGTTTACTACACCCCCACCCTGCCCCTCCCCCGCCCCACATCACGCCCTATGCAAGCCGCCACTGCCTGAATCTGTCCCACCCTGTACCGTGGGTACATAAGAGCTTACCTGGCTGTAAGACTGTAGATTTTACGTGGACAGGATTCTGCAACAAGAAACCACTGACCTTCAACCGTCTGGACACTCTGGACTTCGCTGGACTTCGACTGGGCCCGACTTCGTCTCCCTCTCCGACTAAAGCATCGTCTGTGCCCTTGCACCATACAGGCTCCATGCAGGACCTGTGGAGCACTAAGGACAACTGAAGAATCTCCCTTGGGGTGAAGGAGTCACTCTCCTGCATTTGCAGGCACCGCAACGCAACTGACTGGTCTGCTGATCCTGAGTTCCTGCGGACTCCGAAGGCTCCAGCAACACAGGAGGTGGGTTCCGAAGTTCCTTAAGGCTGAGCTGCCTTCTCACTGAGTTTGAGGCCAGTATCCCTTGTGGGGACCGCATAACCCGAACCCCTGTGCACCGCGTACATTTGTAAGTGCATATGCTTGTTGATGATTCCTGAGCTTGTGCATTGGACTCCGTGTAGTCCTGATCCCGAGAAGTATTTCCACCAAAGAACTCCGGCTTCCTTGCACCAAGTGCTCCGTGGGCTGGTACGTTGTGATCTTGCTCGAGGTCCCCTTGCGACTCCTGGTCCTTCAACCTGTGGGTCCCCTTGAGGGTCATCTTCATTTCTATTGGGCTTCCCTGGTTGCTCCAGACGTGCCCTGACTCCCCATTGCTTGAGTCCCCTGGACCTTGCTGGTCTACATCGTAACCTGCTTGACCTTCCTGCGTGGGTTGCTGTTGCCAAGGCTTGTTGGTGCTCCCGACGGACACTGACTCCTCAGCACTCGACATCCTTTGTGGGACAGCTCGCAACTGGCTCCTGGTTGTCCTCAACATTCCCTGGACCTCGTGACTGCAGAGTCAAGCATCCCTACTTCGCACCTGAAGCACCCGACATCGGTGGGCATTCGTCTACTGAGCCCCTGGTCACCCTGACGTGACCAAGACTCTGTCCCCTCTGCTTTCAGGTTCCTTCCATCACGAATCCACCCTTGGGTTCCTACGGACACTTTCTTCCTTCCCGGCAGCAGCTCTTCTTTGAGAACGACAATGGTTTCCGACTCCACTCCAGGCCTATCCACCCGGCTCCTCTGGGATAGGTAACTCGGGTACCACGGTATCCACGGGTGGGGTGGCTCTCCAACCTCTTAAGTTCCAAAGGGTTTCCTCGAAGTCCACCGAGAAGGATCCTTAAACAGTAAAATCGTAACCGCGACTTTCCCATAGAATTGTACGGAGCCCGCAGTCGTGTTAGCACACTGCACCCGTCCTCCGTGGGGTCCTTTTCTACTCACCTTGGGTGGTTCCTTGGGGTCCCAGCGATTCTACGTGTTCTAGACACTGTCTCGACTCCAGTCGTGGTTCTTATACCACTATTTTAGTATATGGTTTGGTCTCCCCCTGGAGACCACTGTGTATTGTGCTACATACAACTGTTTCTTTGCTAAAGTATTGTGTGCTTTGTGTTGTATCCTCGTGTAGAGGATACTAGAGAGTGTTATATAAATAAATACATATTTTTATAACTACTGTGTGGTTCTCCTTTCATTTAGTTAATACTAAATGTGATATTCTGGTAAAACAAGCTGCTTTACATTCCATCAAGATTAAGCCTGAAGGCTGCCCTCCATAGCTACCACTAGGATAGCTTTCTAAAGGTTATCTTTGACCTCATACATCATAAGGGTCATTTAGACTGGTGCAAGGTGCCCACTTTAATTAGTGGACAGCATATACCAGGTCAACTTCTCACATTCCCCACAATGCTTTAGATGACAGACTGCTACAGGAGGTTTTTTTCTCACATGATTTGGGAATGTGGGGTTATTCAGATGTATTGGGTTCCCATATCCTGGATTCGGACAGACATTCTCCAACTTCCCATTCACTTATCTGCGAGGTCCCTCACCTGCCTCAGAATATAGATCTTGATGGCAGCTTCTGCCCCAGCCTCAAGGGGAGTGCAGGTCCTCTAATTAGTATTGGAATATTTCGGGATAACAGTGGCCATTTCATTTCAATGTCAATTTTGATAATAGAAGGCACCTTTCATGGAGCGCAATTGATACCTCCTCTAGGGTCTGATTGCCATATAGGGCAATCAGGCAGTGCCCGAGGGGCTGGTCTGTTAGATCAGTTTGTGTGCCAGTTTTTTTGAGGTTTTGTGGGTCTGTTTTATGGTCTCCTGTGCTGGTCTTTACTGTTGATTTCCCTAATATTATCATAAACATTGTCTGTAACATGCACAAATGCATTCAGTCTCCCACACCTTGTAAAACACCATCGTCTTTTTACAAGTTCAATACTGGTCTATTTGCAAACTTAAAAAGAGCAGATGATGGATGGAAGGCTGAACAAATCAAACATTCACCCCCCGTCACAGATCTGGGTTAAATCCATCATTTCTTTGCTTGCTATTCCAGTTTGGACCCTGCCATATGCAAATCAGTCTTGACCCTGTTCCTCATGGGAACAGTCCAGCTCGAACTGCCAGGCCAGGTCCTCCCTGGACCAGAACCAAGCAACCTGGGACCAGTTTCAGGGTATCACCCCTCATCAGCCAGGCTAGCTTCACTGCGGTGGCATAGCGAGCACGGGGCCCAGGTCTGGGCATACCCTTCCCAAATGCAAAAAGAATAGATGATGAACGGAATGCTGAACAAATCAAACATTTACACCTAGTCACAGATCTAGGTTAAATCCATCGATTTTTTACATTTTTTATTTGCAATCCTGTCTCCCTTTTTTAGCTACCTGGTTCGCTAATGGGGGACACTTTTATTTTGGTACCTGGGCCTATTATCTGTTCCAGTCAGACCCTGACCTCCTCCAAAGATTCTCCTAGGGTTTGGCGCGTGTGACCTGGAATGCTTTTAATGTCTGTTTTGGGCCTCAAAGGTTCGGAAATTTAGCGAAGGATGTCAAAATATGCAAGCAGAAATACCTAAAATACGATCAGTGGGGAGCACGTGCAGAGAGCAGCCATCGCTTGCATCAAGCTATGATAATTTTGACATCAGAAGGAGCTTCTTGTTGATGATAATAACAATTTCTAACATTATCTGATGCAGAAAGTAAGAAAATAAGAGTTTATCACAGTCCCTAAAACGCTAACATAGGAATTATTATGCAGAAAAAGTATGTTTATTTCTCATTTCATCTTAGAAGGATGCGACATGGCCTTTGCCATCTATGGTTTAGGCTCCTTCAGAAAAGGGCATTATCATGCTTGACACGTCTTCTCGCCTGTATCAGCACTCTAGAAAACTATAAGGAGCAAGCAGGTCAATAGCATGCGTAATTTTTCATAAACAATTTTGCCAGAGTGGTCATCTTTTATAAAAGCTGCTTGTGCTAGAGCCAATTTTTGTGTGGTGTTCTTTTTGATGCATTTTGATTTGGAGAAGCTGTTTTGCATGTCTGCCTCAGGCTGCACATCATGTTCAGATGTTTGCACCAGTGCTGCTTCTTCGTCTTAGGGATGATGTTCAAAAGAAGGCTAAACTGGGTTCAAGCACCAAAATAGACAAATAATCAGCGCAGTTCACTTCTTTCAATCAATCGGTCAATCAATCAGGTTTCTTATAAAGCACGACTACTCACCCGTAAGGGTCTCAAGGCGGTGATTGGGGGGATGGATCTGCAGTTCAGTCGAAGAGTCAGGGCTTGAGGCATGAGTTCTTTCTCATTGACATAGTAGTATCCATCTTAGACTGAACATTCATTGCCCCACCTCTCACCCAGCACAGACTCATGTATAACTAAGGTATGCTAAGATCTCAAAGTTAATGCAGGAATTGGGCACCAGGTTTTGCACTCTGGAGTCATTCATTCTGCTATGAATGCAAGTAAAAAGGGGGTAACAAAGTCCGTGCTCGTAGGGGTTTATGACAGAGGGGGGGAGCCATTTTGTATTGTCCAGTAACTGCCTTCAAATCACTCTGACTCTAGCTCGTAAGGTTTATGTGAGCATTCACTTTGCGCTCTGTGGAAACATGGGGAGAGTGGCTCATAGTGGGACACTAATTGGGAGGGGAAAGTGAGTAGGAGCAAATTGAGTAGAACACCAGAAACTACTTCCGGTTTAAAATAATGGCATCTAACACGAAAATGTCACATAACTATTCATCCCCAAACATTTTGAAACATCACTTAGTTCCAAATCAGGATGCACTGCGGTAAAGTGAGAAACATTCACAGAAAATGAAGATCCGACAATTTCTTCCATTAGTACTCCGTATTTATTTCTGGCATGAAAAACCATACTCCATCATGGTACAACTGCTTTCAAACTCCCGATGACGTCCACTGTTTAACATGTGCCTATCCAGGCTTTCACTTCAAACATTAGGAGATTCACCATTCCTCATGGCGCAATGTCATGTGTTGTTTTCAGACCCAATGCATTTCGGGCCTTTACTGCCCTTCCTCAGGGGTAACTTAAAACCGAATGTGCACCACCCTTTCCAGCCGCCACAGCATGTGTGCCGGGTAAGCGATGAACCTAAGCTCCGATGTGTTTAAATGATATCACGTGCCCCAAGCTTCCTAGAACTCGACGAAATACTGCAATGCCATAACTATTCATAGCATTATTTACAATTCTAAGTGACATAGGAAACTCGTTCCAAGTGCAACATCATTAGTTCATCGGTTACGACTCAACGCATCATTAAAAGTAATAATTATAAAAAATAATGTTCTTGCACAATTTGCACATTTTGCATATTTCAAAAATACTACAACAGACGCCTATGTGCGATGGAAAATGATACTCTGGACCATCCAAAGGCGCTGTGTTGTCGTTTTAATGGAACTGTGTGAGCTATAAAACTACCAAAAAAACCAACACCAAACTTAGTCAAAGTTGTAGGTGTGGAAATGTACATCAACTATGTTAATTTAGAAACTTTATAAGATGCTTAAGGGTGGATGAACTGTATTTCAGAATGTAAATATAGAGTAGTTTCATATTTTTAAGAAAATTATAGTTCATAGATTCACTGTCTCACGTTGTCTTTGATAATGTTCTGCACTTGGATATTTTTAAATACAAGTTGGCTTTTAATGTTAGAGCATTCCTTGGTGCTCAAGAGCTTTCAGAACATAAAATCATGTTGCAAAATGCATTTCTATTAGCCACAAGATTTTCAAATAGGCACATTTGTTAAGTCGTCCGGCACTTTACATAATCGAAGGAACACGTTTCTATTTGCACGTTGGAAAAGTACCTTCCGGATGTTAGTAGCTACAAACTAATGTACAAGTAATCAATAATTTACATAATACTTCAGGCAGATAATTACAAGAAAGCATTTTGTGGCCCAATACATTAACTTAATGTGAGCTGGTCAGCATATTCCGAGAAAGGAAGCAGCTTGATGGAATGAACCAAAGAAAGTGGTGCAGCGAGAGAGGAGCGATGTAAAGAGGTAAAGAGAGAAAGATAAAGGGAGCAAAATAGAATTAGTTGAAAAGGAAGACAGAGCGGAGAGAGAATAATGCGAAATTGCATACATATGTTTGCAACAATTCTACCATGTGCGTACCTTCCTTCTGTATGCATCAGTAATATTGCCGCTCTTTGCTAGCGTCTTTGGGGCTTATTTACAAGCCCCTTGCGCCACTTTTGCGTTATTTTTAACATGGAAAAGTGACATATGGGGGCGCAAGGGGCTTGTAAATAAGCCCCTTTGTTCCCACCGTTCTCATTACGCAAAAATTGGGACTGGGTGAAATTTCCATTACGATGACATAATAACGCATCATTTCGTAAATTTCGCATTATGCGCGTTACACAAAATTCCCAAGAATAACACCCATTGACAAAATTTTAAAGCGAAAGCATGGGAACAAAGTGATATTAACTACCGTGGGATGAGGTAAAATGCGTTGTAGGACACGGTTTAAGTCAATGATATTAGTATTACTATAATTTACGACCAATGTACAAGCCACCTACCCAAGGTGCCACATGCCTGCTTCCATCCTTTCTCGCTTTCTTCAAGATTCTCCATGAATTCTGTGAATGCAGCCAGTGCATGATTACAGGCAATAGAAGAGCCAAAAGGTATTTTGCCATGGACGGGCACTGTTGGCGGAAGCGATTGTGGTTGCTTCAGATCAGCGTACTGCTGGAGTCAGAGAGTCGTGGTTGGTTGTCACTGGTGCTGCAGTAGACAGGTTCCATCACCGCTGTGAGCCGGGGCTGGTGCTGGAAGCTGACCAATGGGGCTCTAGTTCATGCTGTCTTCCAGTAGCGCTGGATGATGCCCCCACGCCCCTTGCAGAATGTGATGAGCGGCCCCTGAATCTCCCATACCTCGCAGAGGTAAGGTGCATGCCCGCCCACTTCCTCTGTGGTTTTGATATCCAGACTAAGCCTGGGCAAACACATTCATCAAAAAGGAGTTCCCCTAATTTTCATGCATTTCATTGTCTGCTGAGCCTAGCAAATCTTTAATAAATTATGGCGGTGCCATTTGTGTAGACTTATTAGTTGTGCCATACCAGTTCACACCTCATCTAGTTTATCAGCAGTCTTGAAAAATCATCAAAAGACGTGTGGGAGCGGGAGCTCCTGACGTTTTTGGCACTGTGTTGTGGAGCCAAGCTACAGGAGTGTTATATCTTCAAGGAGTATTTTAGAGAGGGCTTTCACAATTACTTCTTTACTTCCATTTGCTCTACTGCCAAGCTACAGGAGTGTTATATCTTCAAGGAGTATTTTAGAGAGGGCTTTCACAATTACTTCTTTACTTCCATTTGCTCTACTGCCAAGCTACAGGAGTGTTATATCTTCAAGGAGTATTTTAGAGAGGGCTTTCACAATTACTTCTTTACTTCCATTTGCTCTACTGCCAAGCTACAGGAGTGTTATATCTTCAAGGAGTATTTTAGAGAGGGCTTTCACAATTACTTCTTTACTTCCATTTGCTCTACTGCCAAGCTACAGGAGTGTTATATCTTCAATGAGTATTTTAGAGAGGGCTTTCACAATTACTTCTTTACTTCCATTTGCTCTACTGCCAAGCTACAGGAGTGTTATATCTTCAAGGAGTATTTTAGAGAGGGCTTTCACAATTACTTCTTTACTTCCATTTGCTCTACTGCCAAGCTACAGGAGTGTTATATCTTCAAGGAGTATTTTAGAGAGGGCTTTCACAATTACTTCTTTACTTCCATTTGCTCTACAGCCAAGCTACAGGAGTGTTATATCTTCAAGGAGTATTTTAGAGAGGGCTTTCACAATTACTTCTTTACTTCCATTTGCTCTACTGCCAAGCTACAGGAGTGTTATATCTTCAAGGAGTATTTTAGAGAGGGCTTTCACAATTACTTCTTTACTTCCATTTGCTCTACTGCCAAGCTACAGGAGTGTTATATCTTCAAGGAGTATTTTAGAGAGGGCTTTCACAATTACTTCTTTACTTCCATTTGCTCTACAGCCAAGCTACAGGAGTGTTATATCTTCAAGGAGTATTTTAGAGAGGGCTTTCACAATTACTTCTTTACTTCCATTTGCTCTACTGAGGAAAATCTACATAGATTTGAAAAGGGACTTCTTTTATCTTCATTTAAATGAAACGTGGGCCGTTGTGCTTCGGCAGGAAACTGATTTCAAACACATTTTTTAGAAGATTTTAATTTACCTTTTTTCAGACGTTTCAATATTGATCACATTTTTCATGTCCTTGAAATTGATTCGCTGCACTTGGGGTATTTTTTAAACTTTGTGGAGGAAGACACGTTTTTGCAGGTGTTTAAGAGTGTGACAGCTCCTGGTGTTTAAGAGTGTGAGGACAGCACCTGCTTCTGCACGTGTGCGCCAAGAGGTATATTTGCTGAATTTGACTTGCACTACGTCTCACCATTGTCTTTGGGGATTTTCACACGTTGCACATAGAGAATTGGGATTGCAGGTTCAGAGAGTGACCTAAAATGACTTGTTTCTGTCTTCAGGCACTAAGCTCAACACTGGTTGTACTTGACTTGACTTGAAAGTCTTTTTACCGCACTTTTGGTGAAGTGTTTACATTTTTAGAGTTTCTAGATGACTGCAGGGCAGAGTGTTTACTTTAAAGTTTGACAGATCACAACCTTCTTCTACATTCATTGGGCAAGCTTTCCAGTGGTCATAATTGACATCCGCAATATTTCACCACACATTTTGAGACTTTTTACAGTTTCTGAAGGGGGTGGTGATTGGCAGAATGTTCAAAGTGTGCCAAAACACTACTTGGTTTTGGATTCATGTTCCAGTAACCACAATTGCTGCATCTGACTTGCACAACGTTTCCCCACTGATGCAATTGTTACAATTTCCTACTGTCTCATTAAAGCAACATACTCAAGCATTGCCATATCACCCTAAAGGACACCACACAGTTTAGGAGAGTCAGAGGCTCAAAGCGACTTTCACGAGAAATGTGCCCAAAAAGAGGAAGAAGGAGCAGGCATAATTGTAGGCAAGTAATTTGTCAGGGAATGAAAGACCATAACTTATTCCATAACAAACATTCTCTCGCTTGTGCTTGTACCGCTGCTGTGTGCTAAAGAACCTCCAAAATGATGGTGTCATACCCTAATGTTTATTCATCTTTTTGTATGAGAAATCAAACTGAAAACAGGACATTTGCCCTCTGTCATCTGTGAAATTTCTATTGACGATTCAATAAAAATGTCATCATTTTATATGAAAAAAATGGAGCAACACATATTACTGTGCAATAATATTTGGTAGCTAATGATTCCTCACTCCCAAGCACACGTTCTTGAAATGCAAAATTTGACACAACAAAGTGCCAGACAAGACTCATGGCACAATGTTTTTCAAGATCTACCTTTTTGTCAAATACCATGCAGCGGATCTTACACGATTTGTAGATACTTCAATGGGACAGCTGTGTCTACATTATCCAAGATCCAGGACACATAAGAGTAGTGTGCAGCACCATGATCAGACATTGCAATGTTCTGAATTGTTTCCAGGGCTGATGGGAGCTATCGAAGATCAGTCTTTCCCAAATTCCTACTAAATATTTCCTTGTAAGATGGTTGCCACATGGTTTCCATTAAACATTGAGTGACAAAACTAATGGCCTGGCAAGATGTAAGATAGCACTGTAGGTAAAGAGAGTAAGTCAGAGAGAAAAAAACAAATCTAGGGTGTTCATTGAACCATGAATGAAGAATTTCGAGGATTTCTAAATTTACCATAGTCTGCATTGCTACAAGTGATGAAGAAGACAGGTCTTGAGCTTAGAGGACTCTCCTACCAAGCCATCTCATATGCTGGCACACATTCACAAACCTATACACTCACTCACACTCACATACTCACAATTTAATTCCATTGTTGAATTTGCATTCTGTATCATTCTCTTTATGCAAAATCTTACTGTATTAATGAGACTAGATGAGATCATAAATCAAAAACTACTCACTCCCTCTCCTACTCATTTACTCGTTTGCTCATTCACTTACCTACTCTTTTGCTGACCCACTCACTCACGCACCTCAGTCACATACTAATGAGTGAATGAGTAACAGTGTGTGTAAAGAGTATGTTCAATTGAGTGGCTGCTGGTTAGTGTGTGTGACTCTGTGCTTGTCATCTCACTCACTCAACACATTCAATCTATTCAACTTATCCATCTGGCCTTATTCACCAACTTATTTCACCCTTGCACTCATGGTGCTCAATCAAACTCTTGTGTCACTTACTCACCCATCTACATCACATACTATCCTTACTCACTAGTGTGCATGTGTGTGTTTTTGTCAGTTTATGTGTGTGTATATGAGAGAGAGAGTAAGAGAGACAAAGAAAGAGAGTGGTGAATAAATTCCACACTAATATGCACATACAAAAATGCACATTTGGACACATATACACTCACATAAACCATTGGACTAAATTGGGAGGTGAGAGGTTTCTGAGTGACTGGATGGGTGAGTGTGAACTAACAGGAAACTATAAAAGGTGTGGGATGAGCCGAACATCAAATGGGTATGAGGTAACTATGTGACCTAAGCTGTGGGAGGTTATTGGACCACTTGGTGAAGATTAGGATCCTCCTGGTGAACCAGACTGCCTGTCTGTGAAATGAGTGTGGGATTTGTCCTGATTGGAGACCATAAGAGGATGTTGGATGCTGATAGAAGGATGGATGCAAGATTTGTGGTTCAAAAGGTGACTGGATGGAGCATTACAAGGAGCCAAATGGTTTGGTTGGTGTCTTATCAAGTTTCTGGAATAGTGAAATGGCAATTGCTAGGTGACTTCATAGGATGGTAGGACGTTGCAGGGGTGCTGCATGACATGTGAGTTCACATGAGAACTAAGAGTGTGATGAGAGGTGAAATCGGATATTTTGGAAAAACCAGAACAGAAATGGAGAGCTACAAGCGGAATGGATGGTGGAAGAACAATCATGGGGTCAGATGTGGGGAAGGGAACCGAGTTGCAGGACCTGATATGGGCTTATATATGGCTGGATGAGTTTGGGAGCTAAAAGCAGATTAGTTAGGGTTAAGAGGCTATTCAGCCTTAATTTTCTGCTCATGCTAACAAATGGCTAAAGGAAGTATGGTTTCTGATTTTTTTTAACCTCTCTTTCACAACTTAGGGTTCATTACGATGGCGGGCGGATCGCCCCCGCCGGGCCGGCAGTAGTCACCGCTGGCCCGGCGGGGGCGATCCGCCCGCCATCCACACTTCAAAGACCCCCCGCCATATTATGATGGCTGGGGGGGTCCGCGGTGAACGGAAAGACCGTCCGCCGCTTTTCCGCCGGTCGACTCGTCGACCGGCGGAAAACATGGTTAATATGGTGGCGGTGTCTGCAAGACACTGCCATCCATATTACGATGACTGCGGAGATCAGCCTTTCCATGGCAGCATTGCCGCCATGGAAAGGCATGTGGTCTTTGCCTTTGGGGGCCCGTAGCGGGCCCCCGGAAAGTTGGGGGGGTGGTGGGTGCACATGGGGGGTACCATAGGTACCCCCCTGCATTGGCATGGACAAAGTGGCAGGAACCGCGCGGTGCCTGTCACCTTGTGCATGCCAATGCACGACATCTATTCCCAGCATTGTGGCGGGCGGTGCTGTGAGCACCGCCCGCCACAATGCTGGGAATAGGGGTTGCCACCACCGTGGTGGCATCCTAATTTCAGGTGCGGGACCGCCGCACCCCTTGCGGACGGTCCCGCATTCCGTTACAGTGGCGGGCGGACAAAGTCCGCCCGCCATCGTAATGACCCCCTTAGTTCCTACGATGAGAAAGTGTTGATTAGCTTACTCAGTCGGAAGCTTCACATTATTACAAACTGAAGGTTGTCTTCTTCCTTTCTAATGAGCTCAGTCCTCACACATCTACATGCTTCTTTTCTTTAACTCTATCAAATGATCCGCATTGCAGAACCATTTATGAAATACTGTGAAACATGCTGAGCAAGTTCCATTCCATCTTTCTAGGGTCAAGTCTAGCCGGCTAAACCTGTGATTTTATGTATTTTTTTGTTTTTAAACCTGTTTAGACTTTGAATAGATGTACAAGAACATTTTCCTTAACATTGTTAACAAGATGGGGGAAGCAATACAAATGAGGTACAGGGTGGTCTCTCATACTGTTGATCAGATGGGGGAAGCAAGATTATTGGAGTACCAGATTGAGTCATAGCACAAGCCCAGATGTGGTGTGCAGGCCTACTGCGAGACCAGATCGGGATGGCTGATCAAAATCTGGATGGGGTTGCAGTCCAGAAAAAGTACTAGATAGTAGACTATATGGTTACTGGGAGATCAGATACGGGTGGAAAGAAGAAGCTCAGGAGAGCATTGACATACAGGAACAGTCAAACAATATGAATACCAAGCCCTGTCTAAGAGGTGTAGGCCTGGCAGGTGTTGGGATCCAATATTCACACTCAAATGCTACAGAATTAACAACTGTTCTGCTCTTCAATACTGCTCCTGGCTGACTTTCAATTAATGTTATGTTATCATTCGCTGATTGTATGACATTCACAATTTGTGAATCCAAATTTGCACCTTGCAATGTTTACCAATTCACATTTATGATTTGAGTAATTTGCAATATGGTCTAATAAGAAATCGCTACTTAGTTACACCAGTGCTTCAGAAATATTAGTTTGCAATTTTAAAACTGCAATTACTAATGATTTGCTATTTCTGAATCACAAATTCATGTGTTTGTACGTCAGGCCTATAGTTCCTTCACGCCAGGAGGCCACATGCAGCATTAAGACACTCTACGAAACCTCATTAACATTGGCAAACATCAACAGCAATTGTAGCCTAGGGGTAAGCACAGCTAGAATAATTAGTTGAATTAATTAATTCAGTCTAATGAAGTAACAGAGGCTTGGGCAGCTTAATTGGACAGCCAGAAGCCAGTGAGATGTTTCAATGGTGCTATCTTAATTAGCCAAGAGATTGATTCATTGTAACTTCATTGATTTGCATTGTAATTGTTTTATAATGCTATTAACCTATAAATTATTTGTAGTATGATAGATGTACACATGTAACCTCTGTAGCTAGCATGTGTAACTATCAAAGAGACCATCATCAACAAGCTGCCTTCTGTTAACCGACCTCTCTCAGGACTCTCTCTCTTATCCACCCCTCACTAATACTTTCTGGCTACGTCTAACACTTCTGTATAGGACGACTGCAGATCATTCTACAGATTTTGTAGTTTCACTTCAATTTCCAAATCAAGGGAACTAAATGTATTAAATAAATATGCAAATGATATTTGCAACAGGTTTAACCCTGGTGCCACATTAGTGCAACATGTGCAAGCTTGCTGTTTAGAACTCACAGGTGCTACCACATTATAGCAGATGGTAAATGAAAGCGCAAAATAAAAAATTGCAGAAATAACAAGTGCAAAATGTGCGCACATGTCGTTTGCATATTGTACCCCATTTTTAATGCTGACGCAGAAAGCAGGCATAAAGCGCCTTCCACAAATATAATTTGTCCCAGAGATGTTTTGTAAAAGCCACTTTAATTGGGCCCCTCATGGTTTGAAATCTGTACTCTGTATCTTGCAAGAAATGCCTTCAGAGGGTGCTTTAACACCCTGAGCTATTCTGAAAGCTTAAAGAGTTGACTGAAAGTGGTGACAGTAAACGCAACCCCACAGAGAGCAACAGCCTCCCGACACTAAAAACCGAAACTGTAAACGTTTTAACCTTTATATTCTTTTAAAACTTCCCGTCAGCTTTCAAGTCTGTGGAATTCAGAGAGAAAAGCGTGCCATTTGAATAAGCGCTCTCATCTTTTAATCATCTGTGAAATGCCACCAATCCTATCCCAAAATTCCAATTAGTCACAGAAATGACAGAGCCCTTCAGGATGCAGAAAGGGAAATCTGGGTCAGACAAGTATTATGGCTTTCTTCTCATATATTTGAATTTTAAGATACACGTGCAGTTCATATAAATTTCAGGCCTTGCAGATCTGAGCTGCAGCAAGTTCAAAAGTGAATGTTGATCAGACATTTTGAATACCCTTCACATTTCTTTTGTTCAAACTTTGGTTGGCCTGAAAATCTTTTCGGATTCTTTAATTCGTAGCGCCTTACATCTTCTTGATGATCACGTGGCACTTGAAAAGTTGTACATTTTGACATTTAAACTCTCTTTCGAACATGTAATGAGAGAAAACACAGGCAGATAGGTGAGTACTTGTGTTTTGGCCAGGTCTGCGTGTACAAACTGGGAGGAGTAGCACCTGTTAAATTTCTTCATGGTAAGGAACATATAACAGGCAATTAGAACATGTAAATTAAAAATGATCAGATAAGAAGGTTTACACAACGAAGGTGACTTAATAAGCAAAACTGTCCATCATAGGCTAAACAGTGAGGATGAGACATTGGAGACAACATCCAAGGATTCAGATGTTAGGAATTGTTAACAAAAAGATAGGAAAAAATAGGTTCTGCATGAGCTCTACACAGTAACTAAAATGCTAATATCAACAAACTTTAGGACCGTCAATGACGTGCCTTTTGTCACGTCACATACACTAAATTTAGACATTCACACATATACTGACATACATATATAAAACAATATATTTCCTACTGGCGGAGTAGGTAGTTATAGTTAGGACCACTTTTACATAGAAAAAGTGTTTCTGACTTCTCTATATCTTTTGTGCCATTTGACAAATCTTCATGACATTTTCCAAACAAAGTGCACTGGTGATTCTTGTTGTGCATGGAAAGTTTAGGGGTGATCCGCCAAGCGAGGGCCAAGAAAAAGGGGGGTCAAATAACTGTGTTTCCCATGTTAATTCCCGTAGGAGATTTAGACACGACTGCAGCCCGAACTGCGGGACGGAATTACACCAAATTTGGCAGAAAGCTAGCTTTTGGTATACAGATTGTGCTTTTTGTTATTTGGTGTAAATCCGTTCAGTAGCTGTTGAAACATTTAAGGAAATCCAAAGTAGAATATCTGTGATTGCGACGACTTCATGAATAATAACAAGCTTGTGCAGGGAAATGCAGAGCTCTGATTGGCTGCCAACGCTTCAATTAGCAAGTGTTGGCAGCCATCTTGTGACTGGGCTTCAGCCAAGTCCCAAAAAAAAAGTGAAAAAAAGGAAAGAGGGCAGGGTAGGAATACCCTGACCCCCAAGTCTTGGTCTCAGCAGGGCAAAAAAGCTTTAAAAAAAAAAAAAGAAATTACAACAAAATGTACGGATTTGCAGCAAAAAAAGAAAGTGCAAGCTGCTGCTCTTGTTTTCAAAAGGGCCCTGGGTGGGACAGGTCCAGTGGGCATTTCAATAAAAAGCAGGGGGGGCACACGGGGCCTCCCTCCAGAGGCTCTTTGAGTCCCGGGGACCACCACCTTCCTGGGACTTTTTTTAAAATAATGGAGGGGGTACGCACGGACCCCCATCCTTGACTTCTAGAAGCCCCGGGAACCACCATCTCCCGGGGCAATTAAAACAATTGCCGGGGGCATGTGGAACCCCCATGCCCCAGGGACCACCACTGCCCCAGGGCATTCTTTTTTTTTTTAAGAAGGAGAGGAGCCATTCTCGGCCCCAGGTACCACAACTTCCTTGGGGGGCATCCCGTACAAGGCCCTGGAGACCTGCTCCTGCCCATCCCAGGACAGCTGTTTGCTTTCACTTGGCTGGAGCTTTGACAGCTCCCACCAAGCGAGAGCAAACACTCTGGTTCCAGCAGGTGGGGGCTGTCAAAGTGCTTTCGCCTGTTGGCGAGAGCACTGCCCACAGACATACGGGCAGGGAAAGAGATGAAACAATTGCTCCTGCACTGAAGTAGCTGCATTTTCAGCAGGTCTCTCAATGCAGCAGCAATGCCGGCTCCTATTGGAGGCGGGGAGCCGGCTGGGACCGTGGGGGCCTTGAGGCTCCCCCTACGGTCCCGGGGGAACGAGGAGAAAGAGGCAAAATAAAGGTCAGAAACAAGCAGAAAGAGGCAAAATAAAGGTGAGAAAGGAGCAGAGAGAGGCAAAATAAAGGTCAGCAACGAGCAGAAACAAGCAAAATAAAGGTGAGAAGCGAGCAGAAAGAGGCAGAATAAAGGTCAGAAACGAGCCGTAAGATTCAAAATAAAGGTGAGAAACGAGCAGAAAGAGGCAAAATAAAGGTAAGAAATGAGCAGAAAGAGGCAAAATAGAGGTCAGAAACCAGCAGCAAGAGGCAAAATAAAGGTGAGAAGCGAGCAGAAAGAGACAAAATAAAGGTGAGAAACGAGCAGAAAGGCAAAATAAAGGTCAGCAACGAGCAGAGAGTGGCAAAATAAAGGTGAGAAATGAGTAGAAAGAGGCAAAATAGAGGTCAGAAACCAGCAGCAAGAGGCAAAATAAAGGTCTGCAATGAGCAAAAAGAGGCAATATAAAGGTGAGAAATGAGCAGAAAGAGGCAAAATAAAGGTGAGAAACAAGCAGAAAGAGGCAGAATAAAGGTCAGCAATGAGCAGAAAGAGGCTAGATAAAGGCAAGAAACGAGCAGAAAGAGGCAGAATAAAGGTCAGCACTGAGCAGAAAGAGGCAAGATAAAGGCAAGAAACAAGCAGAAAGAGGCAGAATAAAGGTCTGCAATGAGCAGAAAGAGGCAAGATAAAGGCAAGAAACGAGCAGAAAGAGGCAAAATAAAGGCCAGAAATGAGCAGAAAGAGGCAGAATAAAGGTCAGCAACAAGCAGAAAGAGGCAGAATAAAGGTCAGAAACGAGCAGAAAGAGGCAAAGTAAAAGGACAGAAACGATCAGAAAGAGGGAAAATAGAGGTCAGAAACGAGCAGACAGAAGCAAAATAGAGGCCAGCAACGAGCAGAAAGAGGTAAAATTGAGATCACCAACTAGCAGAAAGAGGCAAAATAGAGGTCAGAAACGAGCAGAAAGAGGCAAAATCGAGGTCAGAAAATAGAAGAAAGAGGCAGAATAGAGGTCAGAAATGAGCAGAAAGAGACAAAATAAAGGTCAGAAATTGAGCAGAAAACAAGCAGAACCCACTCAGGCACTCTTGCACCCAGTCACAGAACAACTCAGACACTCTCGCAGCCACTCACAGACCCATTCAGATAGTCATGCACTCACAAACAGACAAACTCAGACACCTACACCCACTCACAGACCCAGTTTGACACTCATGCACCCAGTTACAGAGTCACTAATACTCTCACTCACCCACTCACATACCTAATCAGAGACACCCGCACTGACTCACAGATCCACTCAGAGACTCACACACCCACTCAGAGACTCACGCACCCACTCATGCACTCACTCACAGACTGACACACTCATGAGGGCACTTGCAAACTTGCTCAGACACTCTCACATTCACTCACAGACCCACTCAGACATTTATGCACCCACTCAGACACTCATGCACCCACTCACAGAACCAGTCAGAGACTCATGCACCCATTCATACACCCAGTAAGACACTCATGCACTCACTCATACACCCACTGAGACACTCATGCCCTCACTCACACACTCACTCTCAAAGGTTACAGGTTACAGTTAGGAAATTTTAAAAAGCTTAGAAATTCACTGAAGAAAGCCAAAGGTTACAGGTACGTTTTAGTTAGGAAATAGAATTTTTAAAAATTTAGAAATTTACTGAAAAAAGAAAGGTTATAGGGATGTTATAGTTAGGAAATAGAATTTAAAAAAACCTTAGCAATTCACTGAAAAAACCAAGGGTTACTGGGACATTATAGTTAGGCTCACATTTCACTCGTACAAAACTACTGAAATTCACCAGTTATGGTTACCTGAGCTAACTATAACTTACGACCCCGCAATGCACTGATTATGACCTCACATATTACATCACTCATGACGTAGTCAGTGACATCACTGATGACATCTCAAATGACATCACTGATGACATCATCCGTACAATCACTCACACGCCGACTCACACACCCACACAATTTCTCATATAACCACTCACACCCCCATACAGCCACTCACACACCCATACAACTACTCATACACCCACTCACTCATGCATAAAATCACTCACACATCCACTCACTCACTCACAGATTCACTCACACAACCACTCACTTACAGACACAGCTACTCATATAACCAGTCACTCAGCCATACAGGCACTAACACTGCCACACACTCACTCATACAGCTACTCACACACCCACTTATTCACCCATACAGCCACTCACACACCCACTCACTCAACCATACAGCCTCTCAACAGAGCCACTCACATATCCATACAACCACTTACATACCCATTCACACATCCATACAAACACTCACATGTTTACTCACTCACCCATACAGTCACTCACACAGACACTCACTCTCCAATACATTCACTCACACCTCCACTCACTTAACCAAACACCCATTCAAACAGTCACTTACTCAGCCATTCAGCCACTTGCACAACCAGTCACTCACCCATACAGCCACTCACCCACTCATACAGCCACTCACACAGCCACTCACTTACCTATGCAGGCACTCACACACGCACTCACTCTCCAATAAAGCCACTCACATAGCCACTCACTCACCCATACAGCTACTCACACACCCACTCATATACCCATGCAGCTACTCACACACCCACTCACACACCCATACAGCCACTCAGACACACCCACTCACACACAGATACACACAGTCACAGAGCCACTCATAAAATGACATATTTTTAGAAGTAGTATCTCTCATTAGTAGTACACAAGGTATACTAATTAAACTATTGTAGTGCCTGCGTATATATGTTTAACACTCATAAACCTTTAGAAAACACTCACAATCACTGGATGATATCATCAGTGATGTCATTTGAGGTGTCATGAGTGATGTAATGAGTGATGTCACTGACCACGTCATGAGTGATGTAATATGTGAGGTCATACGTAGTGCATTATGGGCCGTAAGTTATAGTTAGCTCAGGTAACTATAACTTGTGAATTTCAACTGTTTTGTACGAGTGAAATTTGAGCCTAACTATAACGTCCCTGTAACCTTTGGCTTTTTCACTGAGAATATATATATGCACACACACACACACTACACACTGACCTATATACGATACATACGATACATACTAACACACATCCTAACACACACTCTACAGGAAAAGAAAAATTGTGGTATTAGAAAATTATAATACAAAGGCCTTGATTTGGAGTGGCCATTTAATTCTGTTGGACCCGCTAACTGTGCCCATTGGAATTATGAGTTGTTGAGTTTCACAAGAAGATTTCGGCTGCTAAAAGTCACTTGTGAAAACATGCAGGAATTGAAGCCAGAAACACTGATTCCGGAATGTTAGCTCCAATATTTGGCAAATTGGCTGGATCATGCTTAGAAAAATCAATTAGCAGTTACGTGTGTTAGTACTGATATACAATGGGAGTATGGGAGCGGATGTGCTATATTATTTTAATATAATTAAGCTGGGTTGGAAGTGGGTGCAGTGAGTAACTAGTAGGTGTCCCTATCATCCTGGGGCTCTCCTATCGCTCTCCTATAAGGACTTCCACATATTTATGACTTGGGAGAAGGCTGCTGTTACTAGATGGCAAAGGGCAGATGGGTGAAGATGGGCCATTTGTTTAGAGATAGTGTGCTTCTTGAATTTAAGATTGCTCAGGCATGTTTTAGGGTACAGAGAGGTAAGTTCTTGAGTTATGCAAGGCTAACCAAGGTCACAAGATAAAAATGGAGTAATGGAGGAAAATATTAGTATTGACACAAGGGGGACATGGACTATAACAGTGGCGGCTCCTCCGCTAAGGCAGAGGAGCATTGCCCCACTAAGCAGGTCAAAAAAGGAAAAAATAAAATGATAATAACTCATTGTTATTATCATTTTATTTTTCTCCTTGCTCAGCTGGGTAGGGGCAAGGCTGCTCTGTTCACACAGCAGGGTAGTGGAGGAGTTGTTTGCCCACTCCAAGTGTGCAGGACGCTTTGACCGGCCATCTCGGGCTGGTCAAACCGTCATGCGCATTTTACATGTTCTCCATGCAGGATGCATTACAGCCTGCATGGAGAACATGCCCAGCCTCCCATTCTCTGGCTAAGCGCCGATCCATAGTGCTCAGACCTATCACAACACTGCATTATAGCGTTGTGATTGGCTATCGGGAGGCTGGGAGCCTGATGCTTCCTGCTGCTTCCTGCCCTGGAAGCAGGCAGAAGAGGACCCAGAGGAGGCAGCGGCGACGGGGGCGGCAGCAGCAGACAGGTAAGTGAGTATTTTAATTTTTAATCAATTCCCCCCACGACCTGTATTTTACTTGTTAATTCATCCCCCCACCCCCGCGACCCGCCCCCTCCTACCACCTTCAAATACCAGCCGCACACAGTCAATAGCACAAAAACCTCAAAGGGATGAAGACTGTGAAACACCATTAACAAATGCTGAATAAAGTAAGGCTTAGAAATATATTATTAAAGCTCGATCCAACATTACCCAATTCAAGTTCCATCGCAGAACATACCTCCCAACACTTATACTCCTTAATATGTACCTGACTCATAGGGATTCCTCTCAAAGATTCCAGGAGATAATGGCACGTTTCTTATAAATGGTATGGTCTTTCCGGGTGGTAAATGAACACTAGAGAGATGTGGTGGCCGAGCATCGATGTGTGTCTTGGTGGGTAGATTAATGTAACGCCAAATACTGTACACCTGGCCTGTACCAAAACCAGTCAAGTGGAAGACAGGATGTACATTTTCTGCCGTATGCCTTCTGATGGCTTGCCATAAAATTGTTATGCGATGGTTACCAGGAACTGATCCCCCACTAACTCTGTGGTATAAAGATGTACAGGAGCATGTGGTAGCTTAAGTGCTAAGTATATTGAGAACTAGGAATGATACAAATCTAAATCAGCATTTAAATAATTGGTGTGTACTGGTGCATGAACTGCTATACCCACCTGAGACACTATGACAATGATAATACTTTAGCCCCATGCATAGCACTGTGCTTTGCAATGAAAACAAAGATGAACATGATTAAGAAGAATGATATTTTAAGCATGATGTTTGTCATAGGCATGCTGTCCAGACCCCACTGTACTACATTTTTAACCTATTATAGGTTGCTGCTACACTGCACTTTTTGTTATGTAGAAACTGTTTAAAAAGAATACCAACAGGATCAGCAAAGTATAGAGTAATAGAACATGTACTTCATCAGCTAAGACTACACATTTGCAAAATCACTATTTCTACATATAAAATAGCATGTTCTGTATTCAAATATTTAGCTGTTGTAAATATGTATTGCAGTTGCAAGTCTGATGCTCCGTAGAGTGAATGCTTAATGGGTGATAGGGGCCATGGCACAATAGTGCATAGTGAAGAGATCATTTGAACAAACCATGTGCACATTAATTGATGTAGCATTTGACCGCTTGGGAAGATCTGTCCTTGACTTTGTTGGGGCAGTCGTGACATGGGGGCAGTCCAAAGCACCATCTACATTGAGAGGTTTACATTCTGCAAAGGTTCCTGCTTTCAGTGCTGACACTCCATATGATTTAATTGGAACTGACGATAATCCGCAATATATATTAAATCAGGGTGGTCGCTTCTTTCCTCAAAATTGAATTAACGATGTAAAATTGCAGCTAAAAAACAACAAAAGCGGTACAATTTCTAATGTTCTCTGCTTACACCCAGAGGATAGGAGATAATTTTTCCAACTGGTCTGTATGTATGTAATGAGCCTGAATGTGTGAATTTCACTAATAACCGTACAACGAATTAGAGGTGATTAAGCCATATAAGTGTGAGATAATAGGGGTCTAATACTGGTCCTGAGGAAAGTCACACGACCTCTATGGGCAGTCAATGTAGCAGAAACAGGGACATGTAGGCCTGCAGATGTTGGAGTAATTAACCCTCCAGTGCATCAAACTTTATTTAACCTTTCCAAATGACCATTGAATAAAATATTATTAGGGTCACTCACAGGCAATTTTTATTCTTAGATCTCCTCTCTCCAGAAGTGCTCCCTTGAGGGTCAAGGTCAAGCCTGCCCAGATAAGCAGGGAGAGGACTCAGTGATGAAGTACTCCACTTGGAGTTCCATTGAGGGTGAGTGTTATTTTAAAAAAATTGTCTTTGCTAGTTAAAAGATGGAGATATTAGAAATCCAGAGAGAGGGTTGTCTCACTTTGATAGGTCTGTTGCAGAGATTCTGCTCAGGAACAGAACTATGCTTGGGACCATAGAACATCAGTATGTAGGGACTGAGTCACAATACCACCTCAGTATCTATAAGCCCGAGTCCGACTAGCTATAGTGCCTCACTTGCCCTCCTAACCTTGAGGAGAGACAAGTGAATTGGCACCCCAGAACACAACACTCTCGACCCTCCCAGAGATCGTGGTAGCAGGACACACCCTTTTGCTCTCTCACTCGTACTTGTCTACAATAAGATTAACAAGAGACACAAAGGAATTTTATAATATTTATTTAAACTATCGTGCTCTAATATGCAGTATTTGCGCCACAATTAGAAAACAAATGCATACCAAAAATACTGTTAGCATGGTTATGCAACCATATACCATAAAAAGCACTTTCATGTTATAAGACAGATCAGCCTAAACCCCCCTCTCCCACTAGCCTACGGAAGCTAAATGATTATATTTTAAAGATCTCTGGGATGAGTGGCGGACCCCATAGCTTAGCATACACAGATGGATGTCCTACAACTCAGGTGACGTAATCTTGCCTCAGGACCTTCGCTCAGCGTGTTTTTTGGAACTCTCGTCCTTAGTTATGACAAGACATGGGTGCTCACAAACAGCATCTGCATTCTCTTGTTATGTCTCGGAGCTAGTTTCTGACCAGAGTGAATAACAAGGGGCATTGTTATTTGACCTTGTCTATGGTGTCCAGACTAAATCCCAGGAAAGAACAGAACACAAAAACATATACAGGTTCTGTGTGAAAATAACATGTGGTACAAAAGCAAGCGTTTGGAAATGGTTTGTTTTGCACATGGTGGTGATGTGAGTTAGGGTGTGCATTGTGCGTGTTACATACCATAACTAGCACATTTCAGTTTTTTTTTTGCATTTGAGCCAGAACCGTAAATTAGTTTGTAACTTTTATTTGTAAACTGAATATTTATGTCTTATTTATAATATACTTTATTCCAAACCACCACTATGCACGACTTTTGCACAGCAGAGTTTGGCTGCTTACCTTGCCTACAGTCAGGCCATGTGTGCAATCTGTAGCCACCGCCTATTCCATTCTGCACACAACCCCTTTGCCTTTGTCTCCCCCTCATTTTTTTCTCTGTCTCTCTCTGTTAATTATCTCTCTGCCTCACATCCTTTCTTTCTTTCTCTTTTTCAACCCTTTGTGAAAGTCGCAAATGTTATCTAATTCATAAATATTTCACAAAATGACATACAAATCCACTTCTTAAAATGGTCGCTTCTGCAATCTTGTTTTTTCTCGTGAATCATGTGACACCACTCATGATGCCCCCTCACCCCCCATTACTGTGGAGATTTTTTTTCCATAGTGTGAAAGTCACAAATCAGAAGCAATGTGTGATTTTCAAGATGGTGAAGAAAAGGTTCTCCACAGCCCTTCACAGCTGGTCCCATTTGTCAGAAAATGTAAATGTGATTGACAGGAGTTGTGAATCAATGAATCAAGATTTTAAATGACAGAGGTATACAAAAGTTTGGATATTTTCAAGCCTGTCTGGCAACTTTATAAATTACTAAATGGACTTACAGCACACCAATAAAATCAAACATTTGGTGCAGACTGGTCCATGGTGTCAAAAGTTATAGGCAAACCCAAAACTCCTTTTTACTGGAAAGTTGAGCAGAACCAATGGCGGCTGTGACTGTGTAATTATTATAGAGCACTTCATACCACTTTTGTTCCATTTCTAAGCACTATAAACAACAGGTGTTACTATCATCCAATGTAATGGTATTCAATTTAGCAAACTCCAAAGGATGGAACATCAGTTGGCCTTTCCAGGATTCAAATTAATCTTCTAAGACCACTGCATAGCTCAACAATGAGGGTTAAATTTAGAGAACCATTCTACCAACATTAACATAAATAAAACATTTAGGTCTTATGCTGCTGAAAGTGAGTCAGCACTTTCTAACTCTGCAGTGGCAATGCTACTCCTGAAAAAACATCCCTACACTTCATCAACCTGTAATCCTAGCAAACAATCATCCAATATCACTTCTTCCACATCAAACAAAATGTCTGGAAAGATTTGCTTCAGCAGGATCATAGCCGGGGTTCCATAGATTTAGCATTCTGGCTTTATGAAAGACATGACAACTGGAAGTTTTGTTCTTTTGGTAGTCTATGAATAAAGGAGGAATGTGAATGGCGAAAGTGCTGGTGTGCTAACTTTGTCAGATCTGTCAGCAGCCTAGGAGACCATTGACTGTTCATTTAACAAGAGTGCTTGTGAGAGGTGCATATCCATAATTTGCCCCTGAACTCTG
The DNA here is from genome assembly GCA_963921515.1 of Calotriton arnoldi. Classification (NCBI taxonomy): domain Eukaryota; kingdom Metazoa; phylum Chordata; class Amphibia; order Caudata; family Salamandridae; genus Calotriton; species Calotriton arnoldi. The sequence goes on from CAWUFW010000510.1 coordinate 2,342,248, forward strand.
TTGGCTGTTTTAAATTGTATTACACTCAAGTAGACTTTGGCTTCTTTTGAGTCTTTCCACTAAAAATGTCAAACGGAGTATGTTTCAAGATACAAGGATCTCATCTTTTCAATCATGCTTCATAAATAAGGGGTAATATTTAACTTATCAGCAACCCAATAGACTCCCAGGCCAAAGAACATGGATAAACTGTTCAGTTCAACATCTACTTTATTTTTAATGCAATTTGTGGGGCAATGACTTATATTTTATAAAGGGATAGTGTTTATCAGGGCATGATGTCTAGAGTGAGATCAAATTACATGGTAGGGCAAGTACTACGCAGGTTGGACCTGATGAGGAGGAGACGGATCATAAAGCCAATAGTCATTTTTTTTTAATTGTTTGATATCCATCTGGTATTCCCAGATCACCAGGTCAGTTGCTAAGGTATTGGCTAATAGACCCCTGCATTTCCTGGTGTCAAAGAAGGCAGAAAATGACCATTGTCCCTCTCCTAAATATAATTATTACTAAAGACAAGAATGTGAGTATCTAGATAGAAATAATAGTAGGAAATGCAAATGAGAAATCCTTTCTAGAGTTAATTCAAACACTTGATTTTTCTTCTGGAGTGCTGATCTAACCGGAAAAGTGACAAGTAATGATAGGTCACAATTTGATATTGCTTTGGCGCCACATGTTGGATCCTCTCGATATGAGGACAGTAGTAGAGGAAGACCTTTCCTCTTCTTGAAGAAGATACAAATGATAAATCCAGTTCCCACTGGTTCTGAATTCGAGAACCAGCCACTTTTAATTTCATTCACAAATAGGTATGATCCAATGATTTCATGGCTATGGTGACAGATGACCCTTGCTACATTCAGTTGACACGGATACCTAAGCAAATTTCCAACAACAGTGTCCAGTATTCTTCCTTTAAACATTTCTGCTCCTCCAAATACCAATTCCAAGTCAGAGCTGCAAACACCACAGACGAGTGTTTATTCTTTTGGACATTATATGAAGGATGTTGAAAGCTTCAGAACTGGGTAGTTATTTCTTCAAAACTGTGGATCCTTCAAACTTTCCAAGGGTTTCAAGTTCGGGTCTACTCAGTGATTGTCCAAACAGTGCCTTCTAGTTTTCGATAGGTTTTTTCTAGTGCAACAGGAAGTTGTAGACCTTCTAGAAATTGTGCAATATAGTCTGTCATTACCCACCTGGTGGTTTTTCAAGGAGTATTCTCTTATTATCAAAGACATACACAAATCAGTGCCCTGTCATAATCCAGGAGAGCTCAATCCATTCAATCTGAATTGCCATTTCAAAAGAGAAATGACTGCAAACCTTTCAAAAACACTTTGTCATGGGATTGAATTGTAAAACTTGACAGATACATATGTATTAGACCTAATCTCTGAGTATCAGGAGAAACTCCTTCAGTTCCACCATGAATTAGTAACCATTTACTTGTCCTCCTTTACTGCTGCCCTTTGCACCCTTTTCAAATATTTTGTGATTAAACTCTGAACCAGAAGAGTTCTTCTTTTTGTATATCTAGATGATATTCTCTATATTTCCCAGCTACAGAGTTTCCTACACAATTAAATTCAAACAACTTTGGGGCCGATTCCGATTCCGGCCGGAAATCTCTGCGACCGAGCCGGACCCGGAGAGAATTCCGACCGAATCGGACCCTAGCAGTCCGACCGGACGAGTACGATGCATTCGCATGCTATCGGACTCGATTCGGTCGGACTCCCATTGAAGTCAATGGGAGCCGGTCGTACAACGCGTACGCGGGCTCCCATTGACTCAATGGGTGCGAGGCGAACAAGGGCGCCCCTACAGCGGGTACGCGTCCATGCGCATCGCGGCATACATGCACAGGTAGGGGGACCCATGGGTCCCCCTGTGTGCGACTCGCCCGCCTACGTGTTCAGGGGGGTCCGACGCGGACCCCCAAAGTCCGGCTCCGACAGCTCTTTCGAGCCGGACGGCGCGAGTCGGTCGGACTGCTTGCGGCGCGCATCGTACTTACCCGGCCGGGAAACGTCTCCATAGCGCGGTGCGAGTCGTGTCCGTGCGAGTCGGTCGGAGCGTGTTGAAGCCGCGTACGAGTCGGTCGGCGATTTCGCGTGCGCTCGCATCGTACTCGCTCGGCCGGACCCGCGTACGATTCGGTCGGGAAACAGGGCTCCGAATCGGAATCGGGTAATCCGAATCCGATTCGGAGCACTACCGGCCGAGATCGGAATCGGCCCCTTTGTCTTTAATTGAGGCTCTAGGTTTTATTATCAACTGTACTTCGTATTGCCAACCAAACAAATGGAATGCTTGCATTCTTGCTTGTCTCCTCACAGGAAATTTTTGAGTTGCCCCAACTACAAGTATGCAATAAGAGATATCATGGGCCTGATTTAGATCTTGGTCCTCCGCCTCCGTCCCTCCGTGGCGGCAGTTACAAGTACTCCGTCAAGCTGACGGAGTCCCACCATCCATATTTAGATGTGGGCTGGTTGAACTGCTGTATGCATCAACAAACTGTTTTCCGTCGCGTAATTGGTGCACCTCTGTCGACGTGGCAGACTCTGCTGGCTAACAGTACTCACTCGCAGTCAGCCCGGGGGGTTGCGCCGAGCCTATTTAGATTTCACCAGGGTGCTGGCATTGTCCTAGACGCGGAATCCTGATGGAGTAAGTCCCTGGTGGAGTGGAGACTGGTAAGTACTACTTATTAATGTGTCACTACACATATATGTTGCATTTGCTTCAAACATATATGTAGGTAATGTGTTATGCCTCTTTTTTTACATATTGCTTAGCCCACAAACAACACTCACACTATTGAATGCACACCCATAGGCACCACATACATAATTCTTTTTTTAAAGCGTCAATACAGGTATGTTAATTTTACCTTGATAAGTTGTAAAATGAACATGAATGCATTACACATAAGAAATTAAATTGCACATAAGAACAATGTAAAATACATGAGGCTAAAGCAATTGTCAACACACGATTGTAATAGTAAGACAAGTGTAAATGAAGATTACCTTAGATCCCGGCAACAACAGAGTTGATTAGCGTCGTGGTCAAGTAGGAGCAGCAAAGGAAGGATCTGGACAATGGGGTTCGAGATGGAATCAGTTTGGGAAACAAAACAAAAGGTAAGGTTCTACCTCATTTCCTTTGATTCTGTCAACTCAAAGTAGGAGGTATCCCCGCCACAGTTTCCTTGACAGAAAGGCACATCGTGATTGGCCCGGCTGTAATTTTGGCTGGACTCCCACCAACAGTCGCTTCTGCCTATGACGCCATTGACACAGGAGAAAAATCCTGGCGAGTCGGTAGCACTCGGATGGTCTTTCTTCCGCAGACCCTCCAACATCTATAAAGAGTCGGCAGACCATCAAGTAGGCTGGTGGTGAAACCTTTGAAAAAGTGATGACGGAAACAGATCTAAATCAGGCCACATGTCTCTATTTCATATTTCCTTATGTTATCTTGCCTGAACAGTCTGTCACCTAGTCACTAACAATGAGGTTGTATTCCCAGTCTCTCTTCACTATTGTCAAGCTTTCAAAACCCAATGTATTTGCTGCAGGAGTTTCATAGATAGCTTATGACTATTCACACTTTGTCTACCCTAGTCACTTTCAAAATGTACTATACGCAGTTTCAATGACTCAAAAAGGGGAAGAGATAATCTCAGCCAGTTGATAGGCAGACTCTCATCCTGTAGATTCGAGAGAAATGAGAGAAAAATAATTACTTCACTTGACAACTTTCTATTGGGAATTTCTCCAATTATTAGAAGATCACCTATGACTTCAATTCATTTTTGTTATGTTAAGTAGATTTGTCCCAGCGCCTTGAGACCCTCCCGGGTGAGTAGCGCGCTTTATAAGCCCCCTGATTGATTGATTGATTGATTTGTAGAGCACACTATGACCCAGGAGGGTATTCTGGTGATGAGCATATATGAGTCTAGCCACAACTAGGGCCTAGTGGGACTAATCGAAAAGCCAGGTCTTCAGCTTTCTGTGGAATTCAAGAAGTGAGGAGGAGACTCTTATGTGTAGCGGGAGGTCGTACCACACTTTAGGAGTGATGTAGGATAAGGCTTGACCACCAGATCTGGTTTTCTGTATGTTTGGGATTATGATATGATGTAATGTGATGTGATAGATTCTTATAAAATGTGCAATTACCCAGAGGCGTCTTGGCGCTGCAACTGTTTTGGAAGATCTTCAGATGGAAGGCCCTTCCTAATTTACAAACAGACAAGGTTTTAAAGCCTTTATAAAAAAGAGGGAGATTGGTCATGGATTTCAAGTTTAGCGGTAGGCTATTCCCTAGCTTGGCGGTACAGACAATAAAACTTCTGCCGCTCCAGGAGCAAAGCCTTAATTTAGGAAGCCTGACATTTTTGGCGGATGTGAATCGGACCTTCCTGGTTGGAATGTATCATTTAAAGCTATGTATAAGATAGTCTGGGCACGTATCATGAAGGGTCTTGTAAACGATGCAAACTGTCTTAAAGGCAATGCACTTTCTGATTGGTAGCCAATGTAGCTTTAAGCTTTAGTAGGGCTTGCAATGCCGATTGAATCTTGGGGATGCCTAAAAGCATGTGGGCTGCTGAGTTCTGCAGTCTGAAATTATTCAGCAATCGCTGCTGCATATTCAAATGAAGGGCATTGTAGTAGTCGATTTTGGACAGAACGAGGATCACCACTACAGTTTTCTGCAGTTCAAAAGGAATACATGGGAGAATTTTCCATATTATCCTTAAAGTATAGAATGAGGAAAAGATTACTGTGTTAATTTGATTCCCGAAGGTAGGTTTGTCATCAAACACAATACATAGATTCCTTACCTTCTTGACAGGGGTTGGGAGAGTTTCCAGCTCTTGTGGCCACCAAGAGGGAGAACCGAAGTAGAAGTTGTTACCGAAAACGAGGACCTCAGTCTTCCCAGAATTTAATTTTAGACAGTTGCTCTTCATTCAGTTACCTCCTTCCAGCATTCAGTAATGGAATCTTGTAGCTGTATTGTTACCATTGTTGGAAAACGAGACAACAATTTGTGTGTCGTCGGCATATGACACCATAGAAAAGCTGAAGGCTCTAAACATACTGGCCAATTGTGTAACATATATACTAAAATGTATTGGGCTCAAAGAAGACCCTTGAGGAACCCTGTTGGGGAGGGAAAAGGGATTAGAAACAAATTGTTCCGGTTCAGAGAGGATATTCTGGAGACGGTCAAGCAGCAGATCGTGGTTGACCGTGTCGAGCGCAGCTGATAAGTCAAGTAAAATAAGGACTGCTTTGCCTCCCTTATCCAAGATTGCCCTAATTTCCTCTGAGGTTACAATCAAAGCTGATCTAGTACTGTGGCCACTCCTGAATTCAAACTGAGTGGAATCAAGAAGGTAATTGTTATTTACAAAGGAGGCTAGTTCCTGGTTCATAGCCTTCATCACAATTTTGGCAAGCATTTGAAGACGAGAGATTGGGTGGCAGTTGCCAAGTTTCTGGGGATTGAGATGGGTTTTTTTTATTAATGGAAGCACGTAGGCAGTTTTCCACTGCTTGTGGAAATACCCTGAATTAAACATCTCATTGAAAACTCTAGCAACATTATTGGTGCTAGAAGGAGTCCAGACAAGTGGAGATGTCAGGAAGGTTTGTGAAAGCAGGTGTGATTGTTGAGGTATGCTGGGCCCGTGTTATGTAGTGTTACAAAAGTGTGGGTGAGGGGTTTCTGAATGGGGAGCAAGTGGAGCTTCTTCAGGTGTGATGTGATTAGTGTGGCGTAGAATGTTGAGAGTGATTCTGGTCACCGAGTTCTAAATGGTCTGCAGCCTTTTGGTGAGTTTTGATTAGAGCATAGAGGGTGTTCCCGTAGTACAGCTCGCTTGTGACGAGGACGTGCGTGACAGTTTGTCGGGGGGTGATTGGGAGCCATTTGAAAATCTTGCTCAGCATGTTCAGGGTATGGAAACATGAGGCATTTACTTGGGCGGCCATGTCAAGTTTGCTATCAATGATGATCCAGAGGTTCTTGGCACGGGTGGCAGGGCTGGGTGTTGGTCCTTGCTCTGTTAGCCACCAGGTGGTGTCCCACGGTGATGTGCTCTTTCCAAAGATGATGATTTCGGTCTTCTTGGTTTTTAACTTTAGACAGTTGGTCTTCATCCAGTGGGCGATTTCAGTCATGCAGGCATTGAACTTGATCCGGCTACTGGGCATCTTGTCCATTTGGGAGAGAATGAGCTGTGTGTCTCCAGCATAGAAGAAGACGTTGATGTTGTGAGAGCAGATGATTCTGGGTAGAAGGATCATATGTGCTTGAGGAGTGTGGTACTCACGGAAGATCCTTGCGGAACTCTGCAGATGAGGTCGGTGGTGTCCAATGTTCTCGGTGCCAGGCTCACTGTCTTGGTCCTTCCAGTCAGAAAGGAAAAGATCTGTCAGAGTGCATGTCCTTGGATTCTGATGTTGTGTAAGCATAGGATGAGGATGGGGTGGGAGACCCTGTCAAATACTGCAGGAGGATGAGGGCCGCTTTGTCTCCTCTGTCCAGATTCATGCGGATGTCATCCGTGGTGGCGATGAGGGCAGTTTCCTTGCTGAGGTTCGGTCTGAAACCAGATTGAGTGGTGTTGAGAAGTTTTTGGTCATTGATATATTCAGTGGGAATTCTGTTGATGATTTTCTCTAAGACCTTTTCTGGGAATGGTAGCAGGGAGATCGGACTGTAGTTGGTGAGCGTTGAAGGATCCACAGATGGTTTCTTCAGCAATGGGAGGACGGTTTCATGTTTACAAGCATCTAGTAAGGTCGCAGAAGAGGTGGAACCATTCAGAATGGGTTTGAGAATGGTGCTGATAGGTTGCCATCCTCTGGAGTAGAATATATGACGTTACAACGCACACAATTTGAACGCATGCTTTTACAACGCAGTTTTTACAACGCGACTACCATTGCATTGCATGTTTTTACAGCGCATGCCATTACAACGCATGTAGATAGGGATACTTTGAAAGTACCAATGCAACGCATACTAGCACAACGCATGCCTTTACAACGAATAATGGATAGTAATTTACAATATTAATATTGTTTTTTCTTTTGCCACCCACCCTCTGTGACGGGATGCAAGGGAAACAGGGGTTTTGGGTGGGGCAGTGTATTAATACCCGGGTATTAATTTTAATACTCATGTATTAATTTGAATGCCTGTGTATTAATTTTTACATATTTATTTTTTTACAAATCAGTTATCCCAAAAATAATATTACACATTAATGAAGATATATAACATTTTTTTATTAAAAAAAACACTACAGTTTTTTTTAAAAGCAGCATCCACATACAAGGCATACACGGCATGCAAAGCAAGTGAAAAATGGTGCCCTACAACTATTTCCACTACATCAGCCGAGCCATCATCAACTCAAAATGGATGCCGTTCTAAGACAGAACGTAAAAACCAAACCTTCACACACAACATTAAAAATAAATATTCAGTCAGGTTCTGAATCACGAGGAAAAATCGTTTAGGAAACTTATTTTCATTTAAATTTTCGTTTACCCCTTCCCAACGTATAAATTAAGTCGACCACCATTTTGTCCTTAGTGGTGTCCACACGCATCTGGAGTTGGAGGAGAAAACTGCCTCTTTCGACCTGACACACTGCCATCTATTGACTAAAGTAAGTGTACGTCAAACACGAAGCACAATTAATTGGCGAACATATAATAAAATCATGATTTTTAATATTTTCGCAGATTGCGGAAAAGATCCAGCGATGTTTTCCCCCCTTAACTAACTAAAGTAAGTGAATGTTACAAAAAATATTGTAAATTAAAAGGAAAAGAAAATGTAAAAGTCAAATTTAAAATTTGTAATTTTCATAAACGATTTTTAATATAGTATATTTTTTTAAATAGTGCATACCAAGAAAAATCATTTTTTTATAAAATATTAACAAAAAAAATACTTGAATAGTCGGATAACAATTATGAAAACATGGAGAGGCAGCTGGTCAGTGATGGGGGACAACATTTCTAATCTATCTCCACAGGGTGCATGCCTCAGGGAAGGTGCTGGTCAGTGGTGGGGTGCAAAATTACTATTCTAACTCTGCAGGGTGCTTGCTTCAGGGAACGTGCTGGTCAGTGGTGGGGGGCAACTCCACAGGGTGCATGCCTCAGGGAAGGTGCTGGTCAGTGATGGGGTGCAAAATTACTATTCTAACTCCGCAGGGTGCTTGCCTCAGGGAAGGTGCTGGTCTGTGGTGGGGGGCAAAAATACTATTCTAACTCTGCGGGGTGCTTGCCTCAGGGAAGGTGCTGGTCAGTGGTGGGAGGGCAAAAATACTATTCTAACTCCGCAGGGTGCTTGCCTCAGGGAAGGTGCTGGTCAGTGGTGGGGGGCAAAAATACTATTCTAACTCCACAGGGTGCATGCCTCAGGGAAGGTGCTGGTCAGTGGTGGGGGGCAAAAATACTATTGTAACTTCACAGGGTGCTTGCCTCAGGGAAGGTGCTGGTCAGTGGTGGGGGCAAAAATATTATTCTAACTCCGCAGGGTATATGCCTCAGGGAAGGTGCTGGTCAGTGGTTGGGGCAAAAATACTATTCTAACTCCACAGGGTTCTTGCCTCAGGGAAGGTGCTGGTCAGTTGCTCAAAGAAATGTTTTCATTTTAAAAGAACACATAAAGACTGTATACTTTTCTTTCATAGGGTAATTAAAATATCTGCAACAAACTTTGCGTACAAAACCATCAACTGGACAGCAAATCATCATACAAGCAGAGGTTAAACAAACAGAAGGCGTATCACAGGTATAATAGTTCCAAAACCTTATGTTGTAAGCAAAAGATTTCTTCTAACCAAGCAGGAAGCCAAATAAACAACAATCTGTTACTGAAATCCAAATTAAACTTGTCAAACTGAAGCAAAAGTGAGAATGTTTTTAAAAAATCTCTCTTAAAATCAACTTTACTTTTTAGACCTACCCAAACCTCACACAGAAGAGAAAGGAGTAAAACAGCAGAATCATTTGACGAAACAAATCAAATCCAGCAAAAGAACAATCAAGCAAACCAAGCAAGTTTAGTAAGGTGAGGCAAACTACATTTACATTTTAAAATGCATATTTCTCTTTTCCAAGGAACCAACTCCAAGCCATAGTAGACAATCCAACCTTGAAAACTCAAAATCAAGGCACAAAATAATCTGCATGTTCTTAATGCACTCAATAGCCAACCTTATAAAATATTAACTAGTTTTTTTACAGGTTGCAATCAAAAAACAATGCAAAACTTGATAGGCACAAATCATCAACAATAGAATTTAAAACATGATTTCAGAAATGTCATCAAACAAACATGTAAAAATCACAACATTTTCTTTGCAGGTTAATAATTTATTTAAAAAGCAATAACACAAAACTCTTTTTCAATCTTCTTTTACAAAAAACAACATAATGACATCAAGAAGACATGCCAGCTATATTATGTCCCAAAGAAGAAATTGTCTCCTAAAATATGGTGGCTATCTTTATTGTAAGGAGAGACTAACTGAGCCCAGGAGTCATTGGAGGTGTGTGCAATATTACTCATCCCATTGCACAGGCAGAGCGGTTACTCTTGGAGATTCTGTTGAAAGGACCACAGAGCATAGCCACTCTGCCTCTGCAATGGAGATAGAGGTTAAAGAAAACATTAATCAAATGAAAGACCTTGCATGCACCTCCAATGAACCCTGTGGCTCAGTTTTGAGGGAGGTGTCCCAAAACATTCCTATGCATGTAGCTAGTTCTATGCCCACAATCCCTAACTAAAGAAGAATTATTCAAAGGAAAAAGCAGGCAAGTAACCCCCAACGTGTAACACCCCAAACATTCGCTGATATTAACATTCCTCCTGAACTAACTGTCACTGTTACTAATGAAACCTTTCTATTGCACAACAAAATCCCTAAAAACAGAATACTAATCTTTAGCACACCCCGTAACCTTTTAAAATTGGAGAGTAGTGATATTTGGATGATGGATGGGACGTTTAAATCCACACCCCATCCATGCACCCAAATATACACTTTTCATGCCTCCATTAATAACACTGTAGTTCCCTTAGTGTACAGTTTACTCCCTGATAAGCAATCCTCAACATACACTGAACTTTTATCAGTGGTAAAATCTAAAACACAAAACAAAAGTCCTACCAAACTGATAATTGACTTTGAATTATCAATGATTAACACCATCAAAAAACATGTTTAGTTGAAGATTACATATCAGACAGTAAACAGCTATTTGAATTAAGGAAACTAACAGCATTGTGCTTTGTTCCTCCTGACTGTGTGGATGAATACTACACATCAATTACTGAATCAGACTATTTTACTACAAATGAAGAAAAATTGGGCACCCTACTAAATTACTTCGAAGACACTTGGATTGGCCATCTAAGCAGGTCGGTCGCAGAAGGAATCCGAGGTTTCCTGTCAAGTGGTGGAACTGTTACACGACCTGCTTAGAGGGAGGCGCAAAGACCAATAATGCCATAGAGGGATGACACAACTCCTTCAATAAATCGATTGGAAAACCACACCCTAACTTTTATCATTTTGGGAAATTTTGAAAAAGGAGCAAAATTTCCAAGAAATGATAATAGCGCAATCAGTGACTGGTAGTCTGAACCCACGAATTACAAAAAGAACAAAAGAAATGTCAGAGAGACTATTGGGACAAATTCAACAGTTTTCGTTGATGGTGGCTTCAGACTACTTAGACAATATTGCACACATACTTCATTTCTATCACTAACACTTATTCTATAATACTTGCCTGTTTTGGGTTTTTTAAATTAAATGAATTTGGATTTTTTTTAAAAATGATTTTTTAACAAACTTTTCAAACATGGAATCCTACCTTCAGTTGTCTTCCTTCTTCGACTCTTCTTCCTCTATAAAAATCCAATGTCCACAAATGTCCAAAGTGCATAACCATAATCCACAATTCGATTCAAACCATGTGTATAACTATCAAAAAATTCACAGATTGGCATAGCCATTTTTATTTGCAAATCAAATGCTGCAAATTAATCTGTGTTAACTAAAAAAAACGCATCCCCAAAAAAAATCCCCAAAAACTAAAATTGATTGGCAAAAAATGCAACAACAAATCCAGTGTTGCAATCCTCTTTTCATCGATTTTCTTTCCACGGTGTGTTAGAAATTCAAACCCAAACATTGAAATGATTCAAAATCATTAGTTTAGCAAAAAAAAACATGTACAAAAATACTCTAAAATGTCCTTAAGTTTCGTTATGGCGAACAATCCCATCGGTGTAGTCCAAAAATCCACATGGTTGAAGATCCATGAATACGCTTGTCTTTTAAAAAAAGGACGCAACGCACCACAAAATGTTGAAAAAATATATATTTAGGGACCGATTCCGATCTCGGCCGGTAGGGCACCGAATCGGATTCGGCTTAACCGGATCCGATTCGGAGCGCTCTTTCCCGACTGATTCGTACGTGCGTCCGGCCGAGCGAGTACGATGCGAGCGCACGCGAAATCGCCGACCGACTTGTTCGCGGGTCCGAAGCGCTATGACCGACTCGCACGGACACGACGCGTACCGCGCGATGGAGACGTTCCCCGGCCGGGCAAGTACGATGCGTGCCGCGAGCAGTCCGACCGACTCGCGCTGTCCGGCTCGAAAGAGCAGTCGGAGCCGCACTTTGGGGGTCCGTGTCGGAGCCGCACTTTGGGGGTCCGTGTCGGACCCCCCTGTATGTGTAGTCGCGCGAGTCGCACACAGGGGGGTCCCATGGGTCCCCCCTACCTGTGCATGTACGCCGCGAGTCGCTTCTAGGCGTACCCGCTGTAGGGGGCACCCTTGTTCGCCTCGCACCCATTGGGTCAATGGGAGCCCGCGTACGCATTGTACGTCCGGCTCCCATTGACTCAATGGGAGTCCGACCGACTCGAGTCCGATTGCATGCGTGCGCATCGTACTCGTTCGGTCGGACTGCCAGTGTCCGATTCGGTTGGAAATCTCTCCGGGTCCGGCTCGGTCGGAGAGATTTCCGGCCTGAATCGGAATCGGCCCCTAAGTCTTTTACGCTTTGGTTTAAAAGAAATATAAATTCTTTGCTCCACAGAGTTCCTTTTTTTTTTTTAAATCACAATGTAAAAAAACAAAAAAAACAACGTGAGCGTACAACTGCTACCTGCATAGGAATGAAAGTGTTGTTAAAAACATATAAACACACTACAAAATACCTACATCTAACTAACTACCTCCCTCCACTCTCCTTACAATAAAGTATGCCTGCCACAATGTCTATAAAATAAATAAAGTTTCACTTACCTGACCGCAGCTCTTTCTTGCATCTGATCTTGACCGCGACGCTCCACCAACTGTAGAAACATACGCTCAACAGCATACGTCATCTGAAAAAGTAAAACCAAAAAAAGAACAATTTCACCCATTGAAAACAATTGGAAACTGTGGGAAAAATGTTTAAATTTTTTTTGAAAATGTTAATGTACATCTTTTAAATACTTTATATTTTTGTAAATTATTTTACAAATATATGTTTGTATATGTTTAATAACAAAAAATTCAGTCTTATTTTTATATTTTTTTAAACAAAAGATTAACAAAAATAAATTCTTTTAAGTGTCCTATTTATTTTCTTTTGTTACAAAATGTATTATAAATATTTTTAAATTGTTATATGTCAAATAACTCTATTTGAAAATGTTACTGTGAAAATATATCCTATTTTATCTAATTAATTTGTTTAAACTTTGAATTATCAAAAATGTTAAATTAAATAATATTTCAATAAGACTACTGTCCCTTGTTTATAAAAATTGTTATTCTATTTAAAAACTACTATATTTTTGCTAACAATATAACATTATATTTGTTTTTTATGTAATATTTTTAAGCATTTCAAAAATAGAAATAAATGTAAACAAATTAATACTTGGTTTTTAAAACTAATACCCAAGTATTAATACACTTCCCCACCCAAAGCCCCTATTTCCCTGGCACCCCATGCCAGAGAAAAAGTGTCAAAAACCTTTTTATATTTTAAAATTATAATATATTTTAATTTAATTTATTTTAAATGAGTAATAGTTCTAAAAAAAATATATTCGGGTATTTAATGTAATACCTGAATATTAATACACTTCCCCACCCTAAACACCTATTTCCCTGGCATCCCATGCCAGACAAAATGGTGTACTAGCCTCATAAAAATATTTAAAATATTTTTTAAATTAGTAGCAAAGCATGAAAATATAAAAATCCTTGTATTAGGATGTATACCCAAATATAAAAACTCATTCCCACCCAAAAGCCCTACTTCCCTGGAATCCCATACCTGAAAAAAAGGTGACAATCCTCTTTTAAAAAAAAAAAAAATTAATTTGTGAATTAATTTAAAATTAGTAGCAAAACTTGAAAAATGATTACCCAGGGAATTTAAATTAATACCCAAGTATTAACATACTCCCCCACCCAAAACCCCTTTTTCCTGGCATCCCGTACCGGAGAAAAGGGGTCAACCTTTAAAATAAATTTTAGATATAAGTAACTATTTGTTTTATATTATTATTTATAAATTATACAATTACATATAACTGTTAAAAATTAATGCTTGGATATTAAAATTCATATCCAAGTTTTAATACACTACCCATCCTAAGCCAAATTAACCTGGCAAACCATGACTGAAAAAAATGAGTCACAAACTAACTATTTTTTTTACAAAAAAAACCCCCATAAAACTTTATATAGTAAATACTCACCTAAACACCTGAATTCGTTGAAATATTGTGTTGTGTTAGCATGCATTGTAAAGGCATGCGTTGTAATGGTGCATGCGTTGTAATGGCATGCGTTGTAATGGTACATTCATTGTAAAAGTTTTGTTTTAAATGCATTACGTTGTAATGCATGCAATGTTATGATTGTTTCCCCTGGAGTAGGCATGGTGGGAGAGGGGTCCATGGGACCCCTGAGTGGATGGACTTCATGGTGGAGGCAGTTTCTTCTGGGGTAATGATGGGCCATGTGGTTAGCATTGGTTCTTTGGATAAGATCGGGAGGCGTTTGACGAGGTCTGTCGGGTCTGGTTGCGGGTTGAAGTTGCTGTTAATGGGGGGGACTTTTTGTTGCAAAGATTTGAGAGGGATGCTTGCAGAGGTTCTGCGAGGGGGTGATCAAGTTGGAGGCGGCCGATGGTGAGGTGAAATCTTTTACAATAGCTATGATTTCTTTGCTTACATTGGTGCTGGCATCGAAACTGTCCGCTAGAGCGGCAGAGTTGGTGGTCCAGATCATTTGATGGTAGCATCTTAGGGGGGATTTGAATGTGCTCCTGTTTGCATTGTCCTGTCTCATTCTCCATTTGTGCTCCAGCTGTTTACAGTGGTGTTTCATCAGTCTGTGTTCCACTATGTACCAACTGGTATCTTGCCGGTTTTACTCTTTGATGATATCAATTACTAAAAACATATACATTTTTGTCGGGATGATCAAAATAAGTCTTGAACTTCATCTAGTATTTTCTTGTTTTAAATATTATATATACATTGATTCCAAGGAGACTCTTAAACAAATGATGAGTAGAATTCTAAAACTATGGGTATTGAAGAATTATAAACAAAAGGTAATATCAACTATTCTTCTTTGGCGCTATAAGTGAGAGTACCAATGGGAATCCTATTACTTTACTTGAACAGGTTACTTGACATCATGGAGGGGCTTGTCGAACAGGCTTAAATATGCACTGCTTGTGTCTGTGTCAATAATGCTACCCTTGTATTCTTCACACTTACAAAAACTCAAAATATGTCAGCTTTGGTCAGAACCTTTGTACACAGACAAACGTCCCTCTGGTCTAAAGCACAGCAGATCTAGACTGGTTGCTGGGCCATACAGAAGCTTGAAATACCTGAGTTATCTTTATTTTGTCTTATGATTTATTGCTAGTGTTTGATGCTGCAGGATATGCCTGGCAAACTAGATGTGCCCACTTACAATTGGAAGAACTTGACCATTGGAGGAGTGCACATTGCAAATCAACTACTTATAGCTGTTTGCAGGCCTCTTTGCCAATTGCATCTTGAAGAAATAAAAAGAAGAATGCTCAGTGCAGCTTCACGTGAGCAACATAAATGCAGTTTACTACATACATCATTGTGACGGTACAAGGTCCAACCCATTCAGCAGACTTGGCAAGAATATTTAGACAGTTCAACTTGCAACATCAAATCTCTATTCAAGAAGAGTACCATCTTAGTAACAACTAGGAAACAGTAGATCTAAGAACTTTAGGGACAGCAACTGGCCTATCTGTGGCACCGTATTCCAAACTTCAACTTCCAACTGGGGCCATCTCCCAATTGATCTCTTTGCTTTACATATGAATGCCCAGCTGCCTTGCTTCTTCAGCTAGAGGTTAAAATGAGAAGCACTAGCCACTTGCGCTTTTCTTTAAGATTGATCCCTAGGCATCCTTCATGCATTAGCATATTTTGCAGTGATCTCTTGTTGACTAGCCCAAGCACACAGACAAAAGGCGCCTTTGGTCATAATTACACCTTTTTGATGTTCACTTGTATGATTCCTGTGTCTACTCGAATTGACAATAGATTTTCCTATTTATCTTCCATCTTTTCTGTGTCAGAACCCAGAGGGTCAATGTCTGGAGTAGATTTGTTAGAAAACACTTCAGCTCACTGCCTGCAGTATTTGGGGTCATCCTGGTGACCCCCTGCCCTCTTGGAAGACGCTTCAGCACTCACCACGGAATCCTGGGCTCCTGGTTATATCACAGCTTACCAGTCAGCTTTGACAGCTCTGTGTCGAAAGTGCATGGAAGATGGGTTCCAGTGCTGTGCCACCAGATGGCAAATTCATAGCTATCTTCTTGTTATGTTATGTTATGGGAACTTTTAGAGCACACGATTACCCGGAGGTGTCCTGGCGCTAGTTACTACTCCTGAATGCTGAGCTAGAAAAGAGAAGGTTTATTTATCAAAAAGCCAGGTCTTTAACCCTTTCCTGAAAGCTAGAAGATTGGTGGCATTTCTCAAATAGAATGGCAAATCATTCCAGGATTTTGCTGCGCCTGAAGAGAAACTTCTGCCTCCCCATTGAGCTTTTTTGTTGTTGGTGGGACTACAACCAGCTTAGCACCCAGAGATCTAAGAGTTCTTGCCGGTATGTACCACTGGAACTGGCGCCTTAAATGATCTGGTCCTAAGCCTTGAAGTGCTTTAAAGACCATACAGAGAGATTTAAAATACACCCGGTTCCTCACCGGGAGCCAGTGCAGTTTTTGATCTCCTTGGAAACTGGGGAAAACTTGGAAGTGCCCGTAAGTAATCTGGCCGCTGCATTTTTGTAGCAGCTGAAGCTTATACAGAAATCTTTGTTGTATGTTTAAATATAGGCTATTACAGTAATCCAGTCTCGACATGACCAATGCTGTGACTACCGTTTGCCGGGTCCCCGAAGGTAAGAACCTCAATACCTTCTTGACAGTTCTAAGAACATGCACTGTTGTTGAAGTTACTGCATTTACTTGGGCCCCAAAGGAAAGTTTCTCATCCAGGATTATACCCACATTTTTCACCTTTTTTGAGGGTGTAGGGAGTGACCCCATGGATGCAGGCCACCAATTAGGAGTCCAAAAATTAAGGCCGTTCCCAAACAGCATTACTTCCGTTTTTCCTGAATTCAGTTTTAGGCAATTATCTGCCTTCCATCTCCCTACTGATTCCATACAGACCTGAAACCGTTTATGTATTCCCAGCTCTTGGCCAGGTAATAGAGACACCACAATTTGTGTGTCATCAGCGTAGGAAGTGATACCAAACCAAAATGTACTGATGACGGCAGCCAATGATGAGACATACACATTAAAGAGTGTGGGGCTCAGTGATGATCCCTGCGGTACACCACATGGCAGTGCAAAGGGCTTGGACTGAAATTTACCTAGGGATACAATCTGTCCCCTGTCTGATAAAAAAGATTTAAGAAGATCACAAGCTTTCCCCTGGACCCCACAAGCCTTGAGTCGGTCCATCAGAATATCGTGATGGACCGTATCAAAGGCCACGGACAGATCCAATAAAATCAAGGCTGCCCTGCCTCCTCGATCCACGGCTTCCCTGATCTCCTCGGTAGCCTTAATGAGTGCAAACTCAGTGCTATGTCCCTCTCTAAAGCCATATTGAGAGGGATCCAGTGCTTGAACTTCCGCCAAAAAAGCACTGAGTTGACGATTCATGATCTTTTCAACCATTTTTGCGGGGAGAGGAAGCCGAGAAATCGGACGGAAGTTGTTGGGATCCTTAGTGTCCAGGCTTGCCTTTTTCAGCAGAGGCAGTATTGAAGCCACCTTCCTTCCTTCCTTCCTTCTTTCTTCTTTGGGAACACAATACCAGTTTAACTAAACTGTCAACTGTTACAGACCTGCCTTTTCAATTGAACATATTTGGGAGGCCAGTAAACCAGTGGGTGAACATACATTTGTGTGTCATTCACTCAGCAGGTGGTTCACACATCCAAAACCCTCTTCCAAAAATTCCACCTGATAAGATGAAACTTTGGCCCTTCATTTGTGGGAATACATGTATCTATAGGGATTTATATAGCAGGAACTTATAAATGAAGCAAGAAAACGCTGTAGAGGTAGAAAGGAGAAATACATTGGAAGGGAATGAAGGAGGAGATACTGAAAGGACAAGGGAGATTACCAGATTCTACTACTGAACATCGATCCCCAAAGGTTCATAGTACAAGAATGTCAAGGACAGAATATCAAGGGACAAAGTATCAAAAGATAAATGCATATAGGGAAGTACAGATTTAGTATTCCTAACTCCACATCCATGAACCTTAAAGATATATGTTCCTAATATAGACTTTCTTACCAGTCAATATTTTTTTTTCAATATTTTGTCTTTGATATTGTGTCCCATTGATATTCATGGGCCAATATTCAGGGTGCACACTGATTACTAGCTGGAACTCATCATCACGAATGGAAGAGATGTTGCTTGAAGAAGAGGGTCTTCCGCTCCTTCTTGAATTTCAGGAGAGAGGGAGCTTGCCGGATCTGGGTGAGGGAAGAGGTCCAGATACTAGCAGTGTGGCAGAGTGGCATCTTATCTTCTTCCTGCACTTTTATTTCTCCTGACCTCCTCCAATTGGTTGCCAAGGGTGTTAAGTATTCTTCAGTTGGACACATGATTCTATTTCTCTAAAACCCACAGTGTTGTGATTTATATATTTCTCAAGAGTTTAAAATATAATTGCTAAAGATTTGGGCATATACAGTCTTTCTACATTTCAAGGTGTACATAAATAATTATGTTACTCTGGAACATTCATTATTTTCAGAGAATGAAAAATGTTGTGCCTAAATTGTTAAAAGACTACTCCATCCAAGATTATTCTTCTCTTCTCAGTTGTTTATTTACTTATGCAAACCAAGGGGCCTATTAGGATGGCGGACGGAGACACGACCGCGGTGCCGGCGGTGGCGTTAACACCCATTTATCGCACACCGCCAGCGGTCTTCACGCCCGCCATATTAGGATGGCCACACATTGTCCATTTCCCGCCTGCTGCGGTGCGACGCCGACCGCCATCAAAGTGCGCCCGCCACCGGGGCGGAGTGAGCCAATCACCACACACCGCCGTGCGGAATGACGTCCCGTACGCCGAAGATATCAGGATGCCGGAAACATCGCAGCGCACCGCGATGGAGAAACCGCACAGCGAAAGACGGCGGAGACATCACAGCGGAGACAGAAAAGAAACACCCGGGACACACCGCGATGGATCCTGCCCTACACGCCTTCCCGGTGCTGTACATGATACACCACCTGCAAGTCATCCTCTGCCGCAGACGCCTCCGCAGGTACGTACAGACACAACAGTGAAAGTAACACAATACACAGCCCCAGGGTGGAAAAACTTTGCATGGGAACACCACACACCCCTGTGGGGACAGGCACACAGCCATCACTGCACACACACATGTCCCACCTGTGAGAAAAATACCTCGCCACATACTGCCCACCCATGTACCGCATTCATGAACAAATGTCCCGGTCACGTCACCGCCGCGGTCAGTGTGCATGAAACCATGCACACAACGCAGAGCCCAGGGCCAGCGCATGCCAAGGGCACCGTACAAATCGCACAGAGCCACAACTCCATCCACAACACACCAGCTACCTCCCTGAAGGGACACAACATGTGCCTCACAAGTGCCACTCCTGCACAACAACCACACAACTACAGCCACACCATGCCCCACGTCCCAACAACTGCATATACAGCCACAGCAGGACCCTTTGCACAGGAACACATAGCACAGAAGCCCAGGCCCCAGCCAACACACACACCACAACAACATCACACACAAGCCAAGAACACTGAGGCCAGGCACAAAATGTACACACACACAGATGAGGACCAAACACTTCACTGCACACACTACCTGACAAGTCACACACACACACACCACCCTGACTCACAGCTACATACACACACCACATGCCAACAGTAATGGAGGACAACATATAGGAAAGCCAAAGTGAGGTGCCCACAAATGGAAGGGCAGTGACACAACCATCAAGCATGTGTGATGCACATGCAAGACAAGACACATGTGAGAACACACACAGCCCATCACAGCACACATGGCTGACACAGTCAGTCAACACAAACCACGGTCACCCCAATGCAACAACTCCTGGAGACAGCAAGGACACCCATGTATAGGCACAGGGATGTAAGGAAGGCCCTGAACTCAAACACTGACCAGCCACACATAGGCATCCAAATACTGGACAAGAGAATGTCTGCTGCACAACACACAGGGCCCAGTGACACACTACATGACAGCCAAGCACAAGTAGGATATGTCACACATACCTCCTCCCACAACAGCAACACACAATACTGCCATGTGCACAAAACACAACGACAGGGCTAAACAAGTACACATACAGGCACACCACTCCAGGGTCACACATGGCAGTAGTTGACAATGCATGTGCACACACATCCACAGTCACAACAAAGTCACCCCCTTCACACCATACACTTCTCCATCACCCAAGTGCACACATTGGAAGTAAGCCATGGGACCTGGATAACTCATCACCACAAGATGTCCATACACCGACACTGATTGGCACACAGAAAGGAAGCTCACACAGACCCCATGACCCTGGCCTGCCTGCCTGTAAGCCTGTGCCCAAACTCCCACCCTGTGCTGCCATTGCCCACAAACCTGACATGTGTCCACCATAGATAACATGAGCCAAGAAGGAAGATGACAACAAGATTTCATTGCCAACCACCTGCACTGCACCCATAAGTATCACAGTCATGTAGAAATGAAGTGCCTCCCACCCCTGCAAAAAAATGAAATGTGAGACAACCCATTGGCAATGTTGAAGTTGCATACTGAGCCTGTGACACAGTAAACCATGCACACACAGAAACAACTTTATTCAGGAAGGACACTGACACAACTCACTGCAGGACCAACTGTGTTTATTCACAATTTGCATATTGAGACAACAAATTTGGGCAACAGCAAAGCCAGTGGGCATTTCAATATGCACAGTATTTACATGAAAAGCTGCACAGGCTGGGGGCAAACAGCAGTGAAACACAAGGCAAGTACAATGTGCAGAGTAGTTACATCAGAAGCTGCACAGGCAAGGGGCAAACAGCAGTAAACAACAAGGCCAGTGGCCAGTCCAAAGTGCAGGTGAGGTACATGAGACCCTGCACAGGCAAGGGGCAAACAGCAGTGAACAGCAAGGCCAGTGGCCAGTCCAATGTGCAGATTAAGTCCATGAGAAGCTGCACAGGCAGGGGGCACACAGCAGTGAGCGACAAGGCCAGTGGGCAGGACACAGTGCAGGTGAGGTACATGAGAAGCTGCACAGGCAAGGGGCAAACATCAGTGAACAGCAACGCCAGTGGCCAGTCCAATGTGCAGATTAAGTCCATGAGAAGCTGCACAGGCAGGGGGCACACAGCAGTGAACAACAAGGCCAGTGGCCAGTCCAAAGTGCAGGTGAGGTACATGAGACCCTGCACAGGCAAGGAGCAAACAGCAGTGAACAGCAAGGCCAGTGGCCAGTCCAAAGTGCAGGTGAGGTACATGAGATCCTGCACAGGCAAGGGGCAAACAGCAGTGAACAGCAAGGCCAGTGGCCAGGACACAGTGCAGGTGAGGTACATGAGATGCTGCACAGGCAAGGGGCAAACAGCAGTGAACAGCAAGGCCAGTGGCCAGGACACAGTGCAGGTGAGGTACATGAGAAGCTGCACAGGCAGGGGGCAAACAGCAGTGAACAAAAAGGCAAAGACATTGTGCAGAGTACTGACATCAGAAGCTACACAGGGAATGTATGCAACTCTACCATGCCATGCCCAGCAACAGAGTAATGGGCCTGACAATGGGCATCACACGCACCCCTGTGGACAGACAGGTGTGTGAGGGTGACCCCCACTCATATGGGCTGTCTGTCAGACTTGGAGCTGACTGTGTGTTGGGTTCAGTTGGAGGACTGCCCTGGGCAGTGGGAGTAACAACTGTGGAAGAGCCAACTGTGCTTGTGGGAGCTGGGGGGCTGCTTGGACCAGGTGGGGTGGTGGCCCGGGGAGGTGGACTCATGCCCTGGTGAGACACAGTGTGTGCCGGAGATTGTGGAGGGGTGCCTCTCCACTTCTTGGGGATCCTGAAAGGCTTCCCTGTCTGGGGATTGAGGGGAACTGGGGCAGACACAACAGGTGACCCCACTACCAAAGCTGATTCTGGTGTGGATGGTGACCCTCCCTCTGGGGACATGCTGGATCCCGCTGTGTGCTTGCCTGGTGTTTGCCACCGCCCTGCCTCCCTCTGTCTACCAGCTTTGCCCCCTACAGTGTCCTCCCGTGCTGGCTTCACAGGGCTTGGGATGGGAGTGGAGGTCAAGGATGGATTATCCATGGGGCCCTCATCCTGTGTAATGTTTGCAGGCAACACCTTCTCAGTGGGTGTGGAAACTGTCATTTTGCCTCTGCGAGACGTCTTTGGGACAGGGGAGTCTTTGGCGGGGAGGAAGGTGACGTCTGTGACCCTGATGCTTGTTTCTTTGCTTTGTGGCCCTTGCTGTCGCCTGATGGGCTTTTCTCTCTGCGCTCTGGGGTGGCCTTACTCTTATGTGGGAATGGTGTCTGCGCCCTAGTACGCTTGGGCTGCTGCTGCTCCTGTGTGCTGCGGGTTCTGTATCGGGACTTTGGGGTCCCTTGAGCATTGTCACTGTCGTCAGAGGTGCACAGTGACACGGGGCCGGACCGAGTGCTGGGAGCCGCTCCCTGACTATGTGCATGTTGCAGGGCTGCTGTCACAGTTGATGACAAGGACTGCACAGTCCGGTGTAGCCCACCTACGTCGGAATGTATGCCCTCCATGAATGCTATAACCTGCCCCAATTTTTTGTCGTGCTCCTGGAAGGCATTGAGAAGTGCTGTCTGCCTCACACACAGCTGGCGCAATAGCTCGACTGCTTCTGCACTGAGGGCAGCAGGGCTGACATGGGCTGGGGCAGCTGTGCCTGGGGTGAAGGTGACTCTTCCCTTCCTACTCGTGCAGACACGGGCAGCACCAGGGGAGGTTGAAGGGAGGCTGGGCACTGGATGCTGTGTGGTGGAAGAGGAGGCCGAGTCCCCGTTCCCTGTACCCCCCAACATGGATATGTCACCGCTGGCGTCAGATGAGGTAGAGCTTTGTGTCTCCGGCTGTGAATCCTCTAGCAGACTCCTGTCCCCCTCCTCGGCGCTGGTCACATCTATGCCAGTCTGCTCCGGTACGGCTGTTGCACTGGAAGCCTCACCACTGGTGTCCGTCCCCTCTCCCTCTGCACATACGGGAGCTGCTGCATAGGAGAGAGAAGTACTGTGAGATGAGTGGCATCAACAGAACTAACACGTGCCAATACATCTGCATCCTAGAAAGAGGTGTGCAGCACATTGCATGCCACCCTGTGCACACATATATCTTGCCACCCAAAATTTCAACCCAACGGTGCATGTCCGACACACATCCTGCCATAAGTGCCCCAGGTGACTCACACAGCACACCATCCTGCAGTTGGCTCACATCAGATACAGCCCCAAAATGGCCTGTGCACACACACTGTCCCGATGTTGGCAAGGATGAACACCACAACATGGTGCACATCACCTACATATATGGAGCAGTAGGGGACCACACATACCACAACATACCAGCCCACAATGACCCTGCACACATGCCATCCACCATATCGAGTCCATGGGAACATCTACTGTTGCACATTGGCCTCAGATGTCTGACTGGCAGACATCTGAGGTCTGGAATTGCACGCATTCATTGAAACGCATTCACAGTTGGCACACTGGCATTCCCATCCATCTGAATTCACACACTACCCCACAGCAGAAGGTACCTGAAGGCCACAACTCCAAATGTAAGAGAGATGCACAGTGCTAAAACTCACTTAATGAAGCACCGTTTGCGCAAAAGCATGGCACATATACCCAGCACAGAGGCCACTCACAAAACATTGCACCACACAACCAATGTCACACAGCTGACAATTTGCACACTCTGTAGACACATGCACCCACTCCCATCCAAAGGCAGCCTGCAACACATACTCACCCCTAGCTCGCTGCTGATGCTCCTTCAGTTGTCTGTCCAGCTCAGGTTGTGTGACAGCCAGGATGCGGGCCATTAGTGGTGTCATGCTGCGCCTAGCCAACCTGCCAGTCCGAGGGAGCAGCCCCGGCTTCATCTCGGCCACGTTCTTGCTCAGCCGGCAGATGTCGTCCCACCTTTTATGACAGTGGGTGCGCCTTCGGTTTGACACACCCAGATCTCGGACTCTGGAGGCAATGGCCCTCCACGCGGCTTTACGCTGGTGGACCTTCAGCTGCAGGCATGGGAGACAAGAGGGGTGAGGTTCCAGTGACACAGTGCACAATGACAACACAACAAAAATGCAGTAGCACGACAGTGACTCATCCAAAACTCCAGCTACAACTGTAACAGAGCCAACAATTGCTGTGAACATGGTACAATGTCATTGGTCAATCAGACGTACGGGCATGCATGTTCGATGGTGGACACAGTACCTCCACATCCCATTCACATGCAGGATACCAACACAGCAAGCAACGTGTAGTCTGGCCGCAGCTACTGTCTGCAGTTACCTACAACTACACATAGAGAAGATAGCAAAACATGTGTCTTGTTGTTGGACTCACTGTGTCCAACACTGCGCATTCCTAAGTGTCCTAGCCCTGTGAAAGCCTCACTGTGTCCTGGAACTCACATAGAGTGACAACAACTGTCATACACACACCCTTCTCCCACGCCTGCTCCTGTGCAATCTACATGGCAGAGATGGTACTTAGAAGAAGAGGCGTGACCCAAACACACATGGAACACACTGTACATGCAGTGATGTGGACATGTGGCATTCGGTGAGGGACTGTGCAGGGCAGGTGGACTGACACTGAGTGGGTAAATTGGGAGCAACACAGCCATTCACACAAGCGATAACTGGCCAGACTCCTGCATCACCAAAATGCAGCTGCACTGTATGGCTGACACTACAGGACATGTCCCTCTACTCAGGATAGGCATGCAGGGTAACGTGTGAAAGAGCCCACCAAGCCCTTCCCGCTGTAGTAAACATGATAGGCAGTGCATGTCAGAGCCCCACAACCACTGACACATACCGAAGCACCTCCACCTCACGTGTGCTCACCTTGCACTCTCACTCACAGTCTGGTAGACTTACCACGACATTAGGGCCGCCATAAAGCCTTGGGTACTGTGCAAGCACCCCGTCTACCAGGACCTCAAGCTCCTCACTGGTGAAGGGACTGGCACGGATCTTCTGAGTCCTCAACATCACAATGGACTTGTGGCAGCAGCAGCACGTTGAGGGTGGCAGCCAGCAGTCCCTTGAGGCAGCAGCAGCTGGTGGAGGGTGGCAGCCAGCAGTCCCTTGAGGCAGCAGCAGCAGGTGCAGGGTGGCAGCCAGCAGTCCCTTGAGGCAGCAGCAGCAGGTGGAGGGTGGCAGCCAGCAGTCCCTTGAGGCAGCAGCAGCAGGTGCAGGGTGGCAGCCAGCAGTCCCTTGAAGCAGCAGCAGCAGGTGGAGGGTGGCAGCAAGCAGTCCCTTGAGGCAGCAGCAGCAGGTGGAGGGTTGTCAGTCAGCAGTCCCTGGTAGCTGTGGGAATTTGGTGCACCTTCCCACACATATATAGGCCCCTGGGGCTGTGTCTGTGGTCCCAGGGTGCTGCAATTGGTGTACCAGGTCTGCCTCATTCAAATACATCCAATGTCCGCCTCCGCGGTGGCGGTGCACGCCTACCGTGATTTTCAAACTCGCATCAGGCTACCGCGAGGCTGCTTCCCATTGGCTGCAAGGGCATGGTCCATGCTGGTGACACATCGTAGGGTCCAGGCGCGCGCTACCGCGGTGGTGCATCTTTTGAATGCCTCCAGTGACCGCCTCCGCGGGGGTGGTGCACGCCTACCGCGATTTTCAAATTCGCATCAGGCTACCGCGAGGCTGCTTCCCATTGGCTGCAAGGGCATGGTCCATGCCGGTGACACACCGTAGGGTCCAGGCGCGCGCTACCGTGGTGGTGCATCTTCTGAATGCCTCCAGTGACCGCCTCCGCGGGGGTGGTGCACGCCTACCGCGATTTTCAAACTTGCATCAGGCTACCGCGAGGCTGCTTCCCATTGGCTGCAAGGGCATGGTCCATGCCGGTGACACACCTCAGTGGCCAGGCGGTAGGCACCGCCATATGTCTGCCAGACAGTGCCTGGAGTGACCGTGATTTGGGTAGCGGTGCATGGTGACCGCCATTGTCACATACATATCTGGCGGTGTCACCCGCGATCGTGCCTGGGTTATGGGCGGTGACACACCTCAGGGGCCAGGCGGTAGGCACCGCCATATGTCTGCCAGACAGTGCCTGGAGTGACCGTGATTTGGGTAGCAGTGCATGGTGACCGCCATTGTCACATACATATCTGGTGGTGTCACCCCCGATTGTGCCTGGGTTATGGGCGGTGACACACCTCAGGCGCCAGGCGGTAGGCACCGCCATATGTCTGCCAGACAGTGCCTGGAGTGAGCGTGATTTGAGTAGCGGTGCATGGTGACCGCCATTGTCACATACATATCTGGCGGTGTCACCCGCGATCGTGCCTGGGTTATGGGCGGTGACACACCTCAGGGGCCAGGCGGTAGGCACCGCCATATGTCTGCCAGACAGTGCCTGGAGTGACCGTGATTTGGGTAGCGGTGCATGGTGACCGCCATTGTCACATACATATCTGGCGGTGTCTCCCGCGATCGTGCCTGGGTTATGGGCGGTGCCAGTCCGCAGGTGTCAAGCGGTAGGCACCGCCATATGTCTGCCAGACAGTGCCTGGAGTGAGCGTTAATGGAGTTGTGGAGTAGCTGTGCTGCACCTAACGTGTCCTCCAGCTCTCTGCATAGGCCAACATGTACAGTGCCCAGTGTCTCAACAATTGAAGGGTCCTCACGAGGGCAAATGCACAAAAGGGACATGTCACTCCACGTCACCAACACATACCCTATATGGGTCGCCAATACATTGCATGGGCACATACACTCGCACATGTCACATGTGCTGTGTAATGAAATGTAGACTGTCCAGTTAATGTGTTGCATAGCATATGTAGATAATGGTCAATGTCTGTGTGTGCAATGTAACGCACACTGTTGTCTCATTTACTGAACTAGGGGCATCAGCAACTGGCACATTGTCAAATGCACACACGTGTCCCCCACGCTCAGCCGGTGGTCAGTGTGTAGTTGAAGTGTGCCATGTGCAACCTGTGTTGGGAGGTGTATCAGGGCCAGCAACATGGTGTGTTCGGGTAGTATTGCAATTAGTAATATATGCTGGGGGTCATACTCACAGGTAAGCACACATATCTGTTAGTATATTATTATTATTATTATTATGAGCTTATAAAGCGCACTTATACCCAAGGGTGTCCTGGCACTGCACACTGACTCCCTGGAGCATGAGGGGCCTATTCCCTAAATAACCAAGTCTTCAGCCCCTTTCTAAAAGAGAGGAGCTCCTCGGCATTCCTGATATGCGCCGGCAGGCTGTTCCAGGCTTTCGCTGCACAGTATGAAAAGCTATTTCCTCCCCAACTGGCCTTTTTTATTCGGGGCACCGCAACTAGTCTGCCTTCGGAGGAGCGCAACGCTCTCCCTGGCACATACCAATTGAAGCACCGACTCAAGAACTCTGGGCCACTGCCCTTCAATGCTTTGAAAACAGAGCACAAAGCCTTAAATTGAGCTCGTCTTGATACCGGCAG
This sequence comes from Calotriton arnoldi, assembly GCA_963921515.1. NCBI lineage: Eukaryota > Metazoa > Chordata > Amphibia > Caudata > Salamandridae > Calotriton > Calotriton arnoldi. Next base: position 2,369,738 of record CAWUFW010000510.1, read on the forward strand.
CCAGTGCAGTTGCCGGAGTCCCTCTCGAACGGAGGCAAACCTTGGGATGCCTGTTAGCAGTCTCGCCGCCGCGTTTTGTACCAACTGTAATCTGTACAGATGTTTTTTTCAGATTCAGGTACAGACTGTTACAGTAGTCCAAGCGCGACAGAATAAGGGCTGAGACTGCTAATCTAAAACCATCGGCTGGAAGAGAAAATTTAATTTTTCTCAGTATCCTAAGGATATGGAAGCATGTCGAAACCACTCCGCTAACCTGATCCCCAAAATCAAGTTTCTGGTCCATGATCACGCCCAAATTCCTTGCCGTGCACATGGGGACTGGTGGCTTCCCCAAAGCATCAGGCCACATATCCGGAGTCCAGATGTTAGGATTGTTCCCGAAGATCATGACCTCGGTCTTCCCTGCGTTCAATTTAAGGCAATTCGAGGCCATCCAGCCCGCAATATCTTTCAGGCAATCATGGCACCTCGCGGCCATATCCACTTGAGACCCTCGCTGTATGGATAACATGATTTGTGTGTCATCTGCATAGGAAGTGAGTTGCAGGCCAAAGGATCTTATCAAAGCCGCCAATGGGCTGACATAAATGTTGAAAAGCGTGGGGCTCAGGGAAGACCCCTGCGGTACCCATCACACTGTGCATGCGAATGAGCCGGAGGGGTGCACAGATAATTGCTGCTGGTAAGGGGACAGGTGTACGAGTAGTGTGCCTGATGTGTACCTACTTGTGAAGTGCCCTGTCGGTTAATGGTGCATGTTGTAAGACTTGGGAATGTGTCTGTAGAAAAAATGTATGTGATGCACATTTCATGGTCTTCTGCATTGACATCTGTGCACTGTGATCTGTCCTAGGAGGAGGAGGCACAATATCCATCGTCCGTTCACAGTCCTGGCAGACATGGAGAATGAGGATATAATCCGCAAATTCAGGCTGGACCAACAAACCCTGCAGAACCTATGTGCCATGTTGGAGCCCCACCTGCAGCCACGTGGGACATATCCAACAGCTTTCACCGCAACATCTAAGGTGATGGCATGCCTGCATTTCTTTGCAACAGGCTCATTCCAGCACACGGTCGCAAGTGCAGGCGGGATGTCACAGCCGATGTTCAGCATGGTGCTGAGGGATGTCCTGTTGGCCATGATGCTCTACAAAGACAGCTATATCCATTTTCCCAGGGGGCCGGAGTTGGTGGCTGTGAAGGGCGATTTCTATGCCCTTGGACATATCCCCCATGTCATTGGTGCAACTGATTGCACACATGTTGGGCTTTTGCCACCACAGGCACGTGAACAGGTTTACTGCAACAGGAAGCATTCACACTCGGTAAATGTTCAAGTGGTGTGCCTGGCGGACATGATCATCTCACACGTGTGTGCCAAGTTTCCCGGCTCAGCCCATGATGCCCACATCTTGCGCAGCAGCATCGTTCCTCAGCTGATGGCCAATCTGCTTCCGGAGCGTGCTTGGCTTGTGGGTGATTATGCATAGTGGATTAGAGTGGTGTGTGTGTGACATGCTGTTGTGTGTCATTTTGGGACTGCAAGGTTAATCTGTGTCTCTCACACCCAGGTGACTCAGCATATCCGAACCGCCCGTGGTTGCTGAGCCCATTGCGGAATCCCGTCACGCCAGCTGATGTGCGATACAATGATGCCCATGGGAGGACACGGCGTGTGATAGAACGGACAATTGGTCTCCTAAAATCAAGATTTCGGTGCCTGGACTTTACTGGAGGTGCCCTTATGTACTCGCCAGGGAAGGTGTGTCAGATAGTGGTGGCATGCTGCATGCTCCACAACCTGGCCATTCGCAAGGCAATACCCCTGATCCTGGATGACGATGATGAGCAGCCAAGGCCGCCGCCTGCAAATCAAGCCGGATCCAGTGACGAGGGCAGTGGAGAGGAGGAAGGGGTCAAGATGCGTCGACAGCTCATCACCCGCTACTTCACTTGAAGGTGAGTGATGATGTAGAAGGGACAAAATGGTCTGATGGTGTTGCAGTTGCTGTGTTGGTGTATGTGAGCTTGCTGACTGCAGCTTGGTGTTGACTCATTGCTGCCTGCCAATGTATGTGTGATTGGTTAGTGTGATACAGAATGTCTCTATGGTGACTGTTGCTCTGTGTAAAGTTTGTAGATCTGCGTACCTTGTTGACAAGTGTTGTGTGATGTGTGCAATGCCACACCCATACAAGTGACTCTTGTTCTGCGGTTTTCCCTAGGTCCCTTCAGCATCTCACTTGTTACCTACATTACATTCCCCTGGACCATGTCCTACACGGTGAAGGTTGCACATCCTGTATTAAAGACAGAGCAGACACAACAACATGTGTGTAAGGTGTATTTATTTACAACTGTGACATGCAAGGGTGGAGAAAATGTGAAGGGGGGAATTGAAGTAGTGAGTTGACAGTCATGGTAGATGAGATACTTGAGTAGTCCCCACAATGATGTGGAGACCCAGTCCAACAGATAGATGCCATTCACATGGCAGTGTGGTGAAGGATAGTCCAAAAGGTCAATGCAGTGGTGCAGTGGTCTGCCATCATGGATGGCTCGGGGACTAGCGTTTGGCAGGTGCTTTGGCACGTGAGGCCACCTGGCCTTTCCTTGGACGGCCCCTCTTGCGCTTGACTGGAGGGGCCACTGCTGCAGGGGCAGTGGTGTCTGAGGACTCACCCCCTCTGTGGACGCAGGGGAGGATGATGAAGTGTCATCCTGCTGCCCAACAGGGGAGGCGGAGGGATAGAATGTTGCGCTTGCCTGTCCCTCAGAACCGCCACTAGCTGCCCCAAGAGGTCCACAATCTGTCCCATGCGTGTGTCCATGGACCTCAGCAGCAGGAGGTGCTCCCGAGATTCTTCCTCTAACCGGCCCATTCGTCCCTGGGCCTGTCGATGTGGCCCAGGGCTTCCGTCCCAGGATCAGTCCCCCTCTGCATGACCCTGTCCCGACCACCTGCACTGCTGCCATGGTCCTGTCCGGTCCTCACATTGGCTCGCTGCATCCTCTCCCTGGCCTCCGCAGTCGATGTGGTGGGCTGCTCAACCCCTGGGGCAGGGAGGGTGTTGCGGACAGCTGTGGTGGTGGTGGTGGTGGTAGTGGTTGACACACAGGCCGTGACAGCAGCTGTCAGAGGATGGTCAGGGGCTGCAGCTGATGTGGTTGCGGGGACAATGGGTGCCTGGGACTGGTTGCGGCCTGACACACCAGATGGGCCAGCGTGGAGCTCCTCATCCAAGGAATTCAGGGAGTCCTCATCCAGTTGTCTCTGTTCCGGGGGGGGGACTGGCTCTGCAGGGTGGTGTCATCCTCTGCAGTGAGTTCTTGGTCACCTGTGGGTCAGATGAGAAATGGTCATTGTGTTGCACCCATCAAAGTTTGTGTTAGCAGTGTTACATCAACTGTTTGTACATCCAGCAGTTGTTCACTGTACAAATTTGCATTGACCGACATCCAGTGATGCATTACAAGCTGTTGTGGTACATGCATTACTTGTCCATAATGGGAGTTGTGAAGACATGACATGCACAATATAATTTTTTAACATTGACAGTCTCATGTTGGCATCCAGTTATTGATCAATCATATGTCATCCATTTACGCGTATGTGTCACTTGTTGAGCCCTTGCAGCGGTTTACTCTGCACAGTGAGTGAACATTGTAGTTTCATGCATACCTTTTCAATGTGGTGTAGATATCTGTATTTGCAATTCCAGACATGCTTAAGTTTGCTTTAATTAGATCCTAGGTGGTGTGGACCACTGCTACTGTCAGATGGCATGTAGTGGTGTGCATGGTTGTGCTCGGAGTTCCATCTACATGTGTTTCAGACATTCACACTTTGGTTGCTGTCACAGTTTCATTTTCTTAGGTGTGTGCACACTATAGTTGCCAATGCTATCTGGGTGTGCAGTTGTGCATTGAGAGGCCTGGTGTCCTATGCCAACATGTTTTTTTAAATGCATATCTGGCTGCATGTTGTGGCTGTTGATATGTTGTGTTTGCTGTGTTTTCCTTGTATTTGAGAGACCTCTCTGTGTGTGTATGATGAGGGCTTCCATCTTGGTCCAGTGTGGGACAAGTCAGCATGATATGTCCACATGCCAGTTCTTTTGAAGTGTACATTGCAATGACTGACACATGCATGTTGGTGCCAGGAAGTAATGGGTCTTGTGTGCTGGCGGTCAGGTGGGCCCGTGTGAGTTGTTGTGCAAGCTTCCCAGCCCCACACACCCCGACCTGTGAGATGCGGTTACCTACCTGTGAGTTGGGTGGGTAGCATACATTGCCTGCCACATGCTTCTTTTTGGGGGTGTAGTGTCCCATCCTCCATAGTGGTGGAACAGCATGCATGTTGCATTTTGTGGGACGGATAGCCAAACACACTACACCGTCTCACTGTGAAGATGGCTAACTACCGTTTGAGGTGAAGGTGAGCAATGACATGGCTATGTGACTTGGTAGAAATCTTTGGATGGAATGTGCGTGTGGTGAGCATAATGTGTGTGTGGCTTTTTGTACCCATTGATTTCAGATTACATTTGGTCATGGGGTATAGCCCCCATCACTGTTGTCCCAGCTATCTGGCTGTGGGGTTCACTCCCCCGACATTTGAAGGCACAATAGGGCAAGGGGTATAGTCTCGTAGCACAGTGGTGACATACAGCAGGGTGAAGATCTCACCCAGCATACATTTCCACACGGTCATGGTTTAATGGTATTTGTGGACCTGAGAACATGAGCCCAGTACTGGTGAATCAGTTGTTCCAGGGCATCCATACACTGACACGTTGTGGTCAACAGTGGTGTGTGTGTGAGATGTACTCAGCCCTGTGCAGACAATGTGTGCTTTTGGGGCCAGACTATACCAGCACTGTTCAGACAGACAGTGTGAGATGTGAACATTGTCAATGCATACACACATTGGTGGTCCAAACAAGACACCTTTGACAATTTAATTCAGACAAGGTGCTGTTCTGCAATTCAGTGCAGCACTGTGGTAGCTGGGTGTGTTGCAGGACATTTGGGATGTGCTTAGTTTAGCATTGTGAGTCCCAGCTGCAGTGTAGTTTTTGGGTACACTGCACTTCCACTGTTTACATTGCAACACTGTGGTATGACATGGGTGATTTGCACTTTGCCAAACAAACGGCCAGACTCTGCTGCAGGGCAGCATGATCGTTGTTAGTATTGCAGTGTGTGATGCCTGGCACAGTGTACACAATGTGGGTCAATTTTGAACAGAGACTTGTGCATGGTGACTACAACACAACTGTTTTGCATTATTTGTGTTGGTGACTGTGGACTAAGTGGCATGGTGTCATGTGCGGCTGCACAGACGTCACATGCCTATGAGTGGGACTAGTGCTCCATCCTGCTCAGCTGTGGGACAAGGGGGCCTGGTGGGAGTTGTAGTGCAGGCCTCCCAAACACCCACCCACCTCCCTGTAAAGATGGCTACCTACCTGTTAGGTGAGGGTGAAGCACACAATGGCTGAGGCATGCTTCTGGGTGGGGGCAGTGCTCCATCCTGCTCAGCTGTGGGACAAGGGGGCCTGGTGGGAGTTGTAGTGCAGGCTTCCCAAACACCCACCCACCTCCCTGTAGGGATGGCTACCTACCTGTTGGGTTAAGGTGAGCAATGCTATGGTTGGCACATGGGTTGGGGTGGAGGGCTCCATCTTGCGCAGCTGTAGGACAAGGGGGCCTGGTGGGAGTTGTAGTGCAGGCTTCCCAAACACCCACCCACCTCCCTGTAAAGAAGGCTGCCTACCTGTTAGGTGAGGGTAAAGCACACAATGGCTGAGGCATGCTTCTGGGTGGGGGGCAGTGCTCCATCTTGCGCAGCTGTAGGACAAGGGGGCCTGGTGGGAGTTGTGGTGCAGGCTTCCCAAACACCCACCCACCTCCCTGTAGGGATGGCTACCTAGCTGTTAGGTGAGGGTGAGGCACACAATGGCTGAGGCATGCGTTTGGGGGGGGTGGGGCTCCATCCTGCTCAGCTGTGGGACAAGGGGGCCTGGTGGGAGTTGTAGTGCAGGCCTCCCTATTCCACAGACACCTCCCTGTAAAGATGGCTACCTACCGGTTAGGTGAGGGTGAAGCACACAATGGCTGAGGCATGCTTCTGGGTGGGGGGCAGTGCTCATCCTGCTCAGCTGTGGGACAAGGGGGCCTGGTGGGAGTTGTAGTGCAGGCCTCCGAAACACCCACCCACCTCCCTGTAAAGATGGCTACCTACCTGTTAGGTGAGGGTGAAGCACACAATGGCTGAGGCATGCTTCTGGATGGGGGGAGGGCTCCATCCTGCTCAGCTGTGGGACAAGGGGGCCTGGTGGGAGTTGTAGTGCAGGCCTCCCTATTCCACAGACACCTCCCTGTAAAGATGGCTACCTACCTGTTAGGTGAGGGTGAAGCACACAATAGCTGAGGCATGCTTCTGGGTGGGGGGCAGTTCTCCATCCTGCTCAGCTGTGGGACAAGGGGGCCTGGTGGGAGTTGTAGTGCAGGCCTCCCAAACACCCACCCACCTCCCTGTAAAGATGGCTACCTACCTGTTAGGTGAGGGTAAAGCACACAATGGCTGAGGCATGCTTCTGGGTGGGGGGCAGTGCTCCATCCTGCTCAGCTGTGGGACAAGGGGGCCTGGTGGGAGTTGTAGTGCAGGCAGCATGTACACATGTACCCATGGTGATGTTGCTAACTACCTTTGGGGGGCTTCAGGGGAGTGTCTGTTGTATCTGTGAGAGATGTGTTGGGGGAGTGTTGTGCACATGAATGAATTTGAACCTAGGAGGTATTATTTTGTAATGGTGCAAGACAGTACATTTGTGTGATGTTAGGCATTTGTTTGTACTTACCAGCCTCCACTCCCCCGGGTATTCCTGAGAGACTCTCTGGATGTAGAATGCCAAGCACCTTCTCCTCCCATTCAGTGAATGTTTTGAGTGGAACGGGAGGGCCACTGCCTGTCCTGTGAGCCAGCTCATGGTTCTTGGCGCTCTTCTTTTTGACCACTGCCTTCAGATCGTGCCACCTCTTCACGATTTCATCTCTATTGCGTGGCACGGTCCCTATTGCATTGACCTTCTCTACTATCCTTCTCCACATTTGCGTCCTTGTTGCTACTGGTGTATGTTGGACCTGGCTACCAAACAATTGTGGTTCTACCCTGATTATCTCATCAACCATGACCCTAAACTCACTCTCAGTGAATTTGGGCATTCTCTGTGGTGACATGGTGTGTGATGTGTCAAGGTGTTTAGGGTGCAGGTTTGGAAGTGGTGGTGGTGGTTGTGATGTGTATGGTTTGTGCTGTGCAAAGGTGTTAGAGGTGCAGGTGTGGAAGTGGTGGTGGTGGTGGTGATGTGTGTGTGTTGTGCAGTTTTGCCTCTCCTGTCATCTGTGGTGGATGTCCCCTCAGTTGTGGAGTTTTGCAAAGGATTGTGGCCTGTTGGGGGCTGGATTTATACTGGTGTCTGTGGGTGTGTCAGGATGGGGTATTGGTAGCAGGTGTGGTGTGTGTGTGAACCTGGGATTTGTAGTTTTGGAGTTTCCCATGGGGGTGTGTCTTTGGGCTGTGTTAGCTATTTTTGGGTGCATGCCTTGTTTGGTTGGTGCACTTTGTGGCCATGTTGTGTGTTTTTCTAGCGACCGCCATTTTTTTAACGGAGCGTCCGCCGTGGTGGCTCGGCTACGACGCTTCCGCCGTCTCACTGATTCATCAATGTTGTCGACCGCGGCGGTCAGAAACAGCGCACTGCACCGCGGGGATGTTGGGAATATCATAATTTCGATGGCGGTGTCTCCGCTGTGGTTGCGGTCGTTTGGGCTGTTTCCGCTGCGAAACCAACCGCCGCGGACGGGTTTTGGCCTTCTCCGCAGGCGAACGGCGGTTTCTCGGGTCTCCTTTCCGCCGCGGTTGGATTTTTACCGCCAAGGATCCTAATCTAGCCGTCGGTTTTCCCGTGGTAGCGGCGGGCGGTGATTTCCCGCTACCATGGCGGTCGGTTGTTTTTCCGTCCGCCATCGTAATGACCTCCCAAATGAGCCTATCTTATCTCCCACTCTGTCCTTGGTAAACTGAATTATGCATGGGTGGGCCAAGTTTCCTTTGGGATATTTTCAACAACCAGATCTATGGCCTTAATGCTTTCTAGGATGGCGATACACTTGAGGACATTCTTAGATTAGGCAGACTGTTCTTGTGACATTTTAGTGCAAACTGGTGCTTCACAGTTCATTGCCTGTTGTCACAGCCTGTACAAGACTCAAGGCTTATAGTAAAATGCATACTTTCCTAGATCTGGACATTTATTTAAGGAAATTATTTTTCTTTTCATAAAGCAATTTTTATTTCGGGTTTTTCCAAAACAGTGCACATGTCTGGTTACATGTTAGTTCATTATACCTACCAAATTTTTAAGAACATTTGACAGAAAGTTTCCGTATTAGCTTCACACTGTGTCAATATTTTAATAACATTATTTATATCTGTATAGTTCCAAAGCCCCCATGATTGTCTATTCCCAGATCTAACTCTTAGCGGATGCCACAGTACTCTACCCAGTCACCCCAGATCTTGGTGTGTTTTCATGGGTAATTTATAGATTTGTATATGGGAATCTCATCTCTTTTACAAGGTCAAAACTGGTTAGATTTGCAAATGTGGCCCACTCTTTTAGCTAATTGGTTCGCTAATGGGGGCCACTTTATTTTGGTGCCCGGGCCTATTTTTTGTCCAGTCCGACCCTGGATACCATGTGCAAATGGTATTTCCCCAGAGCAGTGGCATAGCTAGGGGGTGCGGTTCACCCCGAGCGGCACTCTTTTTGGGGGCGGCAGAGGTGAGCAAGTTGTCTGTTGACTACCACCCCCCCACGCCCCCGAGAACAAGTCGTCTGTCGCCTGACACCCCCTAGCCCCTCCCACCCAAACAAGTCGTCTGTTGAACACTGCCCTCCTTTGTTCTTACCTGCACCGGGCAGAAAAAGGACTAGCTACGCCACTGCCTTAGAGCGGGTTTTGCACCGGGTTTTGCACCCAATACTAGCAGGGTATCTGCAAAGAGGCTGTTAGGCACTTGATACTACTGTGTTAGCGTTAAGGCCTCTGTTTTTATAGCTCGTTTAATGTGGCAGAAAAGCTGAAAATACCATAGTACCTTAGAATGCAGAGCCCAGTACACCTAAAAACTAGTCGGAAATAAGTAACATTTGGCAAATGGGAAAATACGATTTGTATCTTTTTTATGTGTCCAATTCATTTTGTTCTGAGTCGAGATCATTCCTGCTGTTTGTTTTTCATTCTTTCTGACGCCATGTTTTGCTTATTGGATGCAGTGAAACCATGTGTGTCGTAACTTTAATCAAACACGCAGCAGTGTACCACTACCTATACACTTTTTTCGCTGAGATATACATTTGTATTTCTCAATGAAAAATGAGGTATTTACGCCAGAACATTTTTGTTCAGTAAAAGTGTTTAACTTAAATGTTTGACTGTATCTAGGAGGAGGCAATAGACCGTAGCAAATACACACACAGATTTAAGATATGGCACTGTTTTAGGCTAATTGCGTTCATATAATCAAAAAGGGCTGAAGTGATGGTATTTTAGCATATGACCAAGTAGTAAATACTTGATGCTCAATAGAGCACTATACATGGACTGGCAACCTAGCAACATTTGTCTGTAAGGGAGGAAGAGTAACTGCAGACTCCATCTTCCTTTCTCAAAGTTCAAACCACAACACCACAGCTTGTTTTCACGTACTGGCTTTTAGGTCTCACCTACTGTTGTCAAAGGGCCTATTATGTACAAAACCAATACTTAAGGATAGCTTTTGGTCAGTTTATTGTTTATCTTATCTTATCATTGGTTGGCCTTTTTTGTCAATCTCATTTGCTTGCTTCTTTAATCAAGAGTTTCCCATCCTCTGTTTCTGTTTATTGCTCCCATGGAGCATTGCTGCTTTACCGTGTTTCTCAGCAGATGAGTATTATACTTCCACTGCTTACAATCACAATGCTGATTTTTCTTTTTCTTTCATTGCTCCCTGGGTGTGCATGTGTTTTTCCCCTCTCCTTTGTATGCTTGTTTTGTTTTACATTTGTTAATTTTAGGTCCTTCCTACCAGACAGTAGGGGGCGCCTGTTTGCAAAAAGACCTATTGTCATCTTACAGTAGGCATAGAGCCTGCCCATGTCTTACTATAGGGAGGCTTTATTGTCACTCTCATTTGATTCTTATGCATTAGCTTGTGTAGGCTTTATTTTCTCTACTTGTATTTGACCCTTTTCTGGAGAATAACCACATTACTTGCGTCCTTCCATGGCTCACTTTTCAGGTACTACTTTTTTTCTTTTTGATTATGCTCTCAACAAGAGTGTACGTGTTTTTCAGACGTCTTCCTCTTACAATTCTCTTTAAAGCCACTGTGCTTGTGTTGCTCTCACTCACCCCTGTGCTTCTCACCCTTGTGCTTCTCTCTTGCCACCTCCATGATGCGCTGATGCTCGAGTACTTCTCCCTTCCTTGCTTTCTTGCTCATGTGCTTCTCCCCAAGCCACAGCTCCATGTTGCTCTCTCACTCTCCCATTTGCTTTCTCCCAATGCTCCATGTTACTTTCTCTCCATGGCTTTTTGTTTTCCCCTCCCGAGCCCACACTGTGTTGATTCACTCCAACCGCGAGCTGTGTGTTGCTACCACCCTGCCCGACGTTGCTTCAGCCCTGCCCCGTGTGTTGCTTACATTCACTAGCTTTAAATAAAAACACTTTAAAACATTTGTTTCTTTTTGTTTACCTATACAACTGGGGTTGGGAAATAAAAAGATAAAGAAGCGCCTCTGTCTTAGGACTTTATTTTTATTATTCCTCTTTAGCCATGCTACAGAGCATTGGGGGATCAACCTGTAGTTCATTCTTGATGACTGGTTGGAATAGTTTAGTCTATTCAGGACAAAGTTAAGTTTGCTATAGAGCAGGTGGATCCAAAGGAACTGGAAGATCTTCTTTTAAAGACTGCTCTAGCTCAACGAAACAGGCTATATTTCAGTCAACAAGCTATTTGTGTTCCTGCTAAGGAATTACAATTAGATGTCATGATTGACCCATTTCAGGCTACAGAGTAAAGACAACTTTGTATCTATTATTACAATCTTTTTGGTGACTAACTGTTCAGCTTGATGTTAAAAACATGTTCTTGTCTATTTATGGCCAGCAGACGTTCTCATATTCTAAGCATTTTGGATATCTTCAGCTATTACTTGTAGGTCCTGAAACATAGCTTATGACTTCCACAGATTTTATAACGGATCTTCCACCTTCAGAATGACATTGTTTGATAATGTTAGATTGGATACCTTTACGAAGATGGACCATTTTTCTCCTTTAACCAAGTTACCAACAGCTGAAGAAATTGCCGACTGTTTCTTGAATGATGATTGCCTCATACTATCATTTCTGATAGAGGAACTCAAAATCTTTCATTTACTTATAGAGCCTTGCATTAGGTATTGTGAATTGAACAAGAACTATTGTTTAGTTATTATCCCCAGTCTAATGGGCGAAATGAGTGAACACATCAAAACTTGAAGAACTATCTATGATTCTACTGTAATGCATCTCAAAATAATTGGTCTTCCTACTTGTCAATGGCAGAATGTTCCTATAGCAATGCCACCCATAGTACCATCAAGGTTTCACCCTTTTTGTATGTGCAGATTGCATTTAAGAGTGTTTACAACATCTCCTCATTTTGATCCTTTGGTTCCAGCAATGTATTATTTAAATAAACCACAGATGCAATAGATAACTAGTTTCTAAAAAATTTCTCATTCAAAGATCAAAATGAAGGAATAGGCAGATAAATCAAGATCAAATTCTGCTTGATGTGGTCCTGGAAAGAATATTTTGCTGTGTTCTGGTTTCCTTCCAGTTCACACCTTGTCAGTTAAATTGTGACTTCAAATTGTGGTCCATTTTCTGATAACTCATCAGATTAAAGCGGCGGTCTTTTGGTTCAAGTTGGAAGATTCATTCTGTTTTTATTTAATCTCAACTGAAGACACCATATATTCATGATTCTTACCAGTGGCATCCATACAAACCTTCACCAATTCTGGTTCTATGGCAAGATGTCAGGGGGCTTCTTCAGTTCCTTATTCACTGGAAGGATTACCCTTCAGTGAACATTCTTGGGAAGATGAATCTTCAGTCCATGCTCCTTGCTTGGTTGCTGTTTTTTCAAAGACATTCTTATAATCCTGAAGCTTCAGCAGAGGTCACACTATTGTAACTGTACTGAGGCTGCGGGTCATACTATTGTAACTGTACTGAGGCTGCAGATGGGAACCACCAGAGGCCTTACACGACTCTTAAAGGAAGAAGCAAGGCTCACAGTCATGAGGAGCATCTCTGTGGATGCCGCACCCAGTGGGTTGTTCAGTTTTCATGACTCATGAGCTACCCTGGCATCTCCATGCCCATGGCTGCCTGGAGGTGTGTTCTGCAAGATAGTTGGAGCACCAGCTACCTATACCTGGTGAAGGCAATGGATTCGTGAAATAGTGTGTAGATATGTGTTTATATTTCATATAAGTTTTGTTATTTATATTTACTTTTTTATTATTTATTTATATTTTTCTAATAGTTATTTTAAAGTATAAATGAATAGGAATAACAAAAACATTAATACCAATAATAATAATAAATGTGTATATATGTGCATATACTTGTGTATGTATATTCGAGTGAGCTTGCTTTACGAACCCAGAGGCAAATTGATTCTGAATTTAAGACATCTACTAAATAACAAAAGTATTCGGATAAGCGCAGGTGGAAGCGGTACATATTGCATGAAGGGGGATTTCATTAGCTTCAGCCCCAAAGCTCCTACACCTCTGGTAGAATGGCATTAAGTCTGCTTAGCAATCTCTTGGCCTAAAGAAGAAGAATCTTGAGAAATAGAGAATCTAACCCAACTACTTATAGTCCATTTGAAGGACCCCCTCCGCAATAGGGTACCAATGAAGATGCAGAAGCATGAAATTCTTTGGTTCGCTCCAAATAAATTGCAAGGGCCCTGTGGATGTCTAAAACGTGTTCTGAATTGCCTCAGGAATTATCTCCTACGACATGAAACTGGAAAGAAATCATAGGAACCAATCCTATGCTAGGTCAAACAATGACTTTGTCTGAAAAAATACTGAAGGTATGGGGCTGCAATAACCAAGCCACTTAATTCATATAATATACAAGCAGAAGATATGACTCATAAAAAGGCTACCATGGTTAATACTCACAAAGAGGAATCAAAAACAAAATTTAAAAGGGAGCTCCTTGCAATCCCTTTTGTTGTGTAGTGATGTCCGACGGAGTAACAGAAGAATGCAAAGTAAGTTTTCTCTTTCAAAAACTCCTTAGAAAGCTAAAGGGATCATTCTCTCTCCAAAGATCCCTAAGGCTCCCTAAAGCCTTAATCGCTGCCCACTGAACTGTTAAAGTACAAGTAGCTATACTTTTAGAGAAGCCAGCAATTAGTAAATTCTAAAAATTAAAAAGAATCACAAGAAGGGATACAGACCCCCCCCCCTCAATTATTGCACTAACTTTCAAAATGATGGCAGCGTTTAAAACAACAAGCCATAATGGGAGATGCTATTGCTGAATCTCAAGTTCTCTATTTCTAGAACAGCCCTGTAACTAGAAACATATCCTTTCAATCTACATACTGCAATATGAAGACAGGCAAGAGCTTGAGGGCATAGAGCAGGAAACTGAAAAGGAGAGTGATTTAGTAGAAGGTGAATGGGGGCACTGCTAGATTCAGAAAGGGGGAACAAATGGCAGCAAGGCCAGAAAGGGGAAACTAATATCATTAAACCTACTTCCCTCTAAAAGGGGCAACTAATATTACTAAACCTACTTCCCCCAAAATTTTCCATATCACCCTCAGGAGGATGCTGAATAGGAGGGAAAAAATAGAGGAGATACTCTAGTCAAATCAAGTAAGGGCACCCACTCTGCCCAGAATTCCTGACACCGACCCTCAAAGCAGAACCTGGGTAGAAAAGTTACCTCTTTAGAAGCAAACAGATGTAGCCAAGGTAACCCAAACTGACCTACACTCATCTGAAAAGTCTCCTTTAAAAAGCTGTACTTCATTGAAGGGAGCATGCTGTTCAGGTGGTCTACTACTTGATTTGTCTGCCCTGGAATACAGGCTGCTCAAAGCAACAACAGATGATTCTCTGCCCAAGAACAAATCATTTTAGATAACACAGCGAGGGCTGAGATATTAGTTTCTCCTTCTTGAATGAGATACTCGTTTGCAACCTGATTGTCTGTTTTATAAGGTTTGCTTTCCCTTGAACTAAAGATAAAAATCTTTGAAGAGCTTGTAAGATTCCTGCAAGCTCTCCAATTTGAAGACTGAATCTATTCAGACTAAGACCACTGAATCTGAAGATCGTGACCCCCCGGAGTAATGCCCTAACTCCAGTGAATTGCATCTTTTTTAGTTATTACTGGATAAGAAGTTGCTAAATAAACTTCCTTCTAAAGATGCTCTGGAACTGGGGGGGCGCTAGAGTGCTGGCTGCAAGATGGCCACCACTTAGTGAGTCTCTGCAGGCTGGACTGCCAATCTGTCTAAAATCCTGCAGTAAGAGCGCCGATCGCGGCCTGTGGCTGCATGAGTGGGCTTCCAAATAACTTCTGCTGCTGTTGCGCATAGAATTATCCGGTTTGGCTGCACTGGAGACGCTGGCGGAATGTGACCGCGGAGGCGCCCGAGACGAGAATATGGCGGCCCTAGCCTAGGCTGCGCCAGGACTGAGATTCCGGACTCGACCTATGGCTGGAGGTGTGCAACGGCCCGACTGCTGGACAAGGGCGCAGCCAGGACGAGAGGAGCCGTGGAGCTTGTGGCCTGGGACCTGTGAGCGGTGAGGATTGGCGTGGAGACGCTGGTCAGAGGGCCCTGCTCCGGACCCTGGAGCGGCGCGTAGAGGAGGGAGTTCCCAGTGGGGCCCCAGCTCGCTGCAGCCTGAGGTGAGCGGGGATGCGATCGGAGGGAGAGTCTTCGGCCGGGAGGTCGCCCGGTGGGGGGAATTGCGCCGGCGGCTGAGGGGCGGCCTACAGGGCACAGCGACATCGGAGCACTGCGGGGGCCGCGGCTGGGCCCTCCTGGGCCAATTGGACCACTTGACTGGGCCCCCCGGGGCCGATCAGACCGCATCAGAATAGCTGGGACACCGGCCTCTCTGTAGTGTCGCGCCCCGTCTCAGTGAGGCAGCGGGCCAGCTGGGCCCCCTCTCCGCGGGGCACGGGCAGATGTGGGCGGGCCTGGGGCACGAGTGAACCTTCGGACCTTGCCGTGGTATTGGGCCCGTAGCCGCGACCGCTGCAGTGCGGAACGACCTGGGCCCTTCGCTGCTGGACCCCCCTGACCGCTAGAGAGGCTGGGACGGTGGAACCGGGCCCCTGAAGCCCTTGAATCCCAAGTGCACACCTAAGGGGAACTGAGCAGGGACGTGAGGCACTGTGACAGCTGTGAACGAGCCTCGAGCGCTGGGATCCTGCTTACCTCCTCCGTGGCGGAGGGCCTCGCGGGGCTGCCCTTGGAACTCCATCGGCATATGGTTGCCCCGCGGAGTGACGTGGTGAGGAGCCCACGGGCACGCAATGCGGGCTCTGTCCGGGGCCCCGCCGGTGCTGCTGAGAACCTGCGCCAGTCCCTGGGCCCCCATCGGAGCTGCTGAGAGCTTGCGCTGGTCCATATGTGCGGGCTGAGACGACCCCACCTGGGGGAGGCCGCCGCGGTGAACTGAGCCTGCGGGCAGGTGGGTGAGGTCCCAGTAACACGCTGTGCGGAGGCTGCCATCGATCAGCGACGTGTGTAACGGATGGGATCTACTGAGCCAGCACCAATCGTGACAATCTCTAACCGTCCCGGGCACTGCGGAGTGGTGGGTGCTGCCCCCCAGGCGTGCAGGCCCTGAAAGTGTACAAGCTGTTGCCGGACTGCGCCTGGGTCGGCTGGACGAGGTCGGACCCGCTTTGGAGGGGGCTATCCCCGGCATGACAACTGGGCGGTGCGCCATGGGCAAGGCTGATGCAAGACAACCGAAGATCTCTATCAAACAGCGTAAAACCCTGAGGGGAGGGACCACCCCAGAGGAAGAACAAACCGCAGCAAACATGCCGACCACATCGCCCTCAGAACCAAATATTCAGGAGATGTTCGCAGACCTGAAGCACTCTTTGTCGGCCATTGACTTGAAAATAGACTCGATGTCAGATCGTTTGGACCGGCTTAAAGATAAAGTTTCAAACCATGATGAGCGCATCACGGAGGTTGAGCAGAGGACCTCCGCGCTCGAGGATGAAGGCACGACGACCCGTGAGAAACTGCTCCGTATGGAAAAGGTGCTGGAGGTCATAAGAAATAAGAATGAGGATCTCGAAGCTAGATCCCGACGCAACAACCTGCGTATTCTTGGAATACCTGAGACCACGACGATGACCCGAGTGGAGGACTACGTGGAAGACATGCTCCGATCACTGTTTGGCAAGGCCCTATCTGCGGTGTGTATTGTGGAGAGGGCCCACAGATCCCGAGGCCCGCCCCGGCCCGGCCCATTATTGCTAAACTTTTAAACTACAGGGCTCGCGACGTTGTGCTACGCAAGGCCCGTGAAGTGCAAGAAACCAGATACCAGGGCAACTCAATCTCCTTTTTCCCTGATTTCACCCTGACTGTCCAAGCTGCTCGCAGAGAATTTGTGCCGGTTAAAAGATTGTTGCAGCAAATGTAAATCAAGTACTCATTGCTCTACCCAGCGAAGCTTTGCATCTTTCATTCTGGCAAGACCACTTTTTTCACGGACCCCAAACTCGCCGCCAATTTCGCACAAAGCCTCAAACGCTCAAAACCAACAGCCCCTGCGGATCAAGAGCAGAGGACCCTCGCAACGAAAACGACTGAAAAACTGGACAAAGCCCAGCGGGGCGTGCTGGACATGAGGGATTCCTGTGCTTGGAGGACTTGGGCCTCCCTCTGTGCACCTTGAAACTGTTCGCTATTGCACACATGGGTCAGGCAGATACCGAACTCGATTGCTCATCTGTATGACTGAACGCTCTCTCCGGGTGCGTTTGGTCCAGCACCTCAACAACAGGTTTTGAAGAACGCCGTAGTGCTCGGACTCCAAAACACTCCCTGAGACACCCGGTGTGGCCCCGGATTCTCCGCACTGGCAAGGTGCCCTCCCTTGCTGCCTTCCAGTTTACCACCAAACTTACATGCATGCCCGATTGTACGAGACAGGTGGATCCTGTGGACAAGGCGCAAATTGCAGAAGACTCCATCCACTAAATTGACTCAACCAATCTGATGTAGCTCCTTGGAGCACAGCGAGCAGGGCGGACTCTAACGCATGGCTGATCAGGCCACACCCTGGGCCTCCTAGCAATGGTGACCTTATGAGCTCCTGGGACAGCGGGTGCTGAGCTGGGGCGCCTGACTGCCTAACTGTATGGCCCCTCAGGCACTTTATGTCCAGCCACCCAACATCCAATGTTGGGCTATGCTGAGTCCTCTGGTGCTATCCCCTGGGATGAGTCCCATATTGCATTTTGTTGTTGGCCTTCTTTGGCCGTGTTTGGGCAGGATAGAAGCTCTCTAGCCAGGTTGGGTGGCTGTAGTGGGTGGGGGTGGGATGGTCGGGTGGTGGGTGAGTTATCTGGGTTGAAATGTTTCTCTCTCTATGAATCTTCCCCCTTTTCCCTCTTTTTCTTCCCCTCTCTGGTCCTGAACTCGCAGCTACTGATCTTTGCCCCCCCCTTGATGCGAATGGATACATGGGTATTCAGGTATGGCTGAAACTGGCAACAAGACTCGCTCGTTAAAAGCAGTGACCTGGAATGTGTGAGGCTTGAATGATGACAGGAAGGTGCGGCTCGTGGCAACGCTTCTTAACCAATATGGGGCGGATATCTGCTTTTTGCAGGAGCTGCATTTGACGGGAGCCAGCTTTTTGCGCCGGAAAGCAGGATGGATGGGTGAAAAATTCATTGCGGGTTATTCCAATTACGCCAGTATTAAAATTTTATTCTTAGAAAGGGTCTCCCTAAGCACAAGCGCACTGCAATATGTGACCCCCTTGGGAGATATGTAATTGTGGCAGGGATACTTGAAGGTCGTCCAGTCAGACTCATATCAGTCTATGGCCCCAATACAGATGATCCCCAGTTCTTCAGCGAGGTGTGGCGGCTGGTGGACTCCTTAGGTCCCGGGGCGGTGCTCTGGGGAGGGGACTTTAATGTGGTTCTTAACCCTGACTGTGACAGATCGAGCGGCTCCCGTCGACCTCACCCCTGAGCGGCAGAGCAGCTCCAGACCCTCATGGGGGACTATGACCTGGTAGACGTCTGGCGACGCCAAAATCAACATAGCCGAGAGGGAACTTGCATCTCCACTGTGGGCCCCACCTGGTCCAGAATTGACTACTGACTTATCTCACGTGACATGGATAAAACACTGGGCCCATCTCGCTCAAACTTTATCGGATCATGCTCCAGTACTGCTGGAGTCCACTCTACCGGATGCGCCGCACAGGGCCTTCAGCTGCAGGCTTCCAGCCAGTGCCCTTCGGGACCAGGTATTTCGGGAAGAAATCGGGGCCCCCATAATGGAATATTTTGAAACCAACACCGGCTCTGTGGACTCCCCATCCACGCTATGGGAGGCATTTAAAACCCTCATTAGGGGCAAGTGCATCGCCAAATAGACTGTTGTTTTGCGCTCGCTGAGGGACGATTTGAGGCGGCTAGGGAAGGAAATTCGTTTACTAGAAGCAGAATTATTCAAGACTAACCAACTCTTAACCCTTGGGCAGATTAAAGCCAAGATAGTGGAGTTCGAGGAGGCAGCGCACAGAGAAACGCACTACTTAGGGCGGGAAGCGCGCGCCCGTCAATACGGCGAAGGTGACCGTGCCGGCAAAACCCTTGCGGGTCTCCTTAAAAAACCATGGGCGAATGACTATATAAGTGAGCTGCGCATGGACGAGGACACGGTTGCGATCGGGCAGGACGCAGTTCAGGTCGAAATGATTGGGTATTATTCCTCGTTATACGCCGCTCGGCAGCTGGAGGCACGCCCAGATCTGACTCCCTTCTTTGATTCAATTGAATTAATATGGCTTAGCGATGCCCACCGCAAATATCTGGACGAACCATATACAGAGGAAGAGGTGATTAGAGTAATTCGGGGCCTGCCAGGGGACAAGGCGCTGGGGCTGGACGGATTCACTGCTGCCTTTTAGAAGTAATATGCACCGCTTCTCGCGCCCCCAATTCCTCAATATGTATGAGGACTCGCTTGAGCGGGGCGCTCTTCCCCCCTCCCTCCGTGAGGCACTTATAGTGACCATTCTTAAGCCGGACAAGGACCCACGACTCTGCGATTCCTACAGGCCACTATCAATGATCAACATTGACAACAAGATCCTTGCTAAATTGTTGGCTACGCGGCTGCTTCCATTGCTCCCCATGATTCTTAGACCCGACCAATGCGGCTTCGTCCCGGGTAGGAGCACTGCCCACAACCTCCGCATCCTTTTTGCGGTGATGCAGGAGGTGGACCCCTCCCTCCCAGCTGCGGCCATTTTCCTGGACGCAACCAAAGCGTTCGACACACTAGAATGGCCCTACCTGTTCTCACTACTCGCCCATATAGGCATGAGCCCTGCCTTCCTCCAAAAGATAGCATTACTTTATACTTCCCCCGACTGCCCGGCTGCGGATTAATGGAGTGATCTCTCCCCAGATTGCTGTGGCTCGTGGCACAAGGCAGGGATGCCCGCTCTCCCCCCTCCTCTTTGCCATAGCCATGGAGCCACTGGCGGCCAGACTACGGCAACACCATGCTCGGAGAGGGCTTTATTTTACACCTAGGGTAATTTTAGAGTCCATGTATGTGGATGATGGTGACCAATCTCGATCCCCTTATATGCGAAATCACCATATTTGGTGGCCTTTCGGGCATTAATATCAATTGGGGGAAATCTGTGATTTTTCCACTCACTGCTGCCACAGACACGTTTTAATCAGAATTCCCACTTAAATGGGCGAACTCCCCAGTGAAGTACCTGGGCATCTGGATCAGTAGGGATCACAAGGAGCTGTGGAGATACAATTATGGCAGGCTCATGGACTGGCTAGAGAGTCGACTGCCCCACTGGAAAACGCTTCCCCTCTCTTTGGCTGGCCGAATCACCATTGCCAAAATGGTGATACTACCCAAATTTCAATATGTTTTTATAAACCACCCGCTCCCTCTCACGTCTGAGTTCAAGAAGAGACTCCGCTCAAATTTGATATCTCTTGCTTGGGCGGGCAACCTCGGGTCACCTGGGAGACCCTCACGCTTCCGTTCGAGCAGGGTGGCCTGGTAGCGCCGGACATGGAGCTTTATTATAACTGCGCGCAGGCCCAATTCGGCTTCCACTGGATCTATCTGACTCAGTTTATGGCGCACACTGCCCCTGAAAGTGACCAGGCGGACCCAACTCCGCTGCATATGGTGCTGTTCCATTCGCAGGCCCGCCCGCGGCCTGGAATTGACACAATAGGTTGCACGGTCTGGGCGTGGTGGCAGCTTCGTCGCAGAGCACAGCTGGACACCCTGTTTGCGCCGTCGGTGCCGCTCACCAGACACCCGGCATTGCCTTTCACGGAGGATGCGGGGGTCTGTCAGAGACTACGCACACTCCAACTGCACACGCATGGGAGAGCTTTTCCGGAAGGCGTCTTCATTGGACTAGACACCGCCCTTGGAGAGGAACACACCGGCCTCATCGACAGAATGACGTACTTTCAGCTGCGGGCAGCGCTGCGCGCACAATATGCTTCGTTCCCAGTCGCACCCCCAACTTTCTACGTACTGGAGGCATTCCTGACCAATTTTGCACCCCGCAAGCTCATAACACGCCTATACTCCGGCATGCAGCACGAATCCCCAATTAACGTACCCTCTGCCCAGCGTGAATGTGAGGACAGTTTGGGAACCCCGTTTGAGGAAGGGGTATGGGCCTACTGCTGCACGCAGTCAAGGAATATGTCACCCAACTATAGACTGAGGCTTATTCATTTCAAATACCTCCACAGACTATATAGAACCCCTGTATGGTTGTGTAAAGTCGGTTTGAGCACGGATGCGAGATGTATACGCTGCGAAGCGTCTGAGGGCTCCTTCATGCACCTGGCATGGGACTGTATGGATGTTGCGAGATATTGGGACAGTGTGTTTGAAGCGCTAGATGAAATGCTGGGGTGCAGGCTGAAGAGTTTGCCGCTAATTGCTCTACTAGGCTATGTTAAGGAACTCCCGGCAGAAGTCAGAAGATTGGCAGCGATGATGCTGCTACTGGCAAAAAGGCGTGTGGCTATCTGTTGGGGCTGTAAGCGTAAGCCGAGCAGGGACGAATGGCTAAGGGATGAAGCTTTTTGCCACAACCAACTGTCTGAATTTTGGGAACTAATGCCTGCACCGGCGCATCCCCGCAACATCTGGGAACCACTGCTAAGCTTCCTATGTACATATCCAACTGACCGCGCACATGCTTCCGCAGCAGAAGCATAGGCGTATGTGAGTATGCCCGTGATACAGGAGGGGGCTGCCCTGTGCAATGGCACGCCCCTCTCTCCAATCGGACCAGAGAGATATACCTTCCTGCCTCTCTTTCCCCTTCCCCCTCCCCTCTCCGCCCCTTCTCCCCTTGCTAACCACTCCCCCCCTTTCTTTTCGCTCTTCTCCTCTTTCTTCTCTTCTACTCTATTCTTGGATGCCCTCCCCTTTCCATGGACTTATGGCTGCGGCCCTCCGGACTGCCCTATGCACTGGCAGGGACTCTGCAGATTACAAAGCTTCGTAAGCATTGTTGGCTTATCTACCTATCCGATTTATCACTGTATACTTGAATGTCTATCTGCAACCACCTGCCTTTGTATACATCTTCAGTACCATTTCAGGTTAGTGCAGCATGCTGTAGTCTGTATGTTCTAAAATCTATAAATAAAGTTTAAAAAAAAAAAAAGATGCTCTGGAACTAGCCACCATGCTACGGCTCAGTAAGTAGCCGGTGTTTCAGGAATCAATTCTTTGTAATTTTGTGATTCAGTTGACCAGTGTTAGTGGAGATGAAAAATCAGATGTTTTAGGTACAAATGGGCCCATTAAACTACTGAAAGTTTGAATGGCATGCACCTCTGGATCTTTAGCCAATGCTCTGGCCAAAGGTGTCTGTTCTCTGTAAGAAACTCTTATCCTGTGATTGTCTGGAAGATTGCACCAATAAACTGTTCCTCCTGAGGAGGGTAGGGTTGACATTTTTTCTGATTCAGTGGAAATCCCTGCTCCTTCAGATGATTGTAGTCTTTTAGCGCATCATAGTTCACCATTAAACAATAGGAGTAGAGATTAATCGGGTATAAAGATAGGGAAACAGTTGAATATCTTCTTGGCCGCTAAGATACTACCACTGAATCCCAATGCCATGGTGTAAACCCTTGAAATTGAGGCTAAGCCAAAGGGAAGTACTCTGAATTGAAATTGATGATTTCCTACTGGAAACCATAGATAACATTGACTTGAAGGATAATTTGGGATGTGAATTTACAAATCTTTTATGTCTACATTCACAAGATGGTCACGTAGAGCACTCAAAGAGATGATTGATTGCAATGTAGCCATCTGAAAATGCACATATTTTACGAATGTGCTCCCCCATTCATATCTAGAATTGGGCAAAAGCCTCCATTTGGATGAAACAAAACAGAGACAATAACACATTTTGGGGAACCAGTAGTGTTTCAGTTCCATTCAAAAGTGCTTGGTGATGAACCATTTCTTGCGGAAGAGGAGGGATTCTGACTTGTGGGTTCACAAGAGTATGATGGATCTACATAAAATATCAATTTTTACTATACCCAGCTCCCATTCATCTTGGATGCTAGAAAGCCATATCTCATGGAGCATTTGAATTCTGGCTCCCCCTGAAACTGATACAGCATAGTAGGACCTTTGGAGTGAGTCTGTTGTTTTTGCTGTTGCAGTGACTTTGTTACCAGGGATTTCCAGACATCATCCCTGGCCCCAATACCACCTCCTTACTCACTCCTTGGCACAACCACAAAAGGGACATCGACTCTCCTGACCCACTTGAGAAATTTTGCAGGGATAAAATGACCAAGTGTGAGTAGGCTGTACCAAGAAAGGTTGTAGATTTAATCACTGTTGAATAGATTTCTGCACCAATGCTTTCAAGTCTGAGCTGAACAATTTAGACCTAAAAGAAAGGAAGATGGTTAATTAAAGTTCTTTGATTGCCTTTCAATTTCCATAATTTTAACCAAAGTAGCTACTAAAAAATCATCAGTTGATGTTGACCTTAGCAGATCAAATGTAATGTTTGAACTGAAAGAAAGTGAGTTAAAATCTCACAGACGCTAACTAAAGTACTGAATATTCCTCCTTCTATATACAGTCAAATAACGTTTGAAAGTCTTTCAACATTATCTGAGTAGGCAGAATATGTTCTTGCTCTAATTGAACATTTTTGAAACAGCAAAAGAGCTCTTATGTACTCCTACCATTTGCCCAAATAGTCTCACAGGTCTGCTTCTTCTGAAGCTAAAAATGAAGAGGGCACACTGGTCAAAAGAAAACCTACTTTTGGTACCTGAGGCAACTCTTCTTCAAATTAAGAAAGCTTATACCTTTTTTTAAGGAACACACAAATTCAGTTTTATCCAGATCCTTCTAATCCTTCAACATCAGAGTTCACATTATTGTATTGAACGTAAAAGATCATTGCCAACTTCCAGTTCTAGTACTTGAAATCCCAATAAGTCTATAATATGGGCAATGTCTTTTTGAAATTGAAAGCATTGCACATATTTAGGTGTGGGGCCTGGATCTTCTGCTCAAATTGATATAGCATCTTGAGAAGTGTCAGGAACTGGGCATTTCCATAGATCATAAAACTGTAGAGACAGCTTCTGAGATTATACCCTATAGCTGTGGATGAGATAAGGCAAGAGTAGTCCCTTTTTTATGAAAAGAGTCCATGATACCTTACTTTTACATATTACCAAAGGTCCATAAGGGAAAACATCCCCCTCCTGGGAGCCCTAAATTGTCCAGAATAAGCTCATTACTCGAACCCCTCTCAATGTTCGTAGATCACTTTCTGAGACCAATAATCATGGAACGCCATCATATGTAAAGGACATGCAGCATGTTAAATATGTTGGAGGTGGTACAGTTTGATCTAGGCGCAGAAATCCTTGTGACAATTGATATTGAGTCACTGTAAACAAGTATTCCCCAGGAAGAATCCTTGAAGGTTATAGAGGGACTACTACAAATTGCACCTTGGAACTCCATAACACTGACTGAATTCATTTTGGATTGTGCACACATGGGGTTCACTCGAAACTACTTTATATTTGAAAAGAACTTCTTCTTGCAGCTCCACGGAACAGCAGTGTGCAGCATGTTTGCACCAAGTCTAGCCTGTCTCTATATCCATCCGTTTGAGAGCAATTACATATAGAACATAAATAATTCTTTCTGCCTACATGTTGTGGTCTAGAAAAGCTATATTGATGACATCTTTATCATCTGACGGGGCTAAAATGATGAGTTAACAGCATTCTCTCAATGGATTAACAACATCATCCCCTACTTGAAATTCACCATCTCTGCAAGCAAGAAGGAAATAGCTTATTTGGACCACCTGAACAAAACACAGGAAATGAATCTTATAAGTGACGTCTACTATAAAACAACTAATAAAAATAACCTTCTAATGTATGATAGATTTCATCCTAGATCACTGAGAAACAGTCTTCCAATCAGGCAGTTCCTGAGACTTAGAAGAAACTTCACCATAAAAGCAGCTTACAAAAGACATGCGGACAGGTTAACAGAGAAACGTTGTGAAAAACAATATCCAACAAAGATCATTAATATGGCTAACAAACGTGCAAAGAATAATTCAATGAAACAATTACTTGAAACATACCCTAAACTAGAAACAAATAAACTGATATGTGTTTCAACATATGGAATCCACTCAAATAGATTAAAGTCTATCATTAACAAACATTGGAAAATACTCACATCTGGAAAACTGTGTTATGAAAAACCAATGTTTTCCTTTAGAAGTGGTCAATCCTTAAAAGACTACCTCGGACATATATGACCTAGAGAAAATACTCTGGACTCTTCACGTAGATCACTGTGGAACTTCCTCCTGTAACAGGCCATTATCCATGGGGTCAGTGTAATGTATGTCATCGCACTAAAAGAAGAAAAACTCTAGATTTAGGCTTGGGAACATCATGGCTTATTAAGCACAACAGAAACTGCAATACAACAAATGTGGTGTATATAATAACCTGTATCTGCAATTTAGCATATATAGGAATGACAACCAGGAAGGTAGAAACAAGAATAAATGAACATCGCAGCACCTTCCGATGTAAAAAAAAGTCTAAAAAAACTAATGAGACACTTTGTGGAAAACAACCATTTGGATGATTACTTTAAGTGGTGCATAATTGACAAAATAAACCATACTGGGATGAACACAGAATTCAAATTAATATATCTGGGAAAGAGATTGATTTATCAGTTGTGAACTAGCCCACTAGGACTCAGTGATGAAGTCTGTTGGAACCAGCTATACAAAATAAAAAGTCTTTAAGATTCTTAGCACCTTTATACATTGGGCAAGAGATACACGTGAAATAACATGAAGGTTCATTACTTGTGTGGTAGGGATATGATTAACCTAAGCCTTGCAACATATTTTTTGCCTCCAAGTTGAAGGTGTCGTTCTCTCATGTTCTTCCAAGTAATGGACATTTCCGTTTTCATTTGAAGATGATAACTTTGTGGAAAAGGCTTTTTAAATAAACAAGCATATATACAAAGAAGAATCAAAAAATCATAAAGAGAAAGCATTAGTAGTAACTGATGTACGACAAGATAGCTAAACATGCTTTCTAGTAGATTCATAAGAAAATCTCTTTATGAAAAGGGCTCAAACAAACAGAAAACGTTTTTCCTATCACGTCATTTAGCAACATCTATGGGAAAATACCTTAGACATGGGTACAAAGTAACCAAAAAGGGCATTCCATTAAGTAGTAGTAAAATAGTAGTCTCATAAAAAATAATAAAATAAGAAATGTCTTTAACATAGCAGGTATCATAATTTTTATGCCCACAGAATATAGTCTCTCAATATTGATAGCACACATCATTGAGGCGAGGTCACATGCACAGAATACAAACTGTAGGACCCAATGTGGTCCCATGAACCACAATACCCATATTCCCTAGCGTCAGTCACCCTGATGAGATCATGCGTGCCCTCTTTCTAAAGATGGAGGACTACAGATATAAGCGTACCTCTACAATGATTGATGTTATGACAGACAGCCAATGGCTTTTAGGTATACGGGCCAGCACCATTACCTTGACGAGGTAAGAACCATCCATTGTGTTCAAATCTGATGCACATCCTTTATTAACAAGCTTGATACCAGAAAGTGACTGATTATTTTTCTTCATTTTTTATCGTACCAAGGGTATTACACCATTGTTTTTTTTCTAAAATAAGCCTTACAATAGCTAATATTGTTATTTAAAATATGGCTTAGCACTCTATGATAGAAGTAATCACATGAATATAGCATAAATTTAGCGTTTCTCCCAAACATGTGCTGGTGTAGGTTTGATGCATGTATTTAGGATCAAATTAGCCACTCAGGTATAGGAGCTTTGGTACTACGAGAATACTTGAACTAATTAGAGCCAGTAGACTCTAATTATTTTATAAAACACAAACCCCCTCCCCCTTCGTTTCACAAAAACTTAAAAACAAAGCTCAGTGATTACTATGAACAACAGTGAATATGGTTATGGTATAAGGAGGTTTTGTATACACTACCCAATAACCAATACTGATTATAATATCCGCCTTTTAGTTTGTGATTACAGGGAGATGCCCCTCGACATGGCTATAACACTACACTAGCCCATATTAGTGGTAAGTTAGTTGACTGGGTGAATGAATCTCACACATGCATGAACACCATCGGGATGTACAACTATTGCTGTGTGGAATATTCACAGTCCAGCATGTTTGGCACATCATATGTTTATATTTTGATTACTAAAAATGTTTGCAGGCAAGTGCGTTGCTGCCTTTGCATACACATACTTTGCAATGATCACAGATAATTTTTAGTTCACCATCCAGCAGGTATGGCACACCATACGTTGTATTTCTATTTTTAAGGTGTCTACGAGCAAGTGGGTTGCTGCCTTTACTTACATATACTTTGTAATGACCACAGGTACAATAATTTTCACAGGTGATGAATAAAGTCAAAGGACTTAGGTAGGAGGGTTATTGCCTCAATTAGTAGCATGGTCTAAGTGTGGTAGTCATGGAAATTGCACTGAGCCCTGACGAAGGCTGCATGACCCATAGGGATAATAATTAGGCCGAAACATGTTGGCTAGATACATATAATGTAAATATCTTGAATGAGTGGATGGACAATACATTAAATATCAATTACTATCCACTACTTTGCTTTCAATCATACCCAGGTCACCCAACTAATAAAGGAAAATTTCAGTGGGAGGTCATGAGGTATTTTTAGATCTGGATTGTTACCTCGATCCAGTACTTTTTATTAAAGAACTCCCGGAATCCGGTTGAGTCCATCATGGTGGGATTATCCCTATCACGGTGTGGTAGCTCACCTATGAGGAAGCATGCCACGACACAAGTGGGTGAAGTGACCTAACTAAATATCTTTAGATACTTGTAAACCATGGGAAGGGGCCTAAGAAGAATTGACCCTCTCAATTTCCCTAGCATCCGTGATGGTGTGTAATGAGATAAAACATTTAATCTCCCTGGGCTAGATGATAAACATTATGCATTTTCTCACTGCACTTCCTTTCCTCCATCTGGCCGAGCTGAGAATGAGGAAAGAAGTTTTTAGCCTTTCTTAAATAGGAGGTCTTAGGAAATCAAATACCAGATCAAAGGAGTTTTGTGGAAGGCTGAGGTGTCATTATAGCCGAGGGACAACACTTTTCTTCCATAGTAGACTGAGTATATTATTGACCAGAAAGACTTTAACCTTCAACTGAAATTGTTTATTGGTAGGAAATGCTCTTGTGTAGGCTAAGTGCTTAATTATAGTCGAATTGTTTTTTAGGCAAGTGCATAGCTGACACACTTTGTTTTTACTCGCGCTATAGCAGTGAGGACATGAACCAACAGTAGAAAAGCATTAGGAGAAAACGTCTCCTTTGTCTGTCGCCACAACCTACAGAAAGAGAGAACAACAAAGTCATGTGATAGTCTTACCAGAGCGAGGACTTGAAGAGCAGTCGCAGATTGGTTTTACTGCATGGTTAGGAATCCCCCTACAACGTGGACAGCAATTATATGGAAAGTCAAATAAACAGCTATCACATGCAGAAAGAAGAAATAGGTGTAACAAGTCGAGCTATAACCATAACTACAACAGGGGCAGAATTTGATTTCGCACTAGTAATTGTACAGCACTAATATAATGCATTAGGAAAAGAAAACAAAATTACCTAAAAGCAGGATAATGGATCTGTCTTGAAGGAGACAGAAAAAAGCAGGGGCTGAGATGAGAAAAACAGATGAGGATGTAATGTACTATTTTTTCGGACAAATCACTAGAGTGAAGGTTGTCATATTACCTATAATACCTTAGTCAGAACATTGTTCTTAACATAATGTCTGTCCTGGAAGCAACATAAAAATATCTGCTCAACCAACTTATAAAAATAATCTGAATACAAATTGACATATTTTTAAATCACAAATGAATAATCAATGAAAATAAACCCTATATTCTGACTCGTTTGAGGATGCAGAATTGACTCACATTTCATTTCACAATTTAAATAATATGTTTACTTGCAAAAAGCCTTCTCCTGGATCCCGAATGCTCAACCTTTCAAAGGGCTGGTGGAACTGACAAGTTCCAGAGCCATCTGTTTGAAGACATTTTTAATGTCGTTCCACCCACATAGGAAACATTTAATCCACAGATTAATCAAAACAACATGAGTTTGCAGGAAGAATCATTTAAAGCTCTGTCCCAGAACATTCTGCTGGCTTAAAATATATGTGTATCAAGGAATGTGTCACGGCCAAGCCTTTAGCCATTCTGAGGTCCTTGACAGCCCTGGAGTGGGTTCTAGTTCTTTCAGAAAGCACCCACAAAATACAGCCAAGTCCTTGTAAATACAGGTCCTAAGCACAAACTCGTGCCTGTCCATCTTCGCCCAGATTTTTTACTAACTGACATTTTTTAGGATAATCTGTATACTGGAGCCATTCAAAACATGCACCATGCACTAGGAAAATACATTGAAACTGTGAAGGCCAAACTTAAAGAAACCCATAGTATGATTGTTAGAGATGTCCATTTTCGACAGCACTTGGATTGTCAAGTTTTTCTTTGCTCTTAAAAAACAGAGCCCTTTAGTGTACAATCATCCTCTTTAGTTTACAGTATTTCTCTCCTGAATTGTGTTGAATGTTTACACCTTCATCGTGTGCGGATGTATTGGTCTGCTAAGCTACGCTCCCTCATTATAAATGGCTTATAGAATGGAATTAAAAAGACTAATATCCCTTAAATTTGATCTTTATGCTTCCTTTTCCCAGTCCTCCTTTGGACAGGAGCTCACTCGTGGTTAGGCCTTCTGCACGACAATTACAGCTAGCAAATTTGCGAATCTTTATAGCTCGCAATTCTGCATAATGTTTTTAAACTGTCTTTAGCTCTTTTTTTTTTAAATGAGGAGCAGCTCAATATAACGTGGGCCTAGCACCACTTAGCAGCTCTTCACCCCACCCCACGCTTTGATCCACTCACACAAAAATGAAGTCTTTCTATCCACCCAAAGAAGTTCCTGCCCAGTGCCCCCTCCACCCCCCGCACCACCAAAGCACCCCTGGACTCTTGACTGCCTTCCCAGGTAGTACTGGTGCTCGGTGTCATGTGAGAGTTGCAGCCTATGCCATTATTTTACTCCTTTGTTTTGCACCTTCGCTGTTTACTCGCATTTACTCATCCTCCTTTTTAATAATGTCCCTCCTGAAAAGGTGTGGTGTTGTCTCTTTATCAAGCTAGTTCTCTGCTTGTAAAGGTATTTTTTTCTTACTTGTTGAGTCTTTTTGTAGGTGGTTTTCCAGTAGTCAAGCATGGTATGCAGAGCTTTATTGAAGGTTTTTCACAGCGGGCAAGTGAATGCCATTAAACTCTGAAGACTACATGTCCTCTTCATTCAGTCGCACTCACCTCAACCTCACATGAACATTTCCACTAACGTGATAATTGAGCAACCGAGCAATATGAGTACACCCCAAGCATTTGGACCCTAGCCTAATCCAGACCTTAATGAACAACATCCTGCAAATGCCACACATCGGTAGCAACCCGCAAGAATATTGTAAACACCTTTTTTCCCTTACATACTGTGCCACATACAGCAGAGAATCATGCTCTCAGTGTACATGAGCCATAAGGGAGTGCTGATTGGAAATGCACCTCGGTCGCCTGCAGCAGGGGTCTGTGCTGATCGCAGCAATGGGGCCCCCTGGCAATCGGCAGACGCTGCAGCGGCCCATGGTCAGGACAAGGGGTGACCGTGTGGCCAGCGGCGATTGCGTGGTTGCAGCTGCGTTGCTGGACCGGGCGCCCTGCCGGTGTCTGAGGATCCTGCGGGTTGAGGACCGTGTGGCGGGCCGGTGCTGCCAGCGCTGGAGCCAGGAGTTGCGGCCGTGGACCCGAAATCAGGCCGCTGAGATCCACGGACAGTGGTCCAATGAGGCGACGTTCGTAGCGGGGCCCTGGGATGCCCAGGAGTGCTGGCTGGAGACTCTGAAAGTTTCCACGACAGTGAGTAGGCCGCAGATTGCGGGCCCCAGGAGGGAGTGGCGCCACGACATTCAGGAGGACGGAGAGCCCGGCTTTAGGTGTGGAGCCCTGAGACCGAAGTAGCAGCCAAATCGTGGAGAAGTGATCCGGAAGGTGACAGGGGGCCAGGGTGCTTCTGCCCCCAGGGCAATCAGCTACTCACCACAGGGGGATGCCAGCAGCGACGCGCTCTGGACCCGAGGCCCTAAACTGATGCCTCGGGGACGGTAGACTACAGTGTGGGCCCTTCATGGGACGTCCTCATCGACCGCCATATAGCGGGGGGGAATGGAGGTGAGGGGGGCCACCTGATGCAATCCCTGAGTCATTGTATGTACCCGGGTGGTGAATGGATGGAGCTTCACGGCTGGTGGTCAAACCACACTAGAGCGGCACCCCCCAGGCAGCACACAGGAACCATGAGGGCCGGCCGTTAGGAGGGCAGAACGGCGACCCTACTCCCCCTCCTTGACCCCCCACGGTTACCACAGAGGATTGCCCTTGGGTGGCCCCCCTGCCACTCACATCTGGAGTCTGCATCGCCGTGGGCACAGGGGGGACACAGCAGAGCCAGCAGGCATAGACCAGAGACCCGAGGCCTTTTGAGACTCTGGGACCTCTCGCCATAGGGGCCCTTAGGAGAAAGCGGTAGCTGCGATGGTGGGCCGGAAGCACCAGCGTGGCACTCTGCAGTGGACCAACGGGCCAGCCACTGCTTCACAGGGGTTGTGGGCCATCCCCCGCCCACGTGTATCAACCCCCAACAAGAACTGGCAAAGATAGACAGCGGCCCAACGTGCTAGTCCGGGGGTTTGGAGGAGAACCTGACGCAGGGGGACCTGAGCCCACGCCTCAGCAACAGAGGAACGCAGGCATGGGGAAAGACAGGCCCCAAAAAGGGGTCCAACAAACTAAAATGGACCAATTCACGGCACAGAACACTGCGGTGCGTTTGGAGCCTCCAGGTGCCTCCGCACCCTCCGCGATGGGCCCCTTGGGTGAGCCCTCGGGCACCCAGATTCTCGCCGTTATAGAGGCCTCCAGCCTACTGGTTCAGGCGAAGAAAGATGCAGTTGTGTTGGACGTGGGCCTGCTATTGGTCGACCTGTGAGCAGTGGCAGAAAGATCCCTAGCCACGGACCAAAAGGTGTCGACGCTGGAGGTCTCCTCCCTGAAAGCAGCCTTATCGGAATTAACCACAAAAACGACCATGCTGGAGCGCAGAGCCGGGGATGCAGGGGGTCGCTCCCGCAGATGTAATCTACGCTTCCTGGGCTTCCCGGAGGGCATGGAGGGCTCTGAGCCTGAACTGTTCCTGGAAAACTGGATCAAGACAACTCTCCCCTTGACGCCCCTCTCCCCCTGCTTTGTGATATAGCGGGCACATCGGGCACTGGGGCCCCCTCCCCCGGGGAGGGCCGCGCCTCGCACCCTCATTGCTAAGATCCTCAACTACAGGGACTGCGATCACATCCTTCGTGAAACCAGACGCAGAGGTGATCTGACTTTTGAGAACCACACCATCCGTATCTTTCCCTACTACACACGCATGGTGCAGCAACTCAGGATGTCCTTCGGCGGCGTGAAGCAGAAACTTAGGGCAATGAACTTGAAATATATGTTTCTATACCCCGCCAAACTTCGAGTAATCCACGAGGACAAAGCCCACTACTTCACTACTCCCGAGGCAGCCTGGGACTTGTTGGAGGTGAGAGGAGACGACTGGCTACCAGCCCCAAGGGGCCCTAGCAGGCTACCCCCAGAGCCTTGGGCACTGTGCAAGTCCCAGAAGCATGGCTGCCAAAATAAACAAACCTCCCTGTCCACCCAAAGAGTAGTGGTGCGACAAGATGGCTCCTTGGACCTTGAACACACTAGCTCAGACGGCGAGGGAGGCCAGGCAGCCCGAGTAAGCCAGACACTCCTGCAGGCAGAGCGCGAGGAAGCCAGAGCGCTGGTGGAGGTGGTGACAGCTGCCAGTTCTGAAGTCAGTACTGGGGACATAGTGGAAGACACCCCTCAAACCACCAATACTTGAGCATGCTACAAGGATCAGAGGCCACTGGAATCTCAGCTGGAGCCACATAGAACTTCAGGGCGGACTGCTGAACGGGACAATTCCGAGGAACAGGACACAAGTTGAACCCCCTCAAGAATGCACCTAACGCCCGCCGTGAACACTTAATGCGGACTTGAAATGTCTCACGGCGCCCCAGCAGATTGGCCTGAACACTGGGATTGGGGGGCAGCCCCACTTCTCTTCATTTTCTTTTCTCTAATCTTCTACGCCTGTTCCCCCCTCCTTACAGCTTTACACTACAGGCACCCAGCTCAGACGCCTCCCCGCCCATTACCTTTCCCTGATTCTCTTTTGTCTCCCTCTTTTCCTCTACCTCATACTCTCCTTACGCTTCCCTCCCCTCTCTCTCTTCTCTACCTTTCCTTTGCTTATTGAAGTTCTAAGCTCTGTATGGACATTTCTTATTTTTTTCTTGTTAGATAAGAATTGCAGAACGTGTGCTTTGATGACGTGAGTGATTGAGTGACTGAAGCAGCGGTAGAGGCACGAGAATATCGGCTGCTCGCCTCGGTGGGCAGTCGGGACATCCCCTGCTTCCTCGAACAGGAATAGGCGTAGTGTCAGTGTGGTGTGACTGGTTGCAAAAGAGTGTGGTCTGTGAGTGTGGCAGCGAAAGTGCACAGTATAATCTCTTAGTGCTAATTCTTAATATTGCTAGTTTAGTGGGCTATATGCCCGAGAAGTTTAGTTTTGATCTTTGAGTGGGTGTTACAATGTTAGGACCGGATTGGGAAAGCACGGTTGGTTTATCATGTGTTTACCCGGTGGGTGGGGGAAAACAGTTCAGTTACCTGATTTTGATGTGACGACAGCTGTGGTGGGGAGACCATGACAGCCCTAGTCTAAACACATAGTTTAGAGATGGATGGTTTTAATATCGTCACCTGGAATGTGCAGGGGCTTCACACATTTCTAAAAAAGGTACAGGACACAAACATATCTCTATAGGCAGCGGACCCACATAGCCATGTTGCAGGAAACACATCTAACCAATAATGAGGCCCAAAAATTACACAAAAAATGGAGAGGCCAGATGTATTATGCAAAATACTCTAATTACACCCGGGTGGTGGCAATCTGCATAGCCCCACAAACTCAATATCAGGTTCTGGGCTACACTGCGAACATAAAGGGGAGGTACATACTGGTTCACAGAGTGCCAGACGGCAAAGAAATTTGCCTTCTGAATATCTACGCTCCAAACATAGATGACAGCAACTTCTACCTAGGTCTAGAAAACTATTGGTATTTTACACTGGCACACCCCTCTTGTGGGCTGGCAACTTTAATTGCGTGCTAGATGGATCGATAGATAGACACCCTCGGAAACAGCATACAAAACCCAACATTACAGCAGCCCTTCAAGGGGTGATGCAGCGGCAGGGATGCATGGACTGGTGGGCGGTACACCCGACGAAGCACGAATACACATGCTATACCCCGACCATGCGGTCTACAGCTGCCTCGATCGCTTTTTGCTTTCTGGGGAGGCAGCCGAATATGCTCTAAGCATACAAATACTTGGAAGATTTCTGTCGGACCATGCCCCAGTGATACTCCAATGGGGCGCTAGGTGCGGTAGGTCCGAGGTCCCACTTTGGCGGCTCCAGCCCAGAGTACTGAAAGATGAGATATTCCGAACAGAGCTCGGTACTTCAATCACTAACTTATTTAACAGTAACTGGTTGTCTACAGACACCAGGGGGACGGAGTGGGATGCGTTGAAGGTGGTGCTGTGGGGATAATGCTTGTCAAAGGTGGGCAGGATGAGACAACGATTGGAGAAGGACCTTGTGGCGGCTGAGAATAACTTGACCACTTTACAGTGTGCGAGCCCTAACTCAGGAACTGCAGATGAGGAACTGCTGAGCGTCCTCCACCGAGTGGGAGAAATATGGGACAGGCTGAACTGCCTGGTAAAGCAGGAATACTGGCAGCTCCTACATAGAGAAGGTTACAAATCCTGGAAGCTGTTAGCGTGGCTCCTTAAGAGAGAGCGCCCACCCCCTATTATACTATCAATAAGCCAGGTGGATGGGTCCCTTACACACACACAGTCCTCCATAAATTTGTGGTTAGACGCACATCTGGCAGACGTATACAAAAGGGGACGGTGACTGAAAGGGCAGACATAGAGCAGTTTCTGGATGGAATACCCCTACCGCGTCTCACTGACGAGCAGGGGATGACCCCGGGGGGAGAGACATGGCAGATGGTAAGGCCCCAAGGCCGGATGGCCTCCCAGTTGAATGTTATCAGACATTCACAGAACCACTGATCCCCAGGCTGCTGGAGACCCTGCGCGAGGCAAAGCAAATGGGGATACTCCCCATGAGAGATCCCAAATAGTTATGCTGCTCATACCGGGCAAAGACCCCACATCGCCGAGTTCCTATCACCCCCTTTCCATGCTGGGAGTGGACACCAAAATCCTGGCCAAAGTTTTGGCATCGCAATTGAACAGAGTAGTAACCCAACTAGTGCACGAAGATCAATGTGGATTCATGCCAGGCAGGGGAACCCACATGAATTTGCGCAGACTCGCGCAGGTACTTCACTCCGTTGCAAGCTTGGAGATACTGGCTGCGGTGATCTCCTTAGATATAGAAAAAGCCTTCGACACCCTGCAATGGGAGTACTTATTGGAAGTACTACTTAGAATGGGACTGGGCCCGGATTTTGTGGCCTGGGTGCGCCTAATGTACCAACGTCCCATGGCCAGAGTGCTCAATAGCGGGCTGGTCTCCACTCTAATCACTATTGAATGGGCTCAAGGCAGGGATGCCCCCGGTCCCCACTCCTAATTGCGCTCGCAATGGAGCCCCTCGCAATTCATTTGCGGAGAGGCATGGAACACTGGGGCCTAGTAGTGGGAGGGCGAACGCATGTTTTGTCCCTCTATGCGGACGACGCATGGATATATATACATCACCCCACAGAAGCCGCCCCTGACCTCCTGATGGTACTGACTGACTTTGGGAATGTGTCCGGGCTGCTGATTTATCCGAAAAAGTCAGTTGCATTTCCGCTGGCAGGTCTAGCGGGGAAAAATGTGGCGGAACTCTCGCCACTGGTGTTCATTTGGAAGAGTGACCACTTCCACTACTTAGGAATGTAGATAGCTCACTCGACCGAAGCTCAATATGCCCTGAATATGGGAAGAACCGTTGATGGCTTGAAAGAGTCAATACGCTTCTGGAACAGACTACCGTTGTCGGTCATGGGACAGGTAGCGCTGGCAAAAATGGTGCTGCTCCCCCGTTGCCTATATACATTGCAAAACTCATTCTGCTGCATCCCGAGCAACACCTTCACCACTCTGAACAGCCTCCTGGTCTCACTGGTTTGGGCCGGTAAATGTAGCAGAGTCAAACTTGATCTCCTAAACCTGGACATGGAGCAGGGCGGGCTGGGGCTCCCGGATCTGCGCCTCTATTATATCGCGGGGCTTCTCCAGTATGCGGTGCAGTGGTGTGCAGACGGCCCGAACACAGAAAAAAGATTGCTCGCAGGCTGGTGCCCAGAAGCGGACCTCTCCAAGTCCCTTATGATGGGTTCGAGGACCCCCAAGAATGCCCATTTGTGATCAAACAGGTTGCATGGGCTTGGGAACGTGCGGTCACCCTCGTATTGTGGAAAGCCCCTTAAGCCCGCGCACTTCTTTTAAAATGGCTTCCTAGTTTTCGTCATATACAATCGGTAATGGACGTAGCTGGCTGGTATGAAGGCCGCTGCACTTCAGCGGGGGACCTCTACCTCAATGACACCTTCCTCTCCTTCGAGGCCGCAAAAGAAAACTACTGGGTCCCGGAAGGCCACTTCCTCCAATATGCTAAGATAACACGCACGGTCCGCGAAACTTGGATTACATTCCCGAACGAGCCGGAGGAATCCAGCACACTGTGCACAATTTAGACCCAGGTTCCTTTAGATGATTAATATCTCGGCTATACAAAGCCTTGAAAACAGATCATAGACTCGGCTTAGCAGAGACTCTGGGTAGGTGAGAGGAGGACCTGCCTGTGCCACTAACGGAGGGGGAATGGAAACGTGCATTTGCACAGGTCCAAGATATATCGAGCAATGTACGATTTAAGCTCACACAGTTCAACTACCTCCACCGCGCCTACTTGACCCCCCTGCGCTTATCAAAGATTGACCCTTCACACGTGCCAAATTGACTGAGATCGGCACCTCCCCGGCCCATTTCGTGCATGTGACCTGGGACTGTCCCATGCTCCGTACCTACTGGAGCACAGCTCTGGACACTCTGCGGAACGCAACAAATCTCCCAATTGAGCCAACAGTCAAACACTGCCTGTTGGGCGGTCTACCGACTCTCAAGGCCACAACCCGTATGCAGCATAAATTCCCATGCTGGGGCTGGCGAAACGCCGCATAGCTATCCACTGGAAGCAAGCCACAGCCCCCTCCCGGAGAAGTGGAGGGCAGACCTGCATGATTGGGGGGTGGTGGAAGAACGCTGTCTACGCACTGTCTGCACAGACGAGAATGCCGACAGAGACCTAGAGACTTGGCGACTCATGCTGGAGAGTACACAGGGGACAGGGCACACTAGAGGGAGTGACGCTAAACGATCGCTGAGCGGGACCCCGACATCCACACAGAGGGACTCACCGATGGGCTCCCCCCCACAGCTTTATAACGAAAACAACTCCTGGCCCTCCCTCACTGAAGAAACATTTCCTGGATCACAACATGCGCCTGGGTGCCGGCCGCTAGCCAGCCCACGCCCCCCTGTCTTGGAGACCTCATGGACTAACCATGCCCTCTCCACTAATCGACAACACTTAGGCTCCCCATCGCACCACTCCTCACCCACCCGGACACACCTTTGCCGGGGACAGGGTTTGAGGGACAAAGTAACATGCGAAAACCTCTCTCTACACTCAATCAGAGACACAAGAATATAATGAGGGGGAGGAGGCCGTAACCGCCAGATGCTGTCAATTGTACCAATAAGTTTAATTGTTTCTTTTGAAAAAAAAAGAAAGGGGGTAAAATGACAAGAGGGTAGCTGAACAGATCACTCCCGTAGACGCACAAAGGTGGCTGCAGGTTGGACAGTTTATTTATTTGCAGAGTTTTATATAGCGCTGGCTAGACCCGGAGGTATCAGAGCGCTTTACATGAGTATCCGCGAATTACAAGTTACAAAAAATTACATCAGTTACAGGAGCCAAGTATAACATAGGAGAAAAAACAGTGATTAAACAATAACATGAGTTATTAGCGCCTAGCATAGTCAAGACACACGTCCAATGGGGCATGGAAGGTAGAGGGGGAATGGTAAAAAGGGGTAAGGAATGCATATCAAGTCAGGGAGACCGGCAAGGGGGAAAGTACTTCAGGGGGACAAAACAGTCAAAGTGAAAGAACAAACAAACGGGCTGGGGACAAACAATCCAAAAACATCCCGTGTATCGGTGAAAGTAAAGGAAGGGAGGGGTGTTGGAGACCTAAGGGGGGGGTCGACTAGAGGAAAAAGGTCAGTCAGGAGAACAAAGGAGCAGTCCAGCAGAAATGAGGATTGGTCGAAACCGCCAAGATGGAGGACCCAGGTCACGGGAGCCGATAGCATTATCTCAAAATGGCGAGATATACAAAAATCCAATGCAAAAACCATAAAGGTAACTGACTCCACGGCTCCACGCAGGGCAGGAAGGGGGAGGCAGCCACAGGATCACGGAGGGAGGAGGCGGGGGAGGGAAGGAAACACAGCGGAGAGACGAGGAAAAACTATGTCCAATGTCCGGCTGGGTAGGTGACGGCTGAGGGGGTGAAACCAGAGCCAATCTCCTCTATAGCTGCCTAAACAGCTCCACCGGGCAATGCGAGGAGGAGCTCACTCCTTTGGGTATATCAGGAACGTTGTACCTAAGACAGGGGTAGTACAAAAGTTCTGTATATGCAATAAGCCTGCAAATTGTCACTTTGTACTAGAAGAATTGTATAAGTGGTCTCCTGACAGGGCGCTCACACAGCTACTGGCGTTTTGAATCAAAGTATGCACGATGATCCTATTTTACTTAATGTCAATAAAGGGGAAAAAAAGCTCAAGACCTGGCTTTTCTCTCAGTAATTGCCATCTGCTTCTGCTTCTTTTTCACAGACCGTAAAATGCCGGAACACTGTGGAGTAGCCGCGCTTTACAAATCATTTTATCATCATCATCATTTCTAGTATTCCTCTCTGTTTATGTTCTTATGCTTGTCTACATATGCCGCGCTCGTACTCACATAATTTTTCAGTTGCTGTTTATTCATTGATAGTTGCTATGTATGCTTTCTAAAGCCTCTATGCCTAAAAGAAATTTAATTCTGCAGTATGTGCATTATAAGAAAAATAAACATAAACAAAGATGTCCCACCCGGTGGCCACCTACCAGAAAATGATGGATGAGCAGGTACCCCTTTCTGCCCATCCATCATTTTCTGGTTGGCGTTGCCTGGGTGGCATATTTAATAAAAGGAAGTAGATAAATAACAGATTTTTATCAACTATGCATATGAAGTTAACATGTAGAACAGCCCTGGCTTATATCCCATAGACTGTCTGGCTCTGTACACCACTTGTTACTACTGGCAACGCTGGGTATATATGTGATTGTAATCATATGTGGAGTAAGTGGAGGTATGTGTTGAAATACCTCTATTTTACTCACTCCTCATCATGTCAGAAGCATGGAGATGTGCAGTATGAAGTCACAGTGAGAAGACCTGAGCACCTCACTGGTCTGCATGCACAACCCCAGCACTGTGGACATAGGCCACACGACACCTTAGGCTTGCAATAACTCAGACAAAGCGACAGAAAAAGTATAAGTCAACCACACATGCAAGCTCGAGCTCACACCAAATCGAACAAGGTTTCCTCAATGTGAGCTCCAACTTGCATCAATATCTCAGGGCCACTGAGCCAAATCGGTGATAGCGGTGAGCTACAGATGTGTAAATACCAGTAAAAATACCAATGTTCCTCTTCTGTTACCGCTTTGGAGTCAACCCTTGCCACCTTGGATAGTATATTTTTTTTGTGCACCCCCTGCAAACTCCCATCTACTCGGAACCCTTCGAAAATTTGTTTTTGGATATGGATTGCTCAGTTGGTTCACTCTGCATTCTTTACAGGCTGTCTTTCACAAAAGGCAGAAAAAAGTTTGTATGCTCTGAAATAGGAATACCAACAGCAATAACAATAACTTGTTTTTATGTAAGGCTGAATACTACAGTTTTGGGTTTCAAGTCGCTTGAGCTGAACTACTTTGTGAATCCCTCTTGCATACGAGCAGCGAACATCTGCACCTCGAGGACTTATTAAAAGAGCCTCCAAGAAGAGATCTCCCCGCATTTCAGGTAGAAGATGATACAAACTGAGGGCAGAGGCCATATTGGAGACTTAAAGTCATTCCTCACTCAAATGCAAACAATAAACCTCTCAAGAAGGTGTGTAACTGCACCTTACACACTTCAGTGGCGGCAAATGAGGGCAGACACTTCTCCCATGTATGTTCTCCTTCCGGGGAATGAGAGCAGACACTTCCCCTATGTATGTTTCCCTTCCTGTTCGCAGGCTTGTTGAGCAGGAAGGAGAAAATATGCTTCCCTCACACTTCTTTAAACTTTATTTTCCAATTTGTCGGATATCAAACTATACAGACATGGTAGTTCACTGTCGGTTTCAGTATCGTTGAAACATCAAAACAAATAGCATAGTTGTACATTGCAATACACACACTACTATAGCTTACAGTGGATAATACTTGGCCGTTCTATAAAAACACAGGGGCATATTAGCAAGAAGAGGCGATAATCATCGCTAACCCTGCTTAGCGTGATTTTTTTTATCGCCGGCTATCGCTGGAATATATCGCCACGCTAACGCTGTATTAGCAACGATTAGCGTTATGGCGATGAATACTCCAGCGATAGCGGGGGAAATGGGCCAACATCGCTGAAAAACCAACGATGTTGCATGGAGAAGGGAGAACACCTTGCTGATACGACCCTGTGGTCGTATCAGCATAATCCACCCCCATGTTAGGTATGGCTAACACCTGCTAATTGCAGGTGTTAAATAAATGGCGATGACCCGGTTAGCGCGACTTTTCACGTCGCTAACTGGGGCCATGGCCACCATGCTAATAGGCGATAGGCCTGTTAGCGAGTGTTTCCCAGGTTTGTTCGTCGGGAACGCCCACTTTGCATGTCATTAGCGATAAATATCGCTGACATGCAAAGCGGTAAAAGAAACGGGCGCTAATGCCCGCAAACTGTCTCTAACTGCTGTTAGAGACAGTTTGCTGATAGGGCGATATAAATATCGCCGCTTTAGCGGCAAAAAGTGCCGCTAAAGTGGCGATAGTGCCCTTGCTAATATGCCCCACAGTCCCTCGGCCCCAACCCATACCCTCATTGCGGCCACCATCCAGCCAGCGCCCGTCCCTGGAAATCTTGGATTCAACAGACATATAGTGCTAAACATTCGAGAAATATCTGGCATGGTGATGGGTCCCATGCGTACGCCCCACAATACAAAGGGGAGGAGATCTATCACCCCACCCCCTCCGGGACAATGCCCCGTTCCAGTTGTGAGGTGGATGCCTGCCGTAAAGCCTCCACATAGGTTCGGTAAGGTCCCCATATGTCTTTAGGGCGTGAAGAGCTAGGCATAGTGCTGGCGTAAACCTTGCTGTTAGTGCTGCAATAGGCCAGGCTATGCAGCCAATTCTGAAGTGTCGGAATGGACTTGCGACCCCACAGTAAGGCTATTTCTCTTTTGGCCAGCAGCAGACAGAGGGACGCAAATCTTCTAATCTTTCTGGGGAAGTTAACTGTGTAGCCCAGTAAAGCCACTTCCAGTGTAGGGATCAGGGTCAATTTGGTCATGTCTCCCAGTGTGCTGTGTATCTGTTCCCAGTAGGTCTGGATCTTGGGACAATTCCATGTGAGGTGTGCAAAATCCGCATGTGGCGCCGAGCATTTCTGGCAATTATGCGGTCTGGACGGGTCTAGTCTGTGTGCTTTGGCAGGAGTGAAGTATATTCGACGTAAGAACTTGAAATGAAGGAGTTTATGCCTGCTGTTAAGAGAGACTTCCTTCGTAACTGCACAACACTTGGCCCACTGCTCGTCCGTGATGGGGCGACCTAAGTCGGATTCCCATTCTTTCCGGATCTTGTCGTCGTTCACCGGCCTCATCCTAGCACATGTTTTATATAGTTTAGATATTAGATGAGCACCATTTGTACTTTCGATAATCAACGTTAGAGGGGTGAA
The DNA here is from genome assembly GCA_963921515.1 of Calotriton arnoldi. NCBI lineage: Eukaryota > Metazoa > Chordata > Amphibia > Caudata > Salamandridae > Calotriton > Calotriton arnoldi. The sequence goes on from CAWUFW010000510.1 coordinate 2,412,196, forward strand.
CGATTCAGGTTCAATGGGGAAATCGGGCAGTGTGGCGCGGAGAGCCGAGCGGATTCGGCCCAGCACGAAGCTGTCCATAAAAGTTACGTCTTGGAAACGGTCGTTCTCGGATACACAGAAAATATGCCCCTCTGGATATAGATCTCCCAGTTTGGCAATATGAAATTTGGCTAAGGAGGGGTGTACCAGCTGTTCGCCGGTTATTGGCAGCGAGCGAGCATTAGGGAGAGGTAATGCAGAGGAATATAATGTGGTGTGCCGGTTAGGCGCCTCAGCTTTTCCCAGGCCCAACTGGTGGTGGAAACCGTCTGTATGTCATTAGGGTCTCGTGGAACGCCCCTGGGCAGCACTGTGGATAGCCGATCTGGCAGGACAAAATCCGCCTCTGGGCGAAGAAATGGGATCCTGGCATCCGGATGAAACCAGGCATAGGCGTAGCAACATTGGGCCACTAGATAGTATAATTGTAAATCCGGGACGCCATACCCCCCTCTGTCGTATGGAAGAGTGAGCACTTGCCAACGAACTCGTGCCTGCTTGCCGCCCCAGACCAATCTTATAAGGTGTGTGCGCAGAGTCAGGAAAAAACTGTTCGGCAGGGGTATAGGGATGTTGTTAAAAAGATATTAAAATTTGGGAAGCACTACCATTTTAAGAATCGCGACTCTGCCAGCAATTGACAATGGCAGACGCAGCCATCTCTCAACCTGGGTCTCGAGGGTGCTGACTGCCTGCCCGTAATTCAAGCGGATTATCTGGGCTATATCTAAGTGAATATGGACACCCAGATACTTGACCGAGTCAGAGCACCATTCCAGGGGAAACTCGCATTCCCGTGGAACCTTACTGGATGTTAAAGGAAAGATCACCGACTTATGCCAATTAATGCCTAGGATGGAGAAACTGCCAAATCTGAGTATTTCCCTAATGAGCGGCTCCAAATTCACCTGGGGATCTCTAACATAGAGGATTGTGTCATCCGCGTAAAGCGAGACTAGGAGGGGGCCTGTGTTGACTTGCAAGCCTCTCTGTAAATGCCGTTCTTGGAAATGGCGTATTAAAGGATCCATGGCCAGGATATACAATAGAGGAGACAGGGGACAGCCCTGACGTGTTCCGCGGGAAAGTGAGAAGGGACGGGATAGAGTGCCGTTCAGGCGCAGTCTTGCCGTGGGCCGGCTGTATAATAATGCGGTGGTAGCTATAAATCCCAAGGGCATGCCAATGCGGCGCATAACAGAAATGAAGAAGGGCCACTCCAAAGAATCAAAGGCCTTTTCTGCGTCCAATAGGATTGCGGCAGCCGGAACCTCCGGATTAATTCTGTGGAGGACAGAAAAGAGAGTCCTAAGATTTAGCGAGGTGGATCGGTGGGGAACAAAGCCCGATTGGGCTGGAGATATGATAAATTCCATCAACTGGGAGAGGCGATTAGCGATGATCTTAGCTAAGATTTTATAATCTATGTTGAGTAAGGACAGTGGTCTGTAGGATCCGCATAAAGACGGATCCTTGCCAGGTTTGGGGAGGAGACTAATGACCGCCTCCCGAAGCGTGGGGGGCAATATTTGTTTCTCGAGGGCCTCTGCATAAACCTCTATTAACTGCGGTGCCAGTATGTCCTTGTATGCCCTGTAAAAGTCCCCAGTAAAGCCGTCCAGCCCGGGGGCCGAGGAGCAGCGGATGGTATTGATGCAGCGCGTACAATAAAACTATTCTCCTCCTAGGTCACTTATCGGTCATCCAGGGGCAAACTATATTTTCTTATATCCACATGACGATGGGGCCCATAAACATCGCCTATCACACACGCACACACCTGGATTTCCTTTACACCTTTACGAAATTCTGTACTCCTAGGAGAAGCATGAGAACTAAATGGAAAACACCATTTATGTACCGCTGGAAGGAGCCGGGATATCTTATTACCTAAACCTATCGTTTTCTTTTCAGTTATTTCTTAAGATATTCCTGCTCATTGTTTTGTCGATGAATCATTCATGTAAGAAATTAGTTCATAGTGATTAAGACCAGCTAAATCACAATAACCAATTACTGGTGTCACAAACATTTAGTAAAATAACCACTGAGTCTTTTGATTTAAAGAATCTTAAATGTTATATAATTTTAAAAGCATGAGAAAGAATTTAAACTTTTTATTCAATTATTCATTCATTATTAATTCAAATATTTATTAAGCATAATCAATTTTATTGCAGAAAGGAAATTTTTGTCATGAAGCAAAACTCTAATTACCTGCCTACCTTCCTAATTTAGCCTAATGATTTCTAACCTAAGTTTAAGAATTAAAAATAACCTGATTCTCATACTCAACTGGAAAATTAAGACAGCAACAGAAAGTTCAGCTCGTCAGCATCAGCTACCTGCAACCCGTCTCATCTAACAGTCTTTCAGCATCTCCCGCTCAGTAATGGATCGATCAGGACCACCAAGCACTGGAAGCCACCAACACCAACACCGACTCGACTGCGACTCTCCAACTCCGATCGTGACTGTGACCCCCTCCCACTAAGAGTAGGCCCTCTTATACCCTAATTCTAACTTTGCTAACTAATTGTTGCAACATTAATAACACGCTTTTCTTTCATTGGTCCATTCATTTCATCTATTCATTCTTTAATCAAGTTCTCTCGGATCCAACTGGTCCTTGGAATGTATATGATCATTTCCTTTCTCACAGTTCAAGACATGTTTCCATCCGCTTCGATCAGTACATTTGTAACTTCTTTTGATACATTCGAGAACTCTGCAGGCATTGTCCTTTCTCTTAAAAATGGTTTCCCACGATTCCTTGCTGATCACCACGGCACACTATCAGTTCAATTAGGTCACATCAGCCTTGACCATTCTCACATCTTAGCCTCTCAGCAACATCACGAGGTTAGCTTTTCTCCAACTTTTCTCCCTTGTCACGTGTTTCCCCGCACTTGCGCACTTCATTAACTGGCAGCCATTTTATATCGCCACTCGTTTATACTTAGAAGCACTATTTTGAAATAAACAAAACATAATAAAAATAGAGAAACATAGCCTTTTCGTTTCCCTCCCGTCATCTACGTACCCCAATTAGTTAGCCGAAAGCAACATTTAAGCTGTTCCTTACTTCCCATCACTATTGTTTTTTCAACGACACGTTTATTTTCTATGAAGCACAAATCATGCATTTATTATAAATTAGTACGCAATTATTTTTATGTTATAATTAGACACACAAACATTCGTTAATAGATTATTCAGCACGTATACTTGCGTATTACCCTTCCCCACGTACAGTGTTGATTAATACATTTAAACGAACACTTTATTAATTATTTATAAAATTTGTTAGGGGTTAAAAAAATTATTTTCTCTGCTCCATCAACTCCCCCTTTGGTGATTTTTAAATCACCACATAAAACCCAAGTTATACTTCTTTTTCAGGCAGCATATGTCTTTCATCCTTTTGCTTTTTGTTAGTTACACATCTGTTTCCCTTTCATCTTGTCTTCTTGTCTCCTTATACATGCTTTCTTTCATTTTCTCTAACTCTATTTCACCCATTTCTCTCTTTCTTTCATCATTCTGTTATTTCTTTTTATCTTATTTTGTCTTATTTTTCTTTTTATACATGTTATTACAATCTTCAACACCATGGCTAACAATATTACTACAGTTGCTATTATTATAATTTTCCCTATCATTAGTCTACTCATTCTGGTCAACCAATTTGCTACGGAAGAAAACCCTCTACCAAGTTTTCCCAAGACACTTTCAACCTCCAGTGGAACTAGTTCTTTGTGCAAATTTGTAATATTTGTAATATACTTCTGTATATTTTCACTTTTATCAGGAATGTAAGTGCAACAATGTTGGACTTTCAGCATTCCACAGACTCCACCCTCTTTTGCCAAAAGAATATCAAGGGCAAGCCGATTTTGCATCACCATAGCTCTCATGGCAACCATTTCGGTATTTACCATCAAGAACCCTCCCGCAGTATCTGTAGACAAACGATCTACTACTGTGGATAACTTCCGAATTTTAAATGCATTCAAAGATATTCCCACTGCTGGTATTAATGCTCCAAAAATATCACCTACAATTTCTGAAAAACTTTCCCTCTTTCTACGTGTAAAGCTATTAATCATCTTGTATGTTCCTTTTTCTTTTCTGTCCATATGAAATATTGTTGGAAAAGACCAGGCCTACATAGCAAGTTCCATACCAATGGTCCGGTAACCTGTAATAAGCTCTATTCCCACAAATATAATAGATACCTGGAAATATTGGATCTTTTCCACCTTTGAATCCCCAACCTCCCAAAATTTGATAATTGTCATGGCAGATACTGGAACCTACAAAGTAATTGTCATAGACTGTCTTATTTCTCCTAATACACAACTTTCCTGTTTGCGGCCAATCTAATGTCATTGCTGCATTTATCTTTTTCCCTTCATGATTTCCTTCCTCAAACGTCCATAGATGTGTTCCTTCCTCTTTTATTGCTTCTTTTGAAATTTCATTCTTCTTTCTTCAACCATTTCTAAAAATACCTTTTCTTCTTTCTTTAACTCACAGGTAAGGTTGTTATTAACTATTTCTTCTAATGTTAATTTTCTATGTTCTAGAAAGAATTCTCCTAACACTTTTGCTGGTTTTACTTTGTTAAGTTCTGGTACTACCGGAACATTTGCAAAAATCTTATCTATATCAGTATAATAAGACTCTAATCTACCTGTTTTATAAAATAAACTTGCTATTACACTACAGGTTATTCCATAAGTTAGAGGTAGGTGATGATAAGTCACACCTTCTGACACTGATGTCGGCAACTGCATACAAACATAACAATCTCTCACATCCATTGTCTCTACATATTCATACAACAATTTTGTAAAAACATTTTTAGAAAAGTCTGTTACTGACTTATCCTTATGTAATTCTGCACTACTTCTTAAAATAACTGGTTCTTTAATATTAGTTTCTTTTTCTGGTTTAGTATCATTCTTAGCTTCTATTACAGCTAAACTAATAGGAATTGTGATTGCTAAAACTATCCATACGGTCATTAATAAACCTGTACAAAAGCAGCACATTTTACACCATCTTTTTACAAACTCACATTTATCTCTTCTATCCCTAGTATTTTCCATTTTGCTTTTATCTTTTTGTTAAGTTTCAGAAAATTGTGTCACTACACCTCAGAAATGACTTAGATGCCACTCTGCTTTCAAAAAGTCTTTGCTTGGTACTTTCTTTTAATTCTCTCCAGAATTCTTTCGTTGTCACATCCGGTGATTTGTCATATCCAGTAAAATTGCCATGTCCGGCAGAAGCACTATAAGTCTTCACTTCAGGTTTGTTGCATCTCACCTTTACCCATTCGATTTCTTAGTCTCGGGTTCTCGTGAGTGTTTCCTTCTTCTTTGTAATCCGTCAATGCGATATATAGCCACTCAGGTGACTTGTACTTTGCATTCACTTTCTTCGTTCTTTTAGACTTTTGCAGTCGTTTTCCACTTGGCTTTTCTTGTCCCTTTTGACTTGTTATTTCATTCACTTGTTCAGCACTTTGTTCTCCTGTTCTTATTATTCTATATCTCAATTTTCTTATATAGTTGCTGGGCCAATTATCTCCTTTTCTTGGCCTTTTGGCTTCACCTTCTTTTTCTTCTCTTTCTGATTTCCAATTTCTTTTTCTTGATTCAGTTTTTGTTTTCTCCTCTTCTCCACTCTCTTCAGATTCGGTTTCAACTTTTTCACTATTGTCTCTTATTTTGAAGCTTATGATCTCGTCGTCTCTTACTGGTGGATCTGTTTTCTCCTTCTTGTTTTCCCTTATTACTGTCCCTCCTCGGTGTTCTTCCGATTTGGTGTTTTCCTCACTCTCTACTTCTAAATTTCCCTGTTCTTTTGTTTCTCTATCTGTCCCTATTGCTCCTCGGGGTTCTTCTCGATTCTCTAACTTTTTGTGTACTTCTTTCCCTAATTCGTCTATTAATATTATTTCTGAAGGATTTCCACCATAACTTGTACTTGGTTGCTCATCTAGATCATTTTCTTGTTCATTTTCTTCTCTAATTGGTTTATAACCCCAAGTTCTCCTTCGAAATTCCTCACAGTTTGCAACTGAATCATCAGATCCTGAACTTGTATCAGATATTTCCAGATGTCGACTTACAGGTCGATCTTCAGGTTCTGGAATTTCTGAATTTCTTCCTTCTTCTTCTTCCTCCTCTTCTTCTCTAGAGGTGCTCGCAGTTGGGGTTTCCAGATGTCGACTTTCAGGTCGATCTTCAAGTTCTGGCACCCTTTCTCTTATTTCTGTTATCCCAGTCGTTAAACTTTTATCCCACACTTCCAGACGTCGACTCACATGTCGATCAGTAGGTTCTTGAACTCTGATTGTGTGGCTGGCATGGACCCAGTTCTTTACTCCTGCACACTTGACTGCAGTCGTTGTCACTAGGATTACCTGTCGTGGCTCGTCCCAGCGAGGAACTAGACAGTTTCTTCTCCTGTGGATTTTTATGCGGACCCAGTCTCCTGGATTCAAGTCGTGGGCTGGTTTTCTTTCAAGAGTGGTCGCATCCGGTCCAACCTGATGAAACACAGAACGTACCACATCAGCCAGTCCCTTGCAATAATCCAGTACTAGATCATCAGTTATAGTCAATAACTTGTTGACAGGTACTTGTGCTTGTCTCATTGCTCGTCCCATGATCATCTCATGAGGACTAAGTCCAGTTTTCTTTTCAGGGATGCTTCTGATGGTCATCAGAACAAGGGGCAGTGCATCTGGCCATTTCAGTCCTGTAGCTTGACACATTTTTCCTAATCTGTTCTTAATTGTTCCATTAATTTGCTCTACTACCCCAGAAGCCTCTGGTCTGTATGCACAATGTAGTTTTTGTTTAATACTTAATGCTTCACAAATCAATTGGATCAACTCATTTTGAAAATGTGTTCCTCTATCTGTCTCAACCGTGACTGGAAAACCATACCTTGGAATGAACTCTCGCAGCATAAGTTTTGCCACCGTTGTTCCATCATTCCTTCTAGTGGGGTATGCCTCCACCCAACGAGAAAACAAACAGACGACCACTAGAACATATTTTAGTCTGTTACAAGGGGGCATTTCGATAAAGTCCAATTGCATTCTAGTGAACGGACCTCCTTCTCGTCCTATTGTTCCTAGACTTACTACTGTCTTTCTTCCTGGATTAAACTGCTGACAAATAAGACATCTTTGACAAAGGCTTTCAGCTATCGCTCTGAATTTTGGGTTATACCAGGTTTGTCTGAAAAGTCTGATCATTGCATCTCTCCCAATATGAGCTTGTCCATGGTACATCCGTGCCATGTCTGCAATCATGCTATCAGGCATAACTGGTCTTTCATCTCTGTACACCCACACACCATTATTTTCCTGTCTTCTACATCCTGCTTTTATCCAGTAATCTTTTTCCTCATCATTTGCAGCTTCCTGTAACTGTCTCACTTCATCCCATGTCTCGACAGTGTTAGTAAAAAGCAAAGGAGAAGAGATATGCTCCCTTTCTCTATTCTTATTCAGGGACACCATGTTCTCTGCACAATATTTGGCGATCTCATCAGCATAGTTGTTTCCAACAGCTATGTAATCTTCGTTTTTCTTATGTGCCTTGCACTTCACTACAGCTATTTGTTTAGGCAGCTGTATCGCCTCAAGCAGCTTTTTAACAAAATCTCCATTTCTGATAGGTGTTCCTGCAGACGTCAAGAAACCTCTTTGTGACCAAATCTGACCGAAGTCATGTACAATACCGAAACCATATTGGCTATCGGTCACAATCGTAACTCGCACATTTCTTCCCAATTTACATGCTTGAATCAAAGCAATTAGTTCCGCAACTTGTGCAGACCTTATTCCTTTCAGACAAGACGCTTCCATCACAGTTGCCACTGTGCACACTGCGTAAGCTGCGCTTAAAACTCCTTCTTTCGTTCTCAAACATGAGCCATCCACAAACATGACATAATCTGATTCCTTTAACGGTTCATCTTTTATGTCAGCCCTTGGTTTTGTGCAATATTCCAGCACATTCAGACAATCATGATCTACTTCGTCTTGTTCAATTATACTCTCTTCATCTGGCAATGATGTTGAAGGATTCACATTCATGCATCTATCTATGGTCACATTTTCAGCACTCAAGATTACTTTTTCGTACTTAGTCAGCCGACTATGTGTCATGTACTGTGTTTTTGTTCTTGTCAAAAGAATTTCTACTGAATGGGGAACATATACTCTCAGTGGATACCCCATCACTATACCTTCACTTTGTTCCAGACTTACACAAGTAGCAGCAACTGCTTTCAGACATCCGGGCAACGCTTTTGCTATAGGATCTAAAACAGCTGAAAAATAAGCAATTGGTCTTTTCATTGTTCCATGTTTTTGTACCAGTACTGAAAACGCACATCCATCTCTTTCACTGCAGTACAATTCAAAATCCTTCTCATAATCAGGCATGCCTAAAGCAGGGGCCTCACACAATTTCTTTTTCAACTCTTTGAAAGATTTCATTTCTTCGTTATTTAACTCAAAAGGGTCTCTTACATCTTTCTTGGTCAATTTTTGTAATGGTTTTGCAATCAAAGAGAAACCACTTATCCATTGTCGGCAATATCCAACCATTCCCAGAAACATTCTTACCTCTCTTTGCGTCATTGGTGCTCTCATTCCTTGAATCATTCTTACTCTTTCTGTCGCTATCTTTCGCACTCCTTTCTCAATTTTATGCCCTAAATATTGAACTTCTTTTTGACAAAATTGCAATTTTGAAGGGGACACTTTATGTCCTCTTTTCTCTAGATGGTTCAGTAAAGCAATTGTATCACTTACACATGCTTCTTTTGTTTTCGATGCCACCAATAGGTCATCGATATACTGCACCATCACTGACTTTTCTGGCATTTTCAAATCTTCCAGAGATTTCTTTAGAATCTGATTAAAGATTGAGGGGCTTTCTGTATACCCCTGAGGAATTCGGCACCATGCCAAAATACGCTCTCCGAACCGGAACGCAAATAATGGCTGGCTATCTGGATGCAAAGGAATAGAGAAAATGCGTGACACAAATCTATCACTGTGTACCACTCAGCTTCGTGTGGAATTTGATATAGAATTACTGCAGGGTTTGGCACTATTGGACAACAGGGCACAACTATTTTGTTGATCTTTCTCAAATCCTGTACTATTCTATATGTTCCGTTTGGCTTTTTCAGTCCCATAATAGGTGAATTACATGGACTGCTCATTATTTCTTTTAGAATTCCCTGTTCAATCATTTTATTTATTACAGGAGTTATTCCTTCAATTATTTCTGGAGTTAATTTGTACTGTGGCGTATTCGGGTAAGTTGTTCCTTCTTTTACTGTTACTTTTACTGGATCAACTTCTTTCATTAATCCAATATCTTCTCCTGTAAAATCCCACACATTTTCTTTCACTGCAATTTTTAGTTCTTCTGGAAGTTTTTCTGCATCAAATGCAGGAAACAAACCATTCATTTCAGGTTCCTGATTCATCAAAGTTACTTTATACAATACATCTTCATCTGAGGTCTGAAATCCAATTCCATCTGGTGTACAATAAATTGTGCAATTCATCTTGCACAAGAGGTCACGACCTAAAAGATTTACAGGACTACAATCGCACACTACAAATCTATGCATTTTGCTAAAAGAACCAATTTTTACTTCCACTAATTCAGTAAGTGGTGTTTTAATCTGCTGATTTGCTACTCCTACCACTTGGATGTATTCACCTGAGAGAGGAAGGTTTGGAATTTCCACTGATCTAACAGTAGAACGGGTAGCTCCAGTATCGACAAGGAATGTTACATTTGCACCATTCACTTCTCCATCCACAAAGGGACCAGACTGATCTACCTCTAGAGTTGCGCCAAGTACGCACTCTTTTCCCTCTCCTGGGCACCGTCAGAAACTTTCATCCGGCTCATCCTCACTCTGACGCAACCAATACTGAGAAATGTTAGCTGCTCGCGGCAACTGTGTTACCTGCTCTCCTCCGTAGAATCCTGTTTCTGTACTGTATCTTTGCTGGTTAACAGTGTTGGGAAGTGGTGGTTGCGGCACCTGACTTTGTTGAACAACTACCTCATTCTGCACCTGTGGAGTTAATGATTGATTTTCCGGATTAGGTTTAGGTGGGAACTTACACTCGTTTCTCCAATGCCCTAATTTTCCGCAATTATGACAGGGCCATTTCTTCTTTGCCTCCTCTAGACTCACTTGACCTTTCCCTTTACCTATGTTAGGTCGCGTTTTATTCTGTCCTGTTTCATTCCCACTATTATTATCCAATTGAGCTTCTTGTTTTTCTGCCACTTTCACCTGTGCCCACATTGCCTTCTCTTTCAATTTACGCTGTCTACTCTCAATATCATCACTGCAATACTTAGCATACCTCAGTACCTCGTCTACTGTGCCATTCTGCCAATTAATCATATGCTGTTTAATCATTTCACTAATCTCTGGTTTCAACCCAAACACAAATCTGTACACAAAATGACTCATATCTTTTTCACTTAATTCCTCATATCCACTATACTGCTTGAAGACCAACAACAACCTCTCATAATAGGCGTGTACAGACTCCTTACTTTCCTGTGTAGTTCTATCAATTTTTACCCAATCTGTCTCTTTAGGAGGAATCTTATTCTTCAAAAAGGTAATCACCTTATCATACTTCTTCATCACCTCAGGACCTGGAGCTCCTGTCTTAGGATCTCTTGGATATTCTGTAGTTGGCCAGTCAACTGTAATCTTACACTCTGACCACAAATCAGTTGGTACCACTATGTCAAATAATCCATCTAAATCTATCCACAACACCTTTGAAACCTTTACAAACCTCTCTACTTGTCGGTACCATTCAACTGGTTTCTCTCTTAGCTTCGGAAAGTCATTTGTGAATGATAGTATATCCTGCCTAGTCCAGGGAACATGCACATAACTACCACCTGGAGTTTCTCTCATAGGGTATTCTCTGGCAACAGGTTCTTTTTCAGTTATCATAAAAGCCAAAGAAGCTTTGTCTGTAATTTTCTCATTCTTTTTTGTCCATCTAACCTTCCATCTATCCACATCACCCCATTTTCTCAATAACACAATTAACTCTTTTATCTGTGTCAGTCTTCCTGCCGTGTTCAAATTTTCAATATCCTTTTCACAAAAGTCTACTCTATAGGGTTTCTGCAATGTTTTCACTTTCGCAAAGTCTATTCCAATTTCACTGGCTACTTCTTCTAGTTTGTCATGTAAATTCTTTGCTCTCCATGTAATACTTTTGCACAGAAACATTATTTCATCATCCTGGTAATTTTTTATCTTTTCTGTACCAATCGTTCCTAGAATTAACTCTTCCATGTCAATTTTTAACCTAATTACATCTAATGGTTTTTCTTCTGGTTCTTTTATTTTAAATGCCTTCATCCACTCATTTAACTCATCAGGAGTTGGACCTATGGGTGTATTATTTAGTTCTATCCAATTACCACTCTTTTCAGGAGTCTCTGTTGCAGATTCTGTTACCATATGCATTTTCCTACCATTGCACTCATTCACAGTCAAATTTGTAGGTGGACTTGGTCTGTAAGTACTAGCCAAATTACTTGTACTTGCACTTTGTTCCATCCTTTCTTTTTCTCTCTGAAATTGTGAACTCATGGGAATCACTAAAGATCGTTCATCAATTTTCTGATTCTCAAAAACTGGTATTACTGGACCTATTGTTACAGGCACAGTCACTGCTTCCATATTTTTCGTTAATTCTCTAATCTTCTCAGTTAGTTCTTTTGTTGTCCTTGCTAATTCGCTTGCATTGTCGCTTTCTATTCCTTCATTTTGTGAAGTTCTCATTTGATCTTGTGACCTATTTATTTCAATTCTTTTTCCGGACTTTTATTTCGCATAGTCTCTATTAGCGGCGCATTTGGTGTCACCACTGTAGAACTCTGCTGATACGGAGGTGGATTTCTATTTAAAATATCTTCCAGCAATTCATCATCCGTTTCGCTCTCATGCATATATTTTTCCCTCTCCATATGTTTCTTTTTCTCAGTACGTTTTCTCTTAGTCTCTTCCTCAACTGTAAAAGCTGGAAACAAACCTCCTGTCATGTTAGCACATCTCCAACGTTTTATTCTATCCTCATGATTTATTCCCCACATTCTTCCAGGCATAAACTCATGATCTCTTAAACCTCTGAATCTCTCTCGCTCATACATCTCATCCTCCCATTCTGTCAACGCTTCAAACTGTGTCGGTCTAGGTCTAGGTTCTAGATTTGTCATCTTTTCTCGCAAATTTCGCAAAACCGCTACACTAAATGAACCATTCTCAGGGAAAGCTAATGCACCATCATTCTTCGTATACTTTGCCCAATTTTCCAACCATATGCATGTATGATATCCATATTTCAGCATCATATGTGAAGCTGCTGATTTCGGCGGAGGAATTACTTGTCCCTCTCTAGTCACAACCTTTTTGTCTTTCTTAAAGAAATTCTTTATTTTTGTTGTCCATGACGTTCTCTCCCTTTCATACTCATAATACGGCATGTTTTTGATTGGTTTTTCTCTTCAAACCAACACTGTTCCGTGGACGGAACTTCAACCAATTACAGCGCGATTCACACTAACGCACCAATCAGAACAATTCCCTTTGTCCGCGAACCAACCAATCCTAGCGCGGCAATTTTCTACGTCACTCCTGACTCTGTGTTCACGTGACTAGCGCACTATCCAATCCTAGCGCGGCACTATTTCTACGTCACTCCTGCTCTTTTACCCCTCCTTTACAAAATTTATCGGCAATTTTCTTTTCACTGTTTTCTTCGTTAGTTACAACAATTAAAACAATTCCATAGTCTGATTCGCTAAACAAAAGTGACAGCTTTGTCCTTTTACACAAGAATCCTGTATTTCCAGTAGGCAGCGCTTACCTCTACCCTACCACAGAATTATCAACTCTCGCCGATAAAGTAGCACTTCCCTCTACCTTACCCTTCTTTCAAGCAAACAATTAACTCGTTTCTCTGGGGATAAGACACATGTGGAGACTAGGCTCCTGAGAATTAAGGCCAAAGTTTCACAAGAAACGTGATTTGCTATTTCAGTTACACACCTTTCGTACAGAAAATCCCTAACATAACACAACCTGTGTTATTACCAAAATGAATTCAGACCATGTACCAAATTCCATGTGACTTCTCTTGCCACACGTGTTCCACTTCCTACATCCCAGAAGCGTGAAAACTCACATATAACATAACACGACTCAACATATAGTATTAGTCATAATAAAAAAAATAATCAATAATCAATAACCAATAATCACTAAACTAATCTATAGAAAACCATAACTCTGCTACCAAGAAATCTGATGCAGCGCGTACAATAAAACTATTCTCCTCCTAGGTCACTTATCGGTCATCCAGGGGCAAACTATATTTTCTTACATCCACATGACGATGGGGCCCATAAACATCGCCTATCACACACGCACACACCTGGATTTCCTTTACACCTTTACTGAAATTCTGTACTCCTAGGAGAAGCATGAGAACTAAATGGAAAACACCATTTATGTACCGCTGGAAGGAGCCGGGATATCTTATTACCTAAACCTATCGTTTTCTTTTCAGTTATTTCTTAAGATATTCCTGCTCATTGTTTTGTCGATGAATCATTCATGTAAGAAATTAGTTCATAGTGATTAAGACCAGCTAAATCACAATAACCAATTACTGGTGTCGCAAACATTTAGTAAAATAACCACTGAGTCTTTTGATTTAAAGAATCTTAAATGTTATATAATTTTAAAAGCATGAGAAAGAATTTAAACTTTTTATTCAATTATTCATTCATTATTAATTCAAATATTTATTAAGCATAATCAATTTTATTGCAGAAAGGAAATTTTTGTCATGAAGCAAAACCCTAATTACCTGCCTACCTTCCTAATTTAGCCTAATGATTTCTAACCTAAGTTTAAGAATTAAAAATAACCTGATTCTCATACTCAACTGGAAAATTAAGACAGCAACAGAAAGTTCAGCTCGTCAGCATCAGCTACCTGCAACCCGTCTCATCTAACAGTCTTTCAGCATCTCCCACTCAGTAATGGATCGATCAGGACCACCAAGCACTGGAAGCCACCAACACCAACACCGACTCTGACTGCGACTCTCCAACTCCGATCGTGACTGTGACCCCCTCCCACTAAGAGTAGGCCCTCTTATACCCTAATTCTAACTTTGCTAACTAATTGTTGCAACATTAATAACACGCTTTTCTTTCATTGGTCCATTCATTTCATCTATTCATTCTTTAATCAAGTTCTCTCGGATCCAACTGGTCCTTGGAATGTATATGATCATTTCCTTTCTCACAGTTCAAGACATGTTTCCATCCGCTTCGATCAGTACATTTGTAACTTCTTTTGATACATTCGAGAACTCTGCAGGCATTGTCCTTTCTCTTAAAAATGGTTTCCCACGGTTCCTTGCTGATCACCACGGCACACTATCAGTTCAATTAGGTCACATCAGCCTTGACCATTCTCGCATCCTAGCCTCTCAGCAACATCACGAGGTTAGCTTTTCTCCAACTTTTCTCCCTTGTCACGTGTTTCCCCGCACTTGCGCACTTCATTAACTGGCAGCCATTTTATATCGCCACTCGTTTATACTTAGAAGCACTATTTTGAAATAAACAAAACATAATTAAAATAGAGAAACATAGCCTTTTCGTTTCCCTCCCGACATCTACGTACCCCAATTAGTTATTACCTAGCCGAAAGCAACATTTAAGCTGTTCCTTACTTCCCATCACTATTGTTTTTTCAACGACACGTTTATTTTCTATGAAGCACAAATCATGCATTTATTATAAATTAGTACGCAATTATTTTTATGTTATAATTAGACACACAAACATTCGTTAATAGATTATTCAGCACGTATACTTGCGTATTACCCTTCCCCCACGTACAGTGTTGATTAATACATTTAAACGAACACTTTATTAATTATTTATAAAATTTGTTAGGGGTTAAAAAAAATTATTTTCTCTGCTCCATCAGTATCAATGGCTCCGAGTACATCAGCCTCAGATATTGGTTCTGCTAAGAAGTCTTGCATATCTTTTTCAAGATAGACCAGTGCAATCTCAGACAAATAGGCTTCCTGTGCCGAGGGGTCGCTCCCTGCTTTAGTAGTGTATAAGGCCGTGAAATAATCCAAGAATTCGTCATGAATCTCTGTGGTGGTGGTGAGCGGCAGATTCGCGGAAGAGCGCAGCTTGGTGATGTAGGCTTTGCTGTATGGGGGTCGGAGCGTCTGCGCGAGCACCCTGCCAGGTCGCTCTCCCTCTCCATACCGCCTGGCGGTCTGATACTTGCCTAAGTATAATATCTCTCGGTCTGCTGTCTCCCTGTATTCAACAAGGAGGGCCAAGCGTCGTCCCGTCGAACTCGGGTCTGGAGAGTGTAGCGTTGTGTTATCTAAGTCTGCGAGGTCGCGTTCGATGCGCGCCAAAGTGTTGCGGAGATCCTTAAGTACTCCGGCATGTTTGGCAATGCAAACGCCCCTAATGTAGGCTTTGAAACCCTCCCAAAGTACTGCCCATGTGTCTACTGAGCCAGTGTTAATGGAGAAGTAGTCTTCAATAGCCTCGCGTACTTCTGCATTGAAAAGATCATCTTGGAGGGCGCGGCTCGAAAACCTCCATTGCCGCTCGAATCCCTCCGGGCGCGGGACCCTCAGGTGAAGCATCACCGGCGAGTGGTCTGAATACGTCCTTGGCAGTGTCACAGGAGACCTGAACCAGCCAGAGATGCCGGGGGAGACCAGCCAAAAGTCGATTCTAGTCCAGGTATTATGTTGGCCAGAATAATGGGTGAAATTTGTGTGGGCCGGATTGCGCAGGCGCCATATATCTAGAAGCGATAGCTGCTCACGAAGGTCTAAGAGAGCGCGGCGTGCCCGTGGTTTTGTGTCTGGCGATGTAGCGGTGCTATCCAATCTAGGGTCTAGGAGCAGGTTGAAGTCCCCCCCACCAGCAACAAACTGGGCTCTAACCGACCTAGCTGGGCATGTAGGGAGTGAAAAAATTCAGGGGAATCAGTGTTCGGGGCGTACACACACACTAGTGTCGTACTGTGTCCCATGAGTGAACCTGTGACAATTATGTATCTACCATCCTTGTCCCCTATGACGGGACCGGAACTGAAAGGGACCCTTTTATGAATAAGGATGGCAGTGCCTCTGGCGTAATTGCTGTAATTAGCAAAATACCTGTGTGCAGCCCAACTAACAGCAAAGCGGGCCGGGTCTGATTTGGGTAAATGCGTTTCCTGCAAATAAGCAATGTCCACGTTCTGTCTAATTAGATAATGCACCACCTGTTGTGTCTTGCGATTGTCATTAAGCCCCGAACATTCCATGACATTAGGGCTAAGCCAGAGGGACCGTCTGCGTTACCCAGCTGAGCCATCAGGAGAGTGTGTCAAGTGTGCCATGAACAAACAGCGGTGAAAAGGAAAAAGACTGCGACAGTGAACATAACTGCAAACATCTCTCAGTAGTGAAACAATAACAATTGTCCCTCCCCCACCCCCCACCCAACCTCACTATGCCCAAAGCGAGGCAGATCCATAAGAAATAGCAGAACATGAAGTACCAATTGACTTTACACTGGAATGAGAAACCTTTAAAACGGTACATCAGCAAGATCAAGAACAAACCCAAGGTATACACCATGAGGGGTGGCAACGCCACGTCAGTCGGCCAGCCATTTGAAACATTGCAGAAATATGAATGGCATTAACCCGGTGTCATCTATAATACGTAAGAGCTAGCAACACAGCAGAATTAACCAGTGCCGGAGCCAGAGAAGAGATCAACACTTGCAACTGAGCCACTGTGAGCGGGGGAGGCCCCCCACACTCGTTTCCGTCCGATTGTTATTCTGTCTGCAGGCATGACAAAATTCCTGCACCTCGGTGGGATTGTCAAAAATTCGAGCCCTACAACCCAGATCGACTCTCAGCCTGGCTGGGTATAGCATTCCATATCTTAAACCCAGGTTTCTGAGAGTGGCCTTGACCCCATTGTATTTACGGCGAGCATCTTGCACCATAACCGTAAAGTCCGGGTAGAAGGAGAGTTTGGAACCCTGCCAGGTGGTGTCACCTCGTTCCCTTGCGAGGTGCAGTGCTGTGTCGCGGTCCCGGAAGTTCATAATACATGCAATTATGGGCCTAGGGGGGCATCCGGGATTAGGCTGGGGCCCCAAGGACCGGTGTGCGTGCTCTATTACAAACCCAGTGGTGACGGATTCCTTTCCGAACAGGTCAGACAGCAGAGTCTCGACAAAAAGGTCCATTCGGCCTGTAGCGGTAGTCTCCGGCACTCCCAGTATGCGGATGTTATTGCGCGTACTTCGTGCTTCCAAGTCCTCATTCTTTATTGCCACCTCCTTGAGGATTCGCTCGACGCGTTCTAACCTTTTCAGAGATTGCGCAGTGCCATCCTCAATGTCAGAAATGCGCGCCTCCGACACATCAAGGCGCCTGTCATGTACTTGGATTTTGGTACCCAGGCTAGCCAGATTCCTGTCCAGCGTGTCAAACCGCCTCTCTAGCGCCTTAAAACCAGCTCTCATCTCCTGTATCATTGATGTGGATGAGGCGTGGCGGTCGTCCGCATGATCCGCATCCGGTGCATCCTCCGCCATGCCGGAGCTTTCCTCTGGAGCCTTATCCACTAGCCTTTCGAAGGGGAGGGTCTTCTGTTTGGGGTCTTTGCGGCCCATGCCATGGAACCGCAGCACCAGTGGAACAGTGAAGGAACAGAGCACCGTCTCCCACTATGAGAGCGCTGGCATAGGCCTTAAGTGGCGAGGGAGCAACATGGGGAGCAGTGCAAGGGAGCAAGGAGTCGGCAGTGTGAACGGAGCCCACACCTGGGTGTCTCGGAGGGAATGGCTGTGTGGCCCACAGAACAGCCGCAGAGAGCCATGGACTCGGATATGGCACGGTAGGCAGGTCTCAATTGCACCTGTTGGGCTGCTCTGGCCTTTCAGCAGGTCTGGGGATAACAGAGCGTAGTTTGGGACTGGTGCGCAGGTTCTCGCCTCCTGCCGATGTGTGGACCCAGCGCTTTTACGGCAGGCCGCGACCAGGCCCATGCATGTGTATCAGTCGAGGGAGGCCCCCCCGGGGCGGCGCACAGATGGTCAGCTGTAAAGGCTGCAGTGGAGGCCCAGAAGCAGTGATGAGGTGACGGGCAGATACAGATTAGCTGGCCGCTCGCACCGCTAGCAGCCAGGCAAGGGGCCAGAGGATCGCAGGCCGCACGGCTGAGGGGCCGAAGGGAGCAGGCGCCGCGTGATTGGGCAGCCGGGCGCTACGGCAGTGGGTCGATACCAGCCCGCCTCCCCCCCCAGGGATCCGCGCCCACCCACGTCCGAGTGGGCGCCTCCCAGGCTCACGAGCGGGCCCTGTCCCCGCGTGGCCTCCGGGAATTGGCGGGCGCGAGGAACCGAGCTTCGGTGCAGCCAAACGCAGTCACACCCAGCCAAGCCGGTCTTGAATCAGGGGGGGAAGTCACCGCCGCCAGCACGCGCCCGGCTCACTCACCGCCACAACGGGTCCCGGTCCGTGTCGGGCGCCCTCCACCTCAGCTCTTGTCCTCCTGCCTGCACGCGTCTGGATGGCGCAGTTTCTCGCCGTCTCTTGCTCCGCCCCCGCAGCTTCCGAGCACCGTAGATCGCCGCCGGAGGCACCTTTCCGCAACCTGGTCAGACCGCCATGTTCAGTACGTTGTCAGCACTCCAGCGCTGTTGGGCATGTTGCGGTATCTGCAACGATCGCCGGGGAAAATGCAGGATAGCCGGGCCGTCCGACGGAGCTTCAACACCAAGCGGCCATCTTGGTCGCTGGCTTGGCCACGCCCCCTGCTTCCCTCACACTTCATATTAGTGGGCTTTTTCAGCAGGAGGAAAAATATACATTTCTCTAGCACTCTACATTCATGGGCTTGATCGGCAGGAAGAAGAACAAATGCTTCCCTCACACTGTACATTCATGGGCTTGTTCGGCAGGAAGAAGAACAAATGGTTCCCTCGCACTCTACATTAATGGGCATCTTCAGCACGAAGGAAAACATATCTTTCCCTCACATTTTTACATTAAGAGGCTTGTTCAGCAGGAAGAATGTACACTTCCCTCACATTCTACATTTATGGGCGTCTTCAGCATGAAAGAGGAAATACGCCTCCTGCCCACCCTACAGTCTTAGGCCTGTTCAGCAGGAGGAACATACACTTCCCTCACACTCTATGGTGAATATTCTCAAGAACGTGTGTTAACTATTGCCAAAATCGCGTAACGCAACTTCTCACATCGCAGTCCATCGCGGGAAAATAACGCTGTGTTAACGCAGTATTCCCAACCCGGCGGCACCATGCGATAGTCACACGATAACGCGACAAATGCCCGTGTTAAAATGAACACGACGCCGAAAAAATGCGAAACGCGAAAAAAGTGCCGATGTCCCCAATGGCGATACAAAAATCAGCGAAAACCAGCGACAGGCCTGCGATTCCCACGCGTCATGCATGAGAATGCACTATAAAAGCAGAGAAAAAAAAGACAAAAAAATGTAACTGCATAGCACCATGGACACACCCGGACCGAGTGCAGAGGACAACGCGAACCCCACAAGCCCCACAGATGACCAGCCAGGAACCCCGGGGCCGGGGAAGGGCAAGGAGAAGAGGAAGAGGAAGACAGGGTTCAGTCCGCAGGAAAACCCGATCATCGTCACGGAGGAATCAGAACACTACCAACAACTGTTCGTCACCTCCACTGTGTCATCGGCAACATAAACGGAAATATGGCAGTCCATCGTGAACAACGTGAATGCAGTCGGAGTGTTGGGGAGGTCAATGGAGGAGGTCAAGAGGCGCTGGCATGATGTGAAAAGCCAAACCAAGCAGAAACTCGCTGCCAACCGGAAGGCAGCAACGGCCACTGGAGGTGGGAGTCCTGCGCCACAGGAGGAGCTGGATGAGCTGGAGGAAATGGTGGCCACAGTCATCAGTGCGGAGACGGTGCAAGGAGTCGGGGGTCCGGACACTGCTCGATATGACCTGACCCAACAGCAACAGGGTGAGTAACGACCAGGGACTGGGGGGACGGGAGAAGATGGGCACAATGGCACACTTGCACAATCATGTGTAGCACACTGCACACCCACAATGACTGTGGAACATGTCCCTGATGGCCTTGGCACACTGCGGCACACATAGAAACACCAAGTAGGCCCCTGTCCACCATGTGCACAAATGCCTCCCCCCCATCACCAATCTCACAACCTACCCATGCACATGTGCTGAACCGAGCAAAGCAGCGGCTCTGTGAGCCACACTGACAATGCAAGTGACACTGCATGACCAATAGCATGGCTGCAGTCAAAATACATGACATGGTGCACGACACGACACTGAGGTGGCACAGTGTGGATAACATCCTCAAAGGAGCAGGTCACACTCTGACACATCCACGTGCACATACAACCCCTGACGTCAACAACACATCTGCAGACAAACAATGCACAAGAGTACAAAATCCGTCCAAGAGCACAAATGACCCAAGTCGCCATCATCTCAGCACCGTAAAAGCACACAAGTCAAAGGCACACCGCCTCAAAGGGATAAGGGGCCGCAAAATCAGAGCTGCAGGGGCGACTCTCCCACAATGCAGCACACACACATAGCAATCACAGCACATCAACATTGACGACAATGTGGTACAAAGTGCCACACTTACACCACAGAACAGAGGACACAACTGGTGCCGCATGTGCGTAGAAACTGCCCAATCACATCAGGCATAGCAGGAAACTGTCAGATAGTAATGTACGAGTACAAACTCACATCCGTCATGTAGTCGGAATGCCCACTGTCTCCCATCAAATACCCAGCTCCTCCAAAACAGTCACAATGTACATTGTCATGCAGTCTGCATGTAAACATGTACAATGAGTGCACATACATGGAACACACTGTTAACCTGCATCTCCCCTTCACATTGCAGAGGGAAAATCAACACCTCCTGCGGAGCAGACCAGACATCTCTTCTGTGATGATGAGGAGGACCCCCTGGCCATCTGCTCCGACACCCTCCAACGGCTTGTGGACAGCCTCCGCACCCCACCTCCAGGAGCAGGGCAGCCCAGCTGCATCGAGGTGATCCCACCTCCTGCACAGACCACACAGCAGGAAGCACCCACCACCACAGCTGGCTCCCAGCACCTCACCGAAGAACACATGGCATTCCAACGCCGTGTGTCAGACTGCCAGAGGGGGCTGGCTGAACAGGTGCGGGTGGGTTTTGACCTCATGGCAGCCAAACTAGATGCCATACGTGGGTGTCTTAGTCCCATCAGGGACAACTTACAGTCCCTAACGGACACCCACAGTCCGCTCCATGCCCTACAACAATCCTTGGCTGACCTCGCTGGAGCCATCACTCGGATACAAGAACTGTTGCTGTAGGGATTCTGCACATATACAGAGCTATGCACAGGATAATAGGACCTCGGAGTATAGTGGTGAACCAACCATGCACCTTAGTACCCACAATCCCAATCCGACTAGCTTTAGCGTCTCATTCGCAGCGAAGCTACCAATGATTAGACAACCCAGAACACGGTCTCTCTCAGGACTCGCGGGAGCAAGAACACTCTTTCATAACTCACTCATACTTGTCCACAACGTGCGTAATAAGAGACACAGTATAGTTTAAAATGTTTATTTCAACTAGCGTGCTCTAAGATACAGTACACGTGCCAGTACTATCAGCATAATGCATAATGATAAAATAAGAAGCATAGTTACAATTCCATAGAATACAAACGGGGACAGCATTTTATAAAGACAGTGGATATAGGGCTAAATGGCCTTACCACCCTCCCCGTGCTATTAACTGGTTTATTATAAAAATAGAAGACCTCTGGGCTTTGTCAGGCGGACCCTCATACCTCAATATCTAGATGCAAGGTTTACATCAACAGACAAGCACAGCTCTTCTCCCTGGAAAGGTTTTCCTCCGAGAGCCACTAACAGAAGCTCACAATATTAAAAGCACACAAATTTCTCCAATGCAGCTGTACTTCGTGTTATGTCTAAGTGTGAGGGGCTGACCAGATCAGCAATAACAAGGGACGTTGTTTTTCGACCTTGTACATGGTGTGCAGACGAAACCCACAGGGAACAGGAGAAAAGGTGAAAGGCAAAAAGGCAGACAGTTCTAATATAGCCGGGCACAAGCAGAGTCTGGAAAAACAAAGTCACAGAGTAACGTGTGCAAAAAGGCATCATGGCAGCCAAGCCTAAGCTAACTTAGCAATGTAGACAATGAGGCCACAAACCACACTACACCCTCCCCTGGTCAGTCCATAGGCCAAGACACAGGACGAAAACAGAGTTCAAATAGATGGAGCAGAATGTAAACGTCTATTTATGAAAAGTCCCCATGAAGGACAGTGAATGGAAAAAAAGTTCAGGACAACAAAAAAAAAAAACGCCAACAGGGCCAGAAAGCAGGGCATTAAAAAAAAAATCCAGCAATGCAGTTCGCGGAAAGCGAAGGCTTTCAATCCAACAGAGTGTATGCGCAGAAAACGGCCACACCTTCCAAGAGGACATCATTGGAATTGTCTGAAAACAGAGATGCCATCCAGTTCAACAAATCAAAACTGCATTCATGTTCCTCATAATAGGGAGCAGTGATCAGCAATGCGGGACAACTTGCGTGATACTCAACATAACTTTGTTGTAGGAGATTCTGGGCAGCCGCCCAGATATCCCATTGCGCCAAAATTCCAAGTGCTGCCGCACGCGCCATCAAGCCAGTGCCGGAACAGTCCCGTTCATGGGCCTCTAAGGGACCCATCAACTGGCCAAAATCCGGGTCCGACAGAGACGTATGGGAGAGGCAAAAATCCAAGGACC
Source organism: Calotriton arnoldi (assembly GCA_963921515.1). NCBI lineage: Eukaryota > Metazoa > Chordata > Amphibia > Caudata > Salamandridae > Calotriton > Calotriton arnoldi. The sequence continues at coordinate 2,435,286 of CAWUFW010000510.1, forward strand.
AAGAGAAAGGACATCGTATACAAGACATCACAGGTTGCACGCAAGTGAAATACGCAAAGCGAAAAGAAAGTCTATAGGACACACTGAGTGTCGCTAACGGTAGGATGCCGAAGCTGATGAGCATGCGTTCACGGAGCATCCGGAGTCGACCTTGGTCGAGTAGGTCCCCAGGAAGTGCAGCCATTGTGCAGCAAACAAATCAAAAGCAATATTCCAGCAGCTAAGGCTAGGAGCAATGGGCGTCCGCCAAAGACGCTGGAAAAAATAGAATGAATAAAAGCCGGAATTACACCAAATATAGTTTGAAAGGAGGTAACAAGGCCGGAGCCCACAACTTTAAAAAGTGCACAAGACCTTCGGTATTAGAAGCATTGAAAACGCGGTGAATCAGTTCACCGAAATGTTGTGGGAGGTTTGTGTTCAAAAGGGCCTGTATCTCACTGTGGGTACTAGCCACCTGGAGGACGAAGGTCTCCCGTGCGGATGTGAGCATAACCTCCTGGTTCAATAATAGCGCCTTTATTCTGCTCAATTTATTGAAATCCGCCTTCAAAGTCGGTATGGAAGGCCAAATGGAACTATCTACCATGTCCTGCGGGGGTGGAAAAAGCACATTTTTGCAGCACACTACACGGTGGGAAACCGTTACAATATAGGGGATGCCTGCCTGCATACCACAACAATCTTGATTATTCAGAAGCAGATAACTACCATGTGCAAGCACAGTGAAAGTAGGTGATATAACAGGAGCCGGAATGCCCTTCAAAACACAAGCAAGATTCGGAGCCGAAACATTACAAGCCCCAAGCAATTTAATGTTTTTACAAATCAGGGAATGACCCACTGCAGAATCGCAAGACTCTCCTGTGAGAAAAACCTCCTTTCCATCCCTAAGGCATCTATACATGAAAGGCAGGGACCAAAGTTCATGCAAGAAGGCACTGCCTAAAGGCTGAAAACGGCCAACAGGATAATGTTTCATGCATGAACTGAACTCAAATAAAGAAAAAGGCAAAGCGATAACCCCGTGAACTAGCCACACTGCAGAGTCCAACTCCGCCACAGAGAATGGTAACGGCTCTATCTTTTCGATATGTAAGAGAGTGTATGTTGCATCTTTCATGGACATGAATTGCTGCTTTTCAGTTAAATTAAATGGCAAGAATAAGGCAGACGTGTTCAAAAATGCCATGGAACCTTGCCCATTTTCAATGTTTGCAATGTCCACGCAAACTGCATTACTGAACGCAATTGATTTTGACCATGATATAACACAGACCATCATCCTGTACAATATCAACAACAGATGAAACAATATTCTCTAATGTATAAATGCGGGAAGACAGGGTATTAATACTATTGTCAACAACAGCAAGCACTTTTTCTAGATTTGCTTGATCGATTTCCCATAAACGGGAAGCAGCTTCAATTTACGAAAGCTTCCAGAGTTCATTGTATGTTTCATAAATGAACCTCTTAGGTCGAGGACCACGAGGCCCTAGAATAAAATCGGACAGATCAATGTTGCCTGATAGGAGAGATAAATGTTGTTTCACAGAATCTAATGAAGAGTGCTGCAACCACTGTTTGCACAATTTACCAACAGAATATGTTGTAACAGTACGAGTGTCAGAAAACCTCGGATCTGGCCTATCCTGTTTGTAACCAGGAAGTGAGTCATGAAAACGCAGTTGGCAGGCATTTGATGCTATGGGCCAAGCCAACCAGGGTGACTGAACAATCATAGAGATATTAAACGAATTGTTTTGAAACAAAGCTTGCAAATGAGCAAGGGACATATTGAAACGCAAGCTCTCGTTGGGAGTGGGAGACAATACGGGAATGGAGGGTGCATTCAATTGTCTGGAAGTAGCCAAACCCCAACAGGTTGTTTGATAGATCGTATGATTTAAAAATAAAATTTGGGCCGGGATTAGGCAAGCACGGTGTAAGGCTTCCGTGCCACGTACCTGCCATGATTTGGTTCCCCAAATAGATTTTAAGTCTATGGTCTCCTGCCAGTGTTCATAACCACCCACTGCTAATGCGTTCAAAAAGGAACCCGAATATAGCAATTTGGTGTGGGTCAACATGATCTTCTGAGTGGACGAAGCGTTCAATTTAAAATAATAGGACCCAGGGTTTGATCTATCACAGTCTGTAAAGTAAGTAAATTTACTTTTAAGTGTGTGGGAGCTACCTGGCAAAGGGGTCGGACAATGTTCCCATTGTGTGTAATTAAAAGTACCCCTAAGTGTACTTGGTTTATGGAGAAAATGGTTGCCCCAATGCTGGTAACAATATAAATTAGCATAACTTGCAGAATTTAAGTACAAATCTTCAGCATTAAAAGCACATAATATTTCAAATCAGAGAATAACGATTCAACGCCATGCACATCCCAATCGTCAGAATGAACATTACTTTTAACTACATCACCCATTGAAACACGGAGGACATTCGGTACATTAATAATCTTGGTTGGTCCATGAATTTGGAAATTTACCGCATCCCATACGATGCCATCAGCGACTGGGAAAGCTGAAATGTTCACAAATGTGTGGTCACGCTTCATGATGTGAGAGGAAGAATGCGGAGCCAAAGTTCCAGCGACACAGTTCACCGCAGAGCGTTCTGGTAAATAGTGACCATTGATGAGCAAGAAAAAGACTGTCACAAAGCCAATGGACATGAAGAGGAAAATCAGGAACAGTACCAACCAGATGTATGTCCATGGTGGGACCCAAAAATTGTCTCTGAACCAGGATATAAAAATACTGAAGCTGGACGGGATAAGTGATGAGGTGGAAGCCGAATCAAAGGAAAAACGGGTTGGGCTCAGTGGTGTTGTAGGTAAATGAGCCACCGACTCGTTGGCGGGGTATGCATACTCGGTCTCCTCGTTGCAGGAGGAATCCGGGCAGTCGAGCAGGCGATCAGGCAAATCGACCATCTCAATGGCAACATCAGTGTCTGTGCAAGGTGGAGGGCCACAAACAGGAGTCCTTGAAATGGCTGGACATGATACCGCAGGTGTCACGCTATTCAGGATCGGCCAGATGTTGTAGTTTGACATTGTCCACTGAGATGTATCTGTTGTCTTTGCGACCAGGAAGCGGTGGTAAGATGACTGTACGAGTACCCTTCAAGCCAAGGACTGGAACCAGTGCATGATAAGAGGGGCCAAATTCTTTTTTGTTCTCCACCTTCTCTCGGACCAGATCTCCAACCTTCGGAAGCCAGCTGGCAACCGGAATCTGCAGCGCAGCGTCAGTGGCAGAAGGCAAGTGTTCGTTAGCAAGTTTGTCACGGGTCTCTTGTAAGTCCTGCAACATAGTAGAATGATTATCTACGTCAAAGATTGCGGTATTCACCGCCATGTCTAGACCATCAAGGTCTGGCACAAACATTTGGATGCCAAAGAGCATTTCGTATGGGGTCCGCCCACCCAGAGATCTTCTAGGGAGATTATTAAGTGCACGTTGTACGCTGTACAAGTGGGCCAGCCAGTTCCTGCCAGTACCTAAGACTCTAGCTGTCAAGGATTGCTTTAAGTCACGGTTCATTCGCTCCACAATCGAATTACCCTCAGGTCTATATGGAGACGAAAATTGCACCCGCACCCCCAGTGACCCCATTGCGTCCTTGTACGCCTCAGAGGTGAACGCTGGACCTTGGCCAGAATGGAAGGTGCCACAGGCAAAAATTCCCACAAAGACACGCAAATCCCTGATGACATTTCGAGCGTCAGCACTTCGTTGTGGCCAGACCCAGATGAAATGCGTGCACGAGTCTACTGCAACTAAGATGTATTTATATGCAGTGTCAGAAGAAAATGGACCGCAGTGATCCAGGTAAACACACCCAAAAGGTTTGTTAGAAATGCAGAGCTGTGTTTGTGGTGGTCGTGTAACCGTCGAAGGCTTAATTTGCTGACAAACGTCACAAGAAAGCACATAAGTACGGGGCTGTTTATATAAACCACGCCACCAGTAACGCTGCTGCAAGATGGAAACAGTCACAGATACGCCAGCATGGGCCGAAGCCAAGCCTTCGTGTGCAGCCGTTATCAAAGAAGGTCTGTGGTCCGCGTTGGGAATCAGCCGATCACCAACGTCTGGAATTGTTATGTAAGGAACCTGTTCGGGACTTAAGTGATAAGAGTACTTGGAAGGGAAACCCCGTGGGTAATTAGCACCTTCCTTTGTTGCAGCAATAGCTGCCAAAATCTCATTATCTATTTTAGTCATGGATCTTGTAACTGCTGCTACTGAGCACGTGGCTACTGCTGATTTGGCAGCTTCATCTGCCAAACTGTTACCGACTGCGTGTGCACCCACACGCTGGTGGCCAAGTGTGTGAATCACCTGTGTGAGAGGCAGACGTTGTTTAAGATCTGCCACTCGAACCCAAAGCATTTTATGCTTACTTGTGCTGCCTTTAGCATCTCTATAGTCGTTTTGCGACCAAAAGAATAGGTTGTCATTAAAAGATTGAACACAGTAGTAAGAATCGCATACAATAAGAGTCGTCACGTCTGGATTCGCGAACTCAAGTGCGAGCACCAAGGCACGCAGCTCGGCCAATTGTGCAGTACTGTCTCCTAGTGCCTGTGTGTGCACTACATTCGACTTGAACTCTCCGTTCACCATAGTACCTGCAACGATAGCACATGCTGCGGAATAAGCATGCTTAGAACCCGTGGCCGGTTGTGCCGAACCATCGGTGTAAATAATACACTTGTACTCCTCAAGCGGCAGCAAAGACAGAGGAGGAGGATGAACAAACTCATACTGTAAGAACTCCTGTGTCTGAAGAGAGGAATCAAAGATAAAAGTGACATCCGGGGACATCAGAGATGTAGCCCATTGTATCCAACGGGGGTGCAAAGCCTTAGAGTTCGGTACACTTGCCTTCGTTACTCCCTCAAGGGCAGGGTATGGTGTTACCACCAAAATGCGTTTTCCCTGTGCCAGTGCGCGTTCCTTAAGAATCGCCATTTGCACCGCAGTCAAAACTTTCTCCACAGAGGAAAAGCGCAACTCCGCTGAAGTGTAAAGATGTGACTTATATGCAATCAGTACTATGTCACCTTCGTTAAAGGTTAAGTACGTGAAACCCACTGCCCCTGGCACAATTCTAATCACCAGGTTTGTGTGGTTGTCGTGAGTCAACAAGAACTTAGATTCAAGTAGATCAGACTGCAAAGAGTGCAGTATAGAGGAATGCTCAGGAAGCCAGCATGACTTCGAAAAGTTGGGCTGTATCAAGGCATATAGAGGCTTGATACGCTGGGCATATTCGGGAATGTAAGTACGCCCGAAGTTTAGAAAACCCAGTAATGACTGAAGCTTCTTCAGGGTGGTTGGAGGGCGCAAAAGTGCGCACTTCTCCAAGAAATGGGGAGCTAAACCCCTACCTTCATTGTTGAGCTCATAGCCCAAAAACAAAACGGTGAATTCAGCGATGTGTGATTTGGCAAAATTAAATTTGTATCCTAAGACCGCAAATTCAAGAATAATGCGATCCACACGCGAAAGATGCGGCCATAATTAGTCGTCTGTCAGATAGATATCGTCGACGTACGAACACGCATCTGGGTCTATGCTGTCCAACAAAGAGACAACACGGGCGGCGAAGACACCCGGGCTGTTCTTGTAGCCCATGGGCAAACGCCGAAATTTAAAATGTTTTCCCCCGGAAGTGAAAGCGCTCCATTGGCTGCACTCCGGGGACAAATTGTGCGTGTAAAATCCATTGGATAGGTCAAGTGTCGTCTTATATTTTTTACTGACAAGACCGTCTACAAGCGCAGAACTGTGGGTATTCTGTACCGCAAAGGTCCGACAATGAGAGTTCAAATGTCGGTAATCCAAAACTAGGCAGTACGATCCATCGGGTTTAGAAACCGCAAAAAGGGGATTATTCATTGGTGATACGCATGTTTCAATTACTCCTTGATATTCTAACTGTGTCAGAATGTCTGAAACGGGACCTTTAGCTTCCCGCCGGATGGGATATTGGGGTTGGGGACGTGGCAGAGACCGCAAGGGAATATCATGAGGTGGAGAATCTTCATCCCAGTACTGTAAATGTTCTAGGGCTACTTCAAACAACAAAGCTAGAACATGATTATATTATTAATCATCATGGGGTGGAGAATCTTCATCCCAGCCCACGTGGTTACGGTATAGCGCCGGAGCCATGGCCCCAGCCCATTCAGCTGCGAGAGCCTCCGCTTTGTCCTTGGGGACATGGCGAGAAAAGCTCGGAAGGATTACCTCCTCCCCTCTACGAGCAGCAAGTACGAATGGGGGCGGCCAATCCGCCTCCGCCAACAAAATGTCGTAAGAAGAGGTTAGATTTTCCCCAAAAATTCCTTTAATAACACGCTCAATGTCACCTTCAATTTGAATGACAATATTAAATAATCTGTCAGGAGGTGCCACTCGGGTGTCAGCTGTCTCGACAGTAATGAATGTGTCAGTTGCTGTCGCCTCCACATGAGGACGCAGTGCTTCCCGCACTATGGTAACTTCTGCGGCGCTGTCTAGTAGCATCACTGCCCATGTCCAATTCAGGAGTCTCGTTCTCACCGTCTGTGGCATACCTCGCTGTTAATACTGCAACTTTTTTCTTCTGAAACTGTGGGCGATAACGTGGAAATTCTTCTGGCTTCCCTCAGACTGGTTGTCGGGGTTGGTCTCGTCCCTGTGGGGCCTCACGACCCCTGCCTCTATCCTGGTGATCTCTTCCACCAGTTTGGGAGGTCGATGGTGCCTGTGAAGAACGAGGAGAATGCAGGTCAGGGACTTGAAATCTATCTGGAGCTTTAATTCTCGCTCTGTCGCGCAAATCATAAGTGCGTTCAGAAGATATGGAAACCGGGGATGTGGCACGCGACCCTGGTTTTGATTGTTGCTTACCCTGTTTTTTCAACCTCCAGTTCTTTTTTAGTAAAGAACGGTTTCTCATCTTTCTCAGATTGAGTTTTAGGTTGTGGGTGTGATTGAGTTTGCGTTTTAGCAAAAGGCTTAACTCCCAGACTATTGCGGCCAATGGTTTTATAAGCCTGTGCAATAATTTTCGGTAATTCGCGTGGCTTGTCCGGCTTTGGCTTGTCCGGCTCTGGGACCAAAGCCAAAGCATTAGCGACTTGAAAGTTGACTGCATCACCCTTGACGTTCGCAAGGATTAGATCAGCCACTACATCGAACACTCCCAACAGTCTCATCCCCAATTCCACAGCCGCTTCAGGGCCATGTTCATCCTGCACCCGTTTAATTACAGAGGGGAGTACCGTCATGGAAGGGGTGCCGAAACACTTCGCATATACTGCTGCGAATACCTTGCCCCAGTTGTTGCATTCTGCCAACTCGGGAATTAAGTCTTTCGGCAAACTAATCGTCAAAATCCTGTGTTTTTCCACAGGAGAAGTATTTGGAAAAACTGCCTGCAGCTGGTCAAATTTTTCTGCAAGCCAATAAGGCAAATCATCCTTATTTTGTGGGCGCTTGCCCATCACCGAATTAACCATGACGGGACTTATGGTTACACCGCCCGGTCCAGCTGGATGCGCCGCAACTCCAGGAGGGGCTCCCTGGATGTTGCCTGTAACATATTGTACCAAAGCTCTGTGCACGTGGATTAAGGACGCATGCAATGCGCGCAGTTCATCAACCGCAAGCGTCAAATACGCAGATGTGGGGTATACCCGGCCAAGACTGGCCAAGTGGCCCCGCCTATTGATAAGGGGCCTAAAAGAACCGGGGTGACCGGATGTGGGAGGGCGCCATTAAACCAAATAGGGTGTTGCCATGCCGTAAGTGGTACTTCAAGAGCCTGATAAGGCCGATAAGCATTGGGTAGGGCAGTGGGAGCGTACACATGAAACAAATTGTCCGCTCCTTCCACTGCCAGAAAAGTGACCCAAGAGTAAAACACCTCAAAGTGGTGAGCCGGGTCAGCCTGCACCACAAAGATGAGAGCGACACCCGCGTCAGGCACTCCATAAACCAATAAATGAGCCCGGAGCGCAGCGTGGCTATGTGCCGGTATATTTACATCCGCCATTAAGACTAGGAAGGTTCAACAACCTAATGTGAGGCAGCGCAATATAGGGTTAACATAAAAACCTTTTAATAACTTCAAGCTTGAAAGAACCTATAAAAACATCAATATAGGAGGTATCACCCTCACACACGTTTCCGGAAACGTATGCGAAGGGTGTTGTGGACAAGCACAAGCACTACTCAAGCGTCTCGCAGGTAAGAAGCCCCACGTTGGGCGCCATGCTGTAGGGATTCTGCACATATACAGAGCTATGCACAGGATAATAGGACCTCGGAGTATAGTGGTGAACCAACCATGCACCTTAGTACCCACAATCCCAATCCGACTAGCTTTAGCGTCTCATTCGCAGCGGAGCTACCAATGATTAGACAACCCAGAACACAGTCTCTCTCAGGACTCGCGGGAGCAAGAACACTCTTTCATAACTCACGCATACTTGTCCACAACGTGCGTAATAAGAGACACAGTATAGTTTAAAATGTTTATTTCAACTAGCGTGCTCTAAGATACAGTACACGTGCCAGTACTATCAGCATAATGCAGAATGATAAAATAAGAAGCATAGTTACAATTCCATAGAATACAAACGGGGACAGCATTTTATTAAGACAGTGGATATAGGGCTAAATGGCCTTACCACCCTCCCCGTGCTATTAACTAGTGTATTATAAAAATAGAAGACCTCTGGGCTTTGTCAGGCGGACCCTCATACCTCAATATCTAGATGCAAGGTTTACATCATCAGACAAGCACAGCTCTTCTCCCTGGAAAGGTTTTCCTCCGAGAGCCACTAACAGGGAGCTCACAATATTAAAAGCACACGAATTTCTCCAATGCAGCTGTACTTCGTGTTATGTCTAAGTGCGAGGGGCTGACCAGATCAGAAATAACAAGGGACGTTGTTTTTCGACCTTGTACATGGTGTGCAGACGAAACCCACAGGGAACAGGAGAAAAGGTGAAAGGCAAAAAGGCAGACAGTTCTAATATAGCCGGGCACAAGCAGAGTCTGGAAAAACAAAGTCACAGAGTAACGTGTGCAAAAAGGCATCATGGCAGCCAGGCCTAAGCTAACTTAGCAATGTAGACAATGAGGCCACAAACCACACTACACTGTCTAGTCAGAGAGACTCCAGCGACGACAGCACAGAGTTGGCACAGATGCGGAGGACAATGGAGAACATGGAGCAGATGCAGGCAGGAAGGATGGTTGCCATGGCTGAACACCAGTGAGATGTAGCTGGGATCTACCATGCCCTGCAGATCCTCATCTTGCCATTGCTGCTACAGAGCCTGTCCCAGATGACTGCTGCAGGAACTTCGACACACACATCTCCGCCCCCTGATGTGTCAGTGGCACACAGTGATGCAGCCATAACACCACCACACACACCTGGCACACCTGACACAGAAGACATATCAGAGGACGAAGATGTGGATGGTAATGACTCTGTGTCAAAAAGGAGGTTGTAGCATTCATCCCCCGCCATATGGCCTGTTTCTGCTTGGTACAGCCCTCTGCATCATGCCCTGGTACAACACATTCCACTGTCCCCCGAAACACTCTGCGACATTCACCTGGACCCTGACATGGACTGCCATATCTGCTCTGGTTACCAATGACACAGCAAACAGGCTGTGGACTCAACCCTTCCTCTACCGATTAACTTGTCATTCCCTAAAGGACTCCATTTGGCCCTCCACTGGGCAACCATGTAATGTGGGGTGTGCCTGGCCATGTACTGCTCCAGCTCCGACACCCCACAGGATGTGAATAAAACATTCCTAATCACACAGATGTGTCATGTCTATGTTCAATCAAGTATAACAGTATGGATGACTGTAGGGACATTGATTGCACAAAAAGGTACACCCTGGGAAATGACATCAATGCGCATGTTTGACCGTGACACACATGGCCAATTAGATGGCTGTGAAGGTGTGAACTAGCTGTGGCCTCATTGATCATGAACAACAATCTCGCGACCCCCCAACATAGCCCCACGTCCATGTATTAAATAGGGCTGTGTGTAAAAATGTCAAAGTCGGTAGGAGGCCTAAAGTAGTGTCCCACATCACATGTGACAACAGAACATCTCTTCGCATACCTACACACACTCAACTGTGTGGACTCAGCCTGGTTTGATGGAACACATTGATCAACATGGCAGGAAGTTGGACACCATACTCACATTGCTGAAGACACGTAAGTGCACAGGTCGACCGGCAACTCTCCCAACCACAATGTCTGGCTCACAGAGGTGGAGCTGGCAATAGGGACTCACCCCTAAGTGAAATGCGTCAGTCAGTCCCTCCCTGTGTACGGACAATGCTCATTGAGGCACACGATTTGGCATGCTAATCAACACTCATCACAGTTGACCACTAGTGAAGTTGCGTACACTTTATTTGCATGTGCATGTCAGTACGGGCAAGACAAGGGCCACAACATGCAGACCAATGCATCATACACTAACAGGCAGCAAAGGAACATGTAGAGGTGCAAGACATGGGGAGGCACAAATGAACACCAATCATTACGGATGCCAATGGTCTCAGCCCACCTTGCCTTGCTGGACGAGTCATGTGGTGTTTGGCGAATGCTCATTGCACCATGTCAGAGGACACCACTCACAGCCCATGAGATCTGCATAGTCCTGTACCACCGGACTGCGCTGACTGTCTGCTCTACTGACAGTGAGCAGGTGAAGGAGTCCAACAAGGTCACATGTAGTACTACATTGCCATGTGTGTACTCTCCCCCCAGCGGTGTGTCAGGTTGAGGAACATTGCCAGGCTCTGCTGTCCACTCACCTTGCACAGGTGTGTGTCAACCCGCAGTCTTGCATGCACATGCATTCTGAGTCCAGGCGAATGCAGCCATGTCCACTGTTATGGAGGGATATGTGTCCATTTCTCCAAGATGCAAAAGGGTGTTGGGACCTGTGCTATGGGTTACAATCTTTTGTGGCTGCAGGAACGTAGTTACTCATCCATGGAAGCGAGCGCAGCTTCATGGGCAATCAATTCCAAGAGTACGTCGTTGTTGACTTCAACGAACACGGGGCGAGCCAATCCATTAGCTGGTCCGGACAGATGTGCGCTGTCCACGCCATTTCACCAATCCGCAACACAGCCCAATAGGGGAGCGCTTCGATGTGGTCACTGCACACGAGGAATTGTGCAATCACACATGCCCAACTGCCAGCACATATGCCCAATACCAAGGCATCCCATGAACGGGTATCACGGTTACATTCCTGGTCGTGGTCCAACAGGGGGCGCACACACATGTCATAATCCAGTTCAGCTACCGTTGTGTTGGATAGGCAAACATCCATGGGCCACTCGAACATGCATGATCGACAGTGGAACCTGGGCTGGACGCAGGTGACGTACGCAAGACGGAAGCTCAGACGGTAACTGATGCGCAACACTGCCAGTGGCAGTGCCCCCAAAAAATGCAGCATTCGGTCACGGTACAGTTCCACGTGACAGGGGTTGTGCATGTGCCCGGGATGTTCTGACATTGAGTTGTTCGCTCTCGTAGAACCGGCACTCTTCTGACCTGCGGCTGTTATGTGGATGATATGCCACAGCTCGGAGCAATGAGTCGTATGAGTGTGCAAGGTTTGTATGTATGGGTTGTCCTGTACGTTAGTGTGAAGGCCGTTCCATGCAGGAGTACCTCGAGCAAGGACTTCTGTGTGTGGGGTGTGGATACGTTGATCTTTCATTGGCGCTGTGTGTAGTGTGGGAGTCGTCATCATCTGCCATGGTATCTCTCTCAGGGGGTGCCTGCGGCATGCATTTCCAAGGTCGGAGGTGCAGTTGTCCTTCCGCCTTCTGTATTGAGACAAAGGGGCTTTCATCCCTAATGTTAGTCAGACTACTGCTTGTATCCTGGGAATGTGATGTGGCTATCGCGCTGCAATTGAGGCTAGGCCTTGGGCTTATGGTGCACCAAAAGCGATGAACACACACAACAGTTGCCATGTATGAGCCAAGACCCCGAGCGGCCGTGCGCTCCTTGTACAGTCCCTTCGTGGGCGGATGCCCTCCGGCTGCATGCAACATTGCAACATTGTCGATTGCGGGCCGTGTGGCGCAGACACAGCAGCAGAGACACACGCATCAGTTGGTTTCCTGTGCAGCCCAGATATGAACCATGCCCAGAGGCCAGGGATAATTGTTCACACCCCTACGCTGGCCTGGCGTACGCCGAGCCAGCCCACTCGGCTTACGTATAAAGGGGGGACGACGACGCTACGTGTCCCAGTTCTTCCCCACTGCCTGAGGTGACATGGCTGCATCCACCTGGCCTATAACGAGACTCAATCATTTAGGGTCCATGACTTGCGTTGCACGGAGTCGGTGGCACCGGTTACACTGCGGCTGGCACGGGCCTACCACCACGGGACAGTGACTTTCTGTGCACTGAGGTAGGGGCACCTAAATTGCTGAGCGGGTGTGCAGCCTGCGATGATGCCGTGTGCACTGATATGGTCTCTGCCATTGCAATATCAAAACCCAGAATCAAGTGTGCGATCTGGAGGACCACAATGTAGGCCTGAGCCAGCGGGCAGCGCGGGCCTACCGCCACGTGGCGTTGCCTCGCGGGTCACAGAGTTAGTGGCACCTGGAGAGCTGAGCGGGTGTGTAGCCTGCGATGATGACGTGTGCACTGATATGATCTCTGCCATTGCAAAATCAAGACCCAGAATCAAGTGTGCGACCTGGTGGACCGCGGTGCGGGGATGCGTGATGTGGAGGCTGCCAAGGTCGCGGGCCCCGGGCTTTGAGCTTCCACCGGCACGTGGTGGGCCCTCTTGGAGACACGCCGGTGGCGGAAGGTGAGCAGTGAGGCCTGGGTGCGCAGGGGTGGGCAATCCCCGCTGGGCAGCGGGAGGGGCTGGGGTGCAGCAGCCTGTGTGCGCAGGGGCGGCCAAGCGATGTTGCTGTGTGCAATGATATGTACTCTGCCATCATTAGCTGTGGACTTTGTTTCAGATGAGGGACCTGGTGGACTGCAGTGTATACCGGCACGTGGTTGGAGACACACCGGTGGCAGCAGGTGAGCTGTGAGGCCTGGGTGCGCAGGGGCAGGCAATCCCCGCTGGGCGGCAGGAGGGGCTGGGGTGCAGCAGCCTGTGTGCGCAGGGGCGGCCAAGCGATGTTGCCGTGTGCAATGATATGTACTCTGCCATCATTAGCTGTGGACTCTGTTTCAGATGAGGGACCTGGTGGACTGCAGTGTTTACCGGCACGTGGTTGGAGACACACCGGTGGCAGCAGGTGAGCTGGGAGGCCTGGGTGCGCAGTGTCGGCACTGTCTCTCCCTGTCCCTCTCTTCCTTTCACTGTCTCTCTCTCTCCCTCTCTTTCTCTCTCTCACTCTCCCTCTCTTTCTTTCACTGTCTCTCTCTCCCTCTCTTTCTCTCTCTCTCTCCCTCTCTTTCTTTCACTGTCTCTCTCTCTCTCCCTCTCTTTCTCTCTCGCTCTCTCCCTCTCTTTCTTTCACTGTCTCTCTCTCTCCCTCTCTCTCTCCCTCTCTTTCTCCCTCTCTCTCTCCCTCTCTTCCTTTCACTTTCTCTCTCTCTCCCTCTCTTTCTCTCTCTCTCTCCCTCCCTCTCTCTCCCTCCCTCTCTTTCTTTCACTGTCTCTCTCTCTCCCTCTCTTTCTCTATCTATCTTTCTCTCTCTTTCTCTCTCTCACTCTCCCTCTCTTTCTTTCACGGTCTCTCTCTCCCTCTGTTTGCTCTCTCTCTCCTTCTCCCTCTCTCCCCCTTTCTCTCTCTTTCTCTCTCTCCATTTCTTTCTCTCTCTCTTTCTCTCTCTCTCTGTCCTTTGTTGAGCGCATGACGCACCTTCTTATCTTCAATTTTGTCTTGCAGCCTTTGACTTGCAGATTGTCCAGAGAAGGCCCGCCATGACTCTTCCAATTATTTGTATTGAGTTGCATTTGAATAAAATAATTATATTTGATATTCTAAGATGTATGAATGTTTTTCCTTTTTCTGACCACACATGAATGTTAATTGTTGTACTTGTGCGACATCAGGCGAATTGTTGTGTTCATGAATTTGTAAGGTAGATGTGAAATATCTTTGTCCGGGGGGGCTGCCCGGGGTAGGGCCCCGGGTGGGGGGAGGGTCCTGGGGGGGGGCCTGGGTGTGGTGGCGGTGGATGTTGTGGCCCTCTTGGGGCTCCGAGCTGCATGATCAGTGGTTCCATGGCATCTGTTGTTCTTCAGGTGTGGCTCTGGGCTGGGCTCCCTTTCATGGTGCAGGTGGTCGTCCAACTTAACACCAGGTAGGAGCAGGTGTTAAATCCCTGCTGCTAACGTGCCTTATCGCATGTTTTTGATTCTTATCGCCGATCTGGCTGGTCGTTGTGAATGTTGCGAAGTGGTGTTTCCGCGGGTTTTTGCATGGGAACGCCTACTCTGTATCTCATTAGCGTTAGTTGCTGGTGTCATTCGTGGCGATGTTTTTTGCGGCTGCTATCACAGGAAAACTGGTGATATCGGCTGTTAGCACCAGCTTGTGAATGGTGCGATGAATTTATCACCACTTTGGCTGCGATAAAGTGCCGCTAACTCGGCGATAAGTCCTTGTGAATATGCCCCTATATTTCTGTGCTTGATCAGCTCTCTTGGAAACGGACTCAAACCCATGCATTTCTCTGTTGAGTCATCCATTAACGCTTTCTTCAACTAATGCACTCATTTACAATCCCAATGTATTTATTTTGGCACAGATGTTTGAAATCTGAATTAGGAACGTTTCCATTAGCCATTTTTGCAGCCCATTTAAAACTTTGGGTTGACCTGTGTGTAAATGACAATGTACAAGCTATTTTAAAGTGACATTTAATGTTTTTTTCTAGAAGGCTGATCTTTGACTGACATCTATCAATTAGCTCCAATGAAAACAACTAAAGTTTAAAGACGGATTTTGCTTCGACCTTGACAAATGTCTAAAACTCAGGAAGTGTGTACACTAGGAGCTTTTGTGGAAAACAGCAAAGTATGCTTGCTGGATTGTTTAGGGAAAGTTTGCCTTTAGGAAATTAAGAACACTTTAATAGTGTGCTAGCTATGTAATTATTATGTGCCTTGCTATCATTGTGTATTAAACTTTAGTAAAACTTATCCATAGATTTAATTTAAATGAGTTCAATTATTTGAAAAATAGTTACACTTATTCTTAAATTAAAAATAGTTTATCCAATAAAATAACATTTATCTATCATTTTATATATAATGTTAACATTAAATTAGATTAATGTATATTTTTAAGAAGTTGAAATAAATTAATTTTAACATTATTTCCTATGAGGTCACGACCTTCATTATCTACTATGGGAAGGTGTTGCAGTACCAGTGGCTGCTGAACTTACTCTGTGTCTGAGCTGGAGTGCATTTCCAACTGTTTTGGGTCCTTTTTGACTGTAGTAACTATAGAAGGGCAGTTGTGAATAGCAATGGGTTTACTTTTAGTGGGTGGGTGCATGTCCCTCCCTGAACCCCTGTGCATTCCTCCCTTAACTCCTCCCATGTTGTAGTAAGTATTCCCCATTTCCCAGCCACTTCCCCTAGTCCCCTCTACATTTACTACTAAAACATAGGTATATGTGTGCAAAGATCACATAATCGGGGGCACACATATTAACACCGAAAAGAACAGAGAGGCCAATACCTTCAAACATGGGTTAATGAGTAGCAGTATTGTAGCACTGCTAAACGTCGTACAAAATGCAGTTTGTAAATAGGCCTTGTGTGTGTCTGATTCTGAGTAGTGGAGCCAGTGAAATCCATGTTGGATACCCCTGGTTTGGCATGGCACAAGATGGAGGATGTGAATGACTTCTCCAGACAGTAGAATGTTATTGTCTGCATTCCTTTGGCTGGAGGATGGAGATCCAGACACTAAAGTGAGGAGAATGGACACAGGGCTATCTTTAGAAATTTGCTAACGGAGTTACTCTTTTACCCTTGCGTGATCACACAGAGTTCATCCTTATCGCCAATGTTATTAAACTTTTAATTTAGACTATTGGCCTATCTGCTACAGCATTTAGTTGCTTTACAGTGACCTAAGCTGGGTGTTGGCTTAAACCAGCAGTCTTGGAGCCCCTCATCCAATCTGAACAACTTCCTGTTGGGTATCACACAATAGACGAGCTGCAATTATTTAAAATTAAACCTAAATAAAACAAAGTTGTTCGTCAGGACGCAGAGCTTGCATTGGCAGTGTAGCCTCTGCCCCACAGCTTGAGGATGCTGTGAATGCCAAATTCATAACAATTCTGTTGGATAAAGTCTCAGGGAGTTTAATGTACAGGTAGGTCATTGCCTCTTTAGTACTGTGATGTATTGTCTGCTACAACAGTCTTTGTTATTTTATGTTATGTTATCTTATGTTACAACATATTTATAAAGCATATGTACACCAAAAAGGTACCATGGCGCTGAGGCATAGAGGCGAGGGAGACCCAAAAGCTTAGCCATAAGCCTGTTTAAAAGGCCAGGGTTTCTTTATCTAAGCCTGTGAGTCAGTGTCCCATCCAGACTGCATAAAACACAAAACTTCACAGTGAGGAATGGCTCGCACTTGAAATAATATGATCATGTGCCCGCCTCTCACAGAATCCTTCACCGGCAGTCAATAAAGCAACGCATTAGGTTTAGGGTGCCGTGCCTAATTCCTGTTATGCTCTACACTACACACAGGGCCGGACTGGCTACCGGGCGTTTTGGTGTGCTGCCAAGCTGGGGGCTGATTTCGTTGATGGGAACCTGCGTGTGCTTAAAACCATTCGTTTTGCTTTGTTTATTTAGAAGCACACGCAGGTCCCAATCAACGAAATAAGCCCCCAGCTTGGCAGCACACCAAAACGCCCGGTAGCCAGTCCGGCCCTGACTACACAGGTGTGAAAGATTATTTTCAACTACAGGTATCTTGGCTAAAAAAAATTGAAATGAGCTTATTATTCAAATGTGTTGCCGTGGGAGTCATTATGTCCCAGATTTACTAAAACGGTGCGCTGGTGCTCACAATGCGCAAATGGGCGCAACGAGAGCCCCTGTCGAGTGTTGTGAAAGGAAAGATGATGCGAGTACAGCAATAAATTGTTTTTTTTTATAGTGGGGCATTCACTAATGTATACCAATTTATATTTACTACAGATATATAGAGCAAAGACTCTAGAGTTTTTAATAGATAAATTTCAACAAATTAAAAAACTCCAAGATATTGACTGGGACGAATTTTCACGAGATCCGTAGTGTCACTGCTTTATTCTCCATATTACAAAAATTCCTAATCCCAGTTCATGCTACAGACCAAGACCTGTTTAGCAGAACACTCAGCTTGATCAAGGACAGGAAAATCTGCAGCTGAGAAGCATCTTGTATTTTATCTTCATTTTGAGTGAGCTTGCCTCTTTCCCAACAGTACGATGAATACAATAGAATACCACTCCTGAGTAACTTCATTTGTTTGTTTTTTACTTCCTACATTTCCAGATTTGTTTCATAGTTTTTAAGTTCAAATGGGTGGTTCTGCTGGCTCACGTCCACCTCGCCCACCAGTGTTTAATTTCCTGATGACTCTTCAAAGCATGTATCCACTCAAATGGTTTCAAAAAGTTCACATGATACAAGATTTTCAGTTTTGGAGAACACCGTTTACAACTTTGCAGGTGGAGAACTATGTTGCTCTTTCCATTTTAAATTAATTTTGTTTGATTTGTCTGGCTTTGATCATTTGTTTACGAATGCCTCGGGAAACACATTACTTTTTTTCTGATCTCTTGAATTTTTATTTGTAAATACACTCATACTTTAATGCAAATAAATCCTGGCCCTCTTTAATTGGACATATGCACCACGTCCTTCCTCGCGCAGACGCCTGTCTCCAAATGCTGTGCCTGGGTAACTGTAATGTCCTGCACCCTCATCTTACATTCTTGACTACTTTGCTTATTGCATCATTTGAATAATTTGCTACTACTCAGAGACGAAAAACATTTCCCTCTTTTATAACATGGAAAGTGTGCCTGCCCAGCGGTGATAGGACTGAGTAGTTGCAGAGGTGGCACCACATTCAGATCGTTTGTTAACCCCAATTAGAACATTGGAATGTTGGGAGCGCCATTGAAAAGAATGGAGTACTCTGGGCTTCTAATGACCGGTAGAAGCCTGGATCTCCAACATTCCAATGTTGTCCTTCACAGCTGTGAACAACGGCCTCATAGAGCCCGAGGGTATTGCAATCCCCTCGGCTCCATAAGAGCTTTGTTATATTTGTTAGAACATTCTGCCCTCTAGTGGTGGAATGTTCTAATAGCCTTATAGCCCTCTGTAGCTGGGCAGTGAAACTGCTCTCCCACCCTCGCAGCTCCACCATTAAGTGAGGCCTCTCCAAGCCCTGCACTCCCGTAGTGTTGGTGTTCAAGGCCCTCCTCCACCCGCAGGTTATACCTGCGCCTCATCCCTGGTGGTCCAGTGGACCTCTGACTCCTCTCTCTCACTCTGCTTCTGCCCCTTTCTGCTGCGTTTTTCACCCTTTCAGCTTTTCTTACCCTTTCACTCTTTTTAGCACTTTCTGCTCCTCTCTCTCGCTCCGCTTCTGCCCCTTTCTGCTTTATTTTTCACCCTTTCAGCTTTTCTCACCCTTTCACTCTCTTTAGCACTTTTTTCTTCTGCTTTCTGCTCCTCTCTCTCGCTCCGCTTCTGCCCCTCTCTGCTCCGTTTTTCACCTCAGCTTTTCTCACCCTTACACTCTTTTTAGCACTTTCTGCTCCTCTCTCTCGCTCCGCTTCTGCCCCTCTCTGCTCCGTTTTTCACCTCAGCTTTTCTCACCCTTTCACTCTTTTCAGCACTTTCTGCTCCTCTCTCTCGCTCCGCTTCTGCCCCTCTCTGCTCCGTTTTTCACCTCAGCTTTTCTCACCCTTTCACTCTTTTTAGCACTCACTTTGTACTCTTTCTTTCTTTTTTGACTTTTCTTTGTCACCCCTTTACCCTTTTTTCCTCTTCTTCTATTGCCTGCTTTTTCCCCCCGTTTTTCCCGCCGCTGCTGCCCCCGTGGCCCCTCCCCCCTAGCGCAACCAGCCCGAGCCAGTTCCCCTCCCGCCTCCCAGCTGTCCAGCCCTCCCCGACCCTTACTTGCCACTGCCGCACCAAAGGCAAGCCCGTCTGCGCCCATCCGCGACCCGACCGCGACCAGCGCCATGAACCCTGGACCTCCGCACTGCCAACGCTACAACCCAGCGGCACTCCACACACTCAACCCAGGCCGCAACAACAACTGCAAGCTAGCATCACCAGTCGACACCCACGGACCCTTCAGCTGTCACCGCTGCCGGCACCCTTGCAGCACCGCCAGGAACACGGACCCAGCACAACCCACCCACAAGAACACAACCGAACTGAAGACCCTGCAATGCATCCTCCTCAACGTCCGATCACTCCACATCACGCCACCGAAATCTGGGACCTCCTCGACAGCACAACCCCGGACGTAGCATTCTTCACCGAAACCTGGACCAACACCACCTCGGGACCGGACATCGCCATCCCCATCCCCCAAGGATACAAGATCTCTCAGAAGGACCGCCCCACCCGCCTGGGAGGAGGAATCTCCATCGTCCACAAATCCACCCTCCGGCTGAGCACATTCTCCCACGAGCCCACAGACCTGATGGAACACCTACACTTCAAGATACAGGCCAGCCCTACCACCACCCTCCGAGGAACTCTCATCTACCGACCCCCGAACCCCGCGGACCTTTTGCCAACTCCATCACGGATATCATCTCCCTGCAAGCCATCGCATCCACCAACTACACCCTGCTGGGAGACCTCAACTTCCACCTCGACAACCAACTGGACCCCAACACCACATCCCTCCTGGACAACCTCCACAACATTGGACTCCGCCAGATCATGACCAAACTCACGCACTCAGCAGGACACACCCTCGACCCCCTCTTCACAACAGGAAACTCCATCACTTTCAGCCACACCACCGAACTCCCGTGGACAGACCACCGATGCGTCCACTTCGCCTTCAGAACACCCACCATTCACAAACACCAGCACCTGCTCCCACGAAAAAACTGGACCAAAATCACTGATGACCAGCTCACCTCCTCACTCAGCAACTCCACCCCAACCATCACGGAAGACGACAACCCCAACACCGCAGCCCGAACCCTGCACAGATGGATCTCCGATAGCACCAACACCATAGCCCCCCTCAAGAAAAACAACAACACACACACCAAAAAAGCCAGATGGTTTACCACCGAACTTCGAGAGTCCAGACGCACATGCCGCCGCCTCGAAAAGGCCTGGAGGAACTCCAAATCCACAGAAGCCCACAACAACTTCAGAGCCGCCACTAACGCCCACCACCAACTCATCAGGAAAACGAGGAAAAAAGCGATTGAAGACAGAATCTCCACACACGCGCACAACAGCAAAGAACTCTTCAGCATCATCAAGGAGTTCGCCCAACCCAGCAGCGAGTCTACTGACATTCCTCCCTCACAAGACCTCTGCAACAAACTCAGCACCTTCTTCCACCACAAAATCAAGAACATTTACGACAACTTCGACGAAGACAACCAACACACCGAACCCCCACCAGCCACCCCCGACACCCTGAAGCCAACGATTGATAACTGGACAGCCCTCACCACCGAAGACACACTGAAGACGATGAAGTCAATCCACCCCGGGGCCCCCACGGACCCCTGCCCCCACCACATCTTCAACAGAGCCGCCGACACCATCGCACCCATGCTCCGCCACACCATCAACCGCTCCCTGGCAAATGCCTTGTTCCCCGACGACTGGAAACACGCCGAGATCAACCCCCTCCTGAAGAAGCCCTTGGCGGACCCCACCGACCTCAAAAACTACAGACCCATCTCCCTGCTCCCGTTCCCAGCGAAAGTCATCGAGAAAGCCATCAACAGCCAACTCGCCACCTTCATCGAAGAGCACACTGTCCTCGACTCCTCCCAATCTGGCTTCAGAAAAAACCACAGCACAGAAACCGCCCACCTTGCCGCAACAGACGACATCAGCTCCCTACTGGACAAAGGAGAAACAGTAGCCCTCATCCTCCTCGACCTCTCACCAGCCTTCGACACAGTCTCTCACCGCACCCTAATACGCAGACTCCACGACGCAGGGATCCGGGACAAGGCCCTCGACTGGATCCACTCCTTCCTCTCTGGCAGAACACAGCGGGTCAGACTCCCTCCTTTCCTCTCTGACCCTACACCAACCACCTGCGGAGTTCCCCAGGGGTCCTCCCTCAGCCCCACGCTCTTCAACGTCTACATGGCTGCTCTCGCCCCCATCGTCAGAACCCACGGACTCAACATTGTTTCATTCGCAGACGACACCCAACTCATCCTCTCCCTATCCAACGAACCCAACACAGCCAAACACAACTTCCAATAAGGCATGGAAGCTGTCGCCAAATGGATGAAAAGCAGCTGCCTACAACTCAACACCGACAAAACAGAAGTACTCATCATGGGCCCAAACCCCGATGCCTGGAACGACACCTGGTTGCCCCCCGCCCTCGGAAGACCACCCACCCCCACTGACCACTCACGCAACCTTGGAATCATCCTGGACTCCGAGCTCAAAATGGACCGCCAGATCAACTCCATCGCATCCTCCTGCTTCCACACCCTCCGCCTCCTACGTAAGACCTTCAAATGGATCCCCCTCGAGCACAGAAAGACCGTCACTCACGCCCTCGTCACCAGCAGACTCGACTACGGCAATGCACTCTACGCCGGAATAAACAAAAACCTCACCCGCAAGCTACAAAACATCCAGAACGCCGCCGCAAGACTGGTCCTCAACCTGCCAAGACACTGCCATATCTCCCAGCACCTGCGCACACTCCACTGGCTCCCCATCGAGACTAGAATCACCTTCAAGATTCTCACCCACGCACACAAGGCCCTCCACGACACCGGACCAGCATACCTGAACAGCCGACTCAAATTCCACGCACCCCAAAGAACCCTACGATCAGCCCAGCTCTCCTACGCCGAGGTCCCCCGCACCAGAAAGACCAGATCGGGAGGCCGCTCCTTCTCCTTCCTCGCGGCCCGAGCCTGGAACGCCCTCCACTCCACCTCAGACAGACAACATCACTCCCCATCTTCACGAGAAGCCTCAAGACCTGGCTCTTCGACAGACCCACTCCTTGATGGACTGGAACCTGCACCCTCCCCCCCCCAGCGCCTTGAGACCCTTACGGGTGAGTAGTCGCGCTTAACAAACACCTGATTGATTGATTGATTGAATGGCTATACTGGCATTAAAGTCCTGCTCCCTTGTTAAAGGCCCTCACCTTTTGGCTGGGGCCTTTAACACTGTAGAGGGTCTTTAATGGTCGACAAAGCCAGCTAGGGTGGGCTATAAGGCTATAGTAAAGAACATTGAACAACCCATCTTGTCTATGCATTGTGTACCTAACTGAGTGAGACACTGACAAGGGAAATGTGTACCAAATGGGTGAGTGGGAATCATTGCAGGAGAAAAAGGACTCACAACGGTAAGATAGTACAGAGATGGAGAGAGATAGACAGCTGAGATAAATAGAGTGATGAAGATGGGAGAGAAGTGAAGAAGACGGAGGAGAAATACATAAAGGTCAAATGGAAACATTAGTGAGGTAGAGAGAGGGATGAGGTACAGGAGAGTTGAGGGAGAGAGAGGGGGTCGAGAGACAGATTCAGAGGTAGACACGGAGTTGTACAGCGAGAGGTGAGGTCATGAGAGAGAGGAATATTGAGAGAAATGAGGAAGACATATGTGGGGTGGAGAGAGTTGGGATAGAGAGGGTATAGGTACATAGAGATGCAGGTACAGGCATAGAAAAAAGTAAAGAGAAAGGCTGAGGAAGTAGTGGTGAGGTGAGGCGAAGTAAAGAAATTACAGATTACTTTTCAATTTATTTGCCAGAGGATTTCTGCGAATGTGAGGGTTAAGGTTGAGCAGGCGAGGATGGCAGGCACACTTTTTTGTTGAACATGACCAGTAGCCAAATTGAAACAAAAACAATCTTGTTTTCATTCATGCCGTTGTTATTGCAGGACTTTTGACTGCCCCAATCACTTCAACAGTCGGCCCCTTGAAAGGGGGGAGCTCTGGGCAGTTGCCCATTTTGCCCATATCTTAAAACGTCTGTGCGAAAATCCAACACACCACAAAACCACTACACACCATTACAGCATCACACACTCAACATAACACACACTGACCATCAAAGCACATTAATACAATATCACACCATCATCCAACGCACTCGATCAGACATTTGCATCACACACCAACACCCAAAGTACTCCACACACACTGACACATCTTCACACAAATGTCAAACACACAAGAGCACATCAATAAATGATGATTCACACCGATACACATCACACAACAAACACACACTTCACTGAGTGTGAAACCCAACAAATGCACACACAAATGCATCATCACAAATACCATTGTGCGCTCATAAACACACATGCACACATTCTTACCAACACTGCTACTAGGTGTAGTTAATGGTTCTTTGTATGTAAGGTTAGCTTGACCTGCTGCTGCACGTGCGGCACTTGTTCTGTGTGTAGGTGGGTGTGACACTGACGCCATCGGGCATGTATCTGTTGCCCGTGCTGTACCTTTACTGCATGGTAGTCAATCTTGGAAAAAACAGAAACTTTTACCAGTCGAATAAATTTGCATTGCCAATGATTATTCAGACTCTGGCGCGGAATTAAAATGATCATCTTGTGTGTGGCATCTAATGTCTGTTCTCTGTGAAGATCGCAGCACATTTGCATGTTCGGAGGAAGGCTTTTGCTGTAATTCCGAACTCTAGCTGTCAAGATATGAATCCAGAGCCCTTGCATATATCAGGGCACGGATCATTGTTTTGTCAGTACTCCTGCGCGCAGTGATTTATGCAAAGCTTGCAGCTCGCTCCTGAAGGCTGAGGGATGAAACGCAAGAGGCACTACACAGAGCTTGTCTGTCACTGGGACAGCGACAGACAAGGGGTCTTCGCTGATTAACAAGGTTTCCAAGTGGCTGCCTTGACCCCGAAGACAAGAACCATGACCTGCCCCGTAAATGTGTTCCCGAGGGGACTTTGTGACTATGACCTTGAAATAATTGTGGAGAGGTTGAGAGACTGGCATTGCTCTTCACTTGCTCATAGACCATCTGTTATTTCATTGTAGCATGTTCCCTTCGTGCTCACGTGCTTGTTCATTACGTGATAATGGGGGCATCCTGTTATACACAGTCTAGTGTTTGTGGAACACTATGCCCTGGTTCTTGTTCCTTCATTCACGTCGCCAGATGCTCTATGCCCTCATACATTCTGCATCATTATGCTAGTGCAGCACCCACAGCTGATCAGGGAGGAGAGATTGAAGGCAATACATTTATTTTATTTCCATGCTATCGGTCATTACAAGAAAGAA
Source organism: Calotriton arnoldi (assembly GCA_963921515.1). Classification (NCBI taxonomy): domain Eukaryota; kingdom Metazoa; phylum Chordata; class Amphibia; order Caudata; family Salamandridae; genus Calotriton; species Calotriton arnoldi. The sequence continues at coordinate 2,459,883 of CAWUFW010000510.1, forward strand.
AGAATCTCTTCATGTTTTTACAAACTCTGAGCAACAACCTTTTCAACCTGACTTACATTAAACTAATTCTATTATCTGTTCAGAGCAAGTTACTTTTTTGTAGTGTGTTTAATTTCATTCTACAGATTCTTCTTGCATTCCTCTTGGTTGCAAACATACAACCTCTTTCATATGAAAGACCAAGACAATAAGATTTTAAGCAAATGTGTAGAAAGGGTGATAGAAAGATTACGTATTAGAAGGCATACAAAAAACCTTCTGAGGGCATTAAAAGGACATTGCAAGTCACCTTGGAGTTCCATGACCTTTTAAAGGAACAGGTCTTAAAATGTATGGTAGCGGGTCCCATATCCCATAAATAATATATGGGAGACTATAATCTCCTTGAATCAATAGTGTTTTTACTTCTGGTTATGTATGGCTCTCATGGGGAATCATTAGCATGAATAACATTTGAAATCCAGTTTTTCACTGCTCTGAAGTAGCAACAGTGGAAAGCTAAAGGCGTTTCCTACCTCTGCTACATAGTAAGGGAAAGCACTTGTTTCCTCTGTGATTCCCTGCTTTGCCTGGGTCACCATCACAAGGGACCCAATTGAGCAGCGGAACGGCAGCAGGTGGCCACACCTGCCTTGTTCCTCCTGCCTCTGGTCACCACAGACCCAAGTGAAGCGGGCAAATGTGGGAGGCGTGCTACCTCCTTCAACCTCCACATTTCTGGTTAGCAACTGGTCGCTCAAGGAGCTGCTGCCAGCACGGTGCTGGCTATCTCTTCCTAGGGAGCAGGGAGAACATTAAAATACCCCCACTTTAATCCATATCTCTAATGGCACAAAGCAAACGCCCAACACTCATTATAAAAGTTCACTTAGACCTTTCATTCATCTATCCATCCATACTTTTCATTTTGCATCCACCAATCTATCCATCAATCATCCACCCACTCGTCCATCCAAACCCACTTATCAATCTTTTCTTTCACTCTTTCATCCTGCCTTTCACTATTCTATCTTTTTAGTCTTATACTCAGTTCAGTTCAGTTAACACTTTATTTGGAAGGTTTTCCATCCATAAAAGTAACATACATATAACAATAAACATTTCATATAGTTAAAAACATGATTAAATATTATCAGAAGGAAAATTACAAATAGCAGCAAGTGGTTAAGAAAATAAAGTGCCAAGTGCCTTCACAGCATACCTTGAAGTGATCCAACATATTTACATGTTTCATTTCTCAGAGAGTTGGATAGCAAATAAAAACATAGCTCTACACTATATATCAAAGAAGGGAATTGCAGATAGCAGTAAGTAACTAAAATAATAAAGTACCACGTGCTCCCACAGCATGTCTTAAAAATGAACCTACATGTAAACATGTTTAACTGTCGACCAATTGAATGACAGATAAACACATAGCTCTGAATTGCCTAATGTCACGGTATTTCCTTTTGAAGAGCGGGACCAAAAATAATTTTGTAAGGGGGAAGCACTTGTTTCCCCTGTAATTCCCTGATTTGCCTGGGTCACCATCACAAGGGACCCAATTGAGCAGCGGAATGGCAGCAGGTGGCCACACCTGCCTTGTTCCTCCTGCCTCTGGTCACCACAGACTCAAGTGAAGCGGGCAAATGTGGGAGGCGTGCTACCTCCTTCAACCTCCACATTTCTGTGCCAAAGTTGACTCGTCCTGAAGCTGATTGCCTCCAGAACCTAGGAGGACTGTCTGCCTTCAATAAAAACCAAGACCTCCCGTGAACAGCAGACCAGTTCAAAAGAAACTCCAAAGAAAAGACTCCGAGACCTCCAGAACCGCCAGAGACCCAACACCCGAAGTCACCTCAGCACCCGATGCCTCCGGCCGAGTTGATGTGGCCCACTGGTGCCAACAAGGTTCCCCAGAGCTCCAGAGTCCAAGTCCAGCGTGGTTTCACCCCTCGTGGACTCCCAATGTCGCCTGCAGCCTCTGCACATAGGCCCCCTCGATCACGACTGCTCCCAATAATGAACTCTGACGCCTAAAGACACATCTGCATCCGTCGTCCGGGCCTTAGAGAAGAGGACCCCTGGTGCCCCTACATCCCCAAGAAGTCTTGAACCCCTTGTTGGTTCACCCCGACTGGTCTCCCAGTCAGAACCTGCAGCCTGCAGCCTCTTTCTGCAGGGATCAATCTCCATTAAAACCTATTGGGCTCCAGACGCTGTTTTGCACCCTGCACCCGGCCGCTTCCATGCTGCTGGTGGTGTACTGCTGGTGCTACCTTGGACCTCTCCCACCACTCACTTTAACTCCCAGACAATACAGAACACCGCTGCCAGACTCGTCCTCGGCATCCCCCGACACGAACACATCAGCCAACACCTACAAAGTCTCCACTGGCTCCCCGTGGAGAAAAGAGTCACTTTCAAAATCCTCACTCACGCCTACAAATTCCTACACAACAACGGACCCAAATACCTCAACGACAGAATCAACTTCCACGTACCCAAAAGAAACCTCCGATCTTCCAACCTCGCACTGGCCGAAACCCCGCCATCCACAGAGCCAGAGCAGGCGGAAGATCCTTCTCTCACATTGCAGCCAAGACCTGGAACGAGCTACCGGCAGACATCAGACGCGCCCCCTCCCTGAACACCTTCAGGAAGACCCTCAAGACCTGGCTCTTCGGCTAAACAGATCTGCGGACCCCCCCTCAGCGTCTTGAGACCCTCACGGGTGAGTAGCGCGCTTACAATTCCCTGACTGATTGATTGATTGATTGAGATTGGTCCTGTAAGTGGATGTACTGTCCCTGTTTGCAGAACTTGTTTTTCCTCCCACAGGAATACATTGCAGAACTAAAAAATTGCACTGTGTCCATTTTTTGAACTGAAAAGAATTTATATTTAAAAACGTACTTACCTGAATGATTTTCTTCTGATGCGTAAACATACATAAAGATACTTGCTATTTTTATAAATTGGTGTGGATCTCCTTCTTGAGTTGTGGCGTAATTTATTAAACATTGTGTGTATTTGCAACTGTCTTGCACTCCTCTGTGTTAAACCTAAAGTTGCTCTACCACACTATCCCCTAATAGAGCACTTTGGCATTGCATAGCAAGCCCTGTCCACTAGAAAGGGAACTCCTGAATTCTTTACATGGTATATCAGATTATTGATATATCACATAAAGAGCGTGCTTCCTACATATTACGAATAGTGATATTTGTATTTGCAAAGTCAACTGTGCTGGTCTTTTGTGTTTCAGGCCCCTTAATACCAGTGAAGGGACCCACTGTAGCTCCAACCGCTTACCACATTCCCTGTACTTCCACCTTCCTTCCCCATTATAATTTGTATGCTTCAGCTAATATGTGATCAGCAGTTTTTTCTTTTTGCAGTCCAGTGAAACCAAGTCAATATGTGACTCAACAATAGTGGTCTATACTTCCTGTGCAAATGTTTATTTTTTCCATAAGTCCCGTTACATTAATGCTAAGTGGCGGGTTTGTTGGTACTGCCCTGTGGCTTGCTGTGTATCCAATCAACTGTGTCAAGTCTAGAATCCAGATCCTCTACATGGCAGGGAAACAAGCAGGCTTCATGAAAACATTTGCAAGCATTGTGAAGTATGAAGGTAAGACTTTTTAAATGTACATTAGCCACATCTTTGCATACATTGCTTTTAATGAGTTGTTTGCTAACTTTTGTATGCAGCCCTGCAGCTGAGGCCAACTATTTTTAGATCCACTGACTTTCCCAGCCAGTAATCTTCTATTTTCGAACTATATCTTACATATAGGTCCCAAATCCATCCACTATACTGAACAGGTTTTTCTGAATGCTGTACTTCATTACTATTATGTCTAGAGCTTAATTTGTACAAAACAAAAGTGGCAGGGCCCTCATTAGCTTGACCACCCATTGTCCCTGACAGCGCTGCCCACTATACTACCAACACCACTTCCAACTATCACACTCCTACAAGTGTGACAATTCAGACTATTACGGGCCTCCAAAGAGATAAGAATGGCTTTGAAGGCAAGTATTAGTCATTTTTAATATATAGAGAATTAATAAACATCTGTTGTTATGCTCATCTCTAAATTAGACAAACAGCAGCACCATGTGGCAGACTGTCATAAGTGCCAGTGTGGCCAATTAAGTGCCGGTGTTGACGATTAAGTGCTGGAGCCCAGCATCAGAAACCACTGGCTCAAATTAAGCATTGGGCAGCAGACGTGGTATTTCTTTCAAATTGGGCAGTGTAGGGTATATGCAGATGGTGGTAGGGAAGGATGCCAGGTATTTGTTTACATTTTGGAGTGGGTGGGAAGGGTTAATGCTGAGGGTGGCAGGATGCCAGGTATTCTTTGCTTACTTTTTGGTGAGGGAAGCGTGGGATGGCAAGAGGGTGGTGGGGTAGAAGGCAGGACACCAGGCAAATGACATGGCAGTACAGGGGGCTGAAGCACATGGCGCCATGATATGTGTGACTCCCCCATTATTCCTAAATCACCATGGCACACCGTGGCCATCGACATAATGGGACCCATTGGTTCTCAGAATAAATATGTATTAGCCTTGATTGATATTTCCTCAAGATGGCCAGTTTTAAAAATTGTTGACAAAGTAAGTTCCGAGGAAGTTATAAGATTTCTTGACTGTGTTTTTGTTGGTGAAGGACTTCCTGCACTCCTTGTTAGCGATAATGGTGTCCAATTTACTTCTAAAATTGCCAAGGAGTACTTTGATAAAGTGGGTATAAGGCATTGCACTACATCCTTATACAACCCAAGTGGAAACGGCATGATTGAACGTTTTAACAGAGTTTAAAAAAATGCAATACAATCTGCCATTAGTAACAATTGTGACTGGGAGTTGCAATTGTTTAAGACTGTTTGGATGTACAGAACTTCTCCTCATGATGTTCTAGGAGTGTCACCATTTGAAGTCATGAATGGGAGAGCTGTTCGTACTAAATGTAATCCAGAATGGTTATTTAATGTTCCCAAACCCTGTGTATCCATGGAAGTCTTAAGGTCTAGGATTGAGAACAAACACCTAAAGAACAAGGAAGCGTATGACCTTAAACATAATGTCAAAACTTGTGATGTTAGCGTGGGTACTTGGGCTAAAGTTAAGAAACCTTGGAAGGTAAAGAAGGGAGAGAGTCAGTATTCTGAACCTTTGAAAGTAATTAAAGTTTTACGCAATGCAGTGCAATTAAATGATGGAAAGGTATGGAATTTGAAACGCATTGCGGTACTTAAAAGTGAGATTCATTTATACAACAAGAGTGAAGATCCAGCTCTTTCAAGAAAAGCGTCTCAATATTTCATTATTGATGATGACCTTATTCGTAGTGATTCTTTTGATAGTACCAACATTACTCATCCTGTTGTTCATGCTGATGCTAGCATTAGTTGTCATTCCGCCGAAGAGCCTTCTATTGCTGGCACTAGTGGTTACTCTGCTGCAGAATCTTCCTTTGTGGAAGGCAACATGGTTGCTGATGCTAGTGCTAGTGCAGGGGCTTCTGGAGTAGTGTTTGATGTTGGTGCAGGCATAAGGATTGATAATACAGCTGATATTGGTGATGTTGGTGTTGGTGATGTAAGTGATCGTTGTGCACGCACTCGCACCAAACCTAAATGGTTAGATGACTATGTTTGTGATGACCAATCTAATTGAATGGTTACTATGTATTTTATTTGTATTTATTGTTTTCTTTTGCATATTTATTAAGGGGGAAGATGTGTTGTGTTTCCCTTTAAGCATGTTGTATACTTTTAAGCATTTTGTATACCTCGTGCCTTGCGCGAAATCCGCATTTCGTTTGTATTACCTTGTTTGCTTTTAACCATATGTTCCATTCTCCAATCGTTTTCCTTGGCAACCAGGATTCTTATCTGCGGTGCGTGCAGGGAGAAGGACTGAAGGTGGTGTACTCTGTCGATGTCTTCTTTTCTGGAATAAATCCTTTCAACTTTCCTTGGACTACTATTGTCATTACTCAACACCGTGCAGCTATTGGGAGCAGGGGCAGATTATTTGGGAGGGGTATACATAACATGACATTGTTGTTATCTCTTTGACAATTAAACCTTGGTGAGAAGCATGTGCCTTATTCACCGCCACACACCTATACTTCTACATATTACTGACGCATTCTGACGTCATAATGTGCCCGTAATAAGAAACCAACACATCAAGTGACGCGCAGTAAGTCACTGCAGTTGACCTGTGTTATCAGAGTGCTTCAGGTGCAGGAAGGCTTTCACCCGACATGAATGAAGCTGGCGCACAGTAGTCTAAACCGCAGGCAAGCAGCAGTTTGTACAACAAATTGTTACTTCCTAAGCCTTACAGAGACGTTTGGTGGGGGCCAGTGTTCTAACTTCCACATTAATTCCAGAATGTAGGGTCTCTTAGGCAAGCTGCACGAATCAGCAGTTCAGGTCCATCAAGAATCAAAGATGATTTCTTTCACAGGTGAGAGTTAGGGGACAAAACAAAAGGGCTTGTACATTTCACTGTGAAAGGAATGATTTTTTAGTTTCTAGGATGAGCTGGTGCTGTTGCTTAGGCATAATTGCTGAGCGGTCTCATATCGTGTGTGACACCTTCCATGATTCCGTTTTAAGCCTGCAGCACGTTGCATTCTGCAAGATGGCGCCTTTCTGTAAATATTTGCGAGCATGCAAAGTACTATTGAATAAAAAGCCAGGACAGGCGGTATGTGTCACACAGGACATTGGTCCACTTGGCAGCTACGTAATGTGTTTATAGAATAAAGGGGCAAGAGGCCCACATGTTGTATGGTATAAAATTCCCTCTTACTTTACATTATGAAGCATATTACAAGTCGCCTCGAAGTTCCATGACCAATGGAAGCCCTCTGCCTTGGGCCTTGTGAATATGTAGGGTCACAGAACCCCCCGGTGAATTGCAACATCATTATAATGAACAGAATTGGATACTTCATCACATATATTACAGCGTTCTGCGATCCACTGCTGGGAATGTGTGGCAGAATATTTTTAGGTCGAGCCTGGGCAGCTGTAAAGAATGATTCTCGTTAGGCGATCCGGTGAGTAAATAAGGATTTATTCAGGTTTCAGAAGCACCCACAGCCGGGCGCCCCCGCTGCGTACCAGGATCTCCACCAACTGATTAACGTTGGTAGAATCCTGGCACGCATCGTTCTGCACCCGATTGTGGAGCGGTGTTTGAACAGACACATGCAGCACGAGACACTCTTGTGCCGGTAACACGAGAGCGCTCCTAGACATGTACATAATACTACAACTTCTCTCTTTCCACCAAAATAAACAAGGAATAACTAATCACAATAAACAAGAACCTTGAGAGAAAACAAGTCATTTGATATACAACATTGTGATGAAATAAAAAATAAAAATCATTTTCTTATGTCAAAACATAGTCATTAAATTTAACAGGCAATTTTCTTTGACGGGTGCTCAAATCAACATGTGAAGAAGATGCGAGTCCAGTCATATCAAAAGAGGCAGAATCATGCAAAGTATTATGCGTATTAAAACACTGCCCTACAGTAGACTTTACTGAATCCTTTTGAGGGGCAGACGAGGAAATAACAGAAGAAGGATCACGCAACCAGTTTGTCCAGTCGCATTGTTCCACCTCCTGTTTGGATAACTTGAGTAAAGAGGCAACTTGTGAGTCAGAAAGCCGCACAAGTGATCTCTTATTCCACCATCCCCTAGAACCAAGTAGCGCTGAGCCTTTGCTCACATTTGTGACTTGTACGGGTGATGAAAACTTAGACTGCCCCTTAGACACCTTTTTTGGATTTTTGATAAGAACCCAATCATTGAATTTCAAACTGGTATTGTTAAACATTTTCCCTTGATCATGAACAGATTTCATGTAACCTTGTTTTTCTAAAACACGAGATACAAGATTTTTATCAACAGGTGTACCTTTGAAATGTTTATCTTGCAACCAATTGGGACACAAAATAGTGTGAACATTTCTACCTCTCAACAGAGAAAAAGGTGGAAGACCAGTGGTGCAATGTGGCGAAATGTTGTATGACCACAATTTGTCATCAATGAAATCTTGAACATCCTTTCCTGAGGAAAGGGCTGCTTGAATAGCATCCTTGACTAATCTGTTTGCCCTTTCCACCAAACCATTAGAGGATGGCGAATATAAGGCGACCTTGAAATGATTAACATCCTTCTCTGCTAAAAATGCAGAACATTTCTGAGAAATGAAATGTGAACCATTGTCAGTAACCATAATGGAAGGTGAACCCTCAATGGAAAACACCTTCCTCAGAAATGTGATGGCGTTAGTGGAACTGGGTGAATCACAAAACATATGATAAATCCATTTGGAATGATAATCTATCAACAAGATCAAAAACTTTAAGTCATGAGATAAAAGGTCATAAGGACCCGAGAAATCTACTCCAACCTTGTCCCAAGGTTTGTTCGGAAATGGAACAGGGTGTAAGGGCGTGTTCTTGACTTTCCATTTCTTGTCTGACAAGAGGCATTCTGGACATGAATCAATATGAAACGTGACCTGGGCTTCTAAAGATGGCCACCAATAATACAACTTAATGAGTTGTGAGGTTTTGAAATGCCTAAGTGACCATGATGTGCGCATTTAATGATATCTTCTCTTAAACTTGAGGGAGGAACAAAAGCATCGTGTCTCATAACCATACCATTGACCAAGGAGAGTTCAGAAGCAACCATGGAAAAGGCCTTTAACTCATTACCAAGTTTCCTGCTTTCAGGCCAACCTTTACAATATATTCCATGACAAGTTTAAGAATATCATCACTGCCATAAGCTTCAAGCCATGCTTCTTCAGAAATATTTGGGCATTCTCTAACAGCATCAAGTGCCGCCACCACACACTCTGTATCTTCAATACTCTCAACATCTGAAATATCCTGAAATGCCATGCGAGAAAGACAATCAGCCCGGAAATTCTTTCCACCAGAAATATGCTTGATGGAAAAATGAAATTCTTGCAATTTTGAAAGTAATCTGACCAACCTGGCTGAGGTCCTCCCAAGCCCATTGCCACTGAGTAAATGTGTAAGGGGTTTGTGGTCAGTGAACAATTCAAATTCACGCCCCCAAATGTAATTTCTAAACTTCTCAATTGCCCAAACGCAGGCGAGCGCCTCGAGTTCAATTGTACTGTAATGAGTCTCAGAAGACTTAAGCATTCTTGATGAAAATGCTATAGTGTGCCCCTTTCCAGCGACCCACTGACCAAGAACTGCACCCAACCCTGTAAGGCTAGCATCCACCATGATAAAACACTTCGAATCGTCTCGAAAAGCATGAAGTGCAGGTGCTTCAACAATGAGTTTCTTGGTTTGATCAAATGAAGATGATACTTCATCAGACCAAATAAACTTTGATCCTTTGCGCAATAAGGCACGTAAAGGCTCAACAGTTTGAGCGTATCCCTTAACAAAGCGGGCATAGTACTCCGCCAATCCCAAAAATGATCGAAGAGCATCCTTGTCTTTAGGGGGAACAGCATGACTGATGGCCTTGATAAGTGATAACTTTGGTTTGATTCCTTGAGATGACAAAGTATGGCCTAAGTAATCCAACTGTTGTGTGCCAAATTGACATTTATCAGATCTGATGGTCATGCCTGCATCATTCAATTTGGTTAATACACAAGTAAGATTTTTCAAATGTGTTTCCCAATCATTGGCAAAAACAAGAATGTCATCTTGATAGGCCTGAACTCCCGGCGTGTCTCGAAAAAGATTGTCCATCATTTTCTGAAACACGCTGGCCGCGGAGGCCAGGCCAAAGGGAAGTCTGAGATATTTGTAGACCCCAAAGGGTGTAACAAAAGTAGTCAGATCCTGTGAATCTTTTGTCAATTGAATCTGGTGATAAGCTGAGCGCAGGTCTATTATGGAAAAGAATTTGGCACCCCCCAAACTGGCCAGAAGTTCATGGATTTTGGGGAGGGGATGACAATCGATTAAAATGTGTTTATTTAAGGTGCGTAAGTCCGCACATAACCTGACCTCGCCAGATTTGTTCCGGACAATAACGATGGGAGAAACCCATTCTGAAGAGTCACATGGTGCAATGACCTCTTCATCGCATAACTTCTTTAGTACTGACTTAAGCTCATCCCTGGCACTAAGGGGTAAAGGGCGAACCTTATGTACAAAAGGTTGAACATGAGGCTTAAGTTTTATTTGATGCTGAAATCCCTTGACAGTGCCTAACTTGTTGGAAAACAAATTGGGAAACAAGTCCAAGACTTTTTTGACGTCATGTGAATGATCAATGATATTGACACAATCCAATGTGCTTTCTTCATTTTCTGACCAACCAGCTGGGGAATAACCTTGAGGAAGATCACCAAGCACAATTGGATTATCTGACCCAGGAATAAGGCGCAAACCCATTCTAGCAAGGTCCTGCCAGCCAACTATATTGCGTCCTCTGACTGCAACATAAACTTTTGTAAAAATTGACCTTCCTAGACATTCTAACCTTGAATTAAAGTAACCCATCATTTCTATATCAAATTCTCCAAATGCTTTTGGATTGATATCTGTTTTGGTCAACACAATAGAACCTTGCCATTTTTCAAGAAACATGACATCAGATAAAATAGTTATAGGTGAACCAGAATCTGCCATAATTGGAATCTCAATTTTTCCAAATAACGCAACACCTAATGGACCTTTGACATGGTGGGGATTGAAAATTGAATTGCATTCAATTGAAACAATCATGTCATGAAATTGGTCAGTACAATCTTCAAGAGATTCTGTAAATTCCACACTATTGACTCTGGTAGGTCTCTTGGCAGATCTGCAAACACCTTGAAAATGTCCGATTTTCTTGCATAACACACATTTCTTTCCTGAAGCGGGACACATAGGATAGTTACCAAGATGTGATCTGGAACCACATCTGAAGCAAATAGTGTTCCCTTTTTAAAAGGTTGTTTATAAGATTTGATCACATTAACAGCATTAACGGAATTTCCCGGATCAAATGAAGTTGACTTGAAAGAGTTGATGGATTGATCTTGTTGAAGAACTTTAGAGGTAACTATAGACCTCTCAATGCTCTTTGCGATATCAATTGTGTCTTGTAAAGATGGTTTTCTGCAGCTGAGAAGACGCTCTTGTATTTTTCTCGAATAGCAAGAGAAGACAAATTGATCACGTATGTAGATCTCTGGATCTGACTCAAACTCTGCAAGTTGATGCAAGAACTCGTAAGGCAGCAATATACTCATCGACTGATTCATCCTCGCGTTGTTTTCTTCTGTTAAAGTTATGTCTTTCAAGCATTATGTTTGATTCTTGGTCATAGTGTCTTGCCAGGCGAGATAAAGCTTCTTTATAGGGATTCCAATGATCTCCATCCCCAGCTTCACCAGGGGGAGTGGGAAACTTAGGTACATTTTCAAACACATGCTGTGCTGCAAGTCCCAAACACCCGTAAAGGATTGCAACCTTGCGAACAGGAGAAAATTCTACAGCGTCAATGGCAACAATATGATTTTCAAAAGCTTTAATCCATTGACGCCAAGGAATATTGGGTTTACCTGGGTGTTGTAAAAAAGGAGGAGGTTGAGCAAATTGTTGAGAAGTAGCCATGACTCTTGGTAGGTAAGTAATAAATAACAATAAACAAGTAAAATATGTTTGTGCTCTTAAGTTGTTTAAATTAATTAAGCATTCAGTAAGTGTACTAATAGGCTTTTGAAATGTATATAAAAGAAGGTGAGCCTATCACCGAATATGAAGGCTCAAAGATGAGGAAACTGGTTAATAAGGTGAGCCTATCACCGTGTGTGAAGGTTCAATTGTGAAAACTGGTGAAAAAACAGGTTAATAAGGTGAGCCTATCACCGTGTGTGAAGGATCAATTGAGTAGACGCTCTAATTAAAGGTGTGCCTGTCACCGTGTCAGCAAACAGGCTGGATCATACCTGCGTGTGAATAAGGTGTTAAGGATCCGAAGACTTGAAATGTAGCCCAAACCAAGATGGCCGCCGCCGACGTGATGACGCTGAAGGGGCGGGGCTATGATGACATCAAACAGCAATGATGACGCTGGAGAGGCGGGGTAGTACCGCAACTCGGAGTCTCCTTAAAATCACCGAAGAAGGCGTGGGAGAAGCGGAGATCCGTTCGTCGCTGAAGTTGCAACAGTCGAGTGCTGAAGAGCAGGGATCGGCAACGCTTCATGAAGCTTTGGAAGGAATTTGGCTGGTGGGTGCTGGGTGCGTGGAAGGACTCCCGATCGTCGCCAAATGTAAAGAATGATTCTCGTTAGGCGATCCGGTGAGTAAATAAGGATTTATTCAGGTTTCAGAAGCACCCACAGCCGGGCGCCCCCGCTGCGTACCAGGATCTCCACCAACTGATTAACGTTGGTAGAATCCTGGCACGCATCGTTCTGCACCCGATTGTGGAGCGGTGTTTGAACAGACACATGCAGCACGAGACACTCTCGTGCCGGTAACACGAGAGCGCTCCTAGACATGTACATAATACTACAGCAGCGCATGCGCTGCTCTGCGAGGCATGCTATATTCAGGTAGGGACTTGAAAGTCCGCCCACTCTCCGCCCATATTTTTATTGGCTTGTGTCATTGTCCACTGTAAACTGTGGCAGTTCATTGGTCAATAGGCTTAGTAGTCCCTCCTTAGTACCGCCTTGTCTCATTTTGTAACCTCCCATGGCGACACCCCCTGTTACGTGTGTTGTTACACATAGGCTTTAATTACAGGCTTTCAGCACTCTTTTCTCAAATAGCAGGACACACTCTCTCCTAACACTTTTTTATTTTTATAGCTCCATCGCATTTGCAATGCAATAGGTCTCGCATTTGCGAGAGTTTAAGCTATTGGCCTTGTAAATGACAATGCCTTTTATTTATCTGTTTCTACAACAACACATAATTAAAAGGCATTGTCATTTACACTGCCAATAGCTGGAAATCTTGTAAATGCGAGCCCTATTGCATTGCAAATGCTTGTTGGTGTCAGTTTCCATGCAGCATGTATACAGCTAAATGTGCGCCGTGGCAGTTTAAGATCACTTCACACTGGAAAATGCAAAAGCAGCACGGAGAGTGGAAGTGGATCACTACCTGAATGCGCTGATCAAATACTGAGGAAAGGAAAAGATGCAAGACACAGATATGATGCTTAATGGTACAGGACTTAGAGATAGATAACCCTATGCCTGACTCTCAAAAAGTACGGGCAATGTAGTGAAGTTTTTGCAAACATCTTGTGAATGTTTACAATGCTTAGTACTGCACAGTGAATGGTTTTTACTATGCAAAATTACAATTATCAAGATAAATTAGCAAAATTCACTAAATGGCCTTGAAATCTCAAACAAATCAACACTATGAATGGCAGCAATGCTCATTGTCATGAGAATGGAGGCAGAGGCAGTCCAGAGAGCACGCAGAAAGATCGAGCTTATTCTTTGTGCCAGGGTAACTATATTGGAACAAATGGAGAAACAAGACCACCACCAGGATACAATTTCAAAACGTACCCCACTGTATCTCACATTACACCACACCTGCAGCCTGACAGCAAGAGAAATGGTTGCAACATTGGTTACCTTTGATTGGTACAATTTGTTTATGAATTGATGTGATTGCATGTTTGTTATGGATATGGCAACACCATGAGGAAATATACTAAAGGGAATCTTTTCATGTATTTCCCATGTTCCTGAGGGGGAATATAGGGTAGCACTGCCTGACATCTGGCTTTGGCCACTGCAGAAGGAGCCATAACCAGTGCATTCTATCCTGGTGCTTTAGGGCATTTTGAAGTGCATTATTAAACTTGATGAGTGACTGCACTGCATGTCCCTGCACACAATTAGAACTGCAGGGGCTTCTACAGTACTGCTAGTGTTCCTATTGTGATTGATGCAGTTGCTGGCACCCACCATTCTTACACTGAAGACATACAGGATGGAAAAATTCACCAATCACTCCTAATTGTATTAAGGAACTATCACCCCCCCCCAATATAGTGACACAGTACTCAAGGAGTACCCATGACTACAACATTTTTAATAACAGTTACCTCAGCACAATTCACACATCGAATATATGGAAATTGACGGCTACTGGATGCGAACACATTGTAAGAAAGTGGATTATTATTTGGGGTTGGCGGTTGCCCAACTTAAAGAATAATAACAGTAACTTGTCAGGGTGAACCCCAATGTCACCAAATTCACCTGAGCCCAACCCCCTGGTATCTATGGCACAGAGCAGACAGACTTAATTTAGGACAATGTGTAAAGTATTTACTCAGAACAAACAGTAATAAAGTCAGAACACCAAACCATACAAATTCCAAACCACACTAGAAAAATAGAGTAACATTTAATAAATAAATAAACCAAAACAGCACTGAGACTGCCCTCATCGCCGCCACCGACGACATCAGGATCCTGCTGGACAATGGTGAGACCGCAGCCCTCATCCTGCTGGACCTCTCCGCCGCCTTCGACACTGTCTGCCACCGCACTCTACACACACGCCTCCACGACGCAGGGATCCGAGACAAGGCCCTGGAATGGGCCACCTCCTTCCTCGCCGGCAGAACCCAGAGAGTCCGCCTCCCACCATTCCGATCCGAAGCCTCCGAGATCATCTGCGGCGTACCCCAGGATCGTCCCTCAGCCCAACACTGTTCAACATCTACATGACCCCGCTCGCATGCATCGCCAGACAACACGACCTCAACATAATCTCCTACGCCGACGACACTCAACTGATCCTCTCCCTCACCAAGGACCCCCTCGCCGCCAAATCCAACCTCCATGAAGGAATGAAGGCCGTCGCCGATTGGATGAAGATCAGCCGACTAAAACTGAACACGGAGAAGACAGAGGTCCTCATCCTCGGCTCCAACCCCTCAGCCTGGGACGACTCCTGGTGGCCATCGACGCTGGGAGCAGCCCCGACACCCACCGACCACGCATGCAACCTGGGAGTCATCCTCGACTCAACGCTCTCCATGGACAAGCAAGTCAACGCAGTCTCATCCTCCTGCTTCAACACCCTCCGCATGCTTCGCAAGATCTACAGGTGGATCCCGACAGACACAAGAAGAACAGTCACCCAGGCCCTCGTCAGTAGCAGACTTGACTATGGGAACGCCCTCTACGCGGGAGCCCCGGCCAAGCTCATCAAGCGGCTGCAACGCATACAAAACGCCTCCGCACGCTTGATCCTCGATGTACCACGCCACAGCCACATCACCCCCACCTGAGGAACCTGCACTGGCTCCCCGTCGACAGGAGAATCTCCTTCAAACTCCTCATCCACGCACACAAGGCACTCCACAAGACTGGCCCAGCCTACCTCAACAGACGACTCCTCTTCTACGTCCCCAACTGCCAACTCCGCTCCGCCGACCTCTCCCTCGCCACCGTCCCTCGCATTCGAAGAACTACCACCGGCGGCAGATCCTTCTCCCACCTCACCGCCAAGACCTGGAACACCCTTCCACTAAGCCTACGACAGACCCAAGACCTGCTGACCTTCAGGAGGCTACTCAAGACCTGGTTGTTCGACCAGTAGCAGCACCCCCACCCCCCCTTTTTTTTTTTTTTTTTCTTTTTCCCCTAGCGTTTTGAGACCCTCACGGGTAAGTAGTGCGCTTTACAAATTCTGTGATTGATTGATTGAAAAACAACAAAAACCCAATAAGGGGAACCAGAGATATGAATTTGTAAAGTTTTAAGCAAAGATGGTGACCAAAAGCACTAACCATCATTGATAGTGGGTGGAAGTGGTAGACCATGAACTAGGAGCGATTTGAGGCTGACCACGGTGGAGTGTGGGTCAAATATACCAAGCAGTTTATCCCATTCAAAGATTTTACCTTCTGAGTTAATCTTTTTATTACACTCAAAATCTCGTGGTCAGCAAGCCTGAAGCTGTATGCAAGGAAGGTGCAGCGAAGTCGGACACCTTTGCCAAGAAGGTGCCACTGATGGCTCCGGAGGTCTTGGAAGTCCAAATGTTTCCTAAATTCCCACTTTTTAGGGTTTCTGGAGCAGATCCTTTGGGTCACTTCTGAGGTTCCCAGGACAGCACTTATGGGCCAGGACGTACTCCAGCAGAGGCCACCAGCAAGGTCCAGTTGGTAATGGTCAACTGGTCACTTCAGTAAAAAAGGCCTCTTGCAGCTTGTTATGTCCCTGTAGCCACATAAGAGGTCAGCCTACTGACCCTTGGAGTCTACTTCTTTGTCCTAGATAGAAGAAGAAGCAGGTCTAGTCCTTCAGAGCTCCTCCCAAGTCACAGACGACAGGTCCAATCCTCTTCTAATCTTCCAGAGGACCAGAAAGTGTTCTAAAGGGGGTTCTTTGGGGGCTCCACATTTATGGTTGACACAATCCAGTGGGTGGCGGCGATTCCTGGACACTCCCTAACCAATGGGAATAAAGATTCCTGGGAAACCCTATCCACTTTTTCAGCAGTTCCTGTTTGCCCTACTCACAGTGTCCTTCATTCCTAAAATCCAAAATAGCAGAACCCTTCCTGCCATGTGCAGAGCTCTTGTGTCCACCCAGAGATGGGACCACAGACATGAGAATTCCTCTCCCATTTGTCCACTCCAAACCAGTTCTGGGGTTAGCTTCCCTCCCACTAGGTTCGGAGTCAGCCTTGCTAGTGTGGGCCATGGTGACAAAGCATTTACTTTCATTCGTCAGGTCTCTCCTTACACTAAACTATAAATGGGCAAGCTTTACCTCTGTCCCTTTCAAGTTAATGAATTTCCTGGGCCCACCCCTTCTGCCTAATTAATAAAAATAGTCTTTTAATGGCTTTTGTCACAGGTTCTTGTAAACAATTACAGATTAAAGTTTATAATTTGTACTTTGGCATTTCCTACGATTCAACTACAGCCCTGCCAGTGAAAATAGTTTTGGGGGGCTAGTCACAAGAGAAACATTTTGCACAAGTTCCACTTTTAAATATCAGGCACCCTACCTTGTGGGCAACAAGGTGTACTTAGGGATGATTTATTAATATTTAAAGCATGGTATCCTACCTGTCAAAAATGGTTATTGTGACAGGTTTGACAGCAGAATTGTAGGGTGCTGCAGCCAGGCTACACATGCTGGGCCTGAAGACAGGTTTTATAGGCTCACTCTGTCCCGTGGATGGAACAATAGGTGCTGCAGAACATGGATGGAATTTAACTGCAAGGGCTTGGGTGCATTTGTGCACAATGTACAAGGGACTGGTAGGCAAGTTAAATAAAAATTAATGGCTAAGGGGTAAGCAATTTAAACCATATTGAAATGGAGAGCACAGATACTTTGCGCCTCTTTAGCAGTGGTAAAGTGTAGAGTTCAAACACCAAACAAAAACAGGGTCCAGAAAAAGCCGAAAAATCTGAGGTGGCTATGCAGAAAAGGCAGATTTACTACACACATGAACTGTGCTGAGAAAACACTGCTAGTTTTCATTTCCGAGGACCTGATGAATAACCTTGTGTTAGTTTAAGAGCTGCTATCGGAGTATCTTTCATTGTCGGTTTTGATATAGTAGTTGGATATTGCTTTGTTTACCTGTGCAAGAACTGAGAATGTGATAATCTCTGAAGCCTACAGATATCAATGAAACCACTTCAATGTGGAAATATTGTAGAGCTTGCCGAGAAAAAACTGTAGGCGAGTTGTGCCATTCTGATGTTATCTGGCATGACTGTAATGCCAAATATAGGCAGTACCAATGCTAAGCCTATGACTTTCCAGTTCCTTAACCACTATAACTCTAGCATGGAAAGATTGGGTTGTGTCTAAAGAAGTCATGCTAGCAAAACATAATTTGCACTAAAGAACACACTTGGGCTAAGCTAAAGAAATAATCATTTAGAATCAACCCAATATTCTTCAACTTGGAAGGGTGACATTGGTGAAGGACACGTCAGAGACTTGATGTGTATGGACAACATTGCAAAAACTCAGCACAAAGCCATTAATTCATGTCTGCACTCCTGAAAAAATGATCTTGGGATATTCCAAGAGGAGCAATAAGGCAGAAATGTTAATTTTAGTACTACCTGTATCTTGGCCATGGTTATTTTATGTTATGTTATGCTATGTTATGTGGTTCTTGATATAGCGCAATCGACTCGTCCCTAAAGGGGCATCTCGGCGCTCTGAAGACAGGCATATGGAGTAGCAGCAAATCAAAACAACCAGGTTTTAAGATGTTTTTGAAGCCAGGGAAGTCAGTGCATGCATTGATGAACAGAGGGGGCTTGTTCCAATGGTAAGGGCCACATAGGTGAAAGCTCGACCGCCATACTTTGACGTTCAGATGCGCTGAGGGCATAAAAGAAGTTGATATTTGGATCTTAGGTTCCTGTCAGGATGGTAGAAGATGAGTCTGTCCTGTAAGTATTTAGGGCCTTTGCCTAATCGGGATTTATGAGTAAGACAGAGCAGTTTGTGCAGAGCTCTTTTCTTAATGAGGAGCCAATGGAGGGCTCTGAGCTTAGGGGCTGAAGGCGTACGAGGAGGTAGTGTTTTGGACCACCTGCATTTTGGATAAGAGTGATTCACTGGATGCTAGAATAAGGGCATTGCCATAATCAAGGTGACTGATTATCAGTCTTCTGAGAGCTCAAAGAAAGCCACTGAAAGATTTTCCTCAGAAGGCACATAGTGCCGAAACAAGTTCCACAAGTGGACATAATCTGTTCTTTCATTGATAGCCCGTCATCTAGGAGTATATCCAGGTTCCTAGCTGCTTTGCTGGGAGATGGAACAGAGCCAAGCTCAGCCAGCCACCAGTCATCCGACTAGTGGAGCTGAGCTTTGCCAAATAGAAGGATCTCTGTTTTGTCCCTATTTAATTGAAGACAATTAAGGGACATTCAAGTGGCAATTTTCCTCAT
Organism: Calotriton arnoldi; assembly: GCA_963921515.1. Taxonomy (NCBI): domain Eukaryota; kingdom Metazoa; phylum Chordata; class Amphibia; order Caudata; family Salamandridae; genus Calotriton; species Calotriton arnoldi. The sequence continues at coordinate 2,478,835 of CAWUFW010000510.1, forward strand.
GTAGACGAAGAATCGCTGTTTGACGTTCTTAATGTCCTGCCCAAAAGAGATAACTAATTGGGTGTCATCAGCATAAGAAAGTATCTCAAAACCACAGGACTTGACTAGCTGGGCAAGAGGAGCTACATAGATGTTAAAGAGCATGGGGCTCAAGGAGGATCCCTGAGGAACCCCCTTGCCCAGGGAAATGTTTTTTGGATTGAAAAGCACCAATGGATAACGTTTGGACCCTGTCGCTAAGAAAGTCTTAAAACCAGTCGAGGGCTGTGCCTTGGATACGTAAAGACGCTAAATCAGATTAGAGTGTGAGAGGGTATCAAACGCCGCCGACAGGTAAAGAAGGACATGCATGGCTGGATTACCCACATCCAGGGACATTCTGATTGCGCCCACTCCTGCTAGTAGGCAGTTTCGGTGCTATGTGAGGGTCTAAAGCCCGGCTCAGGGGCGTCAAGCAAAGAGTGATTCTCCAAATAGGAGGAGAGCTGTTTGTTGATGTAGTACTCCAGCACCTTGCACAGCAGAGGAAGGAGAGATATAGGATGATAGTTAGCTGGCTTCTTAGGGTCAGCATTGGGCTTTTTAAAAATGGGAATAATATGTGCTGCTTTCCATTCCCGAGGGATGGTGGCTAAGGTCAGACATTGATTGCACAATTATGTTATGATGGGCGCATGAAGGGTGGACAGGGTGGCCAAAACACAAGGAGGACATGGATCGGGTGGGGAGTCGGATTTAATTTTAGCTAATAGATTGAGTACCTGAATTTGAGAGATGGGCTCGACCGTTTCAAGTACTATTATGGTGTTGTTACTGGAGGGATAAGTGGGGCAGGAGTGGGTTGGCTGTAATGCCTTGGTGTGAAAGCTTCAGTAGTTGTTGTCTATTTTAGATTTGAAGTGGCTGGCTAAATTGTCGCAGAGTGTCTGAGAAGCCCGTATAGCTGGTGTGCAGGCACGGGGTTTGGCAAATTCATTTAGGACTTTGAACAATTCTTTTATGGAATTTCCCGCCTGATCTGTCCTGTTGATAATATATTGCCTGAGTGCTGTCCTAATTTTGCTGTGGCAGACATCTAGTGCTTGTTTGTAGTTGTTTTTGACTATGCTAGTTTTTGAGGCCCTCCATTTGCCTTCCAGTCGTTTACAGCTTGATTTATCTACTCTCAGTTCAGCAGTGTACCAGGGGGCATTGGGTCCGCATGATTTGATGAAGGGAAACAACCTTTAGAACGCATGCATTACATCGCATGCCATTAGATTGCGGTTTTTACAACGAAAGTCGTTACAACGACTTGCACTGAGGGCGCTATAGGACAAGGAGTATTTTAAATTACTATCCAACACCTTCCCTACTGTACGTAGGCTGGAGTTGGAATAGTAAATTAAACTACTCCTAAGTCCAACGCCCTCAACGCAAGTCGTTGTAACGACTTGCGTTGTTAAAACCGCAATCTGATGGCATGCGATGTAATGCATGCGTGGTATCGTCATACATCCTTTGATGAACTGTTGTTCGTGAGGAGCGACAGTGTCGAGCGCTTGAGAGAAAGAGTCATGATACATGGCTAAGGCCGAGTTGGTTTCCTGCAAGTGCCAAGGTTGGGGGCATGGAAAGCTGATTGAAAAGGCTTCAAAGTGATCTGCCTTCATGACCTCGATCTCAGATGTTTTTCAGATATAGGTTTAACGGAAGTGGCCCTGATTGGGAGCTGAAAGCTGATCAAAAAGTGATCTGTCCAGGTCAAAGGTTCTGGAATGTCAACCTGAAGGAGCCTGGTGGAAAAAACGAGGTCTATCAGTGTCCCTGGTTACTCTGGACCTTTTGCAGGCTTTCCACTAGAGCAATCTGTGAAATGACCTTAAGTTCAATCACAACGCTTGCTTTGATCAGATGTCCAGAGTATCCAAATTGTGTTCTAAGAGGTTGTGATGTGGTGATGTTTCAAAGCATTTTCTCGGTCTTACGCTGGTTAACTTTCTACCCAGACCAACTCCCACATTCTGATGCTAAATAGTTTAATGTAGGTAAATCTATGTGGAGGTCTGAAATGCAGATTAACAAGTATTCACTCAAAGGTTAATTCTTTTTGCGTAGTTCTTTAATAGATAGAAAATATGTGCCTTCAAAGCGGTGTAAATGAGTCAATTCAACTCGATTTGCATGTTATACTTTCATAGTATATCTAGTGCTATCTCAGATGCAATTTACTAGCCATCCTGTACATTTTAGTAGTGGAAATTTGTTTTTAAAAAATTGCCCAACTTCTAAACTCCAGTTTTTAGAGGGTGGAGGTTGTAAAACACTATTTAAAAGTCACAAGATTTGCACGTTTATTTACAGTTCCAATAAACTGGAGTTCAAAACCCTTTCATCTTTCCTAATACAACGCACACATTAATTCCCATGACACTGAAGAGTCTTTCCATAACGCACAGTCCTCATGAATGCTTGGATTACTGAACATTCATCAGCATTACTAAGAGTCCTTGCTACTGACCATGAGTGTCAGGTTAACTCATCCCAAAGACAGGTGTCTAGCCAGCACATATATGTTTTTAAATATAGATCCTCTCCCATTTCCGGGCTTACCCCGTGCAAGAGGAGCCCTATGAAGAACATCCTGCAGTAACAAGCGGGGGGGGGGGGCGCCTGGGATGGATGAGATTGTGTTCAGAACAGTCACAAGGCAGAGCAGGAGCAATGGAGATTACTGGTATGTAAATTGGGCATTTTCATACTTCCCCGCTCCCTCGTAACAGCCCATACATAATGATGTCACAAGAATATCCTGACATGGTGAGAAACTCAAAGCTAAGGATGTGCAACATATAGGTTAATTTGAATGGGAAAACAAAAACATCCCAAATCAGGAAATAGCAGCTGATGAAGCAGAGGCCATACTGGGAACAGCTGCAACCAAATGAGGCAAGAGAGACAACTACCTTGAAATAAATAACTAAGCTATAAGGTGAGGGGTAATGTTGCAGCCTTGCAAATATTTAGCATGGAGACACCTCCTCACATTCTCCCATGCAGCAGCCACCCATCTCGTGAAGTAACCCTGGCCCCCAGAAACAACATTTTTCTTTGCTAATTCCTGGTGTAAGACATTGGGTATTTGACTCAGGGGGTGAACAACCTTCTCAGGCAAGAACAACAATCCCTGTCAGGGTGAACCACAAAAATTACTAAATTAACCTGTGCTTAACTCTCTGGTAGTTTGGCACAAAAGCAGTCAGGCTTAAGTTAGAAGCACTGTGTTAAGTATTATGCAGCACATAAACAGTAATACAGTAAAAACACAATACTAGAAAAATCCCACACAAATTTAGGAAATTAGAGTACATTTTAAAAAACAAAATAACACCAAAACTAATTAAATCCAATCAGTAGAACCAGAGCTATACATTTTTAAAGTTTTAAGTGATAAATAGCACCTAAAAGATCAAAGCGCAAAAGATCTGGTTGTGTGACACTGCGACAAAGTTAAAAGTTAAATCAGACTGCAATTTAGCATGGTTCAGCTACATCATGTGGATTTGGGCCCAGTCTCAGCTTATGTTCGGACCTAAAAGAGATTTCGAGGAAAAGTTCCTGATAAGGTAAAGTTCAGTGGGGCAAGGCAGCCGGCGGTGTCCGAGCAGGAGGCACAGTCATCGGGAACGGACGGTTCATTACCTACTTTGCCATCAGACTCACCGCATACTGGCCCTTATCAAGGAGGCCCACGCAGCCTAGATTGCACACATATTTTGTCCCTTCCAGGACCAACACATTTTTGCCCTGAAGAAGTTCATCTTTATGAACGAAACGCGTTGGCTGGTATATTTGTATTTGGACACCTATGAAAATAAAGGATTGTTTAAGACAACTCTAACAAGACCATATTAACGAGTGACTTATTTGACTAACAACCTTTTTAATATCGAGTGGTGCACCACTCCAAAAATTTGGGTTTACAGTCATCGGGGAGCCACTGGATGGAGTAGCGGTGAAGATTTCTACATTCAGACTTTGTCACTTTTTTGGAAGTCGAAAATCTCCAGTGGGATGAAGCTCCAGGCTGTAATCGATGAACGCTCCACGAGGCAGGATACCGTTACTCAGAGGTCCGGCTGAAAAGGATTTGCTGCTGTGGAGAAGAACGTAGTGGGAGCTATCACAAAGTCAGACCAAGTGGTGATGCAATTTGGGCGGATAGGCGAGCAGGTAGGTCCCGTCTCCTGACAGGCCCCGGGCCACTTTTTGGCGAAAAGGTTTCTAAGTCCCAGGTTTCAGGCTTTGGCTGGAGGGGCACCTTTAGCACAACTTTCCAGAGTCCAGGACTGGTTGGGCACCACTTGGTGGTTCAGGACTCACTACAAGTAGAGGCCAGGTGCAGGGTTCAAGGACTATGAAGCTTATGTCCCTATAGCTCACATAGCGAGGCCATCTAACTAGCCCTTGGGTCACTCTGATAATCCTGGGAGCAAGCAGCAAGGCAGGTCTTGAGGAGGACAGTCTTCTGAGGGTAGAAGGCAAGTCTTAAGCAATAGGACAGTCCTCTGGTAGAAGCAAGGCAATCCTCTGAGTTACAAAGCAAGTCTCAAGCAGCAGGGCAGTCCTCTGAGATAAAATACATTCCTACTTGGGGGGCCTCCGCAAGTCCAGAACTATGCTGAAGAGTTGGTCTGCGGGTCCAATATTTATACCTCTTGCCAACCTTTGAAGTTGAGGAAACGTCTAGTTTACCCACACATCTGGCTCTGGAAAGTTCCTTCCTTCCCCTGTCCAGGCTCTAAGTAGTCTAGGGTGACAAAAGGCTGATGTCAAGTTATTTTGTGAGTGTGCGGGAGGCAGCCCTGTGAAATGTAAGTGGGGGAGAGAATAGCTCCGCCTCTCCCATCCTAGCAGGATGGTCCATCCTGTCAATACCTAGTCCCCCTACGTCTCACTGTTTGGGGAGAATACAGAAGGAATAATTACACAAGAGAGGGTTAGCCTGACTAGAAATGAACTCTTAAAGTCTAAGAGATCAGTTATCTGGTCTCAATATATCTTAAGATAGTGGGGGATCTGCACCCAGGTACATTGGTGCATCCCTGGCATCTCATAGATATAGTAGTAGGATTCTCAACCACAGGAACCACCAGTTGTATGCTCCTTCATCAGATCCACACCCACAGCTCCTAGTGTGAGTGGGTGGGCTCAACGCAGTTTTTAAGTGGAGCTTTTTGTCTAAGGGATAACAAGTGCAAGTTAAAAGTACCTTCAGGATCTTAATCATGTTTACTAGCAAGGTCCGTTGGCGAGAATAAAAACAGTGAGATGTTCAGTTGGTGTAATGACCCCTAACATCAATTTGTTGGCAAGTCTCAGCCTGTATCTAGTGCCACCATGGGTCAATAGGCTTTCTTCAGGACCGGAAATGTATGTGGTATCCCTATGATATATATTTGGGAACTACCAACTCTGACCGTAAGCAACAGAGATATTCCCAAAAAAGCACCAAGGGCTTCGTCCAAGAACAGGCAAGCTTGAACTCCTTTAGTAATCTGGAAGCATACCCAGGGATACTTCCTTGAACCCCAACAGACCCACAGTGAATGACAGAAGACGAGTATAGCAGCCATCTGGGTGTGATGAGAGCAAAGATTCAGACCCAATTCAATCCCGTCCTTCAAGAAGTTTAAAGTTCTCAAAGTATCACAGGACAGAGGAGAGAGAGTAAGCACTAAAGGGCTTATTTACAAGTCCCTTGTGTCGCTGGTGCGTCACTTTTTGTGATGCACCAGCGGTGCATTTTTCTGCCCCATATTTACAAGGATAGGAAAAGCCACTCTGCGTGGCTTTTTCTGTCCTTGTAAATATGGCCCCTTTACACGCAGCACTTTGCGTGAAAGGGGCGTTACATGGGTGTTGCTTTGGGTGGTGCCACGCAACACCCATGCAACCTGACACATTTCCAGATTTACAAGAAATCATAAATCTGGAAATGTGTCTGAATGCAATGCCTCCTCATGGGAGGCGTAGGGAGGCGCAACGAGGAGAAATGTATTCACTTCTCCTCAGTTTCTTTCCTCTTTCTATACCTGCTGCATTCTGCAGCACACATAGAACGAGGAAATCACCTCTAATGATTGTTTATGTGCAGGAAGGTATCCCTTCCTGCACATAAACAATTCTTTAAAAAAATTACGTTTTACAAGTTCTATGTGTGCTAATGCAGCACACATAGAAGTTGAAAACGCCATTTCAGATTGTGTATGTGCAGGAAGGGGCACCTTCCTGTACATAAACAATCATCCCCGTGACGCAGGCATCCTTGCACCATGGTGCAAGGGTGCCTGCCTCAGTGCATGCCAGCGCAGGGGGGGAGCATAGGGATCCGTCATATCATTGTAGATATGAGGCATCCCTGTGGTTTGAAAGTGCCGCAGCGTGGCGCACAGTCGCGGCCAGCATTAATCGTGGGTGGGAGGGGGCGGAGGGTCGCTCAGGGAGGGGTTAATTTAAAAATAAATAAAAAACGTACCGGTCCGCCGGCCGGGTCCCACGTTTTCTCGGGATCACTGACAGAATATCGAGTACCAGAATATCTAGATACAACAATATCGGGACATAAATATCATTGTCAAAAATATCGACCTCCTATCTTCATAATGGTAAGTACAAAAATATCGGAAAAAAACATATCGTTGTTAACAATATCGAAGTACAAAATATCGTTTTTTTTATATGTATAAAAAATAATGTAAAATAAATTAAATAATACATTTAACTTAAAAAAATATTTAGATTTATTTGTCAATTTTAACAATTATAAGAAATAAATTTAATTTAAAAATAAATTAAACATACATATATAAAATGTAATATAAATATATTTACTTAAAAATAATAAATAATAATTTTAATTAATTATAAAATGTTACAAATATATTAAAAATTATAAATAAATATATATATATACATACACCTGTAAAATAAAAATTATTTAAAAAAATTATATTATAAATTAAAATATGTAATATTTTTTAAACCTACATTTTACACTACATTGAGTGCAACAGTAGGGTAAGTGTTGGATAGCGTAGGGGAAAAAATTACAATTCCCACTCCAGTGAGTGCAACAGTAGGGAAAGTGTTGGACAGCGGAGAGGAATAATTTACTATTACCACTCCAATGAGTGCCACAGTAGGGAAAGTGTTGGATAGCAGAGGGGAATAATTTACTATTCCCACTCCAATGAGTGTAACAGTAGGGAAAGTGTTGGATAGCGGAGGGGAAACAATTACTATTCCCACTCCAGCAAGTGCAACAGTAGGGAAAGTGTTGGATAGCGGAGGGGAATAATTTACTATTCCCACTCCAATGAGTGCAACAGTAGGGAAAGTGTTGGATAGCGGAGGGGATGAAATTGCTATTCCCCTGTGAGTGCAACAGTAGGGAAAGTGTTGGATAGCGGAGGGGAATAATTTACTATTCCCACTCCAACGAGTGCATCAGTAGGGAAAGTGTTGGATAGTGGAGGGGATAAAATTACTATTCCCACTCCAGCGAATGCAACAGTAGGGAAAGTGTTGGATAGCGGAGGGGATAAAATTACTATTTCCACTCCTGTGAGTGCAACAGTAGGGAAAGTGTTGGATAGTGGAGGAGTAAAAATTACTATTCCCACTCCAGTGAGTGCAGCAGTAGGGAAAGTGTTGGATAGTGTAGGGGTATAAATTACTATTCCCACTCCTGCGAATGCAGCAGTAGGGAAAGTGTTGGATAGCGGAGGGGTAAAAATTACTATTCCCACTAAATAAAATTGAAATTTAAAAACAAACAAAATATCAACTACAATACAAAATATAATAAAAAAGCCAAAAACAAAACATATATAAAAATATAAAAATTTACAAAACATAGAAACATATTATAATGTAGAAAAAATCTAACATTTACATAAAAAGATTACTTTTTCTATTTAACAAAAAATTAACGAACAAATATTTTGTAATAGAAATTAATTTTCATCAAAAGAAATATTTATTACATATATGTAATATTTTTCTTCCTACCCTATAACACCACACAATTTACAACACACATCTAAATTAAAAACAAAAGTGTACCTCCATAATTAAACAATTAATTATCAATAAAACAATTATTAATAATTAAAAACACATTTAAAAAGGTAAAAATGTATGTACTAACCAAACGTTACAGCTATAGAACCTAAATCCCCTTACAAAAAAAAATAAACAATTACCAAAAATATTTATCAATTAATAAATTAATATTAATTATCAAATAATGATTAATGTAATTTAAACTAAATTACTTTTCACCCTCTACCCCAATAAACACCAAAACACACACCTAAAAATATTTACACAATTTCCATAACTAATTTTACATTAATAAATTAATATCAATTAACAACAAATCATTAATTAATGTAAAAAATTTTTACTTCCCACCATTTACTACTATAAACCCCACAACTCACACATCAAAATAATTACACAATTGCCATATTTAAATTTTAATTAATTAATTAGCATTAATTAACAAATAATTAATTAATTATAAATAAATTACTTCCCACCATATTCCCCTATAAATACCACCACCAATTCCTTAAAACTCGACACAATTAACATAATTAATTAACAATTAATTAATGAATTAATAATAATTAACAAGCAAAATATAAATAATTATTAATACATGAATTCACACAACACTATAAAATAAAATTAAATACATATTATATTAAAAATATTAATAAATGTATTAAAATTAAATTACTTCCCTCCCTACTCCCCTATCAACTCACAACCCGCTCCTAAAAAAATAACACAATTAACATAATTACCAATTAATTAATAATAATTAACAACCAATTAATAAATAATTCATAATAAATTAATTTCCACAATTTACAATATAAAATATCAAATAAATAAATATTATTTAATTAAAAAATATTAATTATTTAATTATAATTAAATTACTTCCCTCCCTATTCCCCTATAAACCCACAACCCGCTACTAAAAAAATGACACAATTACCATATTTACCAATTATTTAATCAATAAAAATTAACAGGCAATTATTAATTAATTAATAATACATTAATTCCCACAATTAACACTATAAAATCAAAATTAAATAAATACTAATAAATAAAAATTAATATTCAATTTATTATAATTAAATTACTTCCCACCCTATTCCCCTGCAAACCCACAACCCGCTACGGAACTAAAACACAAAATTTAATTAAAATAAAATTAATAACTTCTACAAATTTAACAAATATATTAAAAAACAAATGCAATACTTAGACAAAAAAATAGAGCACATACATTTAAAATACATACTAAAATACATAACACTAACTAAAAAACGATATTTTTAACAACTATGGGGCCCATTACGATGTCGGGCGGAAGCACAACCGCCGTGCTGGCGGATGCAAAAAGCACCAGTTACCGCCGGCACGCAGCAGTCCACACGCCCGCCCAATTACGATGCGAAAAGTAGGCCAAACACCGCCGGCAAGCCAGCAACACCGTCCGCCATCAAAGTGCGCCCGTACACGTAGCGGCGCAGCCCAACTGACACACACCGTCCGACGAAACACGTCCCGCCCGGCGCATAAATTACGATGCCGCAAACAAACGGCTCCCACGGCCAAGAGATACCGTACGACAAACCGAAGCGGTAACACGGACGCCGAGCACGGACAACGAAGAAGCGGCTCCCCGAGCATGAATCCAGCACTGCAGGCCCTCCCCATGCTCCTGCTGATGCACCACCAAGGACGCAACGTACCGCGGAGACGCAGGTAGGCACACACACAACAAGTGCACGCAAACAGCGCACACAGTGCAAGGGCGGAAAAAGCGGACAACCCCCCACCAGCGCGTGTACACAACACATCCACCATCGCATCCACATATGACACACAGGCCAAATCGTAACATCGCAGAACACATGTGTACACACCACCTGGGACTAGGAACCAACCACCCCGTCACGGCCCCAAAGCGGCGATGACGCCGCCACACATGCGCACAACGCAGAGGCCAACCGCAGCGCCATGCATGCGTCGCACACAGACACAGGGACACAACCAAGCAGCACACACATCAGCCCCACCCCGAACGCACATGACACGTGACAGGCCGGCCACAGACATGTCCCCAACGCCCAATTCACGGACAACACCCAACGCCACACAACCGACGCACACATGTCAGTGAAGACACGCAACAGCAGGACACACCCCAGTGTAACAAACATGGCGTAGCACACAGCGGCGGCAACACCAACTAGGAGAAGCAGGGCCCCTTCGGGAAGAGGAACGCCAGTACCACACAGAAACACCCATACCACCCTGCACATATGAACAAGACATATAAAACGGAACACCAAAGAGCCCGGGGACCGACAACAGGTGGCCCAAGAATAACATCCACACACAAGGCCCAACGCAGAGCGGAAAGGCAGCCTGCCGCCCACACAAGGGAGAGCAGACAGCACTGAATGACCTTCCATTCCAACTCCGAAACCACAGCCCTACGACAGAAGCCGGTGAATACAGCCATTGTCCAAGAATAGACCAACACAGGCATGCCGAGGAGACCGACCACAGGGCAGATAGCGCATATCACAGAAGCACACAACGGACGGGGAAGAAAGAAGAAAATACTCCCCCATGTCGGCCACATGCAAGTTAATTGGAAGGAGTCACACAGCACTGACCTTGAACTGTCTGAGAAGCATGTGGGAAGAGGGCCCGTGTCCTCCAAACAAGCCAACAGAACACAAGTCCTGTCTCCCTACGACTACACAGAGCTCACAGCAACCCCGGAGCGTGCACATTGCAGACTGCACACACAGCCGGAGCACGCCACCTCAACGAACCGCTGCGAAATGGCAACCGCAACACACCTACCCAACTACGCCGAACAGCTCAAGCTGTACAAAACCAACCTGTGCCATACATTGGGATGCGATCTCCTGTCCCTGCTGAACGTAAGTTACCGACTGACTTACCGCATCACATTGTTCAGCTGCGTCATGCCCGTCTTCTACTGTCGGAGGTGTCCCTACCAGCATCCCGTCGAGATATGCCTCTCCAACCCGGCATGTCTGAAGGCGGACCTGCTACCACTACTCCTCCCTCTGGACGCACACGACAGGGCCTGCTCTGCCTATGGGGGCATGGCGTATGTGGCCAACATCGCACCCGCACTGAAATGGGACCACTGTGCCTCCACACGACGGATCATCGATAACAGCTACATCGAATGTCACCCAGCATGCCCCATCATGGTCCTCCAAGGGACAACCTACGAACAACACCTTGACAGCCACCATCCGCTTCATTGGCTGGCAAACATGTACACCACCAATGACATGGAAGCCCTGCTGGACGGCATCGCATACCTGACAACCTGTAAATACGTCGGACCACAACGCAGGTTCCCCGAGTGACCTATGATGTCCAACCCCGCACCCATGCTTAGCTTCCGCACGGACTGGCCAGTCACCACCACAACAGCCATACCAAACGACCGGCAACTGTAACCACACCATCAACGACATCGCCATGACATCGGATATGACCGGGACATGCACACTGTTCCCCATCACATCCAGGAACACCGCATGCATCGTGGGAGGCAGTGGCATGGGCTCTGTGTATCGCACCCACATGGACGGAACTGCACGAACAACCAGGACACGACATGGATCCAGCGCCCATGGACACACACACCGCTCAGTGGACATGAATAGGTCGCCTGGAGTCTGTGGGTGCTGCACCCCTCCCACCCCCGCCCCGGGAATCCCATACCAGGACCTTTGCATGGACGACAAGTGCATACAACAACAACACGACCCCAGTGACTGTGACATGTCCAGTAACCACCACAGTGCAACAACAAGTGGCACGCCGCTGCATGCACGCAAGCACATGCCCTGATGTCATCTCACATGCACGCGTGCATGAGGAACAACCGCAGCAAACCTGTCACATGGAACTGAGATGGACTGTGCCCATGATGCCAAGCGGTCTGGTAGGCTACATGTATACCGTCTGTGTCAAAGTCCGCAGCTCCGCAGCTATACGTAAATGTACATTAGCACAGCCTTGGCCAAGCAGATGTCACTCTGAAGCCCACATCCCACATGCAACAGCCAATCACATGTAACCCCACACCCTATCCCATTTGCAATCATGCTCAGTATATCCTCAACATGTATCCCGCTGCCAGTAGTGTCCACTATACTGCATCACAGAGGACAGAAGACTCAATATAATGTTTGAAACCAAAACTGTCTCCGCTGACTCATTTCACAAGTACGAATGAGAGAGGATGAGAGTATGTGAAGTACACGGCAGTCGTGACATGACCATGTAGTCCACTGGTATTGGATGTCAACGCAAATGAGTAGCACTACTGTGGAAGACACACATGTGTCGTGTGAAGTCGTATGGACGCAGTGCTCAGGTGGGTGGGTGCGACGGGTAGATGCGCACATGCCAAGTTGGAGCACGCCGTGTTGGGAGGGGTCATGAACAGTACACCACCGCTTCCCTGGGCATTGTGAGAGGACACCTGTCGGGGGGGAGTGAACACGTGTGTGCACAGCAGCCGGGCACACGTACAAAGCGGTACCAGGCGCACCTCAGCCCACCCTCTGTGGACAAGCTGGATCCTGTTGTGCGCCCGCCATGCCCCTGACAAGGCACACACAGCCCCAGTCGACCAGGTGTAACCCCAACATAGTCAATCCGCACAGGCGATACAGGGCACGGGATGGCAGTGGAGCATGGTGTGTGAGAGGTCTCCTCGCGCTCCTCCTGGTCATATCACGCAGGCAATAGAACCTCAACGTCTAGCATGGCACAAGTCAGATGGAAGTGTAGGGGGACGCACCACAGCACGAGCAGCACTGACGTCACGGGAGGTGGCTCGCACCATCCCATCCATTGCCCATCATACCAACCACGCCACATGCCATTGCGACTAAGTGCAAGCGCGTGCGCCACCACCCCCGAGCCCTCCCCAGAGAGGCCAAAGAGTGAATGTGTGGGCCATCAGCCACAGACGGACGCGGCCTGGCCGCAAGGGCAGCCACAGCCACTGGGTGTCGCAGGTGGCGGATCCGGAAGGCGAAGACTGTGATGCATAGTCCATGCAGGCCGGGTCTCCATTTGGGGCACCACGCAGGTGGACGGCGTCCCGCGACACATCATACCCTGAGACAGCCCACTCGTGCAACTGGACCCACACATACACTCCTTGCCCTCTCTGGTGCGAGCTTGGGGCTGCCTGTGCAAGCGCTAGCCTCGCAGGTGAGCATGCATATTGGGGGAGCGAGGGGAGGACATGAGGGCTGGGGCGAAGATGACTGTATCACTGTCAGTTAGTACAAGGGATGACCCAGATGTGGAAAGGAAGAGACGTGTCCCGTGTGTACTGCAACTAGTCGCCAATCCAACTACCCCCCCATGTCCGGAATGTAAGCCCGCACCTAGGCCCGCCCATCCGCCACATCGAACATACCACCAGCACGACAACCTTCCCATTCGAAACACTGACTGGGGGTGGCGACCAGTGTACAATCATGTGTAGCCTACCCACGCGTACATGTGGGCCCTCCATGATCCATGTCACCTGCGGCAAAGTCATGACATGCGCAATGAGGGAAGTGAGGAGAGCTGTCCGCCCCACGCGCAGAAGGTGCATCAGCTCCACAGACCCAGCAGCGAGTCCAGCAGGGGTCACATGTGCAGGGGCAGCTGTGCCTGGTGTGAAGGCACATGCATATAGACAGCACATCGACCAATGTGTAGTCTGCCCACATCTACAGTCCATCATCATGCGGACATAGGAATTGAACACAGGGCAACACATCTTCAGTTGGTGCACCCACCGTGACCAACAATGCGCAATCATCGACGTACCCGCCCTGTGCATGGCCCCCCACCCAACGGAGGCACATCCAGTGCCACCATCCCACACACACAAGCCTTCCACGGAACATGCTGTGTCCAATGGTCAGTACAGAGTCAGCGCCCATCTGGTGGATCCTGAACAGGAGACACATGCACACACATGCCAGCTCCCACTGTGTACGTCTGCCACCTGGCACGTGCAATGTAACCTCTCACCTGTGACGTGTGACTGCAAGCACACAGCCGTCTTGGCATGGGGCTGTCAATGTGGACACCTGTCAATGTTTCGGGAGGTGTGATCCGTACAGTGCTGTACATAGGGTGCAGTGCTGACACCTACTACTGTCTCATATCCCCTCGTGCCACAGGTCCCACTTGTTTTGGCCGCTCAGCCTGTGCCCACATCGTCGTCGTCGTGTGCCATACTCATCCAGCCGCGGAAGCAGTTCCATGCTCAGCAGACATTCATGTTGCCGTGGCGTTGCCGCTTGACGGATATGCAGTCAGTCCCCATCAGCACGCCCCGCAAGTCATTGGGGCCTAGATCCCCATGTGCATGCACATGGCAGTGGTTTGTATCACTAGCCATTGCCATTGGTGGGAGACCTGTGTAAGTGTATTGTGGCCGTGCCGTCCCAGCTTGACAGCTGGGCTGTGGCTCATGTGCTTGCTCAGTCATGTCAGTGATGTGTATGCGAAATTGCTATGTGTCGTGTTGCTTTGACATGTGTCCTCTGCCATTGTCCCTAGGCGGAGACCGAACATTGACCGCCCATGCCAATTGCTGGCAGACATGGAGGATACGGAGGTCATTAGGAAGTTTCGGCTGGACAGGCCAACCCTGCATCGACTGTGTGCCATGTTAGAACCCCATCTCCGTCCCCGCAGGGTGTATCCGACTGCTGTCACCCCCACGGCTAAGGTGATGGCCGCCATGCATTTCTTCGCCACTGGGTCATTCCAGCACACAGTGGGCAGTGGAGGAGGGATGTCCCAGCCCATGTTCAGCAAGGTGCTGAGGGATGTACTGGCAGCCATGATGCTGTACCGGAACAGGTACATCCGCTTCCCCAGGGCTCGTGAATTGGCGGCAGTGAAGGGTGCATTCTATGCCCTTGGCAGAATCCCACACGTCGTTGGAGCCATTGACTGCACACATGTCGGCCTTGTTCCACCACAGGCCACTGAGCACCTGTACCGCAACAGGAAGCACACGCACTCCCTGAATGTGCAAGTGGTGTGCCTTGCGGACATGGTGATCACCCACGTGTGTGCAAAGTTCCCAGGCTCGGCCCATGACGCACACATAATGCGCAACAGCATCTTGCCACGACTGATGTCCAATATGCAACAGGATCGTGCCTGTATTGTCGGTGAGTATGTGGAGTGGTGTAGCGTGCTGGCTGTGCGATGCTGTCCCCTGTCCAGTTGGATTAGCAACGGTTCTCTGTGTCCCTCACACCCAGGTGACTCTGCGTATCCGAATGGGGCATGGCTGCTCAGTCCATTGAGGAATCCTCGCACCCCAGCAGACGATCGCTACAATGAGGCACATGGGAGGACCAGACGTGTGGTCGAGCGTACCTTTGGCCTCCTCAAGTCCAGGTTCAGGTGCCTGGACCGCACCGGGGGTGCGCTGGCGTACTCCCCACAGAAGGTGTGCCGGATAGTGGTGGCGTGCTGCATGCTGCACAATCTGGCCATTCGGAAGCAGATCCCCCTCATCGTGGATGACGGAGACCAACCAGGGCCCCAGCCCGCAGACCAGGACAGCTCGAGTGAGGAGGACAGCGGAGAGGAGGAAGCTGGTAATGTGCGGCAGCAGCTCATCGCCCGCTACTTCACTTGACGGTGAGTGTCCATGTACGACGGCTGATGTGGCAGTATCTGTGCAGGTGTGTGTGTGCTGTGTCAGGGTGGCCGTTTGTTCACTGCGTGCTGTGTGTCAACGCTCCATGGCCAGGGTAGTATGCCACTGTTGGTGGCTGTGGCATTGTGCCCTATAGCTCTGTGCGATGTGTGTACATTGCTTGTAGTTGTTGACATGTACTGTGTGATGGGTGTGTGACACACTCATTGAATGTGCTCCTGTTCTGTCTCCCACCCCTAGGTCCCTACAGGCCCTCCGGATTCAAATGCCATGCCACGCATCAGGTGCCTTTCCGCCCAAGGTGGCCGTTGTATTCCGTACAAATAAGACACAGGGCACAAACAGCAGTTAGTGAAAAAGGTGCATTTATTACAAACTGTGACATGTGATTGTGTGTAAGGTGATGACAAAAGTGGTGCGTGCAGTGACAATGAGCTGTCGGTCATGGCTGCGTGATGATCAGGGTGTACCCACTGGTTCTATGTCCATAGTCCAACACACACATGCCATCCAGATGGCTGTGTGGAGTGGGATCGTAGTCCAAGTCAATGCAGTGGCTGGTCAAGGAAGGCTGGCGGAAGGCTGGCTGGCTGCCTCACTTGCGACTGGAGCGTGCGAAGTCCTCCCGGGAGATCTGTTTCCTCTTCGGACGGCCCCTTCCACGTTTGCGAGGGGGGTGCCTGCTTGCGACATGCTGGTGGTTGAGGTGTGATCACTGGCTGTGGACGCAGGGGAACTGGACACTGCTGCTCCACCCTGCGCCCCGGCAGGTGGTGGCGGAGGGGGAGCTGCTGTCCCTGGCTGTGACCTCACCGCCACCACCAGCTGTCCCATGAGGTCCACGATTTGGCCCATACGGGCGTCCATGGACCTCAACACCCCCAGCACCTCACGCGTGTCTGAGGCAGACCGGACCCATTGTCCTTGGGCCTCTTCATAGGCCCCAAGGACTCTGGCCATGTGAGGCAGGGCATGGCTCCCAGGGGAGGCTGGCGTTTCCCTGACCCTGCTCCTCCTACCAGTCCTGCTGCCACCGGCCTGCCCACTAGCCACATTGCTCACCACGGTCCTCGCTGTGGCTCCCAGGGTGGATCCAGTCGTCCGGGCCACCACCTGCGCTGGGGCTGGTGCCAGCGGAGACGTGGCGGTGGTGGCGGCGGTGGTGGTCGGTGCGGCGATGGTGGCGGTTGCGGCAGTGGTAGTGGCCACAATGACCGTGGGTGTGGCCGCAACGACAGTGGCAGCAGGGGGCTGTGAATGTTCAGCAGCCCTGGATGATGGGTTGGTGGGTAGGAGGGGTCCTGGGGAGCGGCTGGGCCCTGCCACACCAGATGGGCCTGCTTGGTTGTCCGTGTCCGAAGAGGAGGACAGATCCTCCAGATCCGTGTGTCCTCGTTGGGGGCTTGTAGGCTGGCTGTGCTGGCTGCTGGCTCCATCCCCAGCATCCAGCAGTTCGTCACCTGTGGAGAGAATGAGATTAGTTATTGTGTTGCACCTGGCGAAGTATGTATTTGTCGTCTGACATTGACAGTTCGTGCAATCTCGTACATGGGTTTCCCGGAGGCGTGTGTGTGGCTGTAGCATCTGTAGTTGTGTGTGCTTGGCAATGGGACTGTGTGCTGTGCACATGTGGCATGGGACGGATTGGCCATGCCGATGGGTGTGTTGCTGTGCCCCTACTTATTGTGACTCTGGTGTATG
Organism: Calotriton arnoldi; assembly: GCA_963921515.1. Taxonomy (NCBI): domain Eukaryota; kingdom Metazoa; phylum Chordata; class Amphibia; order Caudata; family Salamandridae; genus Calotriton; species Calotriton arnoldi. The sequence continues at coordinate 2,496,362 of CAWUFW010000510.1, forward strand.
CGGGCTCCTGGCCCATCCTGGGTCTGGTTTGTACTTTGCTTTTGGGGTTCAAATGGAACGCTTAGGAACGCATATGGCAACATGGGGGCCATGCCCCAGATTCGCATTTGGGTGGGGATATGCTTTTGGGGTTCAAATGGAACGCTTAGGAACGCATATGGCAACATGGGGGCCATGCCCCAGATTCGCATTTGGGAGGGAATATGCTTTTGGGGTTCAAATGGAACGCTTAGGAACGCATATGGCAACATGGGGGCCATGCCCCGGATTCGCATTTGGGAGGGAATCTGCTTTTGGGGTTCAAATGGAACGCTTAGGAACGCATATGGCAACATGGGGGCCATGCCCCAGATTCGCATTTGGGTGGGGATATGCTTTTGGGGTACATGCTGTGAGCCATGGGTGCCGAACGTGACATGTGTTGTGGCAGCATGACAGTGCATGGTTTGAGGTGTGTGCATGCTTGACATGGCCTGCATATTTGCTGTCTGTTGTGATTACTGGACATGGCATTGGACGCATCGTTATGAGTGAGTGATGGTTGTGTGCCAGCCAACGTATTGCAGTTGTCCCATCTCCTTGGTGTGCGTGCTGCCCTGTGCCATGTGCATCACTGCAGTGCTCGGGGGGTGTGGCCCATGTTGTGTGTTGTTGCTCACAGTGTGTCGTGCACTTCATTGACTTCTGGCACATGGTTGGTAATGGGCATGTATCTTAGCGTGACTGCTGTATGTGTGGCAGCTGTGCGGATGACATGCCTTTCATGAGACTGGGGCTGACGGATGGGATGGATGGTATGTTGTTTGTGCATGGTGTGTCTGTGTGTTTGATGGGTTCAGTGGTGTTCGTGTGCATTTATGTTGTTCCGCTCTGTTGCGTCTAGTGTTGTTTGTCTTACATAGGCGTAGTTGTGGGGTGTGTGGTTGACAGGCAGTTGGGGCTACATGGACAGGACTTCAATGGTGTTTCGGTTGTGTGTGATGAGTTGCACAGTGGCTGCCGTGTGGTACTATATTCAGTGTGGCTTGTGCATGCAGACGTGGCTCCTTGGGTGTTGCTATGTCTGTGATGGGTCATGTGGGGTGTGAGTCTGTTGTTCATGTCCGTGTGCACATTGTTCACTTGTTCGTGACGGTGGGCGGTGCTGCGTGTTCGTCTGCTACGTGACATGTCCCATGTGTTGGTCGTGTTACGGTCCTCATGCCTCCAGTAATCCGGCCCTGTCCAGTTTCCCACCTGCAAGTTGTTCGTGCGTGCACTGTACTGGATGCCACATGGCTCTACGCGGGGGTGCTCCATGTTGCAGGTCTGTGGGGGTGGGAGGGTGTTGTGGGTCGTGGGGGTGGCTGGATACCCACTGACACCGATTGCTGTGGACCGTGATGTCTGCCCTTCGGCTGTCGTTGTGCACTGCGGTGGCTGACACGTGGGTGTGGGGTGGGGGATGCTCCTCCTTGCTGTGCTGTGGGACTGGGGCCTGGTGTGTGTTGTACTTGGGCTGTCCACCGTCCCACCCACTGCACTTTGTGTTCCTGCCACTTACCTGTTACTTGTCGGTTGGTGCAGCTGTGGCGGACACATGGGTGTGGTGGGTGCTCGTTGTGGCGCTTCTGGCATATTTGGGGACCTGTTGGTGGTTACGTGGCTGGCTTAGTGTACACATGTCCCCACGCATCTTGCAGTTGTTCGGTTTGGGCTGTGTGTGGTGGTGTCTGTTGCATGTGTGTGTGATGTGTTGTGTATTGTGTGCTGGACATGGGGGTGTTTGTCCCTGGGAGCTGTGGCATGGTGGTAGTGCATGTGAGTACATAGCGGTGTGCTGGTATACATTAGTTTGTACTTACCAGCCTCCACTCCCCCTGCTAATCCGGCGAGGATCTCCGGATGGATTACGACTCGCACCTTCTCCTCCCACGCTTTGAAGGTCTTAAAGAGCGCGGGATTCCCTCCGCCAGTGACGGCAGCCAGCTCTCTGTTTTTGCCCTCCTTCTTCTTGACCAGGCTCTTGACGTCATTCCAACGTTTGTTAATCTCGACTCTGTTCCTGGGCAGGGTCCCGACTGCATTGACCTGGTCTACGATCCGGTTCCACATTCTGTTTCTGGTGGCTAGTGGTGTGTGCTGGACCATGTTCCCATAGATTTGTGGGTACACCTTGATGATCTCGTCGACCATGACCGTCAGCTCCATGGGCGTGAACTTGGGCATCCTTTGTGGTGCCATGGTGTTTGTGGTGCTGGTGCGGTGTGTGTTGTGTAATGTGCAGGGGGTTTGTGGTGCCGGTGTTTGGTGGTGGTGGTGGTGGTGGTGGTGGTGGTGGTTGGTGGTGGTGGTGGTGGTTGTGATGTGTGCGTTTCTGTGGTGTGCTGCTGTCCTTGCTGTGTCACTGTGTCCTCTCCTCTCCTCTCTGGTTTGCAATGTAGCAAGGGGTTGTGGTCTGTGGGAGTGCTGCTTTTGTACTCACCTATGTGGGTGTGTCCTCATGGTCTGTTGTTTTCAGGTGTGTTGTGTCTGGGGTTCTGGCCTTTGTATTTTTTGTTTGTCCGGGGGGTGTTTTCGGGATATGTACTGTGCTTGTGTATTTGTGCGTGCCTTGCTGTGTGGACTTGTTGGCCATGTTGTGTGCTATTGGTTTTGTGTGCGGATGGTTTCTGTGCAGGTTCGTGGGCGCCATGGCTTCTGCCGTGTCGATTCTCATCGGCGTTGTTTGCGCTGGCGGGCGGTATATTTGTGGTTTTTCCGCGCTCATGTCGGTGCGATCGTAATCTCACGTGCGGTGTGTCGGCCGTGAGGGCGGGCGGTTTTGTGTTGTCGTGCGTGTTTCCGTCCGTGGCGGGCGGTTTGTCTCCGACTCGGACGTTGGCGGGCGGTATTTTGTGTGCTTTTTCCGCCGATGGCGGTATTCGGTTTGTGTAATCGTAATGGCGTGGTCGGTGTTCAGGCGGTGTTTGCGGGCGGATTTTTGCCGCTTCCATGCCTGGCGGATTTATTTACGCCGGGTATCGTAATTGGCCCCTATATTTTTGCAAACGATATTAATGTCTTCGATATTTTTGAAAACGATATTTCTTACCTTAAACTCGATATTCTTGACCACGATATTCTTGCAGTCGATATTTCTGTATCTCGATATTCTGCACTCGATATTAGTGCAAGTCGACATTTCCAACTCGATATTCTGACTCTTTACCGTTTTCTCGGTGCCTGCTCCTGCTCTCCTGCCTCTGGCAGGAACAGGAACCAGGCAGCCTCCCTCCCCTCCCCTCCCCTAAGCCAATCACAACGCTGCAATGGCAGCGTTGTGATTGGTGGGGACGCCGGCCAGCCAGGGGCTTACGGGGAGGCCAGTTTCTCCATGTAGGCTGCATTGCAGCCTGCATGGAGAAAGGGCGTAGTGCGCATGACTGGTTTGGGCGGCCCAGAGGGCCGACCAAACAGTCATTGCACTCTCAGAAGTGGGCACACCACTCCTCTCCTGCTCGCAGAGCAGCACCGCCCACCCGCAACTAAACATAAAATGGTAATAACGGGAAGTTATTACCATTTTATTTTTCTGCTTCTCGCACTGCGAGAAAGCAGTGGGGCGACGCTCCTGTGCCCTAGTGGAGGAGCCGCCCCTGGTGGCGCAGCCAAAGGGCTTGCAGTGCCACGCTGCCCCACTTTCTTGTGCATGAGGCCCAAAATACTAAAAGCAAACACAACACCAGTGCTCGAAATAGTAATGAGGGGTGAAAGGGCGCTGGGACTGTTGTGAAGTGCCTGCGACCTCCAGGAAAAAACCCCTGCTTAGCAGGAATAATCGTTCTGATTTCATGGTGTCAGTTTCAAATGAGCCAACTCAGAGTCAGCCACGTTCAGAGGATGGAGGCAGAGCCCACTGTGGCAAAATAGCTGAAGGGTAGAGCAGAGGAAAGCTGTAAGGGTGAGGCTAAAATATTGTCGCCAAAATGGAAACCCCCCTTACAATCTTATGAATAAACCTGGGAAAAGCAAGAAAAGGAAGAAATGCAAACAACTCCTATGACTGAAGGAAATACATGCAGTGCAGAGTATTGAGGTGCAAAGAGGACCAACTATTGCTCACACAGATGGCATGCATGTCCCCGGGGTACACCTCTGGGTGAAGAGAAAGGTCTACAATGGAGGCCGGGATATATATGACTAAGTTCATTGCCTGAACATTCTCTGGTCTTGGAAAGTAAGAAGTCCATATCGAGCAGAGGCTGAGTTCCATCACCAGGACAGGAGGGAGTGGGAAAATATCGGTTGCCACCCTGACTGTTAATGTAGGTCTTTGTACTTGGTTGTCCACACTGACCAACAGAGTAGCCCTCTTTGCTCCAAGCAATAAAGAACTGCCAATCCAATGACACTACCTGCAGTTCGCTCCAGTTGGAGAACACAACAAGATTTTCCGAGAACACTGACTGTGGAAAAATTCGATCCCCAGAGTCATGCCCCAAGCCTTGTCAATACCAGTGCATTTGGTAGACAACATTCAATATCTTTGTTGGGATTTTCCTGCATCAGTCACCAATGTAGAATTCACCGGCAGCCACTGGAAAGTTATGGCAAGATTGTGGTCCCAGCAGTCTGGCTCCCAAAAGGAGAACACATGTTAAAACAGAGTCTTAGAGTAGAATCTCATCACAAAGATGAAAGCAGCCATGTGTCCAGTGACTGCAACCATTCTCGGGCCAGAGTCCCATACCTCTTGAGGAGACCATTGCGGAAGTTTGAAAAATATGCCTTAGGTGTCTAAAAGAGCCCCAATGAATTCCCTGTTCAGGTGCTGAAATATAATTTTTGAGGTTTAGCCACCAGACGGAGGACTTCAAAAACAACAGACTACAGCCATGCGAGTTGCAACGGGGAGAGAGATTGGCACTGACCAACGAGTAACCCAGACAGATGGATGTGAATCCCCATGAATTGGAACATCCCCCAAGCAAGCCACATGCTGTGTGAACACCCTGGTAGGCAATAAGAATTCCCCCTCCCCCAGGTGCCACCATCACATCAATCCCCTACACTAACTCCATACAAAGGAGACGGACCTTAGTGACTCACTTACCTCCTTCAACAGGATGAAACACACCACCAGGTTAGGGAACCAAAAAGAGAATTGAGAAGACCCCTAAATCTACCTCCTCCTTTAGAAAATGATGACACTCCCGTTCAGCCACAAGTTTATAATTCCCTGCTAAAGATTAGCTTCTTGCAAGGGTTGCCTACCCAGTGAGATGGATGCACCTTAGAGTTCAGAAGAAATGTGGGGGAATCAGAGCAAATAGTCAACATGGACAACTCACAGCACCCACGCATTTGAAACATGAGCCTGGAAAACATGGCTAAATGCTGGAAGACTACCCCACATTCAACCAGTTGAAGGTGAGCCACTGGTGATCCCATGGAAGGGAGTCTAGTGTATTCTTAATAACTACACATGGGAGTTTAGAGAGAATCCGCCCTGACTGGACTAGTAAAAGCCCCTACCTCTGTCACAGTTGCCAAAGAACTAGGCAAGAAACAATACCTGGAGGGGAAAAGGCAGAGCAGGCTGGGGTCGATAGGCTGTACACCTCCATGCAGGGGATGGAGGACAGGAGGGTACTCAGCATCTTTCTTCATCAATTTTCCCATTCCACTGACCAAACATTTACTGCCCCAGAAAGTGCATTTTGAAGAGCAGTGCTTTGCAGGAAACATCACTCTTGCAGGTCTTTGCCAACTGCTGCAGAAATTACAATGAGAGCAGCCATCTTTAGTGCATCTCAGGGCACATCAGAGGTCAGCTGCAGCGTTTTTCCCAAATTTTCATTGGGCGAACCATAATTGTCCCCTTCACCCAAAGTGGTGAGGTGGGTCTGGGAGTCATGGTGCTGGGATTAAGCAGCATATTCTGCATAAGTCTATGAGTGGAGAGAGAAGGGCTGTTGAATGTACCCTCTTCAATTACACCTCCATCACTAATCGACAGCATCAGCAGGGGAAGCCTCCTCACATTTGTGCACACCACAAGCGTAGGCATTAGTAAGTCAATCATTAGTATGCCTAGAAAGTCCACCCCAAAGGGGGTACAACCTCTGCAGAAAGCAGGGCACTACACTTCGGATGCATCCTAGAGAATCAGATGCCAGATACTGGGCCAGGCACATTCAATGGCTGAAATACACTGAAGACATCATCAACTGGAGGATCAGAAGCCATAGAGGGCAACGATCAACAAATCTGCAGCAGACACAAGATAGCCTGTAAGTGCACCAGCACCTCCTCCAACACCTACCCATGAACATATCTGCCTGAAGAGAGAAGGTCAACAACCTCAAATGCACACAAACTTCATCGCCATTAAGTCTTGATTCCTTGAGGACAGGAGCAGTAAAAAATGCTGACCCAATACAGCATGGGCAGAAGCTTCAGCGAAGCACTGCAGCTGAGCCACAGCTTCAGCTGCCAGAAGCAGCGGAAGTAGTCTACAAGGAATGGGAGGAGAAAGTGTGACTATGACAGGAGGTGCAGGTGGGATCAACAAGGCAGAACAAGAGTGAGGCGAGGGAGAGTGGTCATGTGATGCACTTAGTTTTATCTAGGACTTGTGCCACCAACTAAGCCCAGGAGAACAGGAGGCACATCTGCTTATGGGAGCCGCTTGATTCATCTAGTTATTAGAATAACTAATAAAGGAATAGAACAGACTAATCTCACCCTCCTCCACAGGCACACATCATACAAAATAGTGATCCGCAGAAGCTGCGCCGCAACCACAGACTACCACTTACGACCCAGACGCATCAGTTGGATAAACTTAGGCATTAGTAAGTTGCTCTTTGTTAAACATCAAAATGAGCTCTCCCATCATAGCTGTTGCAACCCCTGCAATGTGAGAAAGAGTTACGGGAGGATTATTGCACGAAATGAAACCCTTCATCTACATAGTGAAGCATCTTGCAGGTGCATCCACTTCAGCCGAAAACCAAAGCTCCCACCAGCTGCATCCAGCATAAGCCCTTCCAATGCAGAGGTGGCAAACAAGAGAGACATGCAGGGCCTGCACTGAAAGAAAGCCACAACCATTAGCAGTGAAATACCTGACTGCAATCTAGGCCAGAATTCCACTTCCAGAGAGGAACAGGAAAAAACACATAGATTGGCAAAGCAAATAGTTCTTGGCTTACTATACCAACGAATGCAGGGTTAGCATATTCAAGTGAGTGAGATACACAGAAGGGAGCCAGCAGAATAAATAGAGAGGGCGATAGTTGTAAAGTAGTCCCTCATGCAGTTCACTGTAAATACTATTGTGACGACGGAAGGATACACACATTCAGCAATAGTTGAAAGGAACAGCCCCCAAACCATCCCTGTGTATATTGTGTATATTGTTAGCAATAAGTCCGTTTGACAGCTGCACTGAAAAAAACCCTGCCTAAAAATTGGAAAAGTGTCTTTATACAGCTCTATTTATAGGGCAAATCCCTAAATAGCGGAGGAGAAGTATTAAAAATTGGTTTGATAGATGCCAGTCTTTGGCACTAGTTACCTGCTCTACTTACGAACTGTGATGAGGAAGAGGGAAGAGGTGATAAAGCAAAGAAGTATGCAGAGCAGCAGGCCCATACAATCGGAGCACCCATTTGGTTGTCCCAGTTGGGATTTAGCACTACATAAATAAGCCTTCATAACTAGCACTTTATATGTCATGGTCTACATTTATACATACATTTATAGAATAGAAAATAACATAATTGTCCTTTGTATCACATATTGCTTTAAGGCCACTAGCATTATGCAGTAGGGGAAGACCAAATTATGAGACAACGTTGATTAAGTTATACAAAAGGAAAATTATGCTGCGTAATGCAGTGCACTTTTGTGATGGCATTACTTCATTATTTTGTCATTTGTACACGTGTTAACACTGCCTGGGCAGGAAACATCGTTTACAACAATGTCTTTTTAACAAATGCCTTTACAACGAAGGCTTTACAATGAAACAGTCTTTACCACAACGTTTTTACAATGAACTTTTTTACGATGAGTATGCCTTTACCACGGATGCCTTTACAACGAATTTCGTTGTAAAAGCGTGAATGGTACAGGCATACTCGCAGTAAAAAATGTTCATGTAAATGAAAGTATTTTGGTAAGTATTAAGTGTTTTTAATGTATATATATATATATATATATATTGTAAGAGTGAAATCTATAACATCCCTGTAACCTTTGGTTTTTCAGTGAATATATATATAGTTAGGCTCAGATTTCACTCGTACACAAAACCAGTGAAATTCAGCAATTCTAGTTACCTGAGCTAAAAATAACTTACGCTGCCACAATGCACTGCTTATGACCTCACATATTTACTTCACTCATATATATATGGCATGAGTGAAGTTAATATGTGAGGTCATAAGCAGTGTAATGGAGATAGGACTTTATAAAAGAGTATTGTACACTATGATGGTTACATAGGCTCAGTAGTAGGTATCTTTAAAACAAAAGTAGTAGGTATCACGCTGAAAAAATCGTTGGCCACGAAAAGTCTTTTTTTGAATTCACACTTGTATTTGCACTTATTGGAGGCACATTAATAAAATCTACACCTGCATAAAGGAAACCGCTGTTTTGTGGTGCTTGGTGCTGCTGCATTGTGCATTGGTGGAGTAATGACGCGAGGGATAATATATGTTTATATAGTTACTCATAAAACACTTACATTTCCTTTGTAAATGCAGACATGGTAAAGGCATATGCGTGGTAGAAAATTAACAGGTAAGTTTAAGCCTGATATATATATATATATATATATGTAATTCAAGGCCCAAGAGCTTTCAAGGATGCACTCGACAGCAAGTGAAAACCGGGAGGTTTATTTTAACAAAGAAACCAGCATCTGTATTCCAGTAAAAATTAGTAGCGCCTAACGCCTCTTCTTCCTAGGCGACTTGGAAATTGTGAGTGTTTCCAGAGAGCTTTGATTTTATACCCAGCTGCATACTGTTCATTAATTGAGGACCTTTAGTGGGCCTCGCTCAGTGCGTTTTTCTTTTTAGTGCATGCTGGAACAGGTAGTACAATTTGGAACCGATCACACCCTTCAGTGGGTTCTTTTTAAACATTCACGCTTTTAAAATCCATTATTTTCCTCAGCTCTTGGGCCTTGAATTACATATATATATATATGAATATATATATATATTATACCTACTGGCGGTCACCAGTAGGTAGTTATAGTTAGTACCTCGTTTCTATTCAAAAAGCATTTTTTCTTTTGCCAATATCTTTGGCGCCGTTTGACGAATCTTCGCGAAATTTTCAAAACTGGTGGGGCGCTCCGGTCAGCTCCTGTCTTGAAAGTTTCGGGGAGATTCGTCAAGCGAGGGCCGAGAAAAAAATGAAGCGCGGGCTCCCGCGCTTCATTACTAAACAAGCCCCCGGGTGGGCCAGGTCCCAGGGGCAATATAAAATTAGGGTGTGGGGGCCCACGGGGGTCCCCACAGCCCCGGTGACCACCACCTCCCCGGGGCTTATTAAATTGTATGCGGGGCACGCGCCCTCCGCAGCCCCGGGGACCGCCACCTCCCCGGGGCTCTGGTTCTTTTTTTTTTTTTTTAAGATGTGTGGGGGAAAGCAAGAGCCCCCCCACATGCCCCAGGGACCACCACCTCCCCGGGGCACATACTGATTTAAATGTGGGGGTCCGCAGTGGCCCCCCGGCCCCGGGGACCACCACCTCCCCGGGGCTATGTAAATTAAGGAAGGCCCTTGATGGCCCTGGGGACCGCCACCCCCAGGGCTGGCTCCTGCAATGTCCCGGGGTGCCCACCCCCAAGACATTGCCGTTTGCTATGAGAGGGCGGGAGCACGGCTCCCGCCCTGTCACAGCAAACTCTGCTTTGCTTCATTGAAGCGAGAGCAGGAAAACCTGCTCTCGCTTCAATGAAGCAAAGCAGGATTGCTTTTGAGCAACGGGAGCTGCATGTCAGCAGCTCCCCTTGCTCTAAAGCTATGCCGGCTCCCGCAGGACGCGGGGAGCCGGCGGGACCGTGGGGGCATTGGGGCTCCCCCCACGGTCCCCAATGCAAAGGGCTGGCCCCGGGGGATGGGGTCCCCGGGGCCAGGAGTGATTGCTAAGTTGTCATAGCAGGCCACGCCCCCTTTGCCCACCACTTTGCAAACGCGCTCCCTGGTGCGCCCTTGGATGGGGATTGAAGTCCCCTTCGCTGCTGGGGGTCATTTAGGGGCCAAACAGCCTACCTCTCACCTCCAGTAAGCCCCACACAGTGGGATTACTGAGAGGTGGACACAGGCCACGCCCCCTTTCCCCACCACTCTGCAAACACGTCTGCTGGCGCGTTCTAAGTTGGGATATTAAGTCCCCTTCATTCCTGAGGGTCCCTGGGGGCCAACTAGCCCACCAGGTACCTCCAGTTAGCGCCACACACCTGAATTGCTGAGAGTGGTCCGAGCCCACGCCCCCTTTTTACACCAGTCTGCAAACACGGCTCCCGGTGCACTGCTGCTCAAGGGATGAAGTGCACTTGTGTCCTGTGGTCCTCAGGACACAAGTGGACCTCATCGCCCCTCCTGCAGTGCGCCAAGAGGCGTGTTTGCAGTTGTGGTGTAAAAAGGGGCGTGGCCTCAGACCACCTCTCTGCAATCAAGGGGACTTAATTCCATTCACTCACCAACACAGCCATACACACAGTCACCCATCCATCCAGCCCCTCACAGACGCACGCACTCTTGAACCTATACACCCAGTGAATCACCCACTCACACATCTATGCACAGAGTCACACCCCCCCACCCACCCACACAGACACTCAGGCACCCATACAGATACTCAGACAACCAATCATTAACCCATATAAACACTCATGTAGCTACTGACCAACCCATGTAGCAGCTTACACAACAACAGACAGACTGATACACACATTCACACATTCACACAGTTTAGTCACTAACCCATGCATTCAGTAAGACACGTTTAATCACTCACTTATACAATCAGTCACACACCTGTAAAATCCACCATCCAGACACTTATACAACCACTCATTCGTCAATACACCTAAGAATATATGTAAAATATATTTAAAAATTACAGAAACACACAGTCACTGTAAGATGTCATCAGTGATGTCATTTGAGATGTCATCAGTGATGTCATCAGTGATGTCACTGACCATGCCATGAATGATGTAATATGTGGCGTCATGAGCAGTGCATTGCGGGGCGCGAGTTATAGTTAGCTGAACTAACTATAACAGTGGAATTTCTATTGTTTTGTACAAGTGAAAATGTCCAGCTAACTATAACGGCCCTGAAACCTATGTTTTTTCAGTGAATTTCAAAGGTTTTTTAAATGCTAATTTCTAACTATAACGTCCCTGAAACCTATGGTTTTTCAGTGAATTTCAAAGGTTTTTAAATGCTAATTTCTAACTACAATGTCCCTAAAACCTATATTGTTTTTAACTAAATTTAAAAAAGACGTGCATACTTTTTGTAGTGAAAAACTAACTGTAACAGTAGTCTGTTATAAGTTATAATTTAACAATGTTTAAAACTTAATTAGCACTAATTAACATATAAGTGTGGAAAAAGTGTGACGGAGCAGCTATGATACCTGACTTCGAACAACAGCGTTCACAGTTCGATTCCCGGCTTCAGCGGCACGTTAGCCCACCACTATGTCACTGTGGGCAACACCTTGCTTAATCTTTCCGACGCCCCCGAGCGCCGGCACACCTTTCCAGGGTTAGCTGAATGCTTTACAAATGCTCGCATTTTTTTATTTAAAACCATAGTGATGAGAAATATTATCACATCTTTTTTTCTTCTATTCTGATAGATTTTTTTTTTATGTCTTCTATTTAGAATTACGGCAATCAATAAATGTATTTACTCATGAGAATGGAAATGACATGGTTTTCCGGGTAACAGTTTTTAAGCTCTCCAAAGTATGTACATATTAAGGACCTTATACGTGTTAGTTTCGAAATCGAAACTTTTTCCGCTTCACATTTTGTAACTTTTCCCAACACATGCACAAGTGAAACAGTTAAAACGTGAGCACGTGTCAACTGTAAACGTGACATGTAAATGGGCGGAGCCGCATCTTCCTTCAAAGACTACTGAATAACCAAAAAGTATATAAACCACACCCGTTGATAGATTAGTTTCGTTTTTTGCGAGTTATTTACGCGTCTCCATTCAGTGATGCAGGTGCTCTTTTCTACAGTCGGATTCTTCTTTTGCGGCCACAAAATATAATCCTGAGTTGTAAGTTGTTTGATTATGCAATACTAGATATTTATAATACGTAGCTATTTGTCAATCTTTAAACAGTTGTATTTAGAAAAAAGTGTTATTGGTTGTTTTTGCCATTTATATGTAACGTCAGCAGCTTGTTTTCAGAAACAGACAGAATACAGCAAACATTGTTCCTGTTCTGGCTCCTTTGAGCTCATATAGTGTGACTTTGTATATTAAAATATTGACACTGTACTTGACCTCAGAAGTGTTGGTGACCCGTCGGCGCGAAGACTAAAGATTTATATGTAACATCAGCAGCTTCTAGTTTGTAGTCTATTTCCCCCTTGACATCATATAGTGTATGTATATTATAATAACCACACATTATGATCTCAGAGGAGTTTGTGACCCGTTGGCGCGAAGACTAAAGATTTATATGTAACGTCAGCAGCTTCTGGTTTTTAGTCTATTTCTCCCTTGAGATCATATAGTGTGAGTATGTATATTGTAATATGAACATTTATACTGACCTCAGTGGAGTTTATGACCCGTCGACGCGAAGACTAAAGATTTATATTTAACGTCAGCACCTTCTCGCTTTTACTCTGTTTCTTTCTTGGGATCATATACTGTGAATATGTATATTATAATATTAACAGTTATTGTGATCTCAGAGCACTTTATGACCCGTTGGCGCAAAGATGAAAGATTTCGAAGTCCCGGAGAAAAGAAGCTCTCAAAATACTCATCGCTGGAAAGTATTTCGTTATTGATCTTGTTTTGTATTGATGACTTCATTTTCATTTTCCTTTTTTGTGCCATCAGTGACACTGTGTATATTGTAAGAGTGTGATATTTCCACACAACAGGAATTGGAGATTTCTCGCCGCCAGGAGTAAACCATCTGAAATACAGTTTACTGACCTTTATAACTAACTTGATCAGATATTTTTACAGTGACAATATTTTTGGAAATTGCAGTTTAAAAAAAATGTGTTTCCATAGATACTTTCTTAGTGAATACCTTTGATAAACCCTACATTTCTGAATGTTTTTTTACTATTTCTATTTTTGTCTGTTGCGGTTCCTATTTACCTTCTCCCTAATATAGAATATATACGACCAGTAGTGTATATTATTATACTACTATCCTATATATTCTTAAAGGAGTACGTGATCTAAGCACTACGACCGAACTTTCCCGAATTCTACAATAATAGAAATTATAAAAAATGATAAAGCGTACATTTCTATGTAATATAAAGTGATTTGTGTTTAACTGTTTTTACTTGTTATTGTTCTTGTGACCTGAGATGATGTAGTGCGGGAGTGTTTCTTGTAGCACTTCTTTTCTACTTTATCTAAAAGTAACTCATGCCCTCTTATATTATCAAGAATATGGGGCAACACTTTTACAAACTATAGCAGAAAAAAAAGGGAGGGTGTGCCCACGCTTAAGGGATATTTTATGAATTGCGTTTTTATTTGTCACCCCTTTGATATATACAGCTTCAGTTTCCGAACAAAGTATATTTGTAATTGCTTAATAAAAACTATTTCAAACCTAGACTCAAATTTTTGCTGCACGACCACAGCTCCCCGTTAGAAAAGTAAACACCACATTATAACTAAACAGTGCTCCTGGGAAGTATCCCACCCGCAAACTTAATAAAAGAAGACCGCAACACACTTTGTTATTTTCCCGCCGTGATTTGTACACCCCACGCCAATTATATAAATGGCCCTTAAAATATATAAAAAACTATTTTTACCTTCACAATCCCTCTCCACCACCTTGTGACCACTGTACAGACTTAATAGTGTTCCTACCCTCCCCGCTACTACTTTCTTTTCCCGTACTCCATTGAAGTGCATCACAAAATGGTTCACAACAGTGAACCGTTCCCAGCCAATAATGAGCAAACTTGTACTAGGAACAGTTTAGCCAATAAAATGTCCATGGTGTTCCGCAGAGGGGAGGGAATAGCTGCCAACACTTCTACTTTCAATGGTTTACAGCCAATGAACATTAAGCTTGGGAACGTCCTGCTTGGAACACGTCAACCAATAACATGTTCCTGCTACTCCGCGGACGGGGAGGAAATGGCTGGCAACACTTGTACTTTCAATGGTTCGCAGCCAATGAACATTAAGCTTGGGAAGGTCCTGCTTGGAACACGTCAGCCAATCAGATGTCCCTGCTACTCCGCGGACGGGGAGGAAATGGCTGGCAACACTTCTACTTTCAAAGGTTCGCAGCCAATGAACATTAAGCCTGGGAAGGTCCTGCTTGGAACACGTCAGCCAATCCAATGTTCCTGCTACTCCGCGGACAGGGAGGAAATGGCTGGCAACACTTATACTTTCAATGGTTCGCAGCCAATGAACATTAAGCTTGGGAAGATCCTGCTTGGAACATGCCAGCCAATCAGATGTCCCTGCTACGACGGGGAGGAAATGGCTGGCAACACTTCTACTTTCAATGGTTCGCAGCCAATGAACATTAAGCTTGGGAAGGTCTGCTTGGAACACGTCAGCCAATCCAATGTTCCTGCTACTCCGCGGACGGGGAGGAAATGGCTGGCAACACTTATACTTTCAATGGTTCGCAGCCAATGAACATTAAGCTTGGGAAGATCCTGCTTGGAACACGCCAGGCAATCAGATGTCCCTGCTACTCCGCGGACGGGGAGGAAATGGCTGGCAACACTTCTACTTGCAATGGTTCGCAGCCAATGAACATTGAGCTCGTTGTTGGAACACCTCAGCCAATTAAACGTTAATTTTGTTCCAGACACACAAACAGAACACGCCCTCCCACATAATATTAATTTTCGTGTAAGAAAGTGACACTGTCCGTGATAAAAGTGAACACCGCATTATAAGTAAACATTACTGCGCATTATATTAAAGGAAGGCTGCAATACGGCGCATTGTTATTTTCCCGACGGGATTTCCAGAGCCTACGCAACCTTGCCGCAATACCGCGCACCGTTGTTCTGCGGACGTGATTTCCACGTCTGCGGACGTGATTTCCACGGCCTACGCAACATTCAAACTCCCTGCCTCTGCACCGTACAGACTGCTTAAACTAAGACCACAGTGTTCCTACTATACCCTCTTATACAATTTTTCTCTTTTGTTTCGCCCTACGCCTTTCAAGTCAGTCACAAAATGGCTGCCAACACTTCCTAGTTTCAACAGTTCGCAACCAATGAGCTGCACGCTCCTGCTCGTAACGCCTCAGCCAATCAGATGTCAGAATTCTCAAATATCGATATCTGTAAATTTTGATATTTCTCTAAAACTACTGAACGGACTTACCCCATTTAAACAAAAGCGTGCTTTCTGGACCAAGACCTTTCTCCCTGCCAAATTTGGCGTAATTCCGTTCAGCAGTTTGACCTGTAGCCTTGTCTAAAGTTTCCTATGGAAATTGCATGGAGAAAACATGTTTTGGGACCCCCCTTTTTTCTCAGCCCCCCTTCACGAATCACCCCCAAACTTTCAGGATAGGAGCTCACCTGAAAAGAGGAACTTTTTGGAAAATTTCGTAAAGATTCGGCAAACGACGCCAAAGTTATAAGCACATGGAAACTAGGTTCTAACTATAACTACCTACTGGCGACCGCCAGTAGGTAATATATATATATATATATGTATTACCTACTGGCACTCACCAGTTTAAAATCACTGCATCCAGATGGACTGAACATTACTGATAATACAACCTGATTACTGCATATCTCAAGAGCTCTCAGGACTGCATTGATTCCACATTCCAAATGGAATCTTCACTCATGATGCTTTTTGAAAATTCAGCTGTGTCATCTGTGCAGCCACTGAGCAAACCATCTTGTACTACCTGAGGAAGGCGGAAGCTGAAACGTTGTAGTGGAAATATATTTTTGTTCTTTGGTGAATCTATCTGTTTGAGTCACTTCTTTCTTGGATATATATATATATATATATATATATATATATATATATATATATATATATATATACACATATATATATATACACATATATCTCTCCATATGAACGAGCTCCCAACATTGAAGGCGCCACATTCCTTTTTTATTGCAGGGCATACAGGGCATCAACATCGCTTGTTCCAGTTCACAAATATGCCAAGAATTCCATACGCGTTTCGGGCGTTCCTTCGCCCTTGCTCACTGGCTTGGCCTTTAAAGAGAAAGAAAGCGGCTGTCACTTACATCGCACTCGCGATGGGTTTTTATGTCCCGCCTATGTAGGCGTATACTCCCATTGCATTCTGGTCTTGGGAGTTCACTTATTTCTTTAAATCCCAACTGGGTGCCGGCAAATTCTCCTCAATTAAAATTTTAAATACCACAGTGGGTTACTGAATACAGGTAAGGTTGTAGCTCTGCTCGAATGAAGGTCCATGCAATACGGACACGCCGTTCCAAACGCACCCTGTCAGTCAAGGCGCTGGACCCGCATCGTCAACAGCGGGGCGCCCTCGCGACCAGAGCAGGCCGCTAACATATCCATATTTTTTTTTCTCTTTACAGGCCAAGCCAGTGAGCAAGGGCGAAGGAACGCCCGAAACGCGTATGGAATTCTTGGCATATTTGTGAACTGGAACAAGCGATGTTGATGCCCTGCAATATAAAAGGAATATAACACGACCGTGTGTGGCACCTTCAATGTTGGGAGCTCGTTCATATGGATATATATATATATATATATATATATATCCTACTGGAGGTCACCAGTAGGTATAGTTGGGACCTAGTTTCCATAGGAAAATTTATTTTTTACCTGCCTATATCTTTGGTGCTGTTTGACGAATCTTCAAGAAATGTTTCAAAAAAAGTGTCAAGTTGGGTCTTGTTGTGCATGGAAATTTTTTGGGTGATCCGTCATGCGGGGCTGAGAAATAGGAGAGGGTAAAAAAAAAAAAGGGCTTTTCTTTCCATTTTAATTCACATAGGAATTTTGAACACTACTACAGCCCGAACTGCTGGACTAAATTACACCAAATTTGTCAGAAAGCT
The DNA here is from genome assembly GCA_963921515.1 of Calotriton arnoldi. Lineage (NCBI taxonomy): Eukaryota > Metazoa > Chordata > Amphibia > Caudata > Salamandridae > Calotriton > Calotriton arnoldi. The sequence continues at coordinate 2,513,656 of CAWUFW010000510.1, forward strand.
AGCTCTTGGTCCAGAAAGAGTGCTTTTTGTTCCAGCGTCGTCATAAAGAAATACAGCAATAAGCAACTAAAAGGTGATCAGTCAATCTGTACGAAAGGCCTTTCACTACGTGGCAACAAGTATTGCTGTGTTTTTAGTAACTTTTGATCCGTTTGAGCAACAAATTATATGTTTTTGTTGTAATCTGCAAATTATGCAGCAGATAATAGATTATGTGGCCCTATACAGCAAGTCCATAAGTATGCGGATAGCGCCACAGGATTGCATAATTACAGGGACCATGCAAATTGGTATATATTGACTCTATACATATATATTGAAATCATTAATACGAACTTTAACGTTTGTATATTTTTTTGCAAAATCATTGCTGACACATATATCTAGATTTTTTTTTAAGTTAAACATATTTCTTTCTTTATCGTAGACCTTTGGTACCAGACAGGCACATAATCCAATATTTGAAATTGAAGTGTCACACAAAATAAGTTCATGTTACGAAAATAAGTTCATGTTGAAGCATAATGTTGGTCTGCCATCTAGTGGACTAGCACCAGAAGTCTATTTCAATGGTTCTCTTTTTGTCTCCACTAGTTTCGTGGAACGGTGATCAAGCGCAACCTTCCTTTTTCAATCTGTGCAATTTATTTTCATTATTTTTAGATTATTTGTTTATACGATCAACATCTATTTGTAATGAGTATTTCGACTAATTAACCACATACGAAATAATCGTATCCCATATGTAATAATTTGAGAGATAACATCGGAAACGACAGCAAAAGTTCAATTCCTGCACCATCGTCATTACCAACCTTACCTGACCCGTCGATTTCTTTAAAATAAAACTCTACTGACTAGCAGGTTACATGCTCCCTAAATTCTTCGATGAAGAAAAAAAACATTATATCGGAAAAAATCCTTCAAACATTGCTCTTTTCACCAGCCGGGTTTCGTTGTCTTTAACCTGAGGAGTGTTACCTTCCGATGTTCGACATTAGGTTCTACATTGCCAGGTTTTTAGGAATCGGAGAATTAACCTATTTCTTTCTACTCCCAGATTCATGCCTTAATTATTCCGTACCTGAGCAGAGGGAATTCCTTTACGTTTTTAGATTTGCCCTGAAGGTGGCGCTAGCCACGAGCTTAAGATAAATTAATTGGCGTACAGTTTCGGAGAGCGCTCACTGACATTCAAGCAGTGCAAAACCAGATGCAGATCTATTCCTCCTATTAAAAGTGCCCAAAAGGGCGAACACAAAGACTGAATAGTAATTAAAGAATGCAGGACTAAACCAGTTTAAAAAGCGCAACTGGTGCTTTGCAATCTTCATAAAACAACAAGCTGTTTCATTCACTTGAATATCTTGGACGCAAATGATAAAAAGTTCTTGAGATACAGTCATAAAGCCAGTGCTTTAAATGGGCCTGTACTCACCAGTACTAAGTACCGGTACTTCAGAATTTTCTGCCCTTAAGTACCGGAACTTCTCCTTGGCTAAAGAGAGTGCCGGTACTCACGGGGCAGCAAGGTAAGCTCACTGAAATGGGTATGTGCAGAAAGAAACTCAACACAGCTGACTAAGAGTCCGTCCGTCTTCGTGCAGCGCTCTGATAATCGAGTACTAATCTACCCAGGGCTTTAAATGGGCCGGGTCCTGCCAGTTCTCAGCACCAGCAGTTCTAAAAAGCAGGTGCTGAGGCGGGTCCCTATCCGGCTCTCCATTTTTGCCCTCATCCTCAGGGTGGGAAAAAAAATCTTAACTCTGCAGTCATAGTTCTTTCAGTGTGTCATCATTTCAGAACTGAAGCATTTTCAATATTATATACAACAAAGCCATAGTTGTTGCTTATTTATCTTATGTAGCGAACAACCATTGACAAAGCCAATAGTCCTGGCTTGTTGTAGCTGTGATGTTACTTGTATTATATATGTGGATGCAATAACAGAAGCAGCAAAATACCAGTCGGGCGGCACACAATGCTAAGCACAGATTTTTAGTTTATGTGTTCTTAAGCCATGCCCTTAATTAGATCGGGCATGCCCCTTTGAGAGACCCCCCAGTTTTTGATCCAACTTAAAGCCCTGAATCTACTCTTGCGCTGTGCTTATTCAACAGCGGCCCTATGCATTAATTTAGAGTCCATTCAGGCTCTGTCGAGTCAATAACACTGTAGGTGTGTGAGCTAACAGCCATATCTCATGACTCGAGGGAAATCGAAGTGACGGCTTGAGGAAGAGGTGGTGACAGTGCCACCGAGGCAGAGTGCGTGGGAATCAAGGTGTAGTAATGCAGAGGCCAGCGAATGTAACCATTTCTAAAAACAAAAGTATTGAATGCAGTTGACTGTTGAAATAGTTCCTTTTCTTTTTTTTTTTTTGCAGTTTTATATAGAGCAGACTCGACCCAAAGGTATTGGAGCGCTTTACATGAACACCAGTTACATAACACAAGGACACATTCATTTTTGGTAGGCATGGGGAGATTAAGTGATTTGTCCAGAATCACAGGATGGTGAGCCAACGCCAGACTCGAACCTGGTTCCCCAGCTCCAAAGTCGACAGCTCTGGCCGTTAAGCCAGTAGAAGATTGGATTCAGAAAGTAAAGACAAATATGTAATGTATTGAGCCCTTTCCTCCATTACTAAATGTTGATATTGATAATCAGGTTCACTTTTCTAAAGCAAGAACATTTTCTCAAGCTTCAGTGTGCATGAGTGCTTGTGTGTCAATGTGCATGAGTGCACAGTCCGGCATGAAGCGCATGTAAAAGGGTTCACATGTAGCAAGTGCTAGACCACTCTCTATAGTGCAGAAATGCTTCTTCTGCAGTGTCTAAATACAACTGTATTTTATTCTTAAGGGGCCGTTTTCTCTTGGGTTAATGGAGTGGCTCTGGGTGAGGCGAATTGGAGCACGTACAGGAGATTTTTTAATCCCGATATTTGGGCCCTGAGCATTAAAACAAATGCTGAAAAACGAAATTTTGCAGAACAAATAATTAAGGTTATTCACATGAATTATAAAGCCAACCTGAGTCACCAGAATAAATAACGTGTGATCTTCTTATCTAAGACCGGTTGGGTTGTTCATATTTTGACTTCCTGTTTGCCATCAATGGAGGAATCGCCTTGTATAAGTTAAGAGCTAAGGGAAATTCAGGAACATTTTGTGACATTAATTAATTGTCACCATACATGATCGTATAGGAGTGGAGACTTGTCCCCTCTATATTTATCATTGCCGTAGTTAAACACTCATGAAGAACATTGTCAGAAAAGGAGATTTCCTGTGATGAAAACCAACCTGTGTATACCTTGATAACAGTGTTGGGAGAAATTAGTAGTAAAGCCTGAAGAAGGAGGTTGGACCTGTGTATGCCTCCGAAACGCGTCGCTTCTTGGTCTACTTATAAATAAAAGTTTTCGTGAATCATATGGATTGTTGTGGAATATATGAAAAGGAAAACAAGACTTTATGTTGAATTATTGCCTATGATTGTTCTCGAATTTGCACTGAGTGACTTGCACTTTTTATATTATATATGTGATTTTAATGCTTTGATATTCATGTGGATATTGTATTTTATGTATTTTAGTGATTACTAAAAATCTAAAAGAAGGAAGAAAGCTTTTATACCAACCTAATAAACATTTTTTCATATTGGATTTTTTGGCTACTGTGATATTGATTCGGTGATAGTTGAATGTTGTATGTGGTGTGGTAGTATCATGGTATGCAATTGAAGTATCCCAAAGGGAGTTTATTTTAGACTTAGTGGCTCTGGGAGAGACAGAGGTGGGTGAACCAACAAATAAACAATGATAGCAAGTCAGAGTCGAACCAAGGTAAAAATAAAAGTGTATTCTTTAACATGTGGAAGAATTTCCCCTTGGTACATAGGCTTATATCATAGCATTGAGAGGAGTTCATTAAAAGTGATAGTTATGTTAGAAACTTTTGAGCTCCCACCATGATGACAATGCCACTAGTGACCTAATAAGCAAGTCAGTTTTCATGTGTGCATTACATATGGCTTATTTGTTTCATGAATGAAGCCACATTATGGTGTATTAAGTCTAACACAAGATGTGATTGTACAGCATACACCCTGAACTTGTGTATTTGAATATATGATCATATGCGATATTGAAGAATAAGGAGGTTTGGTGAGCTCAAATATTTGCCTGGAATCACACAATTTGGTCAAGTGGGGAAGCCGGGATTGATCCCAGAATTTCTGGTTTCACATTGTCCAATTCAGCTACTAGATGGTTATATCTTTCTTTCTCTCATGTTTTACAACAAAGGTCACTATTTAGGGGTCGATTCCGATTCGGGCCGGAAAACTCTCCGTCCGAGCCGGACCCGGAGAGATTTCCGACCGAATCGGACCCTGGCAGTCCGACCGAACGAGTACGATGCGCACGCATGCACTCGGACTCGAGTCGGTCGGACTGCTCGCGGTGCGCATCGTACTTGCCCGGCCGGGGAACGTCTCCATCGCGCAGTGCGAGGCGAGTCCGTGCGAGTCGGTCGGAGCAGTTCGGACCCGCGTGCGCTCGCATCATACTTGCTCGGCCGGACACACGTTCGGATCGGTCGGGAAAGAGGGCTCCGAATCGGATCCGGTTAAGCCGAATCCGATTCGGTGCGCTACCGGCCGAGATCGGAATCGGCCCCTTAGTCTTTATTCTTTACACGTAAGATTAGAGTTTGGGTGTCAGGCAGATGCAACATCAAAGTTTAGTTCATTTTGGGCTTAAGGGTGCAAAAGGACTTGGAACTGAGCCAGGCATCTGGCTTGATCCTGGCTTGAGCCTTCAGCAGCTTGCCACCTCCAGGAAGAAGGAATTGGACTTTACAGCAGGTTAGGAGCTTTAAGGCAAAGCAGTGCCATCTAGGAGTGGCTGGGTAATGTCTGCTAGTTGGCAATGAGACAAGAGATTTTGCCATAGTTAAACGTTTCCAAAAAATGTTAAGGAAAATAGCTTGTGTAAGTCATATGTGATTTAAGTGTTGTACTACGGGAAGCCCACTTCTATTGTGCTATGCAACTGAAGGGAAGAAACATATCTAGAAAATCCAAAGAAGGACCCATATTAAGGGCCTCCGCCGCCTGCAGATTTGCGAACAGGTCTGCTTGGCTTTTTTAAAAAGATGATGGTGCTTCTTTTCATTGTGGCGCTCATTTTCATGCCCAGTGAATACCTTTAAAGTATTTATTTCCTCAATAACAAAATGAGCCATGTCAACATTGGTTGATGCCCAGCTTTCTAAGCCGGGATGTGATTACATACATACAATGTCCTGAGTAGGCAGATCTTTGAAGGCTACAAGTTGGCTAAGGGGATCTGGCACATACAGGAGTGAAGGCAGGGCATGATTTCAATCACAGGCATGTTTTTTCCAAAGTATAATTTTTTTAATAGGAGTTTTCATCAGATATCCCTTTAAACGTGGCCATTTTGTTGTTTAATGTCCCCTAGTAGTTCGAGTAAAACCAGAGTCTGTTTAATGGAATCTAACTTCTATGAGAAAACATCTATTGCCATACTTTTTCAAGGGCGTGATGCTGGCAGTTTTGTAAGAATGAATTTATGTTTCACCTTAATGCCAAAAGAGAGACAATGCCGCTGGCTAAAATTAAGGCCATAGGGTGGAGTAACCTACTTAAAGATGACGTGGATGGTGTAAGGTGGTTTGAAGTTTTTGAGCACTGGGTACTATAGACCTATTATAATGATGTTAAACAGTTAAGGCGGTTTATAAATAGAATGAGATCATGGTGTTTAATTTTCAAGGTTACTTTCTTAAAGTGACCTCACTATCCATTACTGTGCATAATGTAAAAATTCAAAATATCTTTAATGTGCCTTGCACAGAGGCAATCTACACACATGTAACATTTGAAAGATATTAAATGCTCCCTTTTGTACGTATAAATAAGGACAAAGGGAATATTAAAAAGATACCAAAAATGCTTTTGTATCATTATGCACATCTGCACAACAAGAAAATCACAATAGAATTAAATATGTGCCCCTGGCCAAGCCCCTTAGCACCGCCCCCAAACCCCACCCATAGTCCACAAATTAATTTGGTGAGTACCTACACTTAGGGGCCGATTCCGATTCGGGCCGGAAATCTCTCCGACCGAGCCGGACCCGGTGAGATTTCCGACCGATTCGGACCCTAGCAGTCCGACCGGACGAGTACGATGCGTTTGCATGCTATCGGACTCGATTCGGTCGGACTCCCATTGAAGTCAATGGGAGCCGGTCGTACAACGCGTACGCGGGCTCCCATTGACTCAATGGGTGCGAGGCGAACAAGGGCGCCCCCTACAGCGGGTTCGCGGCGAGCGGGTCGCGGCGTACATGCACAGGTAGGGGGACCCATGGGTCCCCCCTGTGTGCGACTCGCGTGGCTAGGCGTACAGGGGGTCCGACACGGACCCCCAAAGTACGGCTCCGACTGCTCTTTTGAGCCGGACGGCGCGAGTCGGTCGGACTGCTCGAGGCGCGCATCGTACTTACCCGGCCGGGGAACGTCTCCATTGCGCGGTGCGATTCGAGTCCAAGCGAGTCGGTCGGAGCGGTTGGGTCCCGCGAACGAGTCGGCCGGCGATTTCGCGTGCGCTCGCATCGTACTCGCTCGCCCGGACGCACGTCCGACTCGGTCGGGAAACAGGGCTCCGAATCGGATCCGGTAATGCCGAATCCGATTCGGAGCCCTACCGGCCGAGATCGGAATCGGCCCCTTAATGTTTTCCATTTAAAGCACTGCTAAAGCGTTAGTACTGACAGAACCCAAAATGGTGGCAAACTTAGTACCAAAGCCCCCGAATCCTTATAAACATGTATAAATAAGAATAACGCTGGGGTTATGAAGTAAAATAGAGATCAAGGAGACCTATGTGAGTTTTTCTTTTTGCAACTGTGTTCTCTAGCATGTAGAAGACACTACTGAATGAAGCTCTCACTGCTGAGTGAAGCTCACACTGCTGTGTGAAGCTCACACTGCTGATTGAAGCTCACACTGCTGAGTGAAGCTCACACTGCTGAGTGAAGCTCACACTGCTGATTGAAGCTCACACTGCTGAGCGAAGCTCACACTGCTGAATGAAGCTCTCACTGCTGAATGAAGCTCTCACTGCTGAATGAAGCTCTCACTGCTGAGTGAAGCGCACACTGCTGACTGAAGCTCTCACTGCTGAATGAAGCTCTCACTGCTGAGTGAAGCTCACACTGCTGAGTGAAGCTTACACTGCTGACTGAAGCTCACACTGCTGACTGAAGCTCACACTGCTGAGTGAAGCTCACACTGCGGATTGAAGCTCACACTGCTGAATGAAGCTGTCACTGCTGGGTGAAGCTCACACTGCTGAGTGAAGCTCACACTGCTGATTGAAGCTCACGCTGTTGCAATGCAGTATCAATGATACAACAAACACTGCACAAAGCATTGCTGAGGAAGCCGCCATAACCTAATACCACTAAGTAGTGAGAAGGTACCACTCGTGGAAGGTCACACCGCACGGGGAAGAAATAGGCCCTCTGGAACAAGCAGAAGATCACACAGCAGAAATTCTTTCCCACTGAGAAAGCATTGCTTTCAGCCTCTAAGCTGCTGTGATTGGCTGAGAATTATATTACCATACCTGCACCTTTTGTCACATTGGGTTAGGCTGGTGATGCTGGGTGGGTGTTTCAAGTGTCTTGTGTCCTGCCTGAGCACTCTGCATCAAGTTAGTGGCGATCTGATACAGGATCTGCTGGGCCATGTGGGCTTTGCCGCCTTTCTTCCTTGCCCAGGATGGTTGGTGCTGTTCCTCTGCAGGCTCTCATGCTCTTGAGGTGTTCTGTCGCACTGCTGTGGTGGGCCACTATAGTGCATCTGAACCATGACATGGTACTACCTGGGCGGAAACAAGGATCGGAGGTCCTGGATATTTCCCTCCAATACAGATCATCTGGATGCTTCTTCTACTGCAGTCAAGTGTCAGCTAGTTAGGCCTGTTCAAAACACAAAATCTGGGACTCACGGTTTCTGACTGTCCCTGATACAGTTATGTGGTGCTGTCAAGGCCAGGGGATCTCTGTTCTGAGGCAAGGTTGTGTTTGCAGTGGCCTGCCTAACTCTGTCTCCCTCTTGTGATTGGTTCGACTTTAGGCTTTGTTTGCCTTCTGTAACAGTTACCCGGGTAGCCAGTGGACTTGTGTTCAACATACGGGTCCTATCCTGCACTGTCCAGGTAGGAGTTCTTCACTGTAGATCCTGACTTTTAAAGCAATTTGAATTGATCCGCAGAGTTCCCTTAGATACTTCTAGAAAAAAGCCAGCAGGACACAGATGGTCACAATTTTTTGTGGGTGGGTGGAACAAAAAAAGATGTTGAGAACCTTTAACTCAGGCCCCTCACCTCACACAATTCCATTCACCCTCCTACCGTCAACAAATTCTCTTCTCTCATTAAGAAATGAACAAGAAAGGCAGGAAGCAAAAAGATCAGTGAACAAAGGAGTGAAACAAGAATGCCTTCTCGCGCAAGCTGTTTTTAAGCTGGGGCGATTCACTTCGATGCATCTTTAGCTCAAACTATGAATGATCATAAGAAAGTAGGTAATAAGAAAGTAGTAATCCTACTTTATGTGGCCACCGCCCTCATTCTTATGCATTCAAGCCTTTAAGAAAATTGTAAGCAATAACACCATCCTGCTGCAACAAGAACAAACTCAATGTGGAAAAATGTAAAGTAGTAGTTAGTGGAAGAAGAAAGAAGAAATGTGTGGACTAGGCCATCAAGGTAAACAACAAGTTATAGGAGACAGTCAAACCTTTCCCCTACTAGGGCATTATCAGTCTGTGAAAAGGGTACCTGGTCAGCTCACATCAACAATGCCTCATGTCAAAATAGGCACATATTATAGCCTTATAGCCCGCTGCCGAGGGCTATACCAGCTGTTAAAGGCCCTGATCCCGAGTTATAGGCCTGAGCCGCAGTTGTGTTTAATAATCTTCAGAGGTCAATCATACTGGATAGAGACTGGCAAGGTTAGAAAACATAACTACATTAATTGATATATTGCTAAGTGAGCTATAAAGATCACTTGATTACACTTGGCCACGGTATAACAAGAATCATAAACTCATCTCCTCTTTAAAGACAAGTATCCAAAATCCTAAAACATGCCATTATTGTGCCTGTTAATGACACCGACTGATAACCCGCTGGAATCAGCTAACAGGCCAATCTGAAATGGCATCCGAGAGATCATGGAACAGAAGTACCTCACCAGTTACATGAATCTGCTGAATGAAACTCTATTCTTCATTCTAGACAGTCAGGCTTCAGTCTGGGGCGAGGGACAGAAACAACAGTGGTAGATATCAGAAAATAGATCCTTATCTTATTAGATTCAGGGCAACCAGAAACCCTTTTCCTTCTTGTGCTGTCTGCAGATTATGATACAATAGGTCATAGAGCACTACTAAGTGGGAAGGTGTCTCTAGAAGCACCCTCTGATGGTGTCACTATTCCCCTTGAGGAAACACCAGAAATATATTCAGACGTTTGTTTAGACACACTATAAACGTCTGCCTCATACTGTGCATTTGCTATTATATATGGGGTAAAATACCCCCTGCCAAACATTTTGGAGGAGTAGCCCGACCATATAGAGGAATGGGGACCAAGGCAGAGTTCTTTATAAGGTCATGAAGCTCTAAGGTGACCTGCAATAGCCTTATAATGTACGACAGGGGTGCTTTATTCCTTATAATACATGGCCACACCATCACCCTTCCAACAAAATGCTTACATCTTTGCTGCATTACTCTTTCATGTGAAACACATAGGATGGTTGTGAACATGATGTTGCAAAGTCATCCTGTGCCCTGGGCACCCCCCAAATCTTTGCTGACTGGTACTGGTGGTAACTGACTCTGACTGACCCTGGGCTCTGCCTAACCAGGCCCAGGGCCAGTGCTATGCTGAAAGAGACACTTAGAATACAGTGAAAACACCTACATACACTAGGGTACACTATAGGTTAGGGTACCCCTGTGATTGGCATGACCTCCCCTATAAGGCCTTAGTACATAATAGGGCAAGGGGGTTGAAACTACCTTTGAGTCCCTAGTATAGAATAGGGCAGGGCAGTTTAGAGGCCAGCAGCCTTTTCTGCACTTGCATGTGTGCACTGCTGGAGCCCGAGGTCAGTTTAAAAGCAGCCCTGTGTTGCAGGACTGCTTTTAAAATGCACATTGTGCCCAAACTCGACTTTGGTGTTTGGTGCACTTACAATTAATAAAACTACAATGTTTGGGCATGGTAGGTACCCCCAGGGTCTCCCCTAGGTGTCCCAGAGGTGGGGGGTCAGGTACTTATGAAGAGAATCCTTATGAAAAGGTTTTTTATATGCCCTGTGGTTAGTAAAATTGCACATTTCATTCCCCACATTGTAGTAAAGTGCTTCCCAAAATCAACTTTTGTGCTAGGAGCACTGTGAAATGAGGATCTGCAATATTGTGATATATTCAGAACCCCTAAAGTTTTTCCTAGGTGTTCCAGGAGTGCGGGGTCTTGTAGGTATAAGCAGGGTCCTTATAAAACCTCTTTTATAGGCCCTGGTATTGGAGAAATTGCCCAGTTCATTTTACCATTGCAAATCCCCAGCCCATAGGTTAACATTGGAAGAGGTTATTAGGTAATAGCTGGAGAAAGAAAAGCCATAAAACTAGGATTAAAGGACTCCGTAGAATCGTAATGACAAATCCAACAATATGGTATTGTTGAATTTATTTTAAAATGTACAGACAAGAAGTTATAAGACTTTCTGGTCTGTAAGCCAAAATTCAACCCTCGAGTGCTCTGCCTTGATTGGTCAGAGAGAAATGGATTAGCCTGGCTGCTTTGAAGAGGTGATAAATGACCCCTGGGGATAGGAAGCCTTTTTCATTGGAATGCCAGGGGGAGGGGTAGTAAATAATGCTCTTCAAGGGAAAGAGGAGACAAGCTAGAGAAACCAGTTTTCATTTACAACTCTCCTCTTTGAACCCAACCATATGCTAGGCTTAAGGAAGGAATGAGCAGATGCAAGGGGGCGAGACTATGGAGATTAGCCATCCTGGGGGTATGCTTAGCCAGCTCTTCTCTCCCTGCTGAAATTTCTGATATATTCAATTTTGGAGGAATAGTGTTTTCTGGGATATCATTGTGCCACACTTTGGAGGAAGTGGTCATGCTCTGGGGTGTTGCCCTGCACCTCATTGGACTGGAGTGCCCTCCTGCTTGACCCCAGAGAACACTGAATAAGTATCTAAGAGGGGTAGTGCCTTTAAGATCTACTTTTTGGAAACCTAAGAGAGCAAGAAGGGCCCACGCCGAGGAGATTGATGTGCATTAACCAGGCCTTGCACTCTGAAGATTGTGCCTTTTGCACCATCTGAAACTACAGCCCTGTGGATCAAACCTGCTTCAAAAGGACTAAAGAGTGGACTCCCTGCAAGCTACAGGTTAACAGAGCTCACCTGGACCATCACCACAAAGAATCCTCAGCCTGGAGTAGTAACAGTGGATTTGTAAGGGTTTTGTCCAAATGGATTGTGGGAACTGAAGTCCCAAACTTTCAAGGACCCTCTTGGAGATTCCAGACCCTTGGATTGTGTTTTGGACACTTTGGACCCGCAAGAGGAACTTCAGGGAAGAGTTCCTATCGGAACTAAGCCTGCTGGAGGAGGCTGCACGAGTCTGGTGAGTAATCCTCCAGAAAAGTTGCTAAGTGTGAATTTGTCCCTGTCAGAGGCAACCAAATGTCCAAAAGTGGCACTATTGGTTTCTAAGCACTAGAAAGTGTCTAATCTTTAAAAATCCATATCTCTGGTTCCCGAACAGTGGATTTTTTTCATTTTGGTGTCATTTTAAAGATAAAACTATTTCCTATTTTTATAAATTGGTGTTGGATTTGTATTGTGTGTTGTGTCTTAATTATTTACTGAATTGGTGTTTTTAAATGCTTTACATACCTGTCTTTGAAGATTAAGCCTGCCTGCTCGCAGCCAAGCTACCAAGGGTTGAGCATGGGAATAATTTTCTAAGACCTATTCTAAGCCCTATATCATGTCAGTGGTATTGTTGCCAGTGGTAAATGCATATCTGCCACTGCTAATATTCCATTTTCCAACACATGAAGAATAAAATTAGAATCTCTACTGCAAAATTAAACACCAAAAAGCACTTAGATATGTGTTGCAGAAAGCTAGTAGAATCAGTTTAATACAAGTAAGATTTTAAACAACGCTGTTGCTCAGAATGCGTAGAAACATGCAGTCTATTTTTTCTATAATTACCTAAAGCGTGGAAAATACTTGTGTTACCACAAACATCTCCTTTCTGCTTATTTCTGTTCACCTAGAAAAACAGAACAGAAGAAGGAAAAGCCACGTTTCAGTTTTAAAACTGCAGCTTTCAATATGTTCTGTGAGATACCTTTTCCCTTCGTTGCTTGCATTGGCAGCAAGCATTGTGACATCAGAACTCAACTGTAATAAGGTATTACAGTTGAGCTGCCATGTCATTTCTTTATTACAGGCAACTGTGGGCCTTATTCACTAAGGTAAACTTACACTTTTGGTGTAAGTTTACTATTTGTTTGCTATTCCCAAACTACGAGTGTAGGTTTACATGTAGTATCTTTACAACTGCAGAGAAGTCGGTACATAAAAAGATAGGACAGTCTCTGCACTCGTAAAGATACTACACGTAAAACTACGGTCGCAGGTTGACAGTAGCAAACAAGTAGTAAACTTACACCAAAAGTGTAAGTTCAACTTTGCAAATAAGGCCCTATATATGTCACAAGTCGCATGTATTAAGGAAATTAGGGACAGCTTTTATACAGGGATTGAAGACTCCCTTATATTACATAGCTTTTTAGATCCTCCCTGGTGCTTTGACTGAACTTCCTTGCCAATTTTCCTATTGCCCCACTGATCTGAGATAAACTTAGCAACACCTTTTTTTTATTAGGGTATTACAAGCCACACTGTAGACAAATTTAACTCCTCCAGTAGTAACTAATGGCAGCTTTTCTCTACTATACCATAACATAGGTGTATTGCATGTTTGGTGCATCCATTCCTTTAGATTTGCCATAATCGATCTTCAAACACATCTCTCTGCACATTTTTCAAAGGTATTTAAGAATGTTTGCAGTACATTTCCAATCTATATTATAAATGCTGTATCATTCACAAAGAGCAGCATGGATACCCTAACATTCTCAGCTTTTGGTATATCATATTCAGGCTCTGCCAAAACAGATCATGCAGAATTGATCAATAGAATTAACAGCGGGTGGGGTGAGGGGGGCAGACGCAACCTTGGGATAGCCCTCTGCAAATTTAAAGCAGTTAGAAGACTCACTCGATTTCCCTATATTTACACTAGCCCTATAATGGCCATTTAAGAGCATTAGGGAATTAAGTAGTCCCATGGGAATCACCATTCCATGCTACATGGACCAGAGGCTGTTTCTATAAATTACACTGAAGAAGCTTGCTTTTCAATAAAGGCAAAATAACGTCTTTGGTTCTCTGCATGCACTGCCCTGACATATAAAAATAAAAAATCTATATCTAGTGTGTTGTGTTTTTATTTGCCTGGAACCCATATTCTTCAGCCATTATTTGCTTGTTGTACCCTGCGTAGTCTAATGTATATCACTCAACCAAACAATTTTGACTTTGTGTTCAGTTATGAAATTGGATAGTAGCAAGACGGCTCCATCCCTTGAGCTAGTGTGAAAGGCCACTGTTCGTGACCTTTTTGGGCAGAAATCACAGTTAAAAAATCCTAGTAGAACTGGCACCCCTATTTTGTGTACACTTCTTTACCTCAGCCTGCACAAGGTCAGAGCCCAGAAACTTATAATTTTGTTCCCAAGATTGACAGGGAGTTTGCACCAGATCCGCTGCTAGCATTACTTGGCTATGTACAGGATATACCAAAGAGTGTCCGACGATTCACCGCTATTGCATTGCTATTAGCTAAACGTGAGATTGCTCTGCATTGGGGAGCAGACATGTGCCCACTGCCAAAGCCTGGTTAAACAGCCTAATGTACTGCGACACTACCAGTGAACTATATGCCACACTTCAGCCTCCGACCTCCAGACCAAAGGGCATTTGGTAACCCCTGCAGGACTACCTGCGGGCGTCGGAGTCTGCAGAATTGAATTCTTGACCATGGGTGTTGTCTTTATGTATCTTGGGTAGGTCTTGTACACCTGCAACTGTAAACACCGCACGTAGCCTGTGCACCGACTTCATTGGGTTCCTTGCCGCCTGTACTTCCCTCCCATGTACCAGGACTCGCTGTTGGTAGATCCTTTGCTTTGTTCGCCCTAAGTTGGCAGGGTAAGCATCCTGGGACCGGTTTCGGGCTAACAGCCCTCATCAGCCAGGCTAGCTTGAATCCAGTGGCAAAGTGAGCAAGGGACCCACGTCTGGGCATACCCTGCCAACTTAGGGCGAACAAAGCAAACACAAGGAAATGATGGAAGAAGCGCTGAAACTTTTCAGAAACTCACCCCCAGTCACAGATCTGGGTTGAATCCATCATCGTTCTTTAGCTCACTTCGCCACCCCAGTTCAGACACAGCTATATGCAAATCAGTTTTGACCCTGTGCCTCATGGGAACAGTCCAGCCCGAACTGCCAAGCCATGTCTTCCCTGGACCGGGATTGGCAGGGTATGCCCAGACGTGGGTTCCTTGCTCACTTTGCCACTGGATTCAAGCTAGCCTGGCTGATGAGGGGTGTTACTCCGAAACCGGTCCCAAGATGCTTGTTTCCGGGCCAGGGAAGACATGGCTTGGCAGTTCGGGCTGGACTGTTCCCATGAGGCACAGGGTCAAAACTGATTTGCATATAGCTGTGTCTGAACTGGGGTGGCGAAGTGAGTAAAGAACGATGATGGATTCAACCCAGATCTGTGAATGGGGGTGAGTTTCTGAAATGTTTCAGCGCTCCGTCCATCATCTCCTTGTGTTTGCTTTGTTCGCCCTAAGTTGGCAGGGTATGCCCAGACGTGGGTCCCTTGCTCACTTTGCCACTTGATTCAAGCTAGCCTGGCTGATGCGGGTTGTTAGCCCGAAACCGGTCCCAGGATGCTTGTTTCCGGTCCAGGGAAGACATGGCTTGGCAGTTCGGGCTGGAATGTTCCCATGAGTCACAGGGCCAAAACTGATTTGCATAACCTTTCTTCCCTTTTATCCCTCCGCTATCCTTCTCACTCCAAATAACTGACTAATATCCACCACTGAAACTACTTTCATATTTTCACCATATTAATTCACCACTAATCCTTGATGGGCTTCCAGAGTAGCATGCTTCAACACCCCATCAGGGGTAACCAGCGCTATATAAATACAAACCTTTTTTTCCTCCTCTATCCTTCTGCTATCATTCCAAATCCAAATAACTGCCTAACCTATCCATCACTTAAAATGTACTTGCATGTTTCACTATACTAATTCAACACTAATCCTCTATGGGTCCCGGAGTAGCGTGCTACTCGCCGAAAAAGCGCTTCGACGCCTCGTCAGGGGTAGTAAGCGCTATATAAATGCAATTACAATACAATACAATACAATATAGCTGTGTCTGAACTGGGGTGGCGAAGTGAGCTAAAGAACGATGATGGATTCAACCCAGATCTGTGACTGGGGGTGAGTTTCTGAAAAGTTTCAGCGCTCCGTCCATCATCTCCTTGTGTTTGCTTTGTTCGCCCTAAGTTGGCAGGGTATGCCCAGACGTGGGTCTCTTGCTCACTTTGCCACTGGATTCAAGCTAGCCTGGCTGATGAAGGCTGTTAGCCCGAAACCGGTCCCAGGATGCTTGTTTCCAGTCAAGGTAAGACATGGCTTGGCAGTTCGGGCTGGACTGTTCCCATGAGGCACAGGGTCAAAACTGATTTGCATATAGCTGTGTCTGAACTGGGGTGGCAAAGTGAGCTAAAGAACGATGATGGATTCAACCCAGATCTGTGATTGGGGGTGAGTTTCTGAAAAGTTTCAGCGCTCCCTCCATCATCTCTTTGTGTTTGCTTTGTTCGCCCTAAGTTGGCAGGGTATGCCCAGACGTGGGTCCCTTGCTCACTTTGCCACTGGATTCAAGCTAGCCTGGCTGATGAGGGCTGTTAGCACGAAACCGGTCCCAGGATGCTTGTTTCCAGTCCAGGGAAGACATGGCTTGGCAGTTCGGGCTGGACTGTTCCCATGAGGCACAGGGTCAAAACTGATTTGCATATAGCTGTGTCTGAACTGGGGTGGCGAAGTGAGCTAAAGAACAATGATGGATTCAACCCAGATCTGTGACTGGGGGTGAGTTTCTGAAAAGTTTCAGCACTCCATCATCTCCTTGTGTTTGCTTGGTATATTACCACCCGCCATAACAGGTGTCCTCATAAATACATTGCAATATTGTACACACTGTAATACTCCCGGTACTATGGGGTTGTTTTTGGCTTTATTTATGTCATGATAAAATGATGAATAAAGTTTAAATTTTAAAAAAAAGTATATATTTTTGTCCACACAAATGACTTGCCAAATTATTAAACAAGGTTACTGATTGAAAAATTGTGTTAAATCTACATTTCAAGCAAGGTTAACGATGGGAACATTGTTTTAAATCTACAGAAATTACCTGATGGTCCCCAGCATGCACCCTTAGACTAATTTTTAATGCATTAAATAGGGGGGTCATATAAAGGGGCAGAATGATTATACAAAACCTGAACACTAACTATACTTTCCGCTTGCCACCTCCTGCTACTTTGTCTGTAGCAATTATTTTACAAAGAACTTGCGAATCATTGTTCTCTGTAGCCGTTATTAGGTTTTCCCACAGCTTAAATTTTGAATAAAATTTATTTTGGTGGATTAGAATTTTATATTCACCTCCATGAAGCTTATTATCCAAGTCATGCATTCTGGTCAGAATTTAATTTAAGCAACAGGTGATGTGAAAAGAATGTAGGAGAAAAAAGCCAGAATATCCGTGACAGCAACAGAGCTATAAGATAATCCATTGCTTATGTGACACTGATATGACCACTGTATATAGCATCTAAAGGAATGAGATGCCTGAGAGGACACTGATGAGAAAAGTATTTATTAGAAAAGGGACAATTAATGAGGAGGTACTTACTCAGCAATATACACCTGGACAAAGTAGTCACTTTTTTAAAGAATCTATAGATGATAAGGAAGAGGATCCTAAAAAGTAGCCACACAGATGCATGATCTCCAACAGACACTGGAGTGACGGAAACTAGAAACTAAAACAAAGGCACCCAGAAAAAAAGGCGGAGCCCCAGATACATGTTAGCGCCTCAACAGAAGGCATAGCTCACAGACTTACTCCATTATTCTCATCTCCTCCTCTCTGCCCTATTTCAGTCGAACTTTCCCTTAATTCTTCACTCCACTATAATTATTCTACTGCGTACATTCTTTTGAACATCAAGGAAGAAACAAGGGCCCGCAATTCTTGGGCTACATGACCATAAACAGCGCTTGGAAGAATGCATCTCAAACATGATATCAGAATGGCTGAGTCTTACCATTGTTCGGTCTAAGATTGGCACGAATGGGGAGTTACGCACTCCTGCACACTCATCTATGTGCAACCTCCCTGGCCAGGGAATCTGGCACTTTAGTCACTGATGACAAATTGACACGGTTGTTGAAATAGAATACATGAAAGTCTTAGCCGAAATGCCAAGACCAAGCACATAGTGCCCATCATTAAGTGCAGGGCATATGACACACAGTATAAAAGGCCGCATTGCAATCTCTGAGGAATTAGCGAATACTAAGTGCACGTAGGAAATTTGGTTATTGCACAGCTTGCAGCTTTTATCCAATACTACCGCCCATTTGAACTGCTGCAGATGGAACATGGCAGGCAGTAACAGATCGCCACAGGATGGCGGCCAGTAGTGACACCAATTACAAAAGGGAATAATGTAAATTTGCCAGAAGTGAAGGAGCGGGAAGAAAATTAGCCATGGAATCTAAGTCTGAAAAGACTATGCAAACGTGCAAGTAAGATTGAGGTCTCAAAATGACATACACTCATAATCATCCATTCACAAAATGTAAAGAAAACCATAGGTAAAGATGCTCAACTAACAAAGGACCTTCTATGAGAGGTAGTGGCTTGTAGGGATCTATGCACCCAGTGAAATCACTGATATATTGACTAGAATAGTTCAGATCAATTAATGTTAATTGGAGAAGAGAATCACATAGAAAGAAGAGCATTTTGACTGATTTTATGCACGATGACTGGTGCAGTTAGGAGCAGAGCGTAAAGCCTTTGGAACAATATTTACGAAAGAGATGTCCAATGGTACGGGTAATCAAACAATGCTAATTATGGAGAAGGAATGGTACTTCCCTCGAACTTTATGGATATTATGAAACTCTTAGCATTTACCTTTTGCTAGGGAGTCCAGCCAGTAAGAAGAGAAACTGACTTGAAGGGTAGTATGCCTAGATAGTATAAATTCGGATATTCACTAGCAAGGGAAGATAATCGCAGATCACTCTTCTGCCTCTTGACCATTAACACTGTACGTCAGAGTTATTCACTACATCACATTGGTATATTCACTCTGCTTTGTTGTTGGATCCAAGAATCTTACAGTCACGAAACACAGCTGGCATCAAGTTATTTTTACTTGTATATGTTTTCCCGTTTCAATTAGTCAGGGATTGAATAATTTTTCAAAAAGTAAAAGGAAATATGTGGCCTTTGTGTGAACTATTTATTTTCTCCCATACAGCGTTTCTACAAATGTATGGTGTATCTACAGCACATGATCTATTAACCGAGTTCACAAATGCTTCACAAAAATAAGATTTACAAAACCACTATGTATCGTGTAAGAATGAGAATCTGCTCAGATTGGAAAGGATTGATTCAATATCAAATAAGTCTACGGATTTAACACAAGCTCCACGGCCCACTCTGTACAGACATTTTATTTTAATAAAAGTGCAATCATTCATTTAAATAAGCCAAACCCCCTATTATGAAAACACATACCGCATAATTTCTTGTAACAGACACAACAAACATCTTACACAATTGTGCATGCAATGTACGAGGAATGACAGACTTATAGTTGGTTTTATAGGAATGTTTTCCACTGATATCGAAATGCTGCATGTGGGCTAGATGAACAGTACCTTATTCCATTTCTGGTTATTAGATTCAGAGTAGAATTTGCAGTACTTTGTGGAATGTTTGCTGCTAGTGTAAAGCACCCAGACTTCTACCATATCTGCCTTTCTTTTTTTATAACAATTTACATCACAGTCATCGCCTAACCAAGTAGAAAAACATGAAGTCACACTTTTCTTAGTCTGACTCAACTGTAATTTATTATACTACTGCAACTACATGCCTATGTGTAGGAAGGAGGAGTGTTTTGTAGTGTGGGGGTTAGGCCTCCTTGGAGAACTTTCCACCCACACTTCAAACCCCCTGCACAAGTAAGAAGCACAAGAACAGCAAATCCCAGGACAGCTGGATCCCTCATGAATGAAGTCTGTCTAAAATGGTGGGACACTCTGGACTTGTCAGTACAAGTCAAAACTTTGACTCTGCGGATCTGTCTCTCAAAGATCAGTGCCACTGGCCTTCCCACTCCATCTGGGGCATAGTAGAGAGGAGGACTTGCTGGGGATCCCGGCGGAGGGCGTCACCCAGAATTCTGTGGACATGTCCTATAAGGGGGCGACCTCCAAAGGGGAACCCCCTGACCTCTGCTGGACACACAAGCAACTGCATGTAGCCAGGAGGCCATGGGGTATAAGGAGTGGATGCAACAATGTTAACCTGCCTTGAAGGTGACCAGGTGCTGCTGTCGTAGACCCCGAGCCAAGAGCGCAGACAGAGGAGTAGGTCCAGGGTCTGGCATAGCCCCTGCTGCTGGAGAAGCAGGCGGGTGTTAGAGCTGCAGGAGAGGTATCAAGCAGGCTGTGAGGAACTGAAGCGCAGGAGGGCAGCCCAGAGCTCCCCCTTGTCAGAGGGGGAGCACCGCAAATCATGCCCCCAGAAAATCGAAAAAAAATATACAGATCAGGATTAAACTCCTGGTGGTTGGAGCCTCGTCGAAATCATCCACCCAGGGACAAATCACTCCACCTTTATTTAGCCTGATTATTTTCAGATTACCAAGTGGGCCCCCAATGCACCCAAGCCCAAGAGAAGCTCATTGTGCCACCTGGTTCATCTTAAGTCACCTCAGGAAGCCTGAAACAGCACTTCCCCGCCCAGCCCAAACTTTGAATAGTCCCTGGGAGCGGCCAGGGCCCAAGAAGATATATGCCCTGAGGGAGCGCATATGGCACTCCCCCGTCTTCATCTGTTGGCCTCCCAAAAAAGTCATTTACCCCGCAAGTAGCAGAATTCACTACACCCAGAGAGGTTCAGGGCCTGCCTGAACTGGCCAGCAAGGCCAGCACCTATGCGTTCCACTCTTCTGTGTAAGAGATGACCAGCAGAAGCAAAAGTTGCAACTGCCTGCGTTTGTTTCGGCAGGTGGGAATGCAAAAACGAGAACAAGAGGTTATCTCTGTGGGCTGTGATAAGAGTGCCTGGTGTGGAGCACAGTTGGCAGGGAGGCTGCACAGGCTTGGGGCTCTTGTGTGGCCTTGCAGCAGCGTGTGCAGGTACCCTATGTGGGGCAGGGGGCCCTGCTCTAAAAAAAATAAAAAATACAGAAAGACCAAATTAAGACACCTGAAGGCACATTCAGGTTAAAGAAAAAGAAAAAAGAGAAACCATGACAAAATTACCTCCTCAAGGCATGAGATGACCCCAGAAGCCAGGCAACAAGATCGAAAAATTTGTATACGTTGTTCTATGGTGTCCCGAGAAGGGCAAGAGCACCATCTACAATTTGAACCCTAGCAAGGGGGTTGCCAGAAGTATGGCAAACCCCTTGTCAGTCTGGTTGTAACTGTGTGTCTCCCAGGTCATTGCCAAAGAGTCCTGGCAGACCTTTGTTGAATTTACAAGCACTCACAAAGTTGGGGTTGTGGGGACCTTTGGTTTTGGGTCCTAAGGCTGCTTTTCAGCCAGAATGAAAGTAGAAGAAAGACATACACAGTAGCGTATTGAATACTGAAAGCTTTATTGACAGCAACAAGAATAATTGTGAATCATTGCACATGGTATTGAATTCACTTGAAAGGTGGTACCATCCTAAAATGCTTCAATGATGATTGCAGTCTATTTTTCCCTTATCTTTCTGCTTTTAACTTTACAAAGTCGGTAGGCCTGACTTTTATTGACTGCACCTACTATATTGTTTTATGCATATAGAGGGGAGGATTCTGGTTTTAGGGTTCAGTGCAGGCTATTGCAGAGACCGTTATGATTGCCTACAGCACAGGGGCTATATGGTACCTTTAGTGTACTACCTGATCAGTGGACCTGTCTTCAGTGTGCGCCCCCTCTAGGTTGTGAGGCCCTTTACAGGGTGTCATCATAGGGATCACCCACTGCCATTCTGTAAGCATTTGTAAATGTGTGCATAGTATTTAGTGGTGCATGTAATAAAGTACTCTTCCTTTTTATAAGTCAAAACACTGACCGGACAATGATTTATTGAGTATTGTTTGTTGTGTTTCTGAGTGCTGAGTCTCTAACCTACAGCATTTCCCATGAGTACGTCTTACACTACTCGGTCTCGCTACCCTGAGAGTCAAGTATTGAAAAGGGGTGCCTGGTTCCAAGAAAAAGGCTCCAGAGTATGGGGGCTCCAGGAAACTAGTGGTGAACCCCCATTTGTAATAACTGGGGCACAATAAACCCTGTCAGCCCTGGGACCCTACGACCTGGATTCCTGATTGGTCTTGAGTTTCAACTACAGAGATATGCTCTCCTACATAACAAAGAGTGAAGGTGCTGAACAAGTTGCACCTTGTCCTTCTTTTAATTTTGCCCAAGGAGAGAATTTAGGCTTTTACTTATAAAGCATAAATATTGCCAGACTAACAATAGCTTTAAGGGTTGCCATTGGATAAGACTAACAACATGAGCATATTGCACTGATCAAGGGTTCTACCTATGTACATTTTATCGTTGATAAAAGAAAATGTGTCTGCATTCAAAATTTCTTGTATTGTTTGACTCGTCAAAACGGATCTGAATTTTAAAAACAATGGTAATAGGAGACAGAAGGGCCTCTTAAAAATAGTTTTGAAAATGGTAACTACACAGTTAAATTGTTGGTCAAACTATGTTAGAGCCTTGTGACGTGAGTCAGAAGAAGTTTGGGATACTCAAATAGAAACTTTTTAAAAGGGGGCAATGTTGGGCTCTTGCTGGTGGCACTTTTGGGCCCGTGTCCTACTGAAATTAATAAAGAAATATCTCCAAGAAGTTACAAAGACAACAGTCCACTGTCCACTCATTTGTTTTTAACTTTTCTTTATTGCTTTTTTGATTTACAGGTACCAAATTTACAACACAACGCTTTTGTATTGACAAATGACAATACAGTCATAGCAAACGTAGGTTACGACAGTTATACAGAGAATGGAGGAGACATGTAATCATTGCATAGTGTAACAGTAGTATACATTTGGTGTTGTCAGTACCTCCTTAGAGCACAATTATTAGAGAAATAAATAACAGAGAAACAACTGTATTGATACAAGCAGTTACAATCAGTAAGTCAAGTAGGGACTAAGGCAATGGCACAACATTTGTCTCAATATGCAAGTGAGTGCTGTATAGCAACACTTGTGTAGTTATGAGTGGGGCAAGGGAAGGCATACCGCGGACTCTAGTATTTTCTTCATCTGACTGATCACTTGACGTCAAATTGTCACTAGTCTATGTCTCATAATGAATATAACAAATCCCCAAATATCAGCTTTAATTTTCCTACTTAAGAAAATTTGTAAATAGACTAATTTAGTCTTAAAATATCAGCTTAAATCATTGAGTAAATAATGATACTTTTATACGTTAGCTCACATTCTGTATGTATGCATATTTATATAAAAAAGTAGCTTCAAATACTCAGTTAACTAATTGATTGTGCCCCAAAAGAGCAGATTAAAATTAGCCTCAAAAGATCAACTTCAAACTTTCTGTAAATTCATTGATTCAGGCCTAAACTAAACCTTAAAAAATTGGCAAATCCAGTGATTAGACGTGATTCTGGTTCAAGTATTAGACAAATTAGCTACATTTATTGATGTGGCCCAAAGCACCAGCTTCAAACATTCAGTAAATGGTGTGATTTGGCCCCAAAACATAACTTGCATATACATAGTATATGCACTGAGTTATCCCCTTTCCACTCTTCCTCAGCCACCATGCTGTGAAGAGCTGCGTAAACAGGTGCATCTAGGAGCCTTTGGCAGTTCCTGTGGTTTTTGACAACACTGGATCTGAGGAGATGGAGGAGAGGTGTATATAGTGTGGTGTGCCACGCTGGTGAACAGTTGCAAGGTTGGCATGTATGTCAGTATCCAAATGGGCTCTTCCTGCGGAGGCAGAGGGGAGAGGGAGTCGCAGTAGACATTAGTAGACATTACAGCCACCTTGGCTGGTCATGCAGCCATAAAGGCAGGGGGGAGAGGGAGTTGCAGTAGACATTGGTAGACATTATGACCACCTTGGCTGGTCATGCAGCCATAACCTTTTGCCTGCCACAATGAATGACATAAATGAGCATTTTCCAACCCACCAGATCCTTATTTATAAACCCTTACCATACCTGTGCCTAGGCCGTATGCTACCCATAGAAGGTTGGGCAAGTGCGTGTGGGTGATTCAACAGACATTCAACGAGATGACCACGGATAGCAATGAGAAGAAACAGGTATATTACAAAGCACTGGTTGCAGAGGAGCCACAAGGACGCCCATTCTCTTCCCGCTAAACTGGCACATTGGGCATCATTATGTGCTCTCAGTCAAGACCACCAGCCAAATTAGAAGAACAAAAAAAAATCACAAACGATCTTTGCATTTTAATATATGAATGCCTTTGACTCTTTCATATCGATAACTCTTCGACAAGAACACACCATTTTACAATATCTGCTGCCCAAACATCAACCCATCTTTACTTTAAATCTGAGTAGATGATATTAAGCAAATGAAGCCAGCTTCACGTACAAGCGTCCCAAAAAAGCATGGGGTATACAAGTCTATTTTCTGTTGATTTCAAAACCATTCACTTACCATTCATTTGTGATGGAATTACAGCAGTAACAAGGTTGACTCAGGAATAGAAACATTCATGCTTTTAGCCACTGATTTGCCTTCAGCCTACAGATAATACACTGAACATTAAGGGTGACTATGCGTCGCCATTAAACTGAACTTAAAAAACTCAAAGAGGGAACTCATTTGTGTGGCACATATTTCTGTACTTGTTCTGACCCAAGTTCTGCTACATAAAAAGCACCAGTTTTCACATTTACATCCACAAGATGAGGCCGAACTCCATCGGCTAACTGGATCTGGCTCACTATGATGCAGTCCCCAATGTTTCCAATGGGCGGTACAGCTAAGATGTTTACTCTGCTAATGTTCAGTTGGACTACAATGAGATACTTTTCACCAGTAGTCAGCCTACAAAGGGAGAAATAAAAGGCAAATGTTTAATGTTCTTGTTAACTCACAGTGTCTATTTTCAAAAAAGACCTCCTGAGAAAAGATATTATAGAAGAGGAGACACCTTACATTTGTGAATAACTTGACAAATCAACATCTTAGTAAAACAGATGGCCTTAAGCACCACTGAAAACCAAGGATGTCAAAGAGCTACCCTGGCTCATCACACGGGTCGGGCTCAAGGAAGTTTTATTTTCAAGACAGATTATTTTGTGCATAAATTATACTTGCATATGTAAAAGTGGGTAATACTGGGGCTTTGTTCACAAAGGTATTTTGGAGTACATATAGTAGCACCTCTGTAGTACTCTTTTACATACTCTTATGTGAACCGTCCCAAAAACATCTCAAATGGGAATACAATAGGACTGTTTAGTGAAAATTCACCGAGGACTGAGTCCTCTTTACACTTCTACTAATAGGGAGTTGAGCATTTCAGGACCGAAACATAGAGGCATGTAAGAGTATGAAAAATAAGACTTTTAGTACTACTTCCCATACTCAAAAATGGATTTGGGGATCTGCTGCATGAATCAAAAACTGATAAGTGATTCACAAAGACACTTTTACTTGCAAAGGTGTCACTTGCTCATAAGCAAATGCTGCTATACCTGCAGATTTACTGCATTCTTGTGTCCCATAAAGGACAACTCAGTGCTTTCCTGGGCAGCAGTCAATGTGCAAGCGATGGACAACCACAGAGCTAAAACTCTATGGGCCTGATTCACAGAACTAACTTACGTCAAAATCCTAAACTTACAACAATTTTGGTATTCACAGAATGAACTTACACATTTGGGTATTCACAGAATGAACTTACACATTTGGGTATTCACAGATTGAACTTACAACAATTTTGGTATTCACAGAATGAATTTACACATTTGGGTATTCACAGAATGAACTTACACATTTGGGTATTCACAGAATGAACTTACTACCATTTTGGTATTCACAGAATGAACTTACTCATTTTGGTATTCACAGAAGGCACTTCCTCATCAATGAGTAAGTGCCTTCTGTGAATACCAAAATGTGTAAGTTACACAAAATGAGTAAGTTACACAAAATGTGTAAGTTACACAAAATGTGTAAGTGCCTTCTGTGAATACAAAATGGTAGTAAGTTCATTCTGTGAATACCCAAATGTGTAAGTTCATTCTGTGAATACCCAAATGTGTAAGTTCATTCTGTGAATACTCAAATGTGTAAGTTCATTCTGTGAATACCCAAATGTGTAAGTTCATTCTGTGAATACCAAAATTGTTGTAAGTTTAGGATTTTGACGTAAGTTAGTTCTGTGAATCGGGCCCTATGGGTAGTCACAAGCAGATAACTTTCTGCACTGTAAATTACACTTGAATTACACCTGAATGAACCAGTTATATGAGATGCAAAAAGTGTCGGAGAGTTCACTTTTCAGTACATTTTTCAAGAGTATGTGATGTGATAGAAATTGTAATGTGGAAAGTAGTTATCCCAAGAGAACAGAAAAGAAAATTAAAATGTACTTGTGAAATTTCCTGCTTAAAACCCACACATGAAAAGTGGGGGAACACAATAAAGCACTAGGGAGATTACAGAAATAGTAAACCTTCTCTGTCAGGCCTGGCTCACAGCGGAACAGTGTAACAAAGAGTTAATGTTCAGCAGTGCATAGGCGTACAGAGATTATGACTACTTAGTGAAGTCGGATCCATGTGTTTATGCTTCCTAGGGATGGAGAAGGCCTAAACCGGTCTCTGTACCCTGCAGCCTTGAGGGTGCACACGGCTTAACCTCTTTGTGGGGTATTGACTTTTGGGTTGCTGTAGGGAGCCCAGGGGCGATGCCTACTTTCCCTGTTTATAATTAAGCCCAATGACCTTTGGCAAATAAGGTAACTTTCATATTCTTTATTTTAACAACTGAAAAGTTTCACAAACGTTATCTGGATTTTGCATGCAATAATGATGTCAAACACTGGAACAAGTGCATAGGGGCGCCTGACAAGAAGCACCTTCGGTGCAACTGTTGCTGGGTTACCCACAGATGTTCACGAACATCTTTCCATATGGAAGCTGGAGGAATGATGGAGGGAGACTGCTGCCTAGAGAAAATCACAAGGGTCAGTCCATCCCGCAACTATCCGCACTTCTCACTCCCTCTTTCTCCTCTTGCTCCGTTATCACCAGGATCTTTCTGGATAGGATGCACAAGGTTTACCATCAAAGCTGACACCTGTAGGAAGTACCTGCATGGTGTCATGTAGGATTCCAGCCCACAGTAAACCTCCTGGGAGCAGGGCCAAATCTTTTTATAGCCAGCGGTCTAAGGAGGGCACCAAGAAAGCACTCAGTCTGACTGGCAGTGGTCTGCCAGCAACTAAGGGTACAAGCCACAATCTGTGTGAAGCAAAGTGAAGCCATATCTAAATGAACATAGAGCTTTGTGGACCTTGCTGCAGACTGTACAGCTAACATATTGAAGTTGTAATATGTACCTTGCACCTACATCTAATCCGCAATGTTGTCAGCCATTATGTCAACAAGGTAAGTAGATGTGGTGCTAGAATAGTAGCTACACATTTTCCTGCATATACTTTCTATTGACAAAGTAGTGGCAATACATATTGTGGGGTCGAAATGTACAGGTCAATATTCTTGACCTTGGTATTTTGACACACACTGCCGCCACCGTGCTTAAAGTGGAGCTGCAGTCTTCCCATTTCCTCAAAGCTAGGACTAACCAGGATACACCACTGAATCTCTGCTACCCTGTCCTGTTGCTGACCTTGCCTAAGTAGATGCCTCATGTCAAACAAAGGAGTCTGGAGACAAAAACACAGAGCATGAAGCAGCTCACTCTACCACTCACCAAGAATTGCAGGAGGGTTCACAGGATCATCAAAAATTGCAGGTGAGTGGAGTGAAGTCATGGCATGGTTCACTCCGAATGACAGTTTACTTATCTGTTCATCCTTTGGGGGCCCCCATCATGTGGCATTCTGGGTACCCACTATACTTCATCCAGTGTGACATTGAGTACAGGCCCATCAGTGACCTGGGTAGTGGAAAAAGTGTCAGAGTCAGAATTGGGGATTCCCTGACCACACCTTGCTGTGCAGGGGTCTGTCAATTGCCTTTTGTGCTAGCCATATCCAAGAGCTCGGAGTGGTCCTTTGTGATCCTTATGTGTCCGTTTTGCGAGACACAACTCAATTTCCACTATGGTCCAGGCGTGCAGCCACTGACAAGAGTAACCACCACCTTTGGGTCATGTGATATAACATTTTATTGGTACTGTACAACTCCAAACAAAAGGGGATGGGAGGAATGCTTGCAATTTGTCTAACGACTTTCAAATGCTTGGGGCAGCATTCCAACCCATCATGTTTTTCTTGTTGTGCCACCTCAGTTTGGACCTACCCATATGCAAGTTAGTCTTCTCCCTGCTCCAATCGGAACAGTCTAGCACGAACTGCCAGGCCAGTTCCTCCCTGAACAAAATGCAAGCAACCCAACACCGGTTTCACCCTGTGTATACATTTCTAAGTGGCAAGGGTATGCCCAGACATGGGTCTCGTGTTCGCTGAGCCACTAGAATCAAGCTACACCCGAGTGAATAACCCCAATCAGGGAGAACCCAGTCTTGGGTTGCTTGTGTTCCGATAAAGAACTAGATAAAGAAAGGGACGAAGGGTGAATATGAAATATTCATTTGTTGAGATTACTGCTTGCCACTACAGGAGATCCTGGACAAAAAGTCATTTTGCAACATCCAAGGCATCCATAAATCTCACTAAGGAGAGTAACAACAGAGGCCCATGCTATTGCAATTAATTAACACTTGACATTATGAAAGTGATTAATCTTTTAAAAGCTCACTACTAATTAATACATCAATAAATCACATTATTTATTATAATACTGTCATTCGTTTTAATGCACCCAATTGGGTTGAATCAATATCTTTCCCAACTGCTGTATGTCAGTATACTGTATGACATTTCACATAAATATTGTGTCCTAAATATATATATATATTTAAAAACAGCCCATTTGGTGTGGATTTTCTATTATTAACTCCGATGGGGCAATATGTTTGTTGCCGATATTTAGGACAAGATATTTATGACAGACAATAGCCTGGCAACGATATTCTGGTACCACACCTTCCCAAATCCCGGTGTTGGTAAAACAGGGAAGTGCGTTTTAATTTTACCTGAAATATGTGTTTACCTGACAGAATAGGGACCATCTTCTGTGAAACAGCTTTTCCATTCTCCCAACCACTCTCCAGAGTCTTTGTCAAAAACCTGAATCCGCTTGTTTCCTCTATCAGCCACCCACACCTGGAAGCACAGGAAAGAAACAGAAGGACGAGCTTATGAACTCGACAACAGGCAGAGGAGTCCATGGGCCAGTGAAAAGATAACACGATTAACATGGACAGACGTCATTACAGCAGGACATGCTCACATTCGAGTTCAGCAGCTACCTTATCTTCCATCCAGCATGTCTTGTTAAACTTCTCATTTCTTTTAAATGCATCCTGTTTTCCTTTAAGAAAAACGGGCGATATTTTTTTTTTAAATGATTGATTTATTTAAAAGCAGTCATAGACACGGAGATCTGTGACCCCACCAGGCCACAATCCCTGTGATGGTGGCGAATCATAGCGGGTCACAAATTGCAACCTACTGCATTAATATTCATGAGGTAGGCCGAACTGTGATCACTAAGATTCATATTTTGCAAACAAACCTATCAGTAAATAGGCCGGTTCGTAAAAATACCACACTGGTCGCAAAAGTAATAGCATACATTGCGACCAGTATTTTGCGACCATTGTTTAGTACATCTGGCCCTCGGTCCCTTACGTCTTCCAGTGACAACACCTGCGAGGTCTCATCACATCAACCATGGACAGAACCCTCTTCTCAGCTCTGCATCAAACCATCAAACACGTTGGCTCTTTCTTGCCGGTGCAGCAGGATGTATGTCAGAAAACATAAGAAATAACTGCCTTTCTCCTGCTGCCCCTGTAAGATCTGCAGAATATAGTATCACCATGAGAGTTTCTCCAGCAGCTGCTACAGATGTGAACTTTCTCATTGGGATTTTAATGCAGTGGAAGACCAAGCGGCTTCCAATCATGACACTCTCACCAACAAATTAATGTACCACTCCAACCTTTAACCTTATCAGATAGTCACAGGGAATTCCCTAGTATCCTCATTTGGGTACCTCTTCACAGGTTGTTGAGAAATTCCACCCAAGGGATTCAAGACCTGGATCTTTGACGCAGACACAGCGCCCAGATACCCCTAGGGGTGACAGTGTTGCGTTTTACAAATGCTGTTTGATTTGAAGCATCCACTTTCAGTAAACTGCTAAATAGAATATTTCTGCAGTCACCCAGCGTCGCCAATGATAAAGCTGTTCATGCCCTGTCCCTCTCAAGAGACACAAAGTGTGTCTCATCTTAGGTCAGGGTATGCTTTGTTGCACAAAAAATTATTATGTGATCATCTGGCAAGCATGAATCAAATCTGGGGCAGGGGTATCTTGAATAAAGTCTCAGTAGAGACAAGTTTATTCACTTAAGAAAAAAATGAAATTTAAAAAAATTTAATTAAATGATCCCAATTGGGTTTAGAGTTAGAATGGTCATGGAGTAAAGCAAGTAAAGGGCTTGGCTAGAGAATGTACAGACTTTATGAAGGTCCGTACTAGTATTTATAGAGTTACCAGTTTCGGATGAGGTCCTCCAGCTGCAAAACCAAACTGGTTGGTCCGTCTTAGAATATTGGGATCACAGTGTTCATGGAGGTCTATGAGATTTTTTGGTGAACAGCAGAGGGGGTCAGACCAGTGTCACAATTTGTCATAACATGGCTCTGGACCCAGCACCAGTAATCACAGGCAGGCACAGATGGCCAGAGACTGCATCAGATCTGATTCTGCTGAGCGGGCACATATAGCGGGCAGTCCCAGGAGATCAGTGGACTCAGGAGTTATTCATCAAAAGAAATACTTAAGAGGAATAAAACATGGAGGCGGTAGTGTGGAGCTAGGACAGGACGTCAAAAACCCAAGGAAAGTTCATTGAGGAATAACATGGAAGGAAACAAGTAAACATAGCATGGAAGATGAAATGAAGAAAATAAAACAATTAGCAGGCTGAGTGACAGGCACGGTTCTCATACAAGACAAGCAAAGGGGATATAAAAGGATGAGATGAGGGCCGGCCCATAAGGTGGTTCGATGTCAATGCTAATGAACCAGTGACCCTCGTGAGATGACTAGAGAGTGAAGAGGAGGAAAACGCAGCCGGAAATCGAGTTCCAGAAACTCTGCTGCTCCACTGAGGACCGGAAGGACACAGGTAGTCGAACAGCAATACAAAAGGAATTAAAAGGTTGATGTGGACCGCCTCCACAAAAGGAAACCAAGTTAGAAAATGGGGGCGATTACAATAAACATTATTTTAAAATGCAATACGCAAAGTACGAACAGCGTGTGCAGACAATAGTCAATGGACAATGAAACATAAGAACTGCTGCTGACTCACTGGTACAACATTTGTGGTTTTGGAGTGTAGTAAAGGTGCACTGTTTTAATCATGGTTGTGTAATGTTGTTGGACCTTTGTGGATATATTGGTTTAGTTGTGAAATTGAAGCATTACAGCTGTTGTAGTGTTACAATTGTGTTGTTGTTGGTACTCTGTTGAATTATTGTAGTGTTGTAACTCTGCATTGTGTCACTAGAATGTTTCCAGTCATAGTAGTGTAGTGTTACAAATTAGTTGTAGAATGGCAGTAGTAGTTGTGTATGTTTCTCTTTCTGCTTTTGAATGTTACAGTAGTAGCGCATTAGTGTTGGTAGTGTTGTTTTGCCTGCAGCCCAGTAGTTCTGCTATTATGTTATGCTTGTAACGTTGTGCTGCTGTCAGTGTACAGTCATGGTATGGTAGTGGTGCAGGTACAGATTCGCTATTGTAATGATGCAGATGTAGTTCTGTAGCTGTAGTGTTGTTGACTGGATACTGCGGTAGCTGTAGTGAGCTGTAGGGCTCGCCACACACAGGAGAAAACAAGGGCAGCACAGCCTGTGGAGGCATACGGAAGAAGCACACAGCAACAGTATTCAGGTTTCCTACTGTCTTCTATTCTAATGGCTTACAATACCCCCTAAAAAACAAACACACACAGACACACACACAAACACACGTGAAAAGGATTATTCCACAGAAAAAGAGGTTTCCCATCACATTTTTGGAAACAGATTCTACAGCTAACGAGTTCTTGCTGTTCGAACGTGCAGAGCCATACATGCCACTCACATACGAAGCAACAGACAGCAGGGACGTAAAAAGACTGGTAATTACCCGTCCAACGGAGTCAACAGTGACGCTATGAGGAATGTAAAACTGGGTGCGACCCGTGCCATTTTGTCCATGCATCCACAGCACTCGGAAATCTGGTGATTTAATTCAGGAAATCAAAATTAAGTATAAGCATGTTTGAGACAATTCTTGCAACTTCCGTCCTCCCTTTAATTACTTACACATTAAATGCTCTAAAAATACAAAAAGCACCATAAATATAATAGCAGATAGATCACCATTAAACTTGTTTCTACTGTGCAGGGATGGTGGTGCCATATTGCACAATGTGATGTTGGGAGCGGTAATGAAGACAATGACATTTCTCAGGCCCAAAATGGCTGCTACAGAGCTTCATCTCCAACATTACCATGTTTTTCTTAGTGGTTCTCCCTTTTTAATTTATATTATTCTGCCATATTTGGTGGACTGTTCTAATAGTAACTGTCAAAGCCCTCGGTGGCGGGCTATACATCTAGATCAATGAAGCAAATAAATTCATCGGGCAATGCTTTATGAGATCTCGGACATATGAATTAATACAATATTTTCTCTCAGTAAGGTTCAGTGATTCGAACAATTTTAAAGAAAACGTTAATTAACTGTGCAGGTGCAAATTGAGACAGCAGAAAAAGAAACAGGGGGCGCATCCTGAAGGATGATCTTTTACCTGAAGGATAATCTTTTACCTGAAGAGGGTTTTGAGGGTGGACCAGATCTCCTGAGTCAGCAATCGAGGTGCTATCCAGACACTCAGTGAGATGCAGATCTCAGCTGAGGGAATCATATCTATGACACGAGTAGTAGTTCTCTGACCTCTGGAGAGGACATGACCTGGCAGTTCAGGCTGGACTGTTCCTTTTGGAACAGGACCGAGGGTGATTTGCAAATAGCTGGTCTCTGTCTACAGTGGCATGTGGGCGACAAACACTGGACTGGATAAGGCTCAAGCAATCACCAGTGGCTTAGATTAATTCAAGCATTCTTTCCATCATCAAGCAGCATAATGTAATATGGCATGAACAGTGCCTACTTTGTAAACAAATTAGTGCCAGGGCCCACATTTCTTTTCGTTGCCGATAACAGATGCTGTTGAATGTCAGGAGTGACAAAAACCGAGGCGGACTAGTCTTGATTCCACTTCGTGCCACTTTCATCCACCACCATGCACTGCCTGCCCTTTTATCTCACTCTCGCAGGTTTTGTCACCCTTGCCTTCTCGCTTCGTCACTGTTTTTCTGTCCTCCGACTTTCATCCCACTTCTGCCTGTATCGCTGTCGTTCTTGGTCTAAGTCTGATGATGATAATTAAGTCAGGTCCCCAAAAATGAGTGCTGGGAGGCCCCACCTGCACCTACTGGGTCAAATGGAGCACTGCATGAGGTACTTACGAGAAGCAAAGACAGTCTGAGAAGTAGAGTGGCCTGACCCATGAAGAGCTCATGCAGGTTATGGCCATATGGAAATCCCTGAATTTGTGGGCCTTCTTCGCAGCAGGAAAAGTGAAGGAAAAGGATAGAGTCTTTCTACGCTAGCGAATCATAAGAGCTTTATTTGCCTTCTCCTTTTGTGGACAATCAACTGAGATAGATGGGCTGGAGGTGTCTGCCTACTCACTCTCCCATGAGATCCAAGGATTTGTGATTGTCGCCAGCGCAATCCAGAGGCGGGATATATTCTGGACTGGTGTAGAAAAGCAGCAAAAAATACTTTTGAGACCTTCCCTATTCTAAAAGAAGCAAACAAATGTAACATTAAAAAGCTTATTCATAAATATTTACAAAACGGATTGAAAAATACTTGAAAATAAAACCGAAAAAGAGCAAAGCCAGCCAGGCTGGCATTGCAGTGCTTAGATATGTAAAGAATATTTGTGAATGCCCGTGTTTGCATGGCCTGACCCATTAACTTTGCTATTTTTGTTTTATGTTGATACTAAAAAAGACTTTGGCATAAGTCCAAAGACTCCAATGGTCTCTAAAGAACGGCAAAATATATTGAGTTAAAGAAAATATCTTTCACTAAAAGTACATGAAACCTTTTATGTAAAAGGAGGTTTTCTATTACACTGACACTTGGTTTTAAATAGACTGAATGCAGTATTCACTGAACTGTCACATTCTTAGAGTTGTGTGAGGAGGTCCACTGCCCACCAGCATTTGTCCCGTGAGCCACCGTGATGTACCGTGAGAATATAAATGATAAAATATTTTTCATCATTCATTGTGGTCAGCAGTAGGACCTCATATGCTATCTCTTATTGTACCCGAGTCAAGAGGTATCTTGCTCTTCATTGATTTGGGAGTTAGGGTAGATGCTATAGCGACCACCAGCTTTCTACAGACAGCGGTGAGGCGCAGAAAAGAAAATTATATCCATGATGGTTCAACTAACTAATAAATTCACTGAAAATATCTGTGTTTGCCCCCATGGTCATAGTTTCAAATCTTGGAGCGTCCAGTCAGCCTTTGTCCTCCTTGAGTCAAAACAATCAATAACAATATACATGGTCAATGGATAACAATAAGCATTGAAATTGCGCATATTTTTCCACAAATAAGAAAATATGATCGAGAATAGTTATTACAGAATAAAAAAGTGAAATGGATCTACCGATGTTCAAGTATGTACACGAAAGGGACACAACTACAGCCAAACTATCGGGGACCGGAGGCGAAGATGTTGATCACTAGGGGTGGAGTCATCTTCAGAGCCAGAGTCAAAACTACTCGGGGTGCTCCCCATGAGCAATTGTACACTGTTAGGTGTTGCATGCATTGTAATGCAAATTGGGGTAGTAAACCTCAAAGGAGGTGACATTTTGTGCTCATGTTTACGTTTCTAAGACAATGAGTGACAAATGGAGTATTGTAAAACATGCTGGACTCAGTTGAATTGGCCTCAACATAACCAAGCATAATAAATATTTTGCAAACGATCGGGCACCTCTTATGCTGCATTAGAAACTTGGTGGCTAAGAGTGCAGATTAACCCCTTCGCTGCTAGGCCTTTTCCCACCCTGTGCTAAGCCTTTTTTTGGCTATTTGGGGTAGTTCGCGCTTAGGCCCCTGTAACTTTTTGACCACATAAGGTATCCACGCCAAATTTGCGTACTTTTTTTCCAACATCATGGGGATTCTAAAGGTACCCAGGGTTTGTGGATTTCCCTGGAGGAGACCCACAAATTAGCCAAAATACAGCTAAATTTTGTTTTTGGGGGAAAAATGGGAAAAAAGGGCTCCAGATGAAAGCGTCTGGTTTTCCCTGCAAATGGTATCAAAAAGGGGTTGTGGGGCTGAAATCACCATCTTCCCAGCTTTCAGGGACAAGCAGACTTTTGTCAGAAAACCAACATTTTTTACAGTTTTGGCATTTTTCTGGGACGTAGCCTATTTTTCCTATTTTTTGTGCTTTCAACCTCCTTCCAGTTAACGGTAGAAATGGGTATGAAAGCAATAATGGATCCTGGACACCTGTACATTTATGAAAAGTAGACAAAATTCTGATTTCAGCAAGGGGTCATTTGTGTAGATCCTTCAAGGTTTCTTTATAGAAACTAACAGTTAAATATAGGAACAATTGAAAATTAGTTGAAAAAACAACCATTTGTGCCAACGTTTTCACCTGTAACTTCTTCTAATTATGACAGCTATTTGAAAGCAATATACTGTTACATCCGCTGGACCTTTCTGGTTGTGGCGATATATAGGACTTGTATGTTCACCAAGAACCCGACGAACCCAGAGCCAATAACTGAGCAGCGTCTTGCAATGTTTTTTTATTACGTACCGGGTATTTCTGAAATGGGAACAAAATATAGAGTTTAGAAACAGTAGATATTTGCACATTTCCGAAATTGGGAGTACCCATACTAGCATGAGAATTATAGGTCATTTTTCAAAATGACCTCTTTTTTACACATTGTCTTTCATTTGGTAGACAAAAATGCATCGAAAGTCAATAGTTATAACAGTTGCTCTACAATTCTGTGTTACCCTAAGTCTCCCGATAAAAATGGTACCTCATTTGTGTGGGTAGGCCTAGTGCCCGCGACAGGAAACGGCCCAAACGCAACGTGGACACACCACATTTTCACAGTGAAAAATGACCCTTTTTTTGCAAAGTGCCTAGCTGTAGTTTTTGAACCCTAGCTCTGCGGCACCTAGGGAAACCTAGCAAACCTATACATTTTTGAAAACTAGACACACAGGGGAATCCAGAATGGGGTGACTTGACTAGCTCTCACCAGGTTCTGTTACCCAGAATCCCTTCCAAACCTAAAAAATTGTTAAAAAAACCACATTTTCATCACATTTCTGTGGTGGAAAGTTCTGGAATCTGCGTGGATCCACAAAATTCCACCCACCCCGCATTCCCCAAAGTCTTTCGAGAAAAATGGTACCTCACTTGTGTGGGTAGGCCTAGTGCCCGCGACAGGAAACTGCGCAAGACGCAACGTGGACACACCACATTTTCACAGTGAAAAATGACCCTTTTTTTGCAAAGTGCCTAGCTGTAGTTTTTGAACTCTAGCTCTGCCGGCACCTAGGGAAACCTAGCAAACCTATACATTTTTGAAAACTAGACACCCAGGGGAATCCAGGATGGGGTGACTTGACTGGCTCTCACCAGGTTCTGTTACCCAGAATCCCTTGCAAACCTAAACAATTGTCCAAAAAAACACATTTTCCTCACATTTCTGTGGTGGAAAGTTCTGGAATCATCGTGGATCCACAAAATTCCACCCACCCTGCGTTCCCCAAAGTCTTTCAAGAACAACGGTACCTCATTTGTGTGGGTAGGCCTAGTGCCCGCGTCAGGAAACAGCGCAAAACGCAACATGGACACACCACATTTTCACAGTGAAAAATGTCCCTTTTTTTGCAAAGTGTCTAGCTGTAGTTTTTGAACCCTAGCTCTGCGGGCCCCTTGGGAAACCTAGCAAACCTATACATTTTTGAAAACTAGACACCCAGGGGAATCCAGGATGGGGTGACTTGACTGGCTCTCACCAGGTTCTGTTACCCAGAATCCCTTGCAAACCAATAAAATTGGCAAAACACACACATTTTCCTAACATTTCTGTGGTGGAAAGTTCTGGAATCTGCGTGGATCCACAAAATTCCACCCACCCCGCGTTCCCCAAAGTCTTTCAAGAAAAACGGTACCTCACTTGTGTGGGTAGGCCTAGTGCCCGCGACAGGAAACCGCGCAAAGCGCAACGTGGACACACCACATTTTCACAGTGAAAAATTACCCTTTTTTTGCAAAGTTCCTAGCTGTAGTTTTTGAACCCTAGCTGTGCGGGCACCTAGGGAAACCTAGCAAACCTATACATTTTTTAAAACTAGACACCCAGGGGAATCCAGGATGGGGTGTCTTGACTGGCTCTCACCACGTTCTGTTACCTAGAATCCCTTGCAAACCTAATAAATTTTCAAACAAAACACATTTTCCTCACATTTCTGTGGTGGAAAGTTCTGGAATCTGCGTGGATCCACACAATTCCACCCACCCCGCGTTCCCCAAAGTCTTTCGAGAAAAACGGTACCTCACTTGTGTGGGTAGGCCTAGTGCCCGCGACAGGAAACAGCGCAAAACGCAACGTGGAGACACCACATTTTCACAGTGAAAAATTGCCCTTTTTTTGCAAAGTGCCTAGCTGTAGTTTTTGAACCCTAGCTCTGCCGGCACCTAGGGAAACCTAGCAAACCTATACATTTTTGAAAACTAGATACCCAGGGGAATCCAGGATGGGGTGACTTGACTGGCTCTCACCAGGTTCTGTTACCCAGAATCCCTTGCAAACCTACAAAATTGTCAAAAAAAACACATTTTCCTCACATTTCTGTGGTGGAAAATTCTGGAATCTGCGTGGATTCACAAAATTCCACCCACCCCGCGTTCCCCAAAGTCTTTCGAGAAAAATGGTACCTTACTTGCGTGGGTGGGTCAAGTACCCGCGACAGGCAAGGGCCCAAAACCTATTGAGGCGACATCAAAATTGCCTATCAGAAAACGACCTGGTTTTGCAAGGGGGATCCCATGACTTTTTGGCCCGGGGCTCGGCGGCCACCTAGGGAAACCTACCAAACCCACACATTTCTGAAAAGTAGACACCCGGTGGATTCCAGGGAGGTATGGCTTGCGTGGATCCCCCAACGTTTTCTTACCCAGAATCCCCTGCAAACCTGAAACTTAGCTGAAAAAAATCACTTTTTTCACACATTTTTGTGTGGGAAAGTTGTGGCATCACCGGGCTGACACAAATTTC
Organism: Calotriton arnoldi; assembly: GCA_963921515.1. Lineage (NCBI taxonomy): Eukaryota > Metazoa > Chordata > Amphibia > Caudata > Salamandridae > Calotriton > Calotriton arnoldi. Next base: position 2,552,023 of record CAWUFW010000510.1, read on the forward strand.
CTACCACCCAGCGTTCCCCCAGGTCTCCCGATAAAAATGGTGCCTCACTCGTGTGGGACGCCCAAGTACCCGCGACAGGCAAGGGCCCAAAACGTATTGAGGCGACATCAAAATTGCCTATCACAAAACAACCTGGTTTTGCAAGGGGGGGTCCCATAACCTTTTGGCCCGGGGCTCGGCGGCCACCTAGGGAAACCTACCAAACCCACACATTTCTGAAAAGTAGACACCCGGTGGATTCCAGGGAGGTATGGCTTGCGTGGATCCCCCAACGTTTTCTTACCCAGAATTCCCTGCAAACCTGAAATTTAGCTGAAAAAAATCACTTTTTTCACACATTTTTGCGTGGGAAAGTTGTGGCATCACCGGGCTGACACAAATTTCCTACCACACAGCGTTCCCCCAGGTCTCCCGATAAAAATGGGTCCTCACTCGTGTGGGAGGCCCAAGTACCCGCGACAGGCAAGGGCCCAAAACGTATTGAGGCAACATCAAAATTGCCTATCACAAAACGACCTGGTTTTGCAAGGGGGGTCCCATGACTTTTTGGCCCGGGGCTCGGCGGCCACCTAGGGAAACCTACCAAACCCACACATTTCTGAAAAGTAGACACCCGGGGGATGCCAGGGAGGTATGGCTTGCGTGGATCCCCCGTTTTCTTACCCAGAATCCCCTGCAAACCTGAAATTCAGCTGAAAAAAATCACTTTTTTCACACATTTTTGTGTGGGAAAGTTGTGGCATCACCGGGCTGACACAAATTTCCTACCACCCAGCGTTCCCGCAGGTCTCCAGATAAAAATGGTGCCTCACTCGTGTGGGAGGCCCAAGTACCCGCGACAGGCAAGGGACCAAAACGTATTGAGGCGACATCAAAATTTCCGACCCATTCTTTTTTTTTTTACCCTCCCCTGATCAAATCCTTAAAGCTGATGGTGTCTGCACACCACCATTGCAACTCACGCTCATAACACTACATTCTGGTACTACAACAAAGAACTCCTACGCCTGAATAGCCCAGACCTATTTCCATTTGCCAATGCTTGATACACATTTGTTGAATAAATTAAACACAAGCTTCATATTGCTCTATACCATGGATGGTGCACCTAGTTTCTCATCCTTTTTTTAGCACAATTTTTCATATAATTACTTTCTAAGAAAAAAAAAAAACATTTGCTATCTCCTCTAAACATTGGGTCTAAAACTGTGCCCTGGCGATGAAGGAGGAGAGAATGAGATGTTGGAGCGAAAGTGGTCTACACATCTCCTTAAAGCATCTCCTTTACCAATAATGTAAATAGATATAGCCCCTAAGCCCCCTTCTAAGTCAGTCTCTTCAGTACTACTGAACTGCAAAGCCATGGCTAAGTCCACGTCAGTTTAAACCCTGGATGGATCCTTTTTTCCAGAACGAATCGGTTTAATGGGTTTTCAATGGAAAACATAGCATAAGAAACTGGTTCTTACAATTTTTTTCTTCAATCTCTTTCTGATAAACTTTTCTTCAAGAGCGGCTTTCACAGTGTTGACAAACCCACCTGGTGAAAATCTTTCTTGTAGAAAAATGAATTGCTATACTGCACCAGCCGCATTTGCATTCCACTACACCACGTCCGCACAGGCATGAACATGGAGCTGAGACAAGACTCGCGCGCAGCCTTGCTGCAGAGCTCACATAGAGGCAGCAGTACAGCCGCAACAAGGCTCAGTAAGGTAAAGACTGCTGCAGCCATTTGCACCGAACGAACGATCACATGTTGAATACCAGACCAGGCAAGCTCAGTCCTTCTGAGGGCGATAAAACAACTACCATTAAATTGTGTAACAGTAATGCCTGTTATTTACATCGCTTGGAAACACCAAACGCTTGGGAACTCTGTTTGACAGTGCTTCATTTTCGCATCTGATGTGCTTGATATGAGCTTATACCCGCATGCAGCATTGTGAGGTGTTGGCGTCCCTGCAATGTCGATTCCTGAGAGCAGTATAATGCACTGTATGCAAATTGAGAATTCACGTAATTTTGTCAAGATGCTGTAGTTTCCCCAACTACGAGTAATACAAACCCCTTGGGGGGAAGGTGATAACAACTGCCTGTCGTCAAACATTTGTCAAGTGTCATGTGTTGGGCTGTTTGTACCTAAGCACTCCTCCAGTTCACTGTAAGTGCTGTTCATCTTATAAAAGCCTGCCTATTGACTTTGCCATGCTGTAAAAATTAGGAGCAATGCGCTTAAGAATTAAATGTGACAAACGGCGCTATGGCTGAGTGTATAACTTTCACATGTAAAAGTGTACCTCGTGCATTCTGATGAAAGCACTTTTTTTTGCTGTTTTATAAAGCGTGAACCCGGCCCGAAGGTATCAGAGCGCTTTACATGAGCACCAGTTGCATTACAGGCGGACACATTCATTTTTAGGCACGGGGAGATTAAATGATTTGCCCAGAATCACAGGATGTTTGAGCCTCCCGCCAGACTCGAACCTGGTTACCCAGTTTCAAACTCAGCTGTTCAAGCCGTTAAGCAACATCCTCTCTTAGAAGGAGGGAAGTTTCACAAAACTGCTGATAGCATGAGGCGAGGAATACTTTTTTATGTAAAAATTGCTGACAATACATTTTGCAAACGGCTGCAGTGCCACCGCCAACCAGACCTAAAAAGAGGTTGGCAGGTCACCGTGGCTCTTGTTGCTCTTAAGGGAAGGTTTGATTGTGAAGATTTCACAAATGTCATGAAAACAGGTTTTTGATCAGTGCTGAAAATGGAAAATAATGTACCCCAGGAACCCATAATTTGAGGAGGATGGCATAAGGGAGTTGAGTGATGAGGGAGGAGTCCCGAAGAGCAGCATGATGAGAAACAGACTGAATTACAGCCACCCAATGCATTTTTTTAAACATATTCTGCCCCCGAGTGGCAACGGAAAAATGTGATGTCCAAGCTCTTCTGGCTTTTACTCGGTATTTAACAGACTACATTTTAAGCTAGCTTTGGAGGTAAAGGCACTTGCTGCGGAGGCCCATGTGCATCCAGCAGGTTCCTGGGTGTGATGCTGGTGAGATAACTCTGGTAATTAATGCACATGCTGGAGAGATCGGTGTGAAATTTCTGGCGATAGGTCTGAATCATCATAAAATAGCTCAGAGGGTTAATGTACCTTCTGCAAAGCTCTGCGTTTAATCCATTTATTTTAATATTTTGTTAAGTAGTTTGGTGCAAAACTGATTTACTTGCAGAGGTCCTTGTGTAAACTGCAAGTTTACACTCAATAAAATCATCCAGTCATGCTCTCACTTTAAAGAACTTCATGTAGCAAGCGAAGTCATAAGTTTTAACTTAATATTTTGTTATTGTAAGATTGTTAATATGGGCTTTAATGAGTAGTACTAAATACTTATGTGCCAAAAAAATTGTGTTTGTATCACCTGTTCTATAAACGATTATCAATAATGTACTTGAACACACGTAATGAAATATATATCTGGTGTTTTACAGCGCATGCATAGTTATGCCTTACACAGATACACAAGCAGAGAAAATAAAAAAACTAATCAGAATTTCTGTAAATCTCAGCAACTTGTGAATTTACACTGCAAGGCGTTTCTTTATTTCTCTTACTAGGCTGCTCGGTGCGGTGGCCAGATATGATATTCCAGCTGTTCTGTGATTGGCCTCTAGCTGTTCCCTGCCAGGAAGCCGCTTGAACTCTAAATTAATTTGATTGACTGTGAAGTGAGGTTTCATGCAGCCAGCCATGCTGGAAAGCAAAATGAGCCCTTTCCAGTTACCAAGAGAAGCACACTGAATGTGCGTGGGTGCCGCTGCTGGTGTCCGGACACCACTTCAGCCGCAACACCTCAACATCACCACAGCACCATCTCAGCATCACCACAGCACCACCTGTGCATCAGTGCACCACCACCAGCGCAGCGCCATCTCAGCACCAGCGCAGCCCTACCTCAGCAGCAACTCAGCACCATTTCAGCATAAGTGCAACATCGCCTCAGCACAGCACCAACTCAGCATCACTCAGCGCCAGCTCAGCACCACCTGAGCACCAGCGCAGCACCACCACCTCAGCATAACTCAGCACCACCACAGCATCACTCAGCACCACTCAGGACTACTTTAGCACCACCTGAGCACCACAGCAGTATCAGCAGAGCACCACCTCAGCACCAGTGCATCACTGCAACACCACCTCAGCACCACTGCAGCACCAACTCAGCATCAGCACAGCACCACCTCAGCATCAGTGCAGCACCACTTCAGCACCAGTCAGCGTCACTCAGCACCACTTCAGCAGCACCACCTGAGGATCGCTCAGCAGCACCTGAGCACCACCAAACCAGAACAGCACCACCTCAGCATCACTCAGTACCCCTTCACTACCAGCACAGCACTACCTCAGCATCAGTGCAGCAGCCCCACCTCAGCGTCAGCACAGCACCAGCACAGCATCACTCAGCGCCACCACTGCATCACTCAGCACCAAGTCAGCACAGCATCTCCTCAGAATCACTCAACACCACCACAGCACCACCTCAACATCTGCACAGCACCATCTCAGCATCAGCACAGCACCACCTCCGCATCAGTGCGCCACCACCAGTGCAGCATCAGTGCAGCACCACATCGGCAGCAACTCAGCACCACTTCAGTATTAGCGCAGCACCACCTCAGCACCACTGAAGCATCACCTCAGCACCAGCGCAGTACCAACTCAGCATCACTCAGCACCACCGGAGCACCAGCGCAGCACAGCACTACCTGACCACCACCAAAGTATCACTCAGCACCACCTCAGCATCAGAGCAGCACCACTTCAGCATCAGTCAGGGTCACTCAGCACTATTTCAGCAGCACTACTGCAACAGCACCTGAGCATCTCAGCAGCACCTGAGCACCACCACAACACCAGCACACCATCACTCAGCCCAAGCGCAGCAACACCTCAGCACCACATCAGCACTACTTCAGCACCAGCACAGCACCACCGCAGCACCACCTCACTGCCAGTGCAGCACTACCTCAGAATCAGTGCAGCACAACCAGCACAGCATCACTCAGTGCCACCACAGCATCACTCAGCATCACTGCAGCATTCGCACAGCATCACCTCAGCACCAATGCATGAGTGCAACACCACCTCAGTATCAGCGCAGCACCACCTCAGCACCAGTCAGCATCACTCAGCACCACCTCAGCAGCACCTGAGAGTCACCACAACACCAGCACAGCACCACCTCAGCTTTACTCAGCCACAGCACCACCTCGATACCAGCGCAGCACTACCTATGCATCAGTGCAGCATTGCCAAATCAGCAGCAAAGCAGCACCAGCACAGCATCACTCAGCGCCACCACAGCATCACTCAGCACCACCTCAGCACCAGGGCATCTCCTCAGCATCACTCAACACCACCACAGCCCGCCCACAGCACCACCTCAGCATCTGCACAGCACCATGTCAGCATCAGCACAGCATCACCTACGCATCAGTGCACCACCACCAGTGCAGCACCAACTCAGCACCAGAGCAGCCACTCCAGAGCACAACACCTCCTCAGCATCAGCGCAGCACCTCCTCAACATCAGCACAGTAACATCTCAGCATCAGTCAGCGTCACTCAGCACCACTTTAGTATCACTCAGCACCACCTCAGTCTGCCCCTCGGAATGTGGCGCCTGTTGATTCTCCCCTATTGTCTGTCTGCTGCTCGTGTTGTAATTCAGGTACTATTTCCCAACCTCCACCCTCCCTTTGTTTATGTCCATCCCCCATAACAAAAAAAAATCTATAACAAACACGCATTAGAGCCGGCAGGAGGACGTTGCCAGCATTGCATTGAAAAGAAAACTAGAAAACATTTTTTATGTTAATTCTTTTTTAATAAGGTCGTTTAGTTGTACCAAAATACTTATAACACTTTTATAACGTTTCAACTTGCTGCACAGCAGCCATGCTGCTCTACAACAAAGGTTATAACCACTGGCAAAGCCAATAGCTCTGGCTAAACACTTACTAGGTCCCAAATGCGAGACATATTGGCTATGCCAATTCTTGTTAGAATTAGGGCAGGGGGCTTGTGGACCCCCTCCACGAGCCTCTATGAGACTCCGGTTAACCCATCCCGAGGGCAGTTTCAAAATTATAGGGAGGGGGCGTGCGTGCCCCACTTCCTGAGCTTTAATGAGGCCCTGGGGACTCCATCCCCAGGGATGTTTTTATTATTAGGAGAGGAGGCATGGAGGCTGCTCCCCAAGCCTCTATGACCCCATTACCCGGACATAAATTGGCTCAGGGGACCAAGCAGTGCCCTGGGGAACTCATTTCCCATTACACCACTGTTTCCTGCTGGGCATGCCTGCATTCTCATGGGCAGTAAACACAACTTTGCTCTCATCCAGCCAGGATCACATAAAAGACCTGCTCCCATGTATATGTGAGGTCATAAGCAGTGCATTGCGGTGGCGTAAGTTATATTTAGCTCAGGTAACTATAACTGCTGAATTTCTATTGTTTTGTATGAGTGAAATGTGAGCCTAACTATAACGTCCTTGTAACCTTTGGTTGTTCCAGTGAATTTCTACGTTTTAAAAAAATTCTGTTTCCTAACTATAACGTCCCTGTAACCTTTGGTTTTTTTCAGTGAATTTAGAAGGTTTTTAAAATTTTATTTCCTAACCGTAACGTGTAACCTTTAAGAGTGGGTGTGTGAGTGACTGTATAGGTAGGTTAGTGGGTGTCTGGGTCTATGAGTGGGTGTGTGAGTGGGTGCATGAATGTCTGAGTCGTTGTGTGAACATCTGAGTGGGTTTGGCAGTGGGCGCATGAGTCTTTGAGTGGGTCTGTGAATGGTAACTAGGCCTGGGTGTAAAATTCCGATGAGTGTGGAGTTTACCGAATTCAGCAACTCCACGTTCCGTGGAGAACGCAGAATACAGATAAACTCCGCACTCCACAATGCTGCGGAATTATTTTATGCCATAGGGGAACGTGATCGAGCACGAGCGACTGCAGCTACAACCTGTAGTGTGCCAGGAGGCCTGTGTCCTTTGCAGAGTGGTTGAAAAAGGTGGCGGGCCTCCGACGACGTCTCAGCAATCCGGATGTGGGTGACTTACTTGTGGCAACAAAAGGGGTTCTAGGCCTCCAACGACCCTCAGCAGCCAAGGGGACTTCATCCCCCATCCAGTAGTGCACTAGGATGTCCCTTAGCAGAGTGGATGAGAAAGGAGGCGGGCCTCCAACCACATCTCAGCAATCTCGCTGTGGGGGACTTATTATTCGCAACAATAGGGGCTCTTGGCCCCTAATGACCCTCAGCAGCCAAGGGGACTTTATCCCCCAACCAGCAGTGCGCCAGGAGGACCCTGTGCTGAGTGGTTGGGAAAAGGTGTGGGGCCTCTGACGTCTCAGCAATTCGGCTGTGGGGACTTCCTTGTCGTAACAATAGGGGTTCTTGGCACTCAATGACCCTCAGCAGCTAAGGGGACTTCATCCCCACACCAGTGGTGTGCCAGAAGGCCCATGGGCAGAGTGGTTTAGAAAGGGGCGGGCCTCCGACAACTCAGCAATCCCACTGCGGGGGACGTACTTGTTGCGACAATAGGGTGCTTGGCCCCCAACTTCCCTCAGCAGCCAAGGGGACTTCATACCCCAGCCAGTAGTGCGCCATGAGGCCCCTGTGCAGAGTGGGTGAGAAAGGGGGCAGGGCTTCTGACGACTTTCAGCAATCCAGCTGTGGGGGACTTACTTGTCGCAACAATAGGTGTTCTTGGCCCCCAGTGACCCTCAGCAGCCAAGGGGACTTAATCCCACAACCAGTAGTGCGCCAGGAGGCCCCTGTGCAGAGTGGTTGAGAAAGGGGGCAGAGCCTCTAATGACGTCCCAGCAATCCCGCCGTAGGGGACATACTTGTCAGAACAATAGGGATTCTTGGCCCCCAACGACCCTTAGCAGCCAAATAGGACTTCATCCCCCAACAAGCAGAGTGCCAGGAGGCCTTTGGGGAGAGTGGTTGAGAAAGGGGACGGGCCTCTGGACACATCTCAGCAATCCAGATGTGGGGGAGTTACCTGTGGCAACAATAGGGATTCCTGGCCCCAAACGACCCTCAGCAGCGAAGGGGACTTCATTCCCCAACCAGTAGCACACAAGGAGACCCCTGGGTAGTGTGGTTAGAGAAAGGGGTGGGGCCTCCTACGAGGTCTCAGCAATTCTCAGCAAGCTCATTTCTGACCTTTATTCTGCCTCTTTCTGCTCATTTCTGACCATTATTTGCCTCTTTCTGCTCATTTTCTGACCATTATTTTGCTCGTTCTGCTTGTTTCAGACCTTTATTTTCCTTTTTATGCTCGTTTCTCACCTTTATCATGCCTCTCTCTGCTCGTTTCTCACCTTTATTCACACTCTTTCTGCTGGTTTCTCACCTTTTTTTTAACCTCTTTCTGCTCCTTGCTGGCCTTTATTTTGCCTCTTTCTGCTCATTGCCGACCTTTATTCTGCCTCTTTCTGCTCGTTTCTCACCTTTATCTTGACTCTTCCTGCTCGTTTCTGACCTTTATTTTGCCTCTCTGTTTCTCACCTATATTTTGCCTCTTTCTGCTAGTTTCTCACCTTTATCATCCCTCTTACTGCTCGTTTCTGACCTCTATTCTGCCTCTTTCTGCTCGTTTCGCACCTTTATTCTGCCTCTTTCTGCTCATTTCTGACCTCTATTCAGCCTCTAGCTGCTCGTTTCTAGCCTCTATTCTGCCTCTTTCTGCTTGTTTCTCACCTCTATTTTGCCTCTTGCGGCTTGTTTCTCACCTTTATCGTCCCTCCTTCTGCTCATTCCTGACCTTTATTTTGCTTGTTTCTCACCTTTTATCATCCCTCTTACTGCTCGTTTCCCACCCCTCTTCTGCCTTTTTCTGCTCGTTTCTCACCTTTATTCCCTCATCTTTCTGCTCATTTCTGACCTCTATTCAGCCTCTCACTGCTCGTTTCTGACCTCTATTCTGCCTCTGTCTGCTTGTTTCTGACCTCTTTTTTGCCACTTGCTGCCCGTTTCTCACCTATATTTAGCCTCTTCCTACCCGTTGCTGACCTTTATTCAGCCTCTTGTTGCTCGTTTCTGACCTCCATTCTGCCTCTTCCTGCTCGTTTCTCACCTTTATCTTGCCTCTTTCTGCTCACTGCGAAACTTTATTTTGCCCCTTTCTGCTCGTCTCTGACTTTTATTATCCCTCTTTCTGCATGTTTCTCACCCTTATCTTGCCTCTTTCTGCTCATTACTGACCTTTATTCTGCCTCTTTCTGCTCGTTTCTGACCTTTATTCTTCCTCTTTCTGCTAGTTTCTAACCTTTATTCTGCATCTTGCTACTCGTTTCAGACCTCTATTCTGCCTCTTTCTTCTAGTTTCTGATCTCTATTCTGCCTCTTGCGGCTTATTTCTGACCTTTATTCTGCCTCTTTCTGCTCGTTTCTCACCTTTATTCTGTCTCTTGCTGCTGATTTCTGACCTCTATTCTGCCTCTTTCTGCTCGTTTCTCACCTTTATCTTTCCTCTTTCTGCTCATTGCTGACCTTTATTCTGCCTCTTTCTGCTAGTTTCTGACCTTTCTTTCTCTTTCTGCTCCTTTCTCATTTTTACTCTGTCTCTTGCTGCTCATTTCTGACCGTTATTCTGCCTCTTTCTGCCCATTTCTGACCTTTATCTTGCCTCTTTCTGACCTTTATTCTGCCTCTTTCTGCTCATTTCTGACCTTTATTTAGCCTCTTTCTGCTCTTCCCAGCGGGAGCTGGAATTGCTTTTACACACAGGGAGCTGCTAAACATGCAGCTCCCTGTGCGTGAAAGCAATTGGTGTGTTTCCCTGCTCGCTTGACAGCAGGCAGGGAAACAAACGGAAGCTCTGCTTCCAGCAAGCAAGAGCATTTTCACATCTCTCGCTTACTGAAATCTGAGTGTTTGCTGTGACTTGGCGGGTGTGGATGACGTCCCCTTTCCTCCTGAGGGCCTCAGGATTAAAGTGGACTTCTTCCCGCAACCAGTAGTGCACCAGGAGGTATATTTGCAGAGTGGTGGAGAAAGGGGCCTGGCCTCCGACGATCTCTCATCAATCCAGTAGTGAAGGTCTTACTGGAGGAACAGCAGGGGTAGTTGGCCCTAAAGGACCCTCAAGAGCCAAGGGGACTTCATCCCCCAACCAGTAGTGCGCCAGGAGGTACGTTTGCAGAGTGGTGGAGAAAGGGGGCATGGCCTCTGACGACCTCTCAGCAATCCAGTAGTGAAGGTCTTACTGGAGGTAACAGGAGGGGTAGTTGGCCCTAAAGGACCCTCAAGAGCCAAGGGGACTTCATCCCCCAACCAGTAGTGCGCCAGGAGGCACGTTTGCAGAGTGGTGGAGAAAGAGGGCATGACCACCGTAAAACTCTCAGCAAACCCACTGTGTGGGACTTACTGCAATTAACAGGGTGGTAGTTGGCCCCCAAGGACCCTCAATAGCCAAGGGGACTTCATTCCCCTACTAGTAGTGCGCCAGGAGGCGCGTTCGCAGAGTGGTGGAAAAAGGGGGCGTGGCCTCCGACAACCTCTCAGCAATCCTGCTGTGTGGGACTTACTGGAGGTAACAGGATGGGTAGTTGGCCCCAAATGACGTCCTTGGGGGCCAACTACCCCTCCAGCAAGTCCTGCACAGCGGGACTGCTAAGAGGTCTTTGGAGGCCACCCCCCTTTCTCCATCACTCTGCAAACACCTCCTGGAGCACTACTGGTTGGGGGATGAAGTCCACTTTACTCCTGAGGGACCTTGGAGGCCAAGAAGCCCTCCTGGTACCTCCTGTAAGTCCTACACAGCAGGATACCCGAGAGCTGGTCGGAGGCCCAGCCCCTTTTCTCCACCACTCTGCAAACGCGACTGCTACTTAAAAATCCACAGAAATTCACTGAAAAAAAAACAAAGGTTACAGGGTCTTTATATTTAGAAATTGGCATTTATAAAACCTTAGAAAATCACTGAAAAAAACAATGTCATGAGTGATGTAATATGAGGTCATAAGCAGTGCATTGCAGAGGCGCGAGTTATAGTTAGGTCAGCTAACTATAACTGATGAATTTTACTGGTTTTGTACGAGTGAAACCTGAGCCTAACTACCACGTCCCAGTAACCTTTGTTTTTTTCAATGAATATATATATATATTTCACTGAAAAAACCATAGGTTTCAGGCATGTTATAGTTAGAAATTAGCATTTAAAAAACCTTAGAAATTCACTGAAAAAACCATAGGTTTCAGGGACGTTATAGTTAGTTGGACATTTCACTCATACAAAACCATAGAAATTCCACTGTTATAGTTAGTTCAGCTAACTATAACTCCCGCCCCCGCAATGCACTGCTGATGACGTCACATATTACATCATTCATGACATGGTCAGTGACACCACTGATGACATCACTGATGACATCTCAAATGACATCACTGATGACATCATCCAGTGAATGTGGTTTTCTTTAAAATTTAAATATGTATTATATATATATACCAAGCTGTATTGAAGAATGAATGGATGTATAAGTGTCTGGATGGAGGATTTAGTAGGTGTGTGACTGACTGTTTAAGTGAATGATTAAATGTATCTTACTGAATACATGGGTTAGTGTCTAAAGTGTGTGAATGTCTGTATCACTCGGCCTGTTGTTGTGTAAGCTGCTGCATCGGTTGGTCAGTAGCTACATGAATGTCTATATGGGTTATTGATTAGTTGCCTGCGTATTTGTATAGGAGACTGAGTGTGTGTGTGGTTGGGTGGGGGGTGTGTGACTGTGCATAGATGTGTGAGTGGTTGATTGACAGGGTGTATGAGTTTAAGAGTGCATGTGGAAACAGTTGTATGGGTGGGTAAGTGTGAGTATGGGTGTCTTGGTGAGTGAATCGATGTCTCAGTCCACATGTCCAGCTAAGTACATATATAAAAGGCAGTGTATGTGAGTTGGTGTATAGAAATGACTATACGTGAGAGTCAGTGATTGTGAGAGTGGCTGTATGTATGAGTGTATACTTGTATTAGTGATTATATAAGAGACTAAGTATGCGTTACTATCTGTATGAATAAATGAGGTGGTGTGTGTATAACTGTGTAGATGAGTAAATGGAACTGTGATTGATTCTTTGCATGAGTGACTAGGATGAGTACATAACTGACTAGGATGAGTGCTGGTGTGTCAATGTCTATATAGGTGTATGAGTGCATTTGATAGTGTTCTATTGATCAGTGACTGCATGTATGAGTGATTGTATGGGTGAATGGGTAGATGTGTGTGTAGACCTAGGAATCACTGAGTGGGTATGTAGTAACTGGTATTAGTGTGTCAATGGTACCGAAAATGGTAGTCTGTATTTTACAGTGAGTGTATCAAAGGTTATATTAGTGTGTGAGGAGGTGCAACAGATTGTCACATGGATGATGTCATCAGTGATGTCATCAGTGATGTCATTTGAGATGTCATCAGTGATGTCACTGACCATGTCATGAATGATGTAATATGTGACGTCATCAGCAGTGCATTGCGGGGGCGCGAGTTATAGTTAGCTGAACTAACTATAACGGTGGAATTTCTATGGTTTTGTATGAGTGAAATGTCCAACTAACTATAACGTCCCTGAAACCTATGGTTTTTTCAGTGAATTTCTAAGGTTTTTTTAAAGCCAATTTCTAACTATAACGTGCCTGAAACCTATGGTTTTTCAGTGAATTTCAAAGCTTTTTAAATACTAATTTCTATCTATAACGTCCCGGAAACCTATGGTTTTTCAGTGAATTTCAATGTTTTTTTAATGCTAACTTCTAATTATAATGTTCATTTTACCTATAGTTTTTCCGACACCCAAGAAGGACACAACACCCACTGCCACAACCCTCAGGACCTCCCCCGTACCACCCCTCTCCCTACTGTAATTTTTTTTATTTGTTATTTAAACTATATAATGTCTTCTTGTTTTTTAAATATTAAACAACTACATACAGTATGAAAGGGAGCCCAGCCCAGAGCCACATCTGAAGATCAACACATGTCATAGACCTACTGATCAAGCAGCTCCGACACCCAAGAACGCCACAACACCCACCACCACCCCCAGGACCCCCCCCCCGTCTACCACCGAGGCAGCGCAGAACAAGACAGCGAACTTTCCAAAAACGGCATGGCCCCTCAGCCACACAATAGCTGAATATTGGGACAGGTGTGAACAAACTATATGTGAAGGAAGCAATTCACCCATGTTTAACAATGCACACAATGCAAAGTGTAGCGGTGATGTGCTGGACACATCTCAGTGTGCAGAACACACACCTCTCCATGTGCACAAATACTACTGGTGCTTGTAGTGTTGTGGACAGTGGACCCAACCATGTTACGTCAAACACTAGGGAAGATCTCAGTCATGTAGCTGTGTCCCCCCCCTGTAAGCATAAGCGTAACCGGAGTGGGCTGGTCCGACGTACGCCACTTCAGCGTAGGAGTGTGAATAAATAGGCCGGAGCTCTGGGCGTGGTTCACTTGTGGGAAGGCCAAAGCGTCTGCCAGGGCGGAGCCCCTCACCCTGCCACGAGGCCGCCGACGTGACCGCCAGCCTCCTTAGCCGATCGCTGGCTTCCGCCACACAGGCCCCCAGCGGCACAGCACCGTGGACTTATGTCTGTACAAACTACTGCCTTTGATATACACTGCGGACAGCAAGGCTCACAATTCAGATCGAGTCGCGATTGCAGATGACGCAGTCCAGTAGGTAAGAGACATTGCTCAAGTCAACAACACCTGGCTGTGGGCCCTTCCTGACCGCTGCCTCCGGCCTACACTGCGGTCAGTAGGGCTCACAATTCAGATGGAGTCGAGATTGCAGATGACACAGTCCAGTAGGCAACAGACATTGCTCAAGTCAACAATACGTGCCTGTGGGCCCTTCCTCACCGCTGCCTCCTGCCTCCACTGCGGTGAGTAGGGCTCACAATTCAGAGCGACTCGCGATTGCAGATGACGCAGTCCAGTAGGCAACAGACATTGCTACCAGTGCGGCCAGCCCGGACCACGCATCATCGCTGACTGCGCACACGCTAAGTGCTTCAAGTACCACTAACTCTGTGCAGCTCAAGTCAACGCCACGTGGCTGTGGGCCCTTGATGACCGCTGCCTCCGGCCTACAATGCGGTTAGCAGGGCTAACAATTCAAGATTAGTGCTGATGCAAATTGTGTAAGAGAGTATAATCGGTTAAGAAGACTGTATGCTCCCAATCTGTGCAGCTCAAGTCAACGTCACGTGGCTGTGGGCCTTTGCTGACCGCTGCCTCCGGCCTACACTGTGGAAGACCGGCGCCACGTGGTGCCACTAACCCTGTTCAACACAACCCGGCGACACGTGGTGCCACTAACCCTGTTCAACACAAGCCGCGACACGTGGTGCCACTAACCCTGTTCAACACAAGCCGGCGACACGTGGTGCCACTAACCCTGTTCAACACAAGCCGATCCCACATGTGGAACTGTGTCCTGAGTCCTGAATGGCAGTGACCCCAACTCCGTGGCAGCGACCACAGCACCAGACTGCCTTTGATCAGTGAGGCATATTTCCATATGCAAGGCCGGCGACACGTGGTGCCACTAACCCTGTTCAACACAAGCCGATCCCACATGTGGAACTGTGTCCTGACTCCTGAATGGCAGTGACCCCAACTTCGTGGCAGCGACCACAGCACCAGACTCCCTTCGATTAGTGAAGCGTATTTGCATATGGAAGGCCGGCGACACGTGGTGCCACTGAACCTGAACTACGCAGGCCGGTGGGGCCACCAACCTATGCACGTGGCTGTGGGCACTTGCTCACCGCTACCTCTGGCCTACACTGCGGTCAGCAGGGCTCACAATTCAGATACAGTCGCGATTGCAGATGACGCAGTCCAGTAGGCAAGAGACATTGCTCCCAGTGCGGCCCGTCCGCACCAAGCAGCATCACAGGCTCATACATTCTCAATGCTTTTGGTGCCACTAACTGTGCACCTCAACTCAACGCCACGTGGCTATGGGCCCTTGCTGACCGCTACCTCTGGCCTACACTGCGGTCATCAGGGCTCACAATTAAAATTAAGTCTTGATTCATTAATTACAGAGTCCAGTAGGTAAGTAACTATCACAGGCCTAAAACCTACATAATATCCTTTTAGTATCCTTGCTTCAAGAACTTTTTTTATATCAGTTATAGCTTTAGTACAATCACCAAATTCATCTTCAAGTGCAAACGAACACTCATTAGCAGTCTACACTGCGGGCAGCAGAGCTCGCAATTCGAATTTTGGACATGTGGTGACACTAACCCTGTTCAACACAAGCCGCGACACGTGGTGCCACTAACCCTGTTCAACTCAAGCCGGCGACACGTGGTGCCACTAACCCTGTTCAACACAAGCCGATCCCACATGTGGAACTGTGTCCTGAGTCCTGAATGGCAGTGACCCCAAGTCCGTGGCAGCGACCACAGCACCAGACTCCCTTCGATCAGTGAGGCATATTTCCATATGCAAGGCCGGCGACACGTGGTGCCACTAACCCTGTACAACACAAGCCGATCCCACATGTGGCACTGTGTCCTGACTCCTGAATGGCAGTGACCCCAACTTCGTGGCAGCGACCACACCACCAGACTCCCTTCGATTAGTGAGGCGTATTTGCATATGGAAGGCCGGCGACACGTGGTGCCACTGAACCTGAACTACGCAGGCCGGTGGGGCCACCAACCTATGCACGTGGCTGGGGCCTTGCTCACCGCTACCTCTGGCCTACACTGCGGTCAGCAGGGCTCACAATTCAGATACAGTCGCGATTGCAGATGATGCAGTCCAGTAGGCAAGAGACATTGCTCCCAGTGCGGCCCGCCCGCACCAAGCAGCATCACAGGCTCATACATTCTCAATGCTTTTGGTGCCACTAACTGTGCACCTCAACTCAACGCAACGTGGCTATGGGCCCTTGCTGACCGCTACCTCTGGCCTACACTGCGGTCATCAGGGCTCACAATTAAAATTAAGTCTTGATTCATTAATTACAGAGTCCAGTAGGCAAGTAACTATCACAGGCCTAAAACCTACATAATATCCTTTTAGTATCCTTGCTTCAAGAACTTTTTTATATCAGTTATAGCTTTAGTACAATCACCAAATTCATCTTCAAGTGCAAACGAACACTCATTAGCAGTCTACACTGTGGGCAGCTGTTAGAAATGGGATCTCTGGTTGGCTAAGGCTTGCGCCAAAGCCAGGCAGAGACCACCACTCTAGTCAGGGCGAGGGAGTTACACGCCAAAGATAACCCCTGCTCACCCCCTTGGTAGCATGGCACGAGCAGTCAGGCTTATCCCGGAGGCAATGTGTAAAGCGTTTGCGCAACACACCCACAGCAACAACATACTAGGCACACCACAAAAGGAACTCCACACAAGGTTATATATAAAAATAGCCTTTGTATTATCATAAAACACATTAGAATAGTACTCACATAATATACATCGTGCCACCTGGCACGGGGTCATATTTACAAGGGAATTATTTACACCTGACAGGGCCAACTGGACCACTGTCAGAACCAGCACCAAGCGAACTTAGTATAGGTAGTACTTATAATAAATGTAGAACACATCATGAACGTACAACCAGTAATCACTGGTAACCACTGTACTTAGCATCAGCCTGTAACATAAACTACATTATGCACAGTATCACATCAGGCGCAAATTACATTCTGCGCCAACCTCACCAGCATAAATACATTATGCAATCCTCTCATAAGTCTAAACCCATTAGACCCTAACCTCCTAAGTATAACTCACATTAGGGGCGTAAAGTACAGTAGAGAATAACTCACAACCTAAACGCATTAGGTAATAATAAAATCACAAGCATAAAAACATTATGCAGAACCTCATAATCATAACAGTACATTAGAGGTATAGTACAGGGTGCGTAAATCATACTACATGATTACATTTCCTAGCACCCAAAATCACATCAGCACATAGATCAGATTAGGGCCTGGCGCCCTATAAACCTAACTGTCCCCCCCTGGCCAACTGGCCATCTCAAAAAGGGGCTCAAATGCCCTATGTCCAAAAGTCAGGGCGCGCTGCAAGGGGAGCGAGAGTCAAGGGTGCGCAACTGCGCAAACCTAAACGTAGCAGCTGCCCACTACTTGCTGGGCAGCTGGGAAGATATGGGGCAGCGGAGTGTATTTCACTCCTGAGTCACATCAAGAAAATGCCCTCAAAGAAAGAGTAACCTAAACGGTGCAGCTGCCCACTACTTGCTGGGCAGCTGGAGATATTCAAATGAGGCATGGGCTCTCAATGGCCCCTTAAACAAATGATGCCCCCTTCGTAGGAGCCACATGGGCTCTGGAACAACGACAAAGCGTTGGAGCCACGCACAGGCTCTCAAAATAAACATGTCACAGACGTTGCAGCGGCCCGCAACTGCGGCGCCGCTGGGAAGATCAGCCCCATACTGGGGGCACTAAACAAATGCTCACGGGCCCCTCTGGGCCCTTTATCAGAAAAATGCCACTCGTTGGAGCGGCCCGCTGCCAGACGGGGCCGCTCTTGGGATGGGCACTGACACCGTCTCTGTGCCTCACAAGGCACCACGAGGGGCGCCGGGAGCCCCCACCCTGGGGACTCCTACTTCAATCAAAGGCTGCCTCCCAATCGGCCCCCACTCACCGGACTCTGTACAGCGGACGAAGTCTCCTCTCTATGGACTGCGGGCAGGACTCCGTCTCCGGGGCTCCCCTCACTCATGGGAGCCTCACCACACAATGCCTCGCTTCAGGATGAGGCGTAGCTTCACCCGGTCCCACTCACCAGGGTAGCTGAGAGGCTCCGTTCTCTTCTCTTCGCCGGGAAGGCCCCGGCGGTGCTTCCACTCGGGCGGAGGGGGCAGGCACCGACACTGTGCCTCGCGCCCTCCCTCCGCCTCCATCACCACTGGCTGCGGGCTCCGGACTTCCGCATCGCCTTCTCCCGGCCGGGGGAAGGCGGAAATGGCGTCGGCGAGGTCCCGCCCAGAGTCAGGCGGACGCGCCTGACTTCCGTTTGCGATCGGGCCGGCGGCGGTGATAATTCTCTTTGCGGCAAAGTGGCGGGGTGGGCACCCGCGTTAATTAGAAAATAAAACAAAGTCGCAGGGTGGGCACCTGCGCACTAAAATCCGAAAAAGAAGCGGGGTGGGCACCCGTATTGTAGGTGTCACGGGGGAATCCCTACGCTGGGGATTCCCTCTGAAGGGGGCTGCAGCGCGGCGCAGCCCCCAGGCTCTCTCTCTTAGCAGGGAAAGAGCCAGGTGCTCTTACAAATAAAAGCGAAGCGCTCACAGGGCGCAGGAGGCACAGAGGTCCTGGGGAATCCAGGACAGAAAAGGTCCCAGCAAGGAAGTCCTTCAGGGAGCAAGGGGGCAAGCTGGGCCCAGGGAGGCAAGCCCTCCTGGCAGCCCCCCCCTGGGCCCCAGCAGCAGCATGCCCCAGCAGGAACAGATCTCAAGAACTGAACAACATTATGGGGTCACAGCCCCTTCTTTTATACACCAAATCCTTTGTGACACAGCACAGGGCTGGGGGAAAACCAGATGCAACTGGTTTGGGGGGAGCTTTGGAGCACTTTGTTTTGCTCAGCTCCTCTCTCCTTTCACAGGACAGGCTAGGGACATCAGACGCACCACAGGGGGTGGAGCCAGCATTGTGGAGGGAAGGCACAGCCCTATTCAGGTCCCAGGTGCAACTCCTCCCTCCCATCTAGATGCAGATCTCCCTATTCACCACTGCGCTGACTCACCCTGCCCCTCCTGGAGCCACACACACCTCCCAGCCCATGTCACTCACAAGCCAGACATGCAATTCACATCAGGCAGGCAGACACAGAGCACACATAAATGCCAACTTCTAAAAGTGGCATTTCTACACCAGTCACAATAAATCTGCGCACACCATTGCGCAGCATTTATTCTCACGAGTTCGCACATACTAAACTCGCCCCTGCACTCCTCTTATACCAGGAATTACCATGGACACACATATCCCCCATGCATTCCTATGGGAGGGCAGGACAATCTCACCACACGCACTCAGCGCGCACGCACTTTACACTGGCCCACAGTGCTAAAGTGCCCAGAGACTTAAAACTACTGACATACAAGGCAAAAGGTTTAGGGGTGAACCGGCCAAAAAGGGCCAAGTCCAACAGCAGCAGAGCTCGCAATTCGAATTTTGGACACGTGGTGCCACTAACCCTGTTCAACACAAGCCGCGACACGTGGTGCCACTAACCCTGTTCAACACAAGCCGGCGACACGTGGTGCCACTAACCCTGTTCAACACAAGCCGGCGACACGTGGTGCCACTAACCCTGTTCAACACAAGCCGATCCCACATGTGGAACTGTGTCCTGAGTCCTGAATGGCAGTGACCCCAACTTTGTGGCAGCGACCACAGCACCAGACTCCCTTCGATTAGTGAGGCGTATTTGCATATGGAAGGCCGGCAACACGTGGTGCCACTGAACCTGAACTACGCAGGCCGGTGGGGCCACCAACCTATCCACTTGGCTGTGGGCCCTTGCTCACCGCTACCTCTGGCCTACACTGCGGTCAGCAGGGCTCACAATTCAGATACAGTCGCGATTGCAGATGACGCAGTCCAGTAGGCAAGAGACATTGCTCCCAGTGCGGCCCGTCCGCATCAAGCAGCATCACAAGCTCATACATTCTCAATGCTTTTGGTGCCACTAACTGTGCACCTCAACTCACTCTCACCTCAACCCTTAAATTTAGTTTATCCTCTATATGTACGTAAACGAAAAAATAAAGTTAAAAAAAAAAAAAAATTCAATAAAGTTTTTGGTTGTTACTTAAGTGCTGTGTGACTCTTTCTCG
The DNA here is from genome assembly GCA_963921515.1 of Calotriton arnoldi. NCBI lineage: Eukaryota > Metazoa > Chordata > Amphibia > Caudata > Salamandridae > Calotriton > Calotriton arnoldi. The sequence goes on from CAWUFW010000510.1 coordinate 2,571,980, forward strand.
TTCTTATTACTGTTATTTGGTGGTGTCCACCATGGTGTTAAATTTTGAGGCAGTTATCGCGGGAATACTGGTGATGTCTGCAGTTTGCACCAGCTTCTGAATAGTGTGTTAGATTTATCTCAACTTTAGTTGCATTAAAGTGCTGATAATGAGATGCAGAGTAGGCGTTCACGTGCAAAAACACACGAGGTGAACCTTTGCGATTTATTCTAAATACTTAAATCCTGTATTGAATTGCACTGTGGTAGTGGGTGCATTTACAGTGTACACACAAAATCAATGAAGAAATCTCATTGTATTTATATTGATTGGGAATAGTGGGTCAGGTGCTGAATCTTGACAGGATACACTGCCCAGTTCGTTTATTTTTCTGTACACGAAAAAACCACATCACAACTTTCACAACGAAAGGCAAAAACTGCGATGCGAAACAAATTCCGGCGATAAGCCGCGTTAGCACCAGGGATTTTACACCTGCTTTCTGCTGGTGTTAAGCAGGACGACTACCTGCAGCATGAAAGGGAACACAGCCAAGAGCCACACCGGAACACCCACAGGTGCCATAGAGTCAATGAGCATGATACACGGATACCCATGAGGGCCACAACACTCATCGCAACAACCCCAGGACCGCCAACGCCCCCCCGAACCCGCATCTGAGCAAGTGTGTCTGTGTGGTCATTGTGTTAGCATGATGGGCACGGGCCCTGCAACATCACAGTGTGCTGTCTTCAGCGGACGTTACCATGTCACCTCAGCGTTGGCAGTGAGCCTGGACATGTAGCTACGCACGCATCCTCCTGCATGCACAAGCGGCGTGTGCTGGTCCGGCGTTGTGCTGGAGGTAGTGTTTTAGAGTTAACGAAAATGCAGTGGTGTTTGGGTAGTGTAAGGGGTCATGCTGGGAGTAGTGTTTTAGGGTTTAGGGTAGTGCAGTGGTGTTTGTGTAGTGTAGGGGGTCGTCCTCGGAGTAGTGTTTTAGTGTTTACGGTACTGCAGTGGTGTTTGTGTACTGTAGGGGGTCGTGCTGGGGTAGTCTTTTAGGGTTTAGGGTAGAACAGTGGTGTTTGGGTAGTGTAGGGGGTCGTGCTGGGGGTAGTGGTTTAGGGTAGTGCAGTGGTGTTTGTGTAGTGTAGGGGGTCATGTTGGGAGTAGTGTTTTAGGGTTTAGGGTAGTCTAATGGTGTTTGGGTAGTGTAGGGGTCGTGCTGGGGATAGTGTTTTAGGATTTAGGGTACTGCAGTGGTGTTTGCGTAGTGTAGGGGGTCCTGCTAGGGGTAGTGTTTTAGGGTTTACGACAATGCAGTGGTGTTTGGGTAGTGTAGGGGTTGTGCTGGGGGTAGTATTTTATGGTTTAGGGTAGTGCAGTGGTGTTTGGGTAGGGGGTCGTGCTGGGGGTAGATTTAGGGTTTAGGGTAGTGCAGTGGTGTTTGGGTAGTGTAGGGGATCGTGCTGGGGGTAGTGTTTTAGAGTTTACGACAGTGCAGTGGTGTTTGGGTAGTCTTTGGGTAGTGTAGGGGATCGTACCGACACACTGACTCACAGAGCTCCGAGCCGACGGACGGGCTTTTAAAGGCATAGCCGCGACCTGGTGATATGAAGAGAGGCAGCGTGAAAGGCATATCTCACACAGACACAGATGCCAGTGTTGCCTCGCAGAGGTAAAACTACGAACCCGATGGCTTCTACACGGAGAGATGCAAGCTGACAGAGTAAATCACAAAATGGCTGCCAACACTTCCTGGTTTCAACCATTCACAGCCAATAAGCCGCAAGCTGGTGCTTGTAACCCCTCAGCCAATCACATGTCAGAATTCTCAAATATCGATATCTGTAAAATTTGATATTTCTCAAAAACTGCTGAACGGATTTACACCATTTAAACAAAAGCGTGCTTTCTGGACCATCACCTTTCTCCCTGCCAAATTTGGCGTAATTCCGTTCAGCAGTTTCACCTGTAGTCTTCTGTAAAGTTTCGTATGGAAATTGCATGGAGAAAACACGTTTTAGGACCCTCTTTTTCTCAGCCCCTCCTACACCATTCACCCCCAAACTTTCAATATAAGAGCTAATCAAAAAAAGAGAAACTTTTTGGATAATTTCATAAAGATTCGTCAAACAACGCCAAAGTTACAAGCACATAGAAGGCTCCAGAAGGGGGGCCGCGCAACCCCCCTCCCAACATGAGTGAAGCCCCGGGGCTGCGCGGACCCCAGCGCACCCCTGCGAGCCCCTGCTATTATTTTTTAAGAAATACCCCGGGAACCTAGCCCACCCAAGGGCCTCATTAAAATAAAACGCGAGAACCCGCGACCCCAGCGTGAATTTTTGCCGATTTTTATTTTTTTAAATGATTTTTTGGGCCCTGGGGGTCCTTCTGGGACCCCTGAGCAGGCCTAGGGGTCAGGGTTTTTCTACCCTGCCCCCTTCTCTTGTTTTATACCTTTGTTTCTCCGTTTTCGGGTGACTCGCTTCTACCGAGCCACAAGATGGCTGCCAACACTTCCTGGTTTGGACTACTAGCAGCCAATCACAGTGAAACTCGCGCACGCGACTTAGGCTCCGCTCAGATATCGAAACTTTTATTTTTCTAATTTCTCAGCAACTACTGAACGGATTTACACCATTTTTAAAAAGGTCGCTTTCTGACCCAAGCACTACCTTTCTGCCAAATTTGGAGTAATTCCGTTCAGTAGTTTCGACTGTAGCCTTGCACAAAGTTTCCTATGGGAAATTGATTTTTGACTCTTATTTTTGAATTTCTCAAAAACTACTGAACGGATTTACACCATTTAAAAAAGGTCGCTTTCTGAACCAAGCTCTACCTTTTTGCTAAATTTGGGGTAATTCCGTTCAGCAGTTCGGGCTGTAGCTCGTCGCAAAATTTCCTATGGAAATTAACATGGAGAAAACGAGTTTTGGGACCCCCCTTTTTTCTCAGCCCCAGCTTGACGAATCACCCCCAAACTTTCAGGATAGGAGCTGACCTGGATAGACTTTGTTTTTGGAGAATTTTAGGAAGATTCGTCAAACGACGCCAAAGTTATTAGCAAATCAAAAAATGCTTTTCCTATGGAAACTATGTTCTAACTATAACTACCTACTGGCGACCGCCAGTAGGTAATATATATATATATATATCTATATATATATAGATATATATATATACATTCCACAGCAGGATCCCAGGGGTACCACCATCCAAAGAAAGGCGCAACACCAGGAAACAGACTCCAAAGGCAAAGTTAGAAAGTAAAATGATGATTTATTCGAGCATCAAATGTCCAAATGACGCGTTTCGGCCGCCAGACATGCGGCCTTGATCACATAGCGCTCTACTGGTGAAAGGGTGATATTTATACAGATGTGTTAGTGGCAGTGGTTCTACTATGTTCATGGTGGTGACTGAGGAGTTTTGCAGCGTATGACTGTGGGCAAAATGCAGTAAAGCACATGTGTGACATCATGTTTTACTCCAGTGAGTACCGCAAGTGTAAGCAGACTATAAATAAGCTGCCTGTCTGCTCAAGCCAGTGATAGCCCCAGTCCTCCCGCATAAGTATCCTGGAAGCTGAAATCGGTGCCAATGGCGTCCCCAATTTCAATCATCTGAGCGTGTAAGTACACAAAGCTGCGAAAAGAATGCCAAATAGTGAGCAGTTTGAGAAACAAATATTGTGTGCTAATAATCAATCAATCAATCAATCACGGCATTTATAGAGCGCGCTACTCACCCGGGAGGGTCTCAAGGCGCTGGGGGAGGGGGTAAGTTACTGCTCGAACAGCCAGGTCTTGAGCTGCTTCCTGAAGGAGAGATGGTCCTGGGTTCGCCGAAGGTGAGTGGGGAGGGAGTTCCAGGTCTTGGCTGCCAGGTAGGAGAAGGATCTTCCTCCGGCGGTGGTTCTGCGGATGCGTGGTACGGTGGCGAGGGCGTGGCTGGTTGATCGTAGCTGGCGTGTGGGCGTGTAGAAGGTCATGCGGTCGTTGAGGTACTTTGGGCCCAGGTCGTGGAGGGCCTTGTGTGCGTGGGTGAGGAGTCTGAACGTGATTCTCTTGCTGACGGGGAGCCAGTGCAGGTCTTTCAGGTGCACGGTGATGTGGCTGTGTCGGGGGATGTCCAGGATGAGTCGTGCGGAGGCGTTCTGGATGCGCTGGAGTCTCTTTTGAAGTTTGGCTGTGGTTCCGGCGTAGAGGGTGTTCCCATAGTCCAGTCGGCTGGTGACGAGTGCCTGGGTGACGGTCTTCCTGGTTTCAGTGGGGATCCATCTGAAGATCTTGCGGAGCATGCGCAGGGTGTTGAAGCATGAAGATGAGACGGCGTTGACTTGTCTGGTCATCGACAGGGAGGAGTCCAGGATGAAGCCCAGGTTGCGTGCGTGGTCCGTTGGCTTGGGCGCGGTGCCCAGGGCCGGGGGCCACCAGGAGTCGTCCCAGGCGGAGGGTGATGAGCCCAGGATGAGGACTTCCGTCTTGTCTGAGTTCAGTTTAAGGCGGCTGTTCCTCATCCAGTCGGCGACGTCTCTCATCCCGTCGTGTAGGTTGGCTCTGGCGGTGGTGGGGTCGTTGGTGAGGAGAGGATCAGCTGGGTGTCGTCGGCGTAGGAGATGATGTTGAGGTTGTGTCGGCGTGCGATGGCTGCGAGGGGGCTCATGTAGACGTTGAAGAGGGTTGGGCTGAGTGAGGATCCTTGTGGAACGCCGCAGATGACTTCGGTGGCTTCGGATCTGAACGGGGGAGGCGGACTCTCTGGGTTCTTCCGGCGAGGAACGAGATGATCCATTCCAGTGCTTTCTCTCGGATTCCGATGTTGCTGAGGCGCTTCACTAGGGTGCGGTGGCAGACGGTGTCGAACGCCGCAGAGAGGTCCAAGAGGATGAGGGCAGCTGTTTCCCCGTTGTCGGTTAGGGTTCTGATGTCGTCGGTGGCTGCGATAAGGGCGGTCTCGGTGCTGTGGTTGGCCCGAAACCCGGACTGCGAGGGGTCGAGGGATCCATTCGTCTCGAGGAAGGCGGCAAGCTGTCTGTTGACGGTCTTCTCGATGACTTTGGCCGGAAACGGAAGGAGCGAGATGGGACGGTAGTTCTTGAGGTCGGTGGGGTCCGCCGTTGGTTTCTTCAGGAGGGCGGTAAGCTCGGCGTGCTTCCAGCTCTCCGGGAAGGTGGCGGTGTGGAAGGAGGAGTTGATGATGTCCCGGAGATGGGGTGCGATGGTGGCGTCGGCTTTGTTGAAGACGTGGTGTGGGCAGGGGTCGGTTGGTGATCCGGAGTGGATGGAGTTCATCGTGCGGGTGGTGTCTTCGGTGCTGATCGGGGTCCAGTTGCAGAGGGTGGTGGTGGCGGGCGTTGGTTCGGCGGTAGGGTGCGTTGTTTGTGCGTCGAAGCTGTTGTGTATGTCGGTGATCTTGCGGTGGAAGAACGCGGAGAGTGAGTTGCAGAGGTCTTGCGAGGGGGTGATGTCGTTGTTTCCGGCGCTGGGGTTGGAGAACTCTTTGACGATGCTGAAAAGTTCCTTGCTGTCATGGGCGTTGTTGTCCAGTCGTTCTTTGAGTGCCGACTTCTTGGTGGCACGGATCAGCTGGTGGTGTTTGCGGGTGGCGTGCTTGAGGGCGGTCCTGTTGTCTGTGGTCTGGTCGAGTCGCCAGGTTTTCTCGAGAGTGCGGCAGTTCTTCTTGGATTCCTTGAGTTCGTTGGTGAACCAAGGGGTTTTCTTGCTTCCGGGTCTGCTGGGAGGGTTTTTAGTGGTGCGAGGTCGTCGGCGCAGGCGGTCAGCCACTTGGCGAGGTTGCTGGCTGCTTCGTTTGGGTCCGTTGTGTTGGTGGGTGTGTTCTGGCTGAGGAGGCGGTGAGCTGCTCGGCGGTGATCTTGCTCCAGCTCCGGCGGGGAGCCTGTTGCGGGTGGTGGTGGGTCGCAGTCTTTCTGAAGCTGAAGTGGACGCAGCTGTGGTCGGTCCAGTGGAGTCCGGTGGCGTGGCTGAAGGAGATGTGCTTGCTGGACGAGAAGACGGGGTCAAGCGTGTGGCCGGCGTAGTGGGTGGGCGTGTTCACCAGTTGCTTGAGTCCGAGGTTGGCGAGGTTGTCCAGCAGGGCGGTGGTGTTTCTGTCGTTGTTGTTCTCCAGGTGGAAGTTGAGGTCCCCTAGGAGGATGTAGTCGGCTGAGGGCATGGCGTGCGGGCTGATGAAGTCTGCGATGTCTTCGCTGAATAGTGTGCGTGGTCCCGGGGGTCTGTAGATGAGGGTGCCTCGGAGGGTGGTCTTGGGGTCAGTGTGTATCTGGAAGTGTAGGTGTTCGGCGGCGGAGAAGGTCTCGTCGGAGTTAGTCGAGATGCGGATGGTGTTCTTGTGTACGATGGCGATGCCTCCTCCCGTCTGGTTGACGCGGTCCTTCCGGGTGATCTTGTATCCATCCGGGATGGCTATGGCGATGTCGGGCGCTGAGGAGGCGTTCATCCAGGTTTCGGTGAGGAAGGCGATGTCCGGTGCTGTTGCGTCGAGCAGGTCCCAGAGTTCCACGGCGTGCCTGTGGACGGAGCGGGTGTTCAGCAGGATGCATTTCAGGTGGTTGCTGCTGTTGCTCGACTTGGCGGAGGTGGTGCACGTCCGGGGGCAGGTGAATCGGCAGGTTTGGCAGGTGAAGGGTCCGTGGGTGCGTCTCGGTGAGGCTCGGTAGCAGGCAGGGTTCCGGCCGGCATTGAGTGCGGTGAGTGTGGCGGCGTCGTAGGTCCGTCGAGTAGTGTTGCGTTGGTGGGTTCCAGGGGTTCTGGCGCTGGGCGCGGTCCAGTCGCGGACGGGCGCAGACGGGCTTGCCTTGGCGCGCCTTCGGCGCGCGCCGGCTGCGCACGTCCGCTGCGCGGCCGTGCAGCGGCCGCCATTTATGGGGAGGTGGGAGGGAGGAGCAGCTGGGAGGCGGGAGGCAGGGGCAGCGAATGGGCAGTCAGGGGCGGGGCCGCAGGAGACGCAGCGGCGGGAGTGGCGAGAGGCAGCGGGGGCACAGAAAGGAAAACAGGGGGAGAGCAGACAAAATCACGGGCACAACAACAGTGGGGCAGCGAGGGGCACAGAAAGGAAAAATAGGGGGAGAGCAGACAAAATCACGGGCACAACAACAGTGGGGCAGCGAGGGGCACAGGAAGGAAAAACAGGGGAGAGCAGACAAAATCACGGGCACAACAACAGTGGGGCAGCGAGGGGCACAGAAAGGAAAAACAGGGGAGAGCAGACAAAATCACGGGCACAACAACAGTGGGGCAGCGAGGGGCACAGAAAGGAAAAACAGGGGAGAGCAGACAAAATCACGGGCACAACAACAGTGGGGCAGCGAGGGGCACAGAAAGGAAAAACAGGGGGAGAGCAGACAAAATCACGGGCACAACAACAGTGGGGCAGCGAGGGGCACAGAAAGGAAAAACAGGGGGAGAGCAGACAAAATCACGGGCACAACAACAGTGGGGCAGCGAGGGGCACAGAAAGGAAAAACAGGGGAGAGCAGACAAAATCACGGGCACAACAACAGTGGGGCAGCGAGGGGCACAGAAAGGAAAAACAGGGGAGAGCAGACAAAATCACGGGCACAACAACAGTGGGGCAGCGAGGGGCACAGAAAGGAAAAACAGGGGAGAGCAGACAAAATCACGGGCACAACAACAGTGGGGCAGCGAGGGGCACAGAAAGGAAAAACAGGGGAGAGCAGACAAAATCACGGGCACAACAACAGTGGGGCAGCGAGGGGCACAGAAAGGAAAAACAGGGGAGAGCAGACAAAATCACGGGCACAACAACAGTGGGGCAGCGAGGGGCACAGAAAGGAAAAACAGGGGAGAGCAGACAAAATCACGGGCACAACAACAGTGGGGCAGCGAGGGGCACAGAAAGGAAAAACAGGGGAGAGCAGACAAAATCACGGGCACAACAACAGTGGGGCAGCGAGGGGCACAGAAAGGAAAAACAGGGGAGAGCAGACAAAATCACGGGCACAACAACAGTGGGGCAGCGAGGGGCACAGAAAGGAAAAACAGGGGGAGAGCAGACAAAATCACGGGCACAACAACAGTGGGGCAGCGAGGGGCACAGAAAGGAAAAACAGGGGAGAGCAGACAAAATCACGGGCACAACAACAGTGGGGCAGCGAGGGGCACAGAAAGGAAAAACAGGGGAGAGCAGACAAAATCACGGGCACAACAACAGTGGGGCAGCGAGGGGCACAGAAAGGAAAAACAGGGGAGAGCAGACAAAACGGGCACCGGGGCCACAAGCGGAGGGCGATCTTACCTACAGGAGCAGCGGGCAGACAACACAGGCGGAGCTGTGTGGTGGGGGAGCGACCTACCTGGCAAGGTCAAGGGTCGCTCTCCTCACCGTGCAGCGGCCGCCATTTATGGGGAGGTGGGAGGGAGGAGCAGCTGGGAGGCGGGAGGCAGGGGCAGCGAATGGGCAGTCAGGGGGCGGGGCCGCAGGGAACGCAGCGGCGGGAGTGGCGAGAGGCAGCGGGGGCACAGAAAGGAAAACAGGGGAGAGCAGACAAAATCACGGGCACAACAACAGTGGGGCAGCGAGGGGCACAGAAAGGAAAAACAGGGGAGAGCAGACAAAATCACGGGCACAACAACAGTGGGGCAGCGAGGGGCACAGAAAGGAAAAACAGGGGAGAGCAGACAAAATCACGGGCACAACAACAGTGGGGCAGCGAGGGGACAGAAAGGAAAAACAGGGGAGAGCAGGCAAAATCACGGGCACAACAACAGTGGGGCAGCGAGGGGCACAGAAAGGAAAAACAGGGGGAGAGCAGACAAAATCACGGGCACAACAACAGTGGGGCAGCGAGGGGCACAGAAAGGAAAAACAGGGGAGAGCAGACAAAATCACGGGCACAACAACAGTGGGGCAGCGAGGGGCACAGAAAGGAAAAACAGGGGGAGAGCAGACAAAATCACGGGCACAACAACAGTGGGGCAGCGAGGGGCACAGAAAGGAAAAACGGGGAGAGCAGACAAAATCACGGGCACAACAACAGTGGGGCAGCGAGGGGCACAGAAAGGAAAAACAGGGGAGAGCAGACAAAATCACGGGCACAACAACAGTGGGGCAGCGAGGGGCACAGAAAGGAAAAACAGGGGAGAGCAGACAAAATCACGGGCACAACAACAGTGGGGCAGCGAGGGGCACAGAAAGGAAAAACAGGGGAGAGCAGACAAAATCACGGGCACAACAACAGTGGGGCAGCGAGGGGCACAGAAAGGAAAAACAGGGGGAGAGCAGACAAAATCACGGGCACAACAACAGTGGGGCAGCGAGGGGCACAGAAAGGAAAAACAGGGGAGAGCAGACAAAATCACGGGCACAACAACAGTGGGGCAGCGAGGGGCACAGAAAGGAAAAACAGGGGGAGAGCAGACAAAACGGGCACCGGGGCCACAAGCGGAGGGCGATCTTACCTACAGGAGCAGCGGGCAGACAACACAGGCGGAGCTGTGTGGTGGGGGAGCGACCTACCTGGCAAGGTCAAGGGTCGCTCTCCTCACCGTGCAGCGGCCGCCATTTATGGGGAGGTGGGAGGGAGGAGCAGCTGGGAGGCGGGAGGCAGGGGCAGCGAATGGGCAGTCAGGGGGCGGGGCCGCAGGGAACGCAGCGGCGGGAGTGGCGAGAGGCAGCGGGGGCACAGAAAGGAAAACAGGGGAGAGCAGACAAAATCACGGGCACAACAACAGTGGGGCAGCGAGGGGCACAGAAAGGAAAAACAGGGGAGAGCAGACAAAATCACGGGCACAACAACAGTGGGGCAGCGAGGGGCACAGAAAGGAAAAACAGGGGGAGAGCAGACAAAATCACGGGCACAACAACAGTGGGGCAGCGAGGGGCACAGAAAGGAAAAACAGGGGGAGAGCAGACAAAACGGGCACCGGGGCCACAAGCGGAGGGCGATCTTACCTACAGGAGCAGCGGGCAGACAACACAGGCGGAGCTGTGTGGTGGGGAGCGACCTACCTGGCAAGGTCAAGGGTCGCTCTCCTCACCGTGCAGCGGCCGCCATTTATGGGGAGGTGGGAGGGAGGAGCAGCTGGGAGGCGGGAGGCAGGGGCAGCGAATGGGCAGTCAGGGGGCGGGGCCGCAGGAGACGCAGCGGCGGGAGTGGCGAGAGGCAGCGGGGGCACAGAAAGGAAAACAGGGGAGAGCAGACAAAATCACGGGCACAACAACAGTGGGGCAGCGAGGGGCACAGAAAGGAAAAACAGGGGAGAGCAGACAAAATCACGGGCACAACAACAGTGGGGCAGCGAGGGGCACAGAAAGGAAAAACAGGGGGAGAGCAGACAAAATCACGGGCACAACAACAGTGGGGCAGCGAGGGGCACAGAAAGGAAAAACAGGGGAGAGCAGACAAAATCACGGGCACAACAACAGTGGGGCAGCGAGGGGCACAGAAAGGAAAAACAGGGGGAGAGCAGACAAAATCACGGGCACAACAACAGTGGGGCAGCGAGGGGCACAGAAAGGAAAAACAGGGGAGAGCAGACAAAATCACGGGCACAACAACAGTGGGGCAGCGAGGGGCACAGAAAGGAAAAACAGGGGAGAGCAGACAAAATCACGGGCACAACAACAGTGGGGCAGCGAGGGGCACAGAAAGGAAAAACAGGGGAGAGCAGACAAAATCACGGGCACAACAACAGTGGGGCAGCGAGGGGCACAGAAAGGAAAAACAGGGGAGAGCAGACAAAATCACGGGCACAACAACAGTGGGGCAGCGAGGGGCACAGAAAGGAAAAACAGGGGAGAGCAGACAAAATCACGGGCACAACAGTGGGGCAGCGAGGGGCACAGAAAGGAAAAACAGGGGAGAGCAGACAAAATCACGGGCACAACAACAGTGGGGCAGCGAGGGGCACAGAAAGGAAAAACAGGGGAGAGCAGACAAAATCACGGGCACAACAACAGTGGGGCAGCGAGGGGCACAGAAAGGAAAAACAGGGGGAGAGCAGACAAAATCACGGGCACAACAACAGTGGGGCAGCGAGGGGCACAGAAAGGAAAAACAGGTGGAGAGCAGACAAAATCACGGGCACAACAACAGTGGGGCAGCGAGGGGCACAGAAAGGAAAAACAGGGGGAGAGCAGACAAAATCACGGGCACAACAACAGTGGGGCAGCGAGGGGCACAGAAAGGAAAAACAGGGGAGAGCAGACAAAATCACGGGCACAACAACAGTGGGGCAGCGAGGGGCACAGAAAGGAAAAACAGGGGAGAGCAGACAAAATCACGGGCACAACAACAGTGGGGCAGCGAGGGGCACAGAAAGGAAAAACAGGGGAGAGCAGACAAAATCACGGGCACAACAACAGTGGGGCAGCGAGGGGCACAGAAAGGAAAAACAGGGGAGAGCAGACAAAATCACGGGCACAACAACAGTGGGGCAGCGAGGGGCACAGAAAGGAAAAACAGGGGGAGAGCAGACAAAACGGGCACCGGGGCCACAAGCGGAGGGCGATCTTACCTACAGGAGCAGCGGGCAGACAACACAGGCGGAGCTGTGTGGTGGGGAGCGACCTACCTGGCAAGGTCAAGGGTCGCTCTCCTCACCGTGCAGCGGCCGCCATTTATGGGGAGGTGGGAGGGAGGAGCAGCTGGGAGGCGGGAGGCAGGGGCAGCGAATGGGCAGTCAGGGGCGGGGCCGCAGGGAACGCAGCGGCGGGAGTGGCGAGAGGCAGCGGGGGCACAGAAAGGAAAACAGGGGAGAGCAGACAAAATCACGGGCACAACAACAGTGGGGCAGCGAGGGGCACAGAAAGGAAAAACAGGGGAGAGCAGACAAAATCACGGGCACAACAACAGTGGGGCAGCGAGGGGCACAGAAAGGAAAAACAGGGGAGAGCAGACAAAATCACGGGCACAACAACAGTGGGGCAGCGAGGGGCACAGAAAGGAAAAACAGGGGGAGAGCAGACAAAATCACGGGCACAACAACAGTGGGGCAGCGAGGGGCACAGAAAGGAAAAACAGGGGGAGAGCAGACAAAATCACGGGCACAACAACAGTGGGGCAGCGAGGGGCACAGAAAGGAAAAACAGGGGGAGAGCAGACAAAATCACGGGCACAACAACAGTGGGGCAGCGAGGGGCACAGAAAGGAAAAACAGGGGGAGAGCAGACAAAATCACGGGCACAACAACAGTGGGGCAGCGAGGGGCACAGAAAGGAAAAACAGGGGAGAGCAGACAAAATCACGGGCACAACAACAGTGGGGCAGCGAGGGGCACAGAAAGGAAAAACAGGGGGAGAGCAGACAAAATCACGGGCACAACAACAGTGGGGCAGCGAGGGGCACAGAAAGGAAAAACAGGGGAGAGCAGACAAAATCACGGGCACAACAACAGTGGGGCAGCGAGGGGCAAAGAAAGGAAAAACAGGGGAGAGCAGACAAAATCACGGGCACAACAACAGTGGGGCAGCGAGGGGCACAGAAAGGAAAAACAGGGGAGAGCAGACAAAATCACGGGCACAACAACAGTGGGGCAGCGAGGGGCACAGAAAGGAAAAACAGGGGAGAGCAGACAAAATCACGGGCACAACAACAGTGGGGCAGCGAGGGGCACAGAAAGGAAAAACAGGGGAGAGCAGACAAAACGGGCACCGGGGCCACAAGCGGAGGGCGATCTTACCTACAGGAGCAGCGGGCAGACAACACAGGCGGAGCTGTGTGGTGGGGGAGCGACCTACCTGGCAACCTAATACAACTTAAACACGCGTTAAAATCCCCACACTGAGCGAGTCAGTAAATAACTGCTCTCGGCGCGTTTCTAAAGATAAATCAAAAACGCCTGTGGAACAACTAACGCGTCTAGACGCGGTGCACATTAAGACGGAAAGCATGTCTCTGTTAAGAAAACATGCTGAAGTTTCCCAACAGCTCATAGTACGCAGTTGAGTCATGCCCAAACAATGTATGTGTCAGTGGTATTGTGTTCACGGTACGCCACAAGCAGCACTAAATGCTAGCGCTGCGTGTAAAACCAAGGCTAAAGTGGAAATTTCCAAGTCAAGCCTTGGTGCTAATACAGATACAAATGAAATAACTGCATAAATGCAATGAATCTCGAAACTGCCACTAAATATAACAAAAAGTTAAAAATGTGAGTGAGGGTGAAATGTGCACATGGGCGTGTATATATATGTTGAGGAAAGCGTGAGTGCAAAAATAAGTAAAGTTACTAAAGTGTAGTGTTTGTGCCTCCTCAAGAGCATTTAAGTGACATAAAAATGCAAAGAATGTACTAAGGAAAAAATGTGTGCGCAAGCGCAAGAAATATTCCAAAGACTGTCCATGTTTGAACAAAATATGACTAAAGCAGCAGTGGGTGCATAACACAGCGTATTGAGAAAAAGTAACAATCTAAATCATATTTATACGCAGTCATGCTATCTGTGCGTTAGTTGCCGTTCAACATAGGTTACAAGCCTGCAGTCCCTATGTTTGAAAAACAAAATATAGACAGATAAAATGACAGTATGAATACTGGGTAATGTCTATGTGGTCGCACATAGCATAAATGACGGGAAACCCAACTACATGTAAATACAGTCGGTGCACGGGCAGAGCCTAATAGTGGAATATAAACAGTAGATGTACAGAGTGAAATATATACAGGTGATAACATAGATATACAGCTGTGAAGCGATGGTATGCTCACTAAGGATGTGAATGCCATGTTATGCTATAGGAAGTGGTGCAGATCCTCCGTGGTGTTGAGCCCAGCGGGCGACTTGGTATTGAATTGCAGAATGTATCTACTCTCCAACTGCCTCAAAAGCTTCTCCCTGTTACCACCCCGTCTGAGTGGTGGGACACAATCAATGACTGAATAGCGGAGGTGCTCTAGATTGTTATTGTGCACGTCCTTGAAATGCCTGGCTACGGGGTAGGCTGGGTCATTGTTAACTATTGCTCTGAGGTGCTGGAGAATGCGCAGGTGCACTTGCAATTTAGTGCTCCCGATGTAGCGCAGCCCGCAGTTACATTCTAACATGTAAACCGCAAAGTCAGTTCTGCAAGTGAGTCTGTGCTTGATAGTGAGTGGCGTGTGTCTAAAGGCTGAGTCTACCTTTGTGATGTTCTTGCCAAACTTACAAGCCCTGCAACTCTGGCATTTGACAAAACCCTTTCTTTCCGCTAGCCAATTCTGAGATGTTGCGATCTCTGGGCTGTTTCTGACAAGTGCATCCCTCATGGAAAAAGCTCTTCTGAAAGTTATGTCAGGTTTGTGGGCTACTGCAGGTCCTAATGCGGGGTCTGATCTAATAATACCCCAGTTCTTGTTGATTACAGCCCTGATGGCTCTTTCCTCAGTGTTGTGCGTTATGATCAACCTCAGGGTGACTGGGCTATTAGGTTCACTGAGTATGTTGGCTGCATTAGTAACCTCAGGTGTGGATGGGACCACTAGCAGTTCCTCCCTAGGGATGGCATTGGCTCTGTCAATGACTTTCCGTATGACAGCCGCTGAATAACCCCGTGCCCTGAATCTCTTCGCTGCTTCCCCTGGCACTCAAAGCGATCTTCTTGGGTGCTGCAAATTCTGGCTAAGCGTAACATTTCCCCATATGGAATGCTGGTTATGAGGTGCCTAGGGTGAAAGCTGGAGGCGTGCAGTGTAGAGTTTCCTGCGGTAAGCTTCCGATGGAGCTTGGAATGCAAAGAGCCATTGGCGATGTACAGATTGACGTCTAAGAATTCAGCAGAGGTGGCACTAATGTTAGCATTAAATTCCAAATTGAGATCATTGTCATTGATCTCATTAATGAAAATTCTAGCACTGTTAACATCACCTCGCCAAATCAAAAAGACATCGTCTATATAGCGTAGCCAAGACACAATGTTGTTGTTGAAAGCTATCAGGTGTTTGACCATGAGAAACCGCTCCTCCCACCAGCCAACATGTAAACATGCGTAGCTGGGCGAGAAGCAGGCTCCCATAGCCACACCCCTGAGTTGCTGATATACCTTCCTGTTAAACATGAAAAAATTATGTGTGAGACACCAATCAATTAGAAACAAAATGAGTTTGTTATGCAAGTGACAATTGATGGGTCTTTTCCCCAGGAAGTATTTACATGCAGCTAGCTCATCGTGGTGGCGTATGCTGGTGTACAGCGATGTAATGTCCATGGAGATTAGCAAATAGTCCTCCTGCCATGAAATGTCTTTTACTTTAAGCAGGAAATCACTGGTGTCCCTGAGGTAGGTTGTTTGGCTGGTAACCAGATCTTGCAGGAAAAAATCCACATACTTGGAAATGTTTTCGCAGATGCTTTTTCTGGCCGAGATGATGGGTCGACCAGGAATGGGGGTCACATTTTTGTGCACTTTCGGCAGAAAGTAAAGGATAGGTAGGACTGGAGTCTCAATGTTAAGGAATGCACATTCATCTTTACTCAACTGGCCCTTAGATTTGAACTCATTTAGGTGTTTCCTGAGTTCCTTGTTACTGTTGGCCATGTCATTGTGGCTCGAGAGTCTGTAGCAAAGATTGTCGCTCAAATGTCTGTTAGCTTCTTCCAGATACAGATTGCGTGGCCACAGCACAATATTCCCTCCTTTATCCGCCTTGTTGATGATGACTTCATTGTTGTTTTGGAGTTTAGTCATGAGTTTATTGTATTTGAGACTCTGTATACGTTTTGCATTCGTGCGCCTCCTGGTTTTGAGATGTAGCGCTTTGAGCTCATCAATGAGAACATCACTGTATATGTCAATCGCATCCCTCGGCATCATGGGGTAACGGTGGAGTGCGGCTTGAAAGGGCTAGGGATTCTGCTTGAACTCTCAATACCCTCATCTAGTAGAAGTTGTTGAGTAGGCCTCGGGGTACACAACACTGCAAGTTCCCCCAAGATGCGCAATGTCGGGATATCCGCCACCGTGAGTGGTTGCTCAGTTATTTGGCCGGCTGGTACAGTGTCGGTAGCGGTGACATTATTTTGTTTGAGTTTGAAGAATTTAATCAATTTAAGTTTCCTGATGAATTTGAAAACGTCAATTCGGGTGTTGCTGTAATCAAATGAGCTTTCCGGGCAAAAGGTGAGGCCCAACGTAAGGAGCTGTGTTTCGGCTTCAGTGAGGTCTATAGTGCTCAAATTGATAATAGTCTTGGTATCATTCTTCATTTCTTTCTCCAATTGCCTCTTCTTTTGTTCATTTGCTTTGGTTTTTCTGAGTTTCCGCCTTTCCCGCCTCCTTCGGTTGCGTCGGTGTTTGTTTTCCTTTGCGGTCTTGGCCTGAGTGTCTGTCGCCGGTCGAAGACTAAAAAAAATATATATATATATATATATATATATATATATATATATATATATATATATATATATATATATATATATATATATATATATATATATATATACCAAGTGCATTTCTGTGAGAGGAACATCCTATCCATACATACACTTTTAGCATTATTCAGAGACACCTTGCATCAGAGTACAATTGTGTCATTGAGAGCTACTGCTCAATAAAATGTTTATCCCCATATCGTTACTGATTGGTTCCTATTGTTGCATTCTCACAAAGATGCACCACTCATCAGCAGCTTTACATTACCACCCTCACTGAGAAACATCCCATGTTAGAGGGTAAACGTTCTAATCAATGAGAAGCACCTCTCACCATAGTATACACATGATTATCATAATGAACCACTTCTCAAAAAATACACGTTTGAATTCGAATGTCTTCATGGGGGTCTGAGTCTATAAATGCCACTGCCTTTTCTCTCTGTGGCTGACTTTTGGGGAATCACTCGCTGTCTCACTTGCTCACACTCTTTCTTTCTACCTCTCTCCCTCTCTATGTCAGTTAATGTGTGTGTCACTCTGTGCCTTTGTCAAGGTATATCACTGGATGCCTGTATCAATTTGGCCAAAGTATTGGAGAAACATGTGAACCAGCAACTCACAAGGAAGTTAAAGGCCTTCTACAACCTTCACAATCTGGGTTTCGAGCAGGCCATAGCACTGAATTGGCCCTCATCGGGGTTATCAAATTCCTGAGGCACCAGTTAGATCAAGGTGGGGCTGCTGCACTGATTCTTTTAGACCTCAGTGCAGCATTTGACACTTTAAATCACACCACACTCCTACAAAGATTAGAGGCAATGGGAGTTCAGGGCACTGCCCTATCCTGGCTAACATCCTTCCTGCACGATCGTACCTTTCAGGTTCATACCCACCAACACAGATCAAACTATCACCCCTTATCCTCAGGTGTACCTCAGGGATCCACCTTAGCCCACTTCTCTTTAACTTATATGTAAGACAATTAGCGGAGATAGCAGAAAAATGTGGCCTCACACTTTTCTCTTACGTGGATGATACACAAATTGTGGTATCTTTGTCCTCTAAGGACAATAAGAATGTGTATGCCCTCAACATTTGCCTTTTCCTAGCCTCGTCATGGATGAACGCAAACTCCCTGAAATTAAACATGGACAAGACTGAAGTTCTGATGGTGGGCAATCTCCCTAACCTCTGGGGACCTCACATGTGGCCTATGACTATGGGCAATCTCCCCAGCCCTGTACCAGTTGTAAAGAATCTTGGAGTTTGGCTGGATGACAAACTTACCATGAGCCATCAGATCAACAAGGTAGCAGCCACTTGCTTTGGCATCTTGAAATGGCTCAGGACGATTCTTAACTGTCTCCCTACCTCTGCCCGGAGAACCGTATTCCAGGAATGTCCTTTATTTGGGGGGGGCGGTGAAAGAACTATTTAAGCGCCTGAAGATTGTACAAAACTCTGCTGCACATCTTCTGTTTCACCCTCCCAAGTTCACCTCTATAGCCAGTATGCTTCGCGACTTACACTGGTTGCCTTATGAACGGTGCATGCAATTTAAGGCTCTAGGCACAAATGCCTATCAAACACTGGACCACTTTATCTCAGTTCCTTGCTGTCCCTGTACTCACCCGCACGTTTGCTGCGTTCAAGCCTTCTTATGCTGGCCGTAACCTGCAGAATTAGAAAATCCTGCCAAGGGGGCAGAGTGTTCTCTTTTCTTGAACCAAAGCTCTGGAACGCTCAGCTGCAAACTTTGAGAGAGTGTCACTCACTCTCCTCATTTCGCAAATTGCCTAAAACCTGGCTGTTTCAACCCCCTGATCTTTCTTAATCTTCCTTCTCCTTAGACATCACTCTAGACTGACCCATTATTCGCGATGAGCCTAGTGCTGAGAAACCTTTTTTAGGTAGCCATGCGGGTTATAAAACATGCATAATAATAATAATAATCAATGCATGTCTGCCTCTGGGTGATTCTCTGGGTGTTTCCTGTCTGTATTTGAACATCATTCTCTCTATCTGTTTTGTATCAGCCCCAGGACAGTACATTAGGTGGCCCCCCTAGGCTGCTCTTTGCTCACTGCAGCTTTGTAGATGCTCGGTCTATATGGATTTAGACCTCTTTCCAGTATTTACCAAAGACCTGAAAGAGATTGGTGTAAATTACCACACAGTGGGCAGCAGCTACTGCAGAGTGCCAAGAATGTGTCCTAGAAGCTTGTAAACTCAGGTAAAATGACACTATATTAGTTGACTCAAAGAACTATATGTTTTTTCATTTAAAAATGCTCTTTTTAATTATTAACTCAGGTGCAGACTTTGCAGGTAGGCAGCAGGCAGAAGATAGGGAGTTGGGGCCGTCGGGCATGAGACACGAGTGAGCCGACAGACATGTTCCTGACTTTTTGGGCCACAGCATCAAAATATGCGCCAACATACACGTGCCACCTCTCCGCTGCAATAACTTGCCCCCATCTGATGAAGAAAGAAGCTGTTACCACAGAACCGCAGAGAGAAACCAAGCAGCCTCAAGTCATGGACAATCTTGGATTTCCTGTGGCTCTCTTTCACGGGGGAGGAGCCAGTCAACTCTGCACGAGAACAGGGTGTGTGTGGCAGGAGGCGGCGATACAAGAGTGAGCCGGTGTATAGAGTGGTGGGTGGAGGACTGTTTTGCCTTTCATACCTCACTCCTTCCTTAGGTGGACTCACATACAAGGCAGCAAAATGCCATCACTCAAACTGACACTCCAGTCACCAAAAGTGCAGTCAAGCTGGCCGATCTGAAGGTGAATGAAAATGTGAACAAAATCAATGGCTGAAGAGGACAATAAAATTGTATTATTCTTTTTTGTTGTGAGGCTGGCAAACAGCTGAAGCTGCCAAGTTACACCAACAATGAAATTATTTGGGTCACATCCTTTAATGTGTGTTAAGAGTACAGTTTTTTTTTTAAAGAAAAAAAGTTTGTTCCGAGGATACCCTTTTTAAATAAATAAGCAAATAGATTCACCATGTAAATCACTTTCATAATAATAAATGAAACAAAATGGCCTAGTCAAGCTTAAATTCATTATTCTAAAGTGGAGAATCATATATCCATTACATGTTATGTAATCACGGTATTAAGAAAGCAAAGTTTCTGTAATCTGGTTTCTGAATTATAAAAGTGTATAAAAGACCAAAAAGATTTGTGAAAAGTGAAACACTAGTACTGCTATCTCTACAATGCATCTCTCAGGGACTCCAAGGTTAGAAAGCCCGGGGCAGAATACGGAGTGGATTCTCGATGATGATAGGTTCAATGGCTTAACCCCTATATTTCTCTCCCAGAGAGAAACACAAACTTTCGTTGTAGGAGGACTATACATAATTTTGTTAACTCCATGCTGGGTAGGAATATAGGTACTGTACAAATTTATATTTTCACGTTTTGCTCCATTTGTGGGTAAAAGAGCAGAAGATATTTCTGGTCAGCAGGTGTGCCCTTGAGCATTAATTACTGTTGTATATATCTGGGATCATTGCTGGCTTTCACCGAAATTCCCGAAGAGTTTGAGAACTACTCCATGCATAGAATTAAATAAAATAGAATGCATTTCTGACTCCAGCAAGTCCTGTTTTATTGACTGCTTGAAGGGGTTTATCCTATATAGAGTGTGGGGGTAAAAGGTGGTGGAGAGATCCACTACTAGACTATGTTTATGTTTATGGATTTATAGAGTGCATGGCTGCCTGAGGGCTTCCCAGCGCTGAGGAGAGGTGAAGTGAGGGAGAAGAGAAGTTATCGGCGGAAGAGCCATGTTTTTAGTTTTTTCCTAAACAATAGTTCATCTCTTAGCAATCACATTTCTTTGGGTAAGGAATTCCACAGACTGGGAGACAAGTGTGAGAAAGATCTTCCTCCCCATCTTGATCTCTTTATTCTTGTCATCTTCATGAGCAGATCTGATGCAGATCTTAGAATCCTACCTGGAACATAGGGAGTTACAAGCGTTCTTAGTAGGGCAGGACCCTTGTTGTTCAAGGCTTTGTGGGCTATACATAGAGATTTAAATTTGATCCTGGCTTGGATTGAGAGCCTGCGTGGTATGTTTAGAGCGGCTTTCGCTGAGGCTTGTCTGGGGATGCCATGGAGTATCCTGGCTGCGGCATTCTGAGCCACCTGTAGTCTGTTCTCTACATATTTGGGGGAACCCAGATAGCGGGAGTTGCTGTAGTCCAGCCGTCAGATTACCAAAGCCTGAACCACTGTTCTCCGGGCCTGTTCAGGAATAAGAGGTAGAATCTTCCGAATCATGCGGAGTATTCCAAAACAGGTGGCTGCCAGTTTTTAGGCTTGTATCTCCATAGAAAGACTGTGGTCTAACCACATTCCCAGATTTTTAATGGAATTTTTAGGGATAGGGGGTTTACCTAGTTCTGGAGGCCAGCAGATGATGTTTCTGGACACCAACTTATTTCCCAGGAACATCAGTTCTGTTTTGTCTCCATTCAATTTTAGGCTGCACCTGTTCATCCATTCCGCTACTTTTTTCATGCAGGGAGCAAGTTGGGTGTGATTGGACTGAGGGCCCTCCGTCACTCATAGTACCAACTGGGTATCATCTGCATATGATATGATGGATAGCCCAAATATCGGCACTATTTTTGCCAATGGCTGCATGTATAGATTGAATAATGTGGGACTCAGGGAGGATCCATGTGGGACTCCGCATGATACTTGTAGGATTTCTGCAAAGTGCTTGCCTTTCATTATCTGGAAGGATCTGTCTTCTAAGAATGAGGACAGCCAGTTTAGAGCACTGTTAGTAATGCCTGCCTCCTTCAGCCTGAGGATCATAGTGTTGTGATCAACAGTGTCAAAGGCTGCACTAAGATCAAGAAGCAGGATTGCAGCTACCCTCCCCTGATCATGGATTCCCTTGAGCTCCTCCGTGACCACCAGCAGGGCAGACTCTGTACTATGTTGTGGTGTGAAGCCCATTTGGGTGAGGTGCAGCACCTCATTTTCTTCCAAAAACTGGGACAAGGTGTGATTGACATGCTTTTCCGCTATGTTTCCTAACAGGGGTAAAAGTGAGATTGGTCGATAGTTACCCGGGTCCGCGGGGTCTAGGTGAGGTTTCTTTAGCAGTGGACCAACTATGGCGTGTTTCCAATTTTTGGGAATAATCCACTGTGTGAGAGAAAGCGAGAGAAGTTCAGCTGTAGTGGTCAGTGTAGTTTTGCCTCCCTGCAGTAGGATGTGTGGGGGTACCGGGTCTTGGGGCTCTAGTGGTTATGCTTCTCTTGAACAACAAAGAGATAATCAAATACGAGCAGTTTTGTAAGAATTGGCAATAAACACCCTCTTAATGCTGAAAAGTTATTTGAGATGAATTTATCCCCCCAAAACCATAACATTTTGAATCAACAAAAGCACCACTGGACATTCTTAGGAAAAGCTATTCTTGCTCTCAACGCCGACAGATTTTACATCAAGAAAAAGTAGTGAGATTCGTTTGAAAGTACTAAGTTTCTTGAAGCAGTCCCACTTGAAATAAGACACTGCATTTGTCTATTCTTTGCACCTAACAGCATGGCATGATTGAACAGCCCAATAGGACAAGTCATTCAGTGATGCACCACTGCAGCAATCATGAGGTATATAGAGTGTAAACCAGGTGAATGCTACTAATGTGCCCCTGGAAACATACTAGCAATTCCTTCACACATCCCACTGCTGCCACCACCATCTGTATATAGGCATGGACTCTGTATCTGCAATCTACACTTATTCCAATGCTGAAGAATCTTAATGGGCCCTTTCTACTTGATGAATAGGACCATTTGTTGAGAACAATGGGTTCATCATACCCACCTCCTATCCATAACACATCTATGGTTTGGTCGGGCACCATTAGCATGACTCATCCCCTCTGCCACTTTCAAGGCCTATGCAGTCGCTTGGGCTTGGTCTGGGGGAGCCTACCATAACCCCATTCCAAGCACAATTAGAGGATCAGGAGGTATGTCAATGAGCTTGGCTCTCAGCACCAATAAGGAAAGCATAAAATTCTCGACTTAAGTGCTTTCAGTATCCAACAATGCTCAAGTTAAGTATTTTTTGGGGGCGTGGCCAGCAGCCGATGGAGTAGGAGCGTTCCTCGGGTGGCTCCTGCCGGCCGATCCCCATTCAGTACTATCCTGCGGACCTAGACTGCCCCGGGGACCCAAACTTAGCCCCCTGATACCGTCCACATTACAGGGGGCCAGAACGCTGGGTTGATAGCCCAAGAAAACCGAAGATCAGCAATTGTAAGGCCGAGATGCAGACGTGGCCGAGAGACAAGATGGCGGCCGCCGCTGAGTAGGGAAACCCGAGAAGAGCCCGGACTAGCGGCAGACCTGCGGAGACACCTGTAGAGAGGCAGCGTGGTGCTGATGTCGTGGGCGACCCCCCCCCCCCCTCGGCTTCCTGGAAGGTCGCGAGATCCCCTCGAGCCTCCGCTAAGAGAGTGGATGAAACCGGGCTCTTTCGGTCACTTGTGGCGAGCCCTAAGACCCTGGCTATGTCTGGGGGCTGAATGGCGGAGGCGGAGAAGTGAGAGGTGAGTGGGCAGAAACCTGACAGGCGATCTTTTAAGATATGGCACAGCTCGTGAGAGCAGAAAAAATAAACAAACAAAATTCTCTACCTATGTAATTAAGATATGCTGTGCGTCAATTGTTAATTGACCACTCTGGCTAGACCCAAATGACCATGTTCTTCACACCAGACAAGTTGATTTAGACATTACATCAATTTATCTAAGAAAAATAAAGTATCACAAATAAATATCATATCCTAGAAATTATAGAGAAAGCAGATCCCATTTCTCATCCACCGTGAGAGCAGCCAAGACAGCCTGAAAGCCGGGGAGCGGACAGCGGGAGGAGCGGCTCGGGCTGCGAGCGGGGCTCCCTCCCTGAGCATTTACCTGCTGGACCGAAGTAAGTGCCCCTGGGGAAATTGATGGGCCTTTGGTGCCGACGGAGGATTCCCCTGAAGCGGGGGGGGCTGCGTGGGAGCACAAGAGAGTTGCCGGAGACTGCTGCACGAGGGAGGGCTGAAGTGAACCAAGGAGCGCAAGAGTGCCATGCTGTCTGGATTAGCCCTGCGTGGAGAGGTCCCGGAGGCTGGATAACCAGGCCCCAATTTGGAGCTCGCAGGGGAGTTCCTTCGGTGCTGGAGTGGAATGCCCTGCCCCCACCTCGGTGAGCATTGGCCCCGCAAGGGAGAGTAGAGACAAGAGGATCCCCCCCCCTTGCCTGGAGACAGATGGGGCAGGCGGATATCACCACGGAGGCATAGAATTGTGACTGCCCTTAGGTACTTGGCAAGTAGGCAAGTTGAACATTCTACGACGTCCCAGATTGGGACTGGTTATGCCAAAAATGACGCCACATATTAATGGATGAGACCGATGTGGATGGGCTACTCTGACCAGACAACAGATGATATCGGCGAAGGAGCTGGCAGTGGCCTGAACTGCCAGAGGAGGGAGCCGTTGATTGAGATGACCCTACTTACAGACAGGAGGTAACAGCGCTGTCAGACACAGCCTGGTAGCGGGACCCGAAGATAGGCGCCCGTTGCCTACTGCACCGAGCCCTGTGTAGAAGTAGCCTTCTACGGAAAAGGGACTGCTACAGGAGAGACCAACCATCAGAGCTGAGCAAAACAATCCTCCGCTGCCCTGGGACCACTTCGAAGGAGGTAGGTCTTAACCGGGGACCCGACTAGAGGGAATAGACAATTCCCTGCAACTTTCTACTGTTATCACTGGTACAATGGGGAAGACAGGCAGAAGGAGGGACCCAGACCCTCCAATCCAGGAACAGACGGCTGCAGAAGGCACCAACCTGACAGCCACGACTAACCTGTCACATGGCAATTCGGAAGCAGAGCCAACGCTACAGGACACCCTGCAGGCCATATCGCCCTTGAGGGTGGCTGTCGGAAACAAGATTGATACCTTGAGGGAAGAACTGGGACTCTTGAGTGCCGACCACTGCTGGCTGGCGGAACGAGTCACTGCTACGGAAACTGAGATGGAGGAGTTGAACCGACCCTAACCACGACAGCTGACAGACTATCGACGTTGGAAGCACAAGTTAAGGTGCTTGGGTTGAGAGCTGAGGACGCCGAAAACTGGTCCTAACGCCACAATGTGCGAATTCTTGGACTCTCGGAGAGGATCGAAGGGGGAAATATGATGGACTTTTTGGAGAAGTGGATCAAAGACGAGGTGGCGACGGAGAGTCTGTCCCCTACTATGCCCTGGAAAGAGCTCATGAGGTCCCTGCGAGGCCTCCCCCCCTTCCCCCCCAGGAGACCCGCCGCTACCGGTGGTGGCGCGCCTTCTGTTTTACAAGGACAGAGACCAGATACTCCGACAGTCCCGGAAGAAAGACCACCTAATAGTAGACGACAGTACTGTCAGAATTTTCCCTGATTTCTCTAGAGAGGTCCAGCGGACGTCTTACATAGCAGTAAAGAAAAAACTACGCCAAATGGAAATACAATATGCGATGCTTTTCCCGGCGCTGCTCAGAGTGGCGACCCCGATGGGCACCAGAATCTTTAATACACCCCAGGAGGCATGGGACTGGATCGATCAGCGTCCCACTGGTCACAGCCCCCTGGATCAACGAGGAAGAGGGGACACTCAATGACGGGAAAAGCAGAATAGCGACCTTGTGGCCCCATCCAGAGCCGAAAAGCAACTAGAGCGAGAAAAAGGTGAGGCGACAGTGGCATCACTGAGTGCACCTAATACAGGCGAAACGTCCTCGCTCATGGGGGAGGACCCGCGAGACTCGGACTCTAATCACAACTCCAGCATGATGGGGGAACACTGCCAGGACTTGCTGACAGTCACTCCCAGAACAGCAGACGAGTTCATCTGACCTCATTCCAGTACCGCAAGTATACTGGGGGACTGAGAGGCGGGGATGGAAGACACTCACAAATGCACCCTGCGATGAGAATGGGGAGGTGCGGGGGGGGGTCTACTCCCTGGGGAGCGTTGATTAAAGACTGAAGCATTCACTGGATGGGTGAGAGGGTGGTGGGGCCACGAATTAGGATATTATCGATGCGAGGGAGGCTAGCTCAAACCCCCCGAGCACACTGTTTCTGCAGTTTGCATATGTTTGGATGAGGAGGGTTTGCTTACTTGTCTTGGGGAGGGGGAGTTGACACTGTGCTCCCACCCTCATGCATGGAGAGATCGAAGCTCAGGGGATCCCACTGGACTATTCCCGACCTGCACAAATGGCTAGCCTCCAATACTATAAGATTGTTACGTGGAACATAAGATTGTTACGTGGAACATAAGGGGGATGCAGGATATGTCTAAATGCTATAAAATTTTCTCTTATTCGAATAAACGGGGAGTTCACATAGTCCTCTTACAGCCGACCCACCTACTGCCCAAAGATGGGGAGGCACTTATGCGTAGATGGCAAGGCCAAGCATACTACACATCGTATTCAGCATTCGCCAGAGGGGTTATGGTTTGGATCAGAGCAGGGGTCCCATTTCAGCGCACTGGGGAGGTGATAGACCCGGAGGGCCATTATGTGGCAATCACAGGAAGACTAGATGGTCGGGATATAGCAATAGTCAGCATTTATGGCCCTAATACAGATCAGAGGGCCTTTCTGGCTGGGATCGCATATAAGCTGGTGGCCTACCTCCCTCAC
This sequence comes from Calotriton arnoldi, assembly GCA_963921515.1. Taxonomy (NCBI): domain Eukaryota; kingdom Metazoa; phylum Chordata; class Amphibia; order Caudata; family Salamandridae; genus Calotriton; species Calotriton arnoldi. Next base: position 2,598,032 of record CAWUFW010000510.1, read on the forward strand.
TCTGTAATAGTTGGGGGCAACTTTAACTGCATAGCTGACCTTCGGAGAGACCGTTCCCATCCCCCGCTTAAAGATGCTCCAATACATAAAACAGCACGAGCATTTAAGAACTGGCAGAGCAGATGGGGTATGAAAGACTCCTGGAAACAACTGAACCCTGAGGACAGAGATTGCTCTTACTATTCCCCAGTACATGATCTCCACGTCAGATTGGACACGTTCCTATGCTTGCCGGACATTCATGCCCAGACTCACTCCGTTGATTATCTAACATGCACAATATCTGACCACAACCCGGCCCTCATCCATATCCGCTGGGGCCACTCACACCAACGTATACCAACATGGCGACTTAAAACTGAAGCTCTAGAGGACCAGACTTTCCTCGAAGAAATTAGAGGGTACAATGTGAATTATGCTAACACGACCTTGTCCAGGCTGACTGAATGGGATGCCTTTAAAGTGGTGCTTAGGGGCCGATGCATAGCAGCCTCTATGGGAATCCGGCGCTCACTTGAAACAGAGTTAGAAGCTGCAGATCAGGCACTCCATACATTACAAAGACAAAGGCCAGGGCATCCTGAGCTGAGTCAGGCCCTTCTGGACGCCAAAGAGGAAGTGGCCAAGCATACAGAACGACTGCGGGGTTTCAATTATAAGAGATATATGGAGCGGACCCACGTGGAACGGGACAGAACGGGATCCTTATTGGCTTGGTTGGCTAACCCAGCGCAGAGGGGTTCCCAATACTTGAGGTAGGGGACAGTGAGGGACGTATACTATACCGGCAAGAGGAGATAAACCAGAGATTCCTGGGGTTCTACGCCAATCTCTATAGCAGCCGACTGAGACAGGAAGAGGGAAGTATTAGGGAATTCTTAGCTGTTATCTCTCTCCCTACCCTACGGGCAGAGGAGGTGGAAGTCTTGGGTGCCCCTATAGCTAAACAAGAGATAAGAGCAGTTATTTAGGACCTTTCTAGGGGTAAAACGCCTGGTACTGACGGGATTCCCGTAGAGTTTTATGCTGCCTATACAGAGGAATTAGCACCCAGGATGGTCGACTTGTTTTCAGCAGCAATGGATGAAGGTCACCTCCCTAGTACCACCTGGGAGGCACCGATAGTCCCTCTCATCAAACGAGGAAAATCCCCTCTGGAATGTGGGGCGTACAGACCGCTATCCATGCTTAACTTAGACTTCAAGATACTCAGTAGAATACTAGCAACCAGACTCCAGCCATTAATGCCTGACCTTATACACCCGGATTAGGCGGGATTTATCCCGGGCCGTAATACAGTTCTCAATATATGGTGCCTTATAGCAATTATGGAGGCGTATGACAAGACAGGGAACGAGGGAGTGGTCTTTGCTGTGGATATTGAAAAGGCCTTTGACAGCCTTGAATGGGAGTATCTATATGGGGTCATGAATAGATTGAGATTGGGACAAGGCTTCTCGAAATGGGTCAAACTACTCTGTACGAGACCCTTGGCGTGGATCAGGACAGGCCGAACCATTTCAGAACAGGAGTGGGGCATGCGACAGGGATGCCCCCTATCCTCGCTGTTGTTTGCCCTGGCTATGGAACCGCTGGCCTTCCTAGCCCAGACGGACGCTAGGTACCGAGGGATACACCTGGGGAACAGAGTACATCATATAGCGCTGTACGCTGATGATCTACTGATGTTTCTGGGGAATATAAGAGAAGACTTGCTGGGCGCTAAGACACTGATGGCGGAATTTGGGGAAATGTCAGGATTAAAGATTAACGTGCAAAAATCCAAACTTTTTCCGCTGACAAGAGACAATGACCCCCCCTACTAATCTGGGAAACCTTCAGTGGGAACCCAGATGCCTGGAATATCTAGGGGTGAAAATATACCACTCTAGCCCCAACAAATTTGAGGGTAACCTGGGAGCGGCCATACGATCTTTGAAGACCTGCATGGAGTTTTGGAAGAGCCTTCCGCTTTCTTTTGCTGGGAGGGTGGCGCTGTTAAAAATGGTGGCACTAGCGCGATTATTATACTTTTTCAAGGTGCTTCCAATATGGATACCCCCAAGATGGCATACTGACTTGCAATCCTTAGTGACGAACTTCCTCTGGGGCACGGGGCGTAGAAGGGTAGTTCTGAAAACAATGCAGCATCCGTCTGCGGAGGGGGGCCTTGCAGCCCCCGACTTCGAAGATATTACCTTGCTGCTCAATTACAGTGGCTGGCCCGCTGGCTGGCAGATCAGCAGTCGCAGACACGTGAAGAGAGGCCGTTCACGCCAGACTTGCATGTACTATTGATACCGTTGATGAGGGTAGGTAGAGGCCCGTTAGATGACACAGGCGAAGTACTAGTGATACGGCGATGGTGGAGACGCTGCCTCCAAAAGACGCACACAGGTTCCCTACTCACCTGACCTCCCCATTATGATACTAAGAATAATAGGGGACAATGGGAGGGCTCGGAGACTGGATACAGGCGGGGGCGACACAACTTAGAGACCTATATAGGGATGGGGAACTCTTCCAATTCAAAGAATTACGAGAAGGGTTCGACCTCCCCCATGGACATTTCTTACTGCACGGGGGAGTTGGGGCGGCGATCCGCAAAAATTGGGGGACGGGAATGACTGAACCGCAGCATCATGCTTCTTGTAATTACATTGGCACGGTGGGAAGTAGAATCAAAGCGGTCACCTGTCTCTAGGGGGCTCTAGGTAAGGATACTCTCCAACCACTGACCGGCCACCACGAGAGATGGACTGAGGATTTGAATATCCCCCTAGAAGACAAAGATTGGGAAAATACACTGGCTGGGACCACTAGGGTATCGAGAAATGGCAGGTTCCGAATAATTAACTTCTTTACACTACACAGGGCATATCTTACCCGGGGGGCGAATCAATAAATTCTTTCACAGGGAGGATGTGAAATGCCCGCATTGCGGAGAGGCGGGGGTAGAACTCTTCCATATGCTCTGGGCATGCCCGGAATTAATGAACTACTGGGGGGAGATCACCAGTACAATCATAGAGCGCCCTGTCCCCTGCGCATTGCCTCTTGGGCCTTTTCCCTCACAATGCCAAAACACGGGTCACCAGCAGATTTCAGGAACTAGCCCTGATACTGGCTAAAAGAGAAATAACGCGACATTGGCAGGCCCCTGAGGGACCCCGACTTTCAGTTTGGAGGAGAGAACTAGGGACATGGGCGATATGTGAGGGGAGAATTCGACTTAGAAACGTCCGTCAGGGGATCAGATCAATTGAGAGAGCCAGGGCCTGGGAAGTATTGGTGGATAATGCAAAGGACCCAGATTCAGCATCAGGGGAATCCATGCCAATGGGAACATAACCTAGGAGGAGCCCGACGCAACAGAATTTGGATGGGGAGGGACACCAAGTTAACCTGGATATCCCAGAGCACACCTAAAGGATGGGGCTATAGGGTGAGAGGTAGCGCAGATAAGACAACACTACAACAAGATATTAGAGTATCAATATCTTAATCATTAGCTTATGGAAAAGTCCTGCAATGGGGGGGGAGGGAAGTTGGGAGGGATTAGTAATATAAGGGATTAATTTGCATGATATAAGCTGATAACACCAATAAGAGACAAAGCAATCTGTTCACATATTGAGTGTAAAACATGTTGAATGATTGAACTGTAATGGATCCCACACGATAACTGTAAAACTACTAAAATTTGTTAAAAAAAAAAAGTTAAGTATTTTTAGGGGGGTACCCCTGTCTCTGACAATGGCCTGCAAATGACACCCATTTGTGGTATGAGCAAGGTTTGCCCCGGTAGCTCACTTTCAAGGCCTGTGCTCTCCTGCGCTTAATTACACTGTTATGCACAGACCCACCCCTGCGTCTGTTTAAGGCCCAATGTGGGTGTGATCCAAAAACTCACCCACATGTCCAAAATGCATGCCCCAAGCACTACTATCAAACTTGCATAGCTGCCGTGACAGAGGTTGGAGTGCACACCCATCAGTAGATGTACCACACTTGGGTTCACAGCAATTCTATATTGTTTACATTGTTTTTACATAACTGCTGGATATTCAATCGTGCACGGGTAGCAGGGATACTCACCTGGTGACAATTTGAGAAGTCGGTTATTTAGTCCACCATCTCCATCCACGATGTAAATTTCTCCATTTGTGTCCACACATATCTCAGCTGGCTGGTCAAACTGGAGTGGATTCAAAGCTGAGCCAGCCTTACCAGCAGTGCCCAGGACTTGAATGAGTTTTCCAGAAGGATCATACTGTTTAATGGTGTGTCCGTACAACCCTATGAAAAAAATAGAAAAATGTTCAAGCTTCAGTAGGTCGCCGCAATAATATTCATGATTATAGTATAAAAATGAGAGCAGAGGGATGACCGTTCTTTACGTAAAAGAAAGAAGGGCAGGAGGTACCAGATCCTCAAAATTCCCCTGACAACTCGGGATATGCAAGTAGGGAGTAAACAAATCCTTTTACAAGAGACAAAGCGCATTCTGTAATAATGCAAACGAAATGTGAAATATAATTAAAAAATAAGGGCCTTATTATGATGAGGCCCGGAAAGCCTCCGACCGCAGGTCCCCATCGCGGTTTCAATTCCCAATTACAATTTAGGCGGTCGGAATTGAAACTGACCAGTCATTCCGGCTGGATTCCGATGGGCTCAAGGAGCCGGTTGGCCAGTCGGAGACCAGCTCGTAATCCCAATGGACGGGGTTTCTGCCGTTGGGATTACGATGCTCGGATTCCGACAGGCTTTCAATGCCAGGCTTTCCGACATGTAAAGCCTGTTGAAAAGCAAGTTTGGGGGCCCTAAGCAGGGCCCCCTTCTCATTGCGGCCTCCGGTTGGGGGCCAAGGGGGTACCTATGGTGCCCCCTGTTAATCCCTGCACCGTGTGGCAGGCACCTGCAGGGATTAACACAATCTCCCATTTCTCTATGGGAGCTTGTGCTGCGGCCGCAGCATAAGCTCCCATAGAGAAATGGGAGTATGCGACCGCACCATGTGCAGTTGCCTTGTAATTGTAGTTTCGGGACCGCCGACCGGAGGTCGATCTGTCCCGAGACCGTGATGGTGTCGGTCGGAGGCATCTCTGACCGACATCGTAATCAAGCCCTAAATGTTTTGCTTCTAACGAGCTAAAGGAGTCAAAGGAATATGTGTTTGACTCATCAGGGACTTTCATTTTTAAATTACTATTTAGTACTGAAAGCTTATTCCCAGAAAACTAGTCAAACAAAAATAGATATGAGTTTGCTAAAACAAAAGTATAGAAAAAGACGAATATAGTAAATGTATAAGTACCATATCATACTACACATCGATTGGTTCAATTGAAGATAAATGGATGGTGTACCACGGAGCAAATTTGTACATCCATATCTTATGACTGCCTTAGACTTCAAAGTGACAGTCCAGGCCCAGGACAAAATCGTTTCTATTTTGCTGTGCAGCCGTAAGTTTAAAATATGTATGTGAGTACTGGTACTTGTATGGTGTGAGCCTAGCTGAAAAGTAACAAAGTGAAGGACGAGTGAAAGTGTCTAGAGTATGATTTATTTGTAACAGTGAGTAGTAGGAGGTAAGAGTGCAAGGTCAGAGTAGAACATATTAGGAGTTGAATTTAAGAGTGCCTTTGAAATAAGGGACACCAAAAACATGATATGCACAAATTGATAGGTTTTCAGTTCCTAATGACTAGAACATGTGCATGGGAACTATGTGCTGTAAGCAAAATAAAAACAACATATAGACCTCTGGGAAATATGTCCTTGTGTCCCTAGGCTTATCAATATGTACTGAGGAATTGACCTAATAATCACGAGATGTAATGGGCTCAAAAGTGCAATATTTGACATATCTGGGACAGTAGGTCCCAAATGACTATTGGTGAATGATGTGACACTTAAGAGGTCACACTGTCTATTCTATGACAATAGAATGCCTTGCTCAAATCAACCTGGATTTCACAGATATGGAATTATAGTTTATCAATAGAAACTCTGCTCATATGGACCATTTGCTGATTTGAGGTAGAAAGGACTCCATACATTAGGCACACAACAAAAAACACTCTATGCATTGCACACCATTTATTGCCACAATTTTGACTGAATTATTCTTTAATCTTGGGTACCGTGGTCCAGTACTTCCTAGTCAGGTGTGCAGTTATAGATGCCAATACCTAACCCATATTTTGAATTCTGGAAAAGAAGTGTGTGCTATCAGAGTAATTTCCATTGACTAAAATTGTGTCCGTTTTCGCTCAGCAGTGGTTTGTCAACAGACACATGGTAAAGATTGGTTGACAATTAGTTTCTATGGTGCATGTGTGATGTCTTTCGTTGATCTGCTTGTTATTTATTGTTTTTTGTACATGTGCAAAAAGTATAGGAGACATTTGCTGAGCATGAGGTGCATTTCTGAGATCATAAGTACCTGATCATTTTAGAAAGTAACAATGAGAATTCCCTGAAAACGAAGTCCAATTAGTCAAAACAAGAAAAGCAATAGCCCTAGTTACTAGACCCCATTTCCAAATATATAAGGAAAAGAAAGGATATTTGGGTAACACAAAGATGTCACATTTTAATCTCAACAGTGCACCCAGGTTTCAAAGTTTTGGCTTTCAGATTCATGAAGCATACCAACGCTCCCAATGCATGTCAACCAGTATACTATTGGACAACTCCACTAACAGGAACATGTGCAATATTCAATACCTGCAACATAAGAAATAGCTGTCAAACAACAATGAGTTGGGGCTGTCAGGCCATTAGATTATCTATTTCCAAAATGAACTGAAACCAAGTCGCATGCATATTCAATTCTTGCATCCCTCCTGAATGTAACGTCTTGCAATAAGTCTTTGGGTATCACTTAAGTATCATACAGATTTGCGGCATAAGTGGGGGGGGGAGATTCAACACCACTTTTAGAATAAAAATAACTTTGTTATTTTTATGACTTCTACTTCAGCTAAATTCAAGGTTTCCCACAGCATTGTGAATCCCTCTGTGAAATTCACTTTGGACGTCTGACACTTTTCAATAAAACCTTAATGCAACTCACCAAATGTTTGGAGTCTCTCTATATATTAAAAAGTAAAACATATAACCTATTTATCATTATATCCCATTATTTATATTTTCCTGTCCCTATGTCAAATGAAGTATACATTTTAATCTACAAACCAATTCACAAATTGTATCTTTGTTAATGGGAATAAAGGTAATTTCACACATTACAAAATGAGAAAATCAAATGCAACAGGCGGAGAAAGTAGATTCTGGCAGCTAATTGATCATTGAATCGGGGTCACTTTTGGAAAAGTACATAGTGCCTTTAGATGACTCTCCTTGGCTGAAATTTATATATACTTTATTCAAGCACCACATCAATGGACCATTCCTAATAACTATCACACTCATCTGTGTTCCAAGGTAGTTAGACTTTTAAGGAAAGCTTGAAATTCTAGAGTGATGGGCCCAGACAGCTTATCAATGTTCATACTAAAGCAACAGTGACAAGTTTGGGCTGGGCTTCAACCACCTCTTTATAATGAGTGCACTATTAGGTACAGTATTCCTGACTCCTGGAAAGGTAATATTATGGGATCCCTATATATACACAAGGCGATCGCTTCAAACCTGTAAACTATTGTCTTATTGCCCTTTTAGACTGTAGTGGCAAATTATTTTGTAAACACCTAAACTATCTCCAAAAGTGAGCTGAAGGAAGTTACATGATACCTATACACTAAACACTATTTAGGAAAAGACAAAATGGCATTGATAATGTCTTGATGATCAATTTAATAACTCCTAATGAAATAAAAACAAAAGGCCACCTGTAGTATCTGGCATTCATAGACTGTAAGACAGCATTTGAAGGCATGGATCCTCATACATTATGGTACAAGCAAATGGCAAACCTGGGAATCACAAAAGCCCAGTTGGCCATAATTATCGCAATCCACAATGCTAATTAATGAAAGGTCCTCATGGGCTCAGACTGTAGCCTAACTTGAAGAATACCAATAAAAATGGTTTACGCCAGGCTTGAGTTCTGGCCCAAACGTTGTTTTCGATTTATGTATCAGATTGGCTCAGATGTGCTGGGAATATTCCCCCCCCCCCCAAGAATATGTCCTGCGAATTGGCCTCTTTTAATATTTGTGGACGATACAGTATTTATTGTTTTATTCCTGCTTGGGCTACAGTTTAAATTACCTTCTCAACTATGAACTGCATGACCTACATGACAATAAACTGCTATAAAACCAAACCAATGGTCCTAGCTGGTCATTGTAAACCTCCCCTTATACCTGGTACTCAGGAAAAATGCCTTTTGAGAAAGGGGAATAATATACCTACGTTGGAGTGGTTTTAACGTAAACATGAAGTCATAACAACCAGGTTTTTCTTACCAATGATCTCCAGTAATAGAATGCGGAAATGGTATTTACTGTTTCTTCCAGAGTACAGGCAAGAGACTAGTAAAACCACCAAAACTAGTTTATAAAGCCAAAATAATAATACTTCTTCTGTATGGTATTGATATAATGGATTATGCACAAATTAAACAAAAATTAGCTCTGTTGAAGTAATGATCTGGGAAACAATTCTCTCAATAAGAAAGGGTGACCAACCCAGTTGATTAGACTAGATTTTAACCTAGTAGGGATTTAGATGCAAACTAAATTAGTTGTATTTAGATGGTGCTGGAACGGACTTCCCTCTGCACTTCCAGGAACCATTACATCAAGTCTGTACACAGCCCGCAAAGAAGAAAGTTTTCAAAACTGTAAATTTCATATCCTGTATGAAATAGCATTGAAAGTGCTGTCAGTGAACGGACATGAACTACTCAACAACCCAAGTCAAAGCCTGATAAGTTTAATCAATGGTATATAGTTTTAGAGAAAAGACATTTCCTACTGCTATACAAAGGCAAGTTTATAGGTAGCAACAGATTACTACAGTGGAGCTTCCTCTTGAAATGAACCTAGACTGCCGGAAGAAAAGTCCAACGACAAATCATATACGTAGCTTATGCGGCAAAATGAGTCATGATATTAAGCAAGTGATTTTAATCTGCCCCACTATAAAACCCTAAGTATTTGTTACTTCTGAAAAATATATTTGAACTCCGAATGCAAAGTAGCTGCAGCGGCATTACGCTTAATGTACCTGTCAGAGAAATTAAGCCACTGGTTTAATATTAATAGTTTTAAAAGCATTTTAGGTACATGCCATTTTAATCCAGAAATTGTACTTAAGTGTATAATTATTGTAAATGTACTGCATATTGTGTTTGCTTTTAATTAAAGCGAATGTAAAAACGAATAAAACAGAATTGAATTGAACTACAAAACAGCAACTAACATAAATATCCAGATCCTTTCACCTCACTTTTTGGGCAGAAGTCCACCTCACGCTTCTCTCCAGAAGTCCTTATTGTACATCTCTACATCTACTCAGAGTTCATAAAGAGGGTAGAGAATCCATAAACAAATTGCCAAAGAAGCCAAAAACAAACCCCATGCAGTTGCTCAACTCTCGCTTGACACCTCTAGTGATTGAGGGTACATGGGCTTCTGTAGTGCAGCCAAGGTGTAACAAAGCAGATGATACTCCAACACAGAGTATTTCTAATCAGCAGTGGAAAAATCACTGCTTAGGGGGATGGCTCTGACATGAAATACAGTCTGCAGACATTCATCCTTGTTGTTTAAAATTCAAAGCCTGAACATTGATAATTTTAACACTGAAGTTTTAGCAGTTAGGTTCTCACATAAGAATATCTTCCAAAAAATTAGTTTGGGACAGTTCTTTGGCAATCTTTAAAAACAGGGATTCAGAAACATTTGGCTACAAGTTGGTGTGACTTACCCTAGTATCACTCCTGGTTTACTCCTGTATTTCAAGAGTTCAACTGACTTACTTCTAGGCTCAAATCAAAAAGGTACATTTAGATGTGTAAATCTCCACATTCATAAATTAAATTTTGTTTTTTTTATTTTTTACAGGAGACAGACTTTGTGCTGGTAGTTTTAACTCCAACCTCCACGGCTTTGCATGTGATTCTCTTGCAGTACCTAGAAGTGACCATGTACGAGGGGACTTACTCCAAGGTTTGGCTGAAATAGATTCAAGACTGTTTGGGCTGTAGTATATGTGAGTGCAACTTTAGTGAATTGTATATGAGTTACTCATTTGCAGTACTCTTGGCTTATTCGTGGCTTTCAGGAGCACTTCATAAATAAATATTTGTTAATTGGTCTCCTTGTGAAATGGGCCCAAGATACAGGACAGACATAGGTGGAAATTTCCACCAGCAACATGGTAAATTTCATTCAGTACCATGTGAACTAGTACTACTGGAGCACTATTTCATATACTCAAAGAGTAAGAATATGGTATTCTAGAGAGACACCTTGGACCCACATCCTCATGCAGGTATTTAATAACAATAGAAATTGATTCAGAAGACAACTGGCACATGTTTCTACAATGTACAGAATACGTACATCTCCAGCATCAATGTTTTCAGATTTCTGAAGCATGCTATGAGATCCTGTGTTACTCAGAGATCTGTATGCTTAGTCAGCACTCAGCAGCACCACCAGGCACCAACGTTCAGCACTATAATGGTACCAAATGTATAGACATGACATAAATGTGCAGCTGGTACAAATTGCTTTTTCACCAACTGCACATTTTAAATAGTTAAAATGGTGAAAAGAAAATTTTCACCAACTGCACATTTAAATAGACATTTTGTTCATTCAGCAAATTGCCAATTAAAGGTATTTCAAAGCCACTGTTTAGAATGTTAAAAAGGTATTTAAGAGGCATTACCTTTTCCAACATCTGTAATCCACACTGACTGGTGAGTGACATTGTTGGCTGCAAATATGCCATGAGGCATTTCAATTGATGAGGTGTTCCAAGCACCCAAGAAAAGACCACCTTCTGTGAACACCAGGACCTTGGGTACTTTCTCCCCTCTCTAAAAACAAGAAAAGATAATATATTTAAACAAAGCCTAAATAAAAGCCCAAATCAGAAACGCCTCATAACATAATTTAAAAACATTGCAGCAGCTTTGAGAGGGATCTTAAAAGAGTTGGTACTTTCATAACAAAAGACCACTGAAAAATGCGCACTCAGTCAAAGAAAGAATTGAAAGATATTATATTTACGCCCTGCCTAAAATCTATTTTGGCCCTATATTTATCACCGGCTGTGTCTTGTGGGTATTGCCAACAGGGCATGAGCTAAGGCCATTTGTGTTCACAGAGTATTCTAGATATTCGTACCGTGTACAGACGTTGACCAAGGACAACGTCTTGCACCCAGGCTGCACTCTATTTTTGTTTTTTAAACTTCTTTTTTATTAAACTTGCTCAACACATACCATTGAAATAAGTAGCAGGTGGCGGTGGCGGTGGCAGAAATGGTCATGTGACATACATCAATCCTTTACTTTTCATCATCACACAATAATACAGATGGGTCTTTCGTAATCTTAACAGTAAATTATAAGCATTAAAAGTGCGCATCATTAACATTTATCTCCCTGAACTACTGGAATTAACATTCATGATCAAATTGCACTCCTTCCAAGGACAGTCCTCGATATGTTTGCCATGGGTTCCATATTTCTTCCCATTTTTTGGTGCATCCTCTACTACTTCCTCCGCCCTCCGACACCAGTCCAGATCCTTCACCTGATTTGTTACTACTGGCGGGAGGCGCGACCCCCATCTTCGTGCTATATTTCTCTTGGCCACCCCTGCGACCAGTGTCAGCCATATCCTCGCGTGCCTAGGCCAGTCTTCCACCCCTTGTATCATTAATAGAAGCCCCGTAGCTTCTAGTGGGACCTCTAATGAGAACACTTGGGACATTTTGGCGGTCACTTCTTCCCAATATCGGAGTATCCGCGGGCATTCCCCGGGGATATTATAGAAGGTACCCCTCTGTCCACATTCCCTCACGCATAAGGGGTCTCCTGCCCTCCCTATTTTGTGAAGTAGGGTACGGGAGTAGTATGTTCTATGAAGGATTTTCAGTTGTATCAGTCTGAACCGTACCCGGATTGCTATTTCTCAAGGACCTTGAAGGGCCTCCTACCATTCCTCATTCGTGATATCCCCTGTTTCATCTATCCATGCTGCCCTCAGAGGCACCAGTGGGTCAGGGGAGTTATTTACTAGCTTTCTATAGATTACTGAGACACCTTTTTGAAGGATTGGGTCCGCTAGGACACGGTCCTCCAGGGGCGAGGAATCAGGAAGTGTTTTCCCCTTCCTGGATGTGGACTCTGAGTGCATATCCTAATCTGAAATAATGCAGTGTTTGGGAGGCTGCTAGGTCGAATTCTTGTCTCAGGGACTCCAAGGTAGTAAAGGCTCCATTTCTCCATACATCCCCTAAATGTTCAATGCCTATTTTTGCCCATTTTAAGAAACCAGTCAAGTTAGCGACTTCTGTCAGTCTGTCACTATGCCAGAGTGGGGTCATGGCCGTCAGCATGTCGCGGCTTCCCACACAGGCCTCAGCCTCAAACCAGCACTTGATCACAGTGGCCGTATGGGCGGGAAGGTTGCCTCTTCTTTTGCCATTATGCAAAATAACTTCATAGTTGTTGTTTGGCATTGCATCTCTATCGACCCTATAGGCAGGTTCATCCCACTCAGAGTATACCCAGTCATTGATCACTAATAGCTGTGAGGCCCAGTAATACATTTTAATATTTGGGACCGCTAGGCCCCCATCATAGACCCCCCTCTGGAGTTTCTTAAGGGCGATTCGAGGGACCCCTCCCTGCCACAGCAACGTACGAAGCGCCTGATCTATTTGCCTAAAGTAAGTTGGAGGAACAGGATAGGGCGAGTTTTGTAGTACATAGAGGAATCTTGGTAGGGACATCCTCTTGTACAGGCCAGCCTGCACTCTAGTGTACACAGGCACTGTGCAGAGTATCACCAGGGGTCATCTCGTTTGCACAGCACCCAGATATCGCAGCCATAGGCTGTGTCCTACGAGTAGTATAATCAGAATTGTTTTGTACAGGGCAAGGTGTAAGGCCATACCATTGGGTATGGTCATAGGTAATGTCCTAAGAGTAGGAATACTTCACTGTATGCCTTATCCACCAAAGAGCACGTGCTGGGTATGTGCAGCTACCTTATATATGGACACGGTCCATGCTCCACGAGTTATACAGATGGGTGTACTGTGCTGTACAGAAGGCCACAGCTGCAGTCTGTGTAAAGTACAAACTGCAACAAGTAAACTTTTCACTTTATAATTACACCCCTTAAGTACTGATGGTTAACACCACACCTTCCTCGGGCTGAACCCTTTGTTGACATTTGGGGCAGTTTTAGCTTATGCGTTCATAACATTTACTCTCCATATCATATACAGACTACTTTTTTCCTCTTTTTCGCCACGTAATGTTTGTAGTTTACCCTGGAGGGACAAATGGAAAAAGGCAAAAATATGGAAAAATGTTTTTTTAACTGAAAAATTAGAAACAATGTATTGTGTAAGAAAGTGTGAGTTTTTTTTCTAAAAATGGTATCAGCAAAACGTTTGTTGTGCTACTTCTTCCCAGCTATCAGAATCAGCAGGGTGGGAATCTGTGGATCACTCAAGTTTTCCCACAGAAACAAATCATTGAAATAAACAAAATTGTGAAAGTTAGTAGGAAAAAATAGAAATCAGCAAGAAGGTTTTCATCTGTAAGCTTTTTTTCCTGTAAAGGCTGATCTATAAAAGTAGCCCCATTACGTTGGTCCGACTCTTCTTGCCAGAGACATACAGTATTTGTAGGTTGTCCAAAAACCTTCCATACCCAGAGCAATCAATGGAGCTACAGCTTACAATTATCTTTTATTGTGTACTGACCTTGTACCACTTCATAATGAAATGCATAATGATTAAAACATGTGAATTAAGAAAACCTATGTACTTTTTAAATGTGTCCAAGAATTTGAATTTATGGCTAAAGGTTATTTTTACCATTCCAAATTCAGGAGGCAATTTTGCACAGACAACGGGAAACTATATTTGTAGGAAATGTCAGCAGATAATAACAAATGTCCTATTGCTTAGTGTCTCCACACTTCTCAGACAATAATGGTACCCACCTATGGGGGCAGGGCTATCGAACAAGAAAACAAAAGGTCCAAAAACATAACCATAAGAAGAGAGGAAATGATGTTTGGACAAGATAGACTTCTATTTTAGGGTCATATTTGGCCCCATGGTCAGTGGGCACTCAAAGAAATCTAGCAACGCCAGACATTTCAGAAAACTATATGGATGGCATAAGTTATGTAGATGCCACTAGCTTTTTTTTTTTTACCCAGAGTGCCCCGCAAGTGGCAAACTTTGCTTCACAAAATAGAATTTCATTATATTTCTGAGAGGGAACATGTTGGAATCTGCAGAAAAAACGAAAGTTCAACTACCCAGCAGCCCCAGTCTTTTCCAGAAAATATACGGTACTCCACTTGTGTTGGTAGGTTTCTCGCCTGGAAAAAGAATAACGCAAAACATACATTGAAAAAATAAAAATAATACCTTGCAATTTAGGCTGAATGTTTGGTGTGGGTAGCTATAGTATTTGTGCCCTGGGATTCCCAGGAAAACTTAAAAAACCCTAGACATTTCAGGAAAACTAGTCACCATTCAAGAGCAGCATAGTGTGGCTTGCATGAATCACACTAGTTTTTCTTACCCAGAATGCTTTCTAAATGTCAAACTTTACTTAAAAAACATAAACCCTCCCCTTAAGGACTCATTGTGGGCATTACCTTAATTTGGCCACCGCAAGGGAGCGGGAAGCACACTAGACACCAGGTTTTAAAAAAAATAAAACAAATGGGTGGGGGCTGGTTTTAACTGTCATCTGGCTGCACCACCCTACACCCTGGCCACGTGGAGTCTTTCCCTGGCGGGGAGCTAATTGGAAAGTTTATATCTCCTGTCATCAAGACACAAACTTGTGGGCACTGGCAGCTTTTATGCCTTAATGGAGAGTAGATAAGGAGTTTTACCATGAATCTGCTCACCCCAGGACAGCAGAAAGCACAAAAAGACACAGGTGTTTTTTTCATAAAACAAATGGAGGGGGCAGCACTTCTGAGTATCAGACCACAACCCACTATCCACAGAGTACAATCTTTCTATCTACTTGGTGGACTGATCAAGAGATTTACCACAAATCTGCCAACCCCAGGGTGAACAAAAGGCACCACTAGACACCAGGGCTTGTGAATGGAGGAGAAGGCTATCCCTTGCACAGGCCTGACCAAAATTCCCTAGTAGCCTTTCCCTGTCCCGACAAATCAAGAATAATTTTTGGTCAAGGAAACAAAAACAGAAACAGTGGAGAGCTGGGCTTCATGGCACAAGGAATTGTTCTCCTAGGCCTTTTAGTACGGTTTGTAATTCAGGTCCCTTTGTGGGGCACATGGAGGTGCTAATCCCGGACATGCAGACTAGGTTAGGTGAGACACAATAACTACAATGTATCATTTTATTCTTGAAGTACTGTGGCCTTGTATCTTGCCCATTTTGCCTACCGCCAAGCTATCCTAGAAATCGCTAACAAAATAAGACCACATAGGATGGTGATGAATGCTTAAAACTGAATCCATGAGTTTTGGATTTGCAGTTTGACATTGAGATATGAAAGTGCTGTATCTACAGTTTCGGTCCCTGGACTGCACAATAACCAAGAAAATGTACCATCGCCACACATATTTTATGAAAAGTAAAGATCTGGGTCCATCTAAGAAGGTGTGACTTGTAAAAAGCACAAACTTTCTTTACCTGTAATGTCCTACAAATATCAAATATTCACAAAAAGCACTCCTTCCTTCATTTACTGAGCAGTGACCACCAGATTTCACTGCCAAGTACAAAAGCCTATCTTCCAGTGTTCCCACACTTCTATGGATAGAAACACTATCTCATGTATGAGTAGGCCTATCAGTCAGAATACAAAAGGACCACAATGTGAAGTCAGTGTAGGATGCACATGGGCGTTTGCAAACCCTACGAAACATAGGGATTTCTCAAAACTATAGACAGAGGGTAATTCAGGGTTGTATGGCTTCAGAGTAGCCGATCTCATTTTCTTACTCGGGAAGCCCCCCGCAAATGGAAAATGAGCCAAAAATCCAATTACACCTCTAGCCGAGCAGAGGTTAGGTCCCCGGTGAGTAACCGAGTTGGACCACTTTGTTTCCGCAGCTAAGTGAGGTCCTCTGCCCTACCTAAGGGGCATTGTTACCACTCAAATAGAGTCGGAACTTGTTTCTCCTGTACTGCAGCAGGCACAGTTGACACACTTTAATTGGGTACATTCACTTCACACAACTTGCTCCTAATCAGTTGCAGGGTAGGCGTCAACAACTGGTCCTGAAGAAATGTCTAAGATCTTGCTGGGCATAAGGCATTAAACATGTTGACCCTATGTCCCTTATTTTAGAGCGGTCTAACCACATTGGCTCCTGTGACAGCTCCTTTGTTTTTATCCCTGTCAAGGGGACCACCTTATTAAAGCAGCTCTAGGTACCCCCTAGACTATTTTAAATCACCTAGAACACCACCTTACACTTAAATCCTCACTTGAACTCACCAATACGGCTAAAATCAGATCTCCCTTGAGAGGCCCGCTGGGCATTGCAGCTCCGGTCCAACGAGGAGCAGCCCAATGATTAAGCATGCCACCCATCTGGGTGTTTGAGGGCAATCACTTCGGATCATTCGAATCCCCCTTGGATCCCTCTGATCAGTTCCCTAATCCCGACCAACAGATTTAACATCATTTATTTCTCCTTCTACTGTTCCTGGAGGAACAGCATCCCCCTTTAACGTAACTACGCTTATTTAGGAGCATGGCTGCTGGAAAACAAAAACGAATTTTTATTAGTTTACTGTGACAAAATACTACAAAACATCCAGCCGGTAGCAAAAGCCCCATCATCCAATGTTGCTACATGATTGGCGATAACAAAATGTACCTCAAATGTGTGAATGAGACTACTGCACACAACAGGCCAAACTGTGATTATTTGAAGACCACAATGATGCTACATTGACTTCACACAGGCCCAATTTTAGTCTGTACTTGTATCATCACTGGCCCCACCCACACGAAGTAACATTTTTATCAAGAAATGTGGAAACACTGTTTGGTGAGACTTTTGTTGTTCCCTGCAAATTCTGAAAGTTTTTGTCACATATATGTGAGGAAATACTGGTTTTTGAAGCAAAGTTTTGTTTGGAAGGCTTTTCCTGATAAGAAAAAATAGGTGTTGTTTTTTACTCAAGTCACACTACCCTGCACTCCATTAGATCTTTAGTTTTCAGAAGTGCCTGGGTTTGGGAGGTTACCCTCAGTCGCAGGCAATCCTGACCACAAAGCAGCAGCTACCACATCCCAATAAGGTCTTTTGGAAATTTACTTGGAGTACCAGTCTGTGGTTATAATTATTGGCCTTTCCTCTCCCACACGATAGGCCCACTCGGACATGTGGGGTACTGTTTTTTTATTAGCATAATTCTGAAAGTGATATGTGGCAAGATGTTTGCTGGTGGCTGCAAATTGGGAAACTTTCTGGCCCTCAAATGTGAGTAGTTTATGGGATAATGTCTGTATCCCAGGGGTGGGCGGTTGCAGCCTGATACAAGGAAGAGAGAGTGCTTTGCACTATATAAAAACAACAGTTCAAGAATATAAGACACTGATGAATGCTAAATATATGCTAGCCAAACTGAAAGCTAAACAGGAAAGGAATATGTGGAGACTGGATAATCATGACTGCCAAGAAGTCTTAGTGTATCCAAGAGAAGTGCCAATTAGAGCAAACTTCAGACTAACGTAAATGAAACACTGTCTAGGATCAACTACTACTCAATAATAAAGCTAAAGTTGTTTTTACAGAGTTCTGACAGAAACTCTGAGGATCTGTGGACCCAGAATACAATATTTCTGGAAGATATCCCCAAGGTTCCTCTTTTTGGTGTATGAGAAGGTCGGGAGGCTTCTATATACAAGTAACTGCTCCTGATTATAACATTGGCAGTGGGGAGAAGGGAAATAGCCCAAAGTGGGCTAGCACTGGAGTTCTGACTACAAGGTAAAGGCACATTTAGCCTTGACTGGTGTATGGAGGTTGAAAAACGATATATCAGAGTAGAGATTGCCCAAACATGTTATGACAAAGTGTGGGAGAACTGGAGATCATATGTGGGCCTTGATTAATTACTATACAATGAGTGAATAGTAACTATGAGCCATCTCTGCGAAAAAGTTATAATTATGAAACAGTTAACAGGAGAATCTACTGAAATTGTTGTAAATTGTGCTTTTTCACTCATTCAAAGTATATACCACTGCTCTTGAAGTAGCGAATTAAATTTGTTTTTGAGATAAATGAAAATGTGAAAAAAATACATATATTTATAAGAAACAAAAAAGAATCAGTTTTGAGTATACACATGCGCTTTGTGCATGTTAGAGAATTGCTATAGTGTTGGTCGCAAGCGCCTATGCACATTTAAGAACTATTTGTCTAATGTCACTACCTCGCTCAGGCTGCTCACCACAGCTGGTTTGCTCGGAGTGAAGACCTACATCTCTGACCTCCAGATCAGATTAACAAGAACTAGTCATCTGTTGATAGAAATTGAATACATTGACCATGAGGAAGAGAGTCACCAGAACCTCCCTACTGTTCCTGCTGTGACAAGCCCAAATCCACTTCACCAACAAGAATCTGAGAATTATGATGTTGTGAAGGTGGGTGAGACTGAGCCGTCACATCCAGGATCATCTTGCATTTGGAGTTTTGGGGAATTGCCATATTCAACTCTCATACAGCATTCTGCACATTGTGCAACCAAGAGTTGTAGAATATAAGGGCACCCATACTACTTTGGGACTTCAACCTTGGCCAGAGACATGTGAATATGGTCTCCTTAATTCTAGAGTAAGTTCAGAGAAAGTTCACACCCCAAAAGAGACAATCTGTAGTTATTGAGCATCCTTTGTCTACCTCCTAGCAAATCACTGAAAGAGTTCCAAACTCAGTGCAAGACAGCATTAAAAAAAAAAAACAATTCTTCTGGGTATCACCCATTTATGCAGTTCTTTACTTTGTGCCTCAAAGCAATATCTGCTGCGGAAATATAGGTTGTTCGTTTTTAAAATGTTACTAGTCAAGCAACTGGGGACTTACCTTCTTTATTTGTCCACTTTTGGTTTTTTTTTCTCAATTCACTCGGTTTGAAATTTTCTTTTTAGTTTTTAATGCCATGGCTTACCAATATTTAGTACATTTCACAAAAACTAATTTTACAAAAAGTGTGCTGTTTTCAGAACCGACCATTCCACAAAAAGAGTTGGATGCACCCACATCTTCAATGTCAGTATACGCATTTTTCCACCCTTCTAGAAAATAGTCTTATTTTTCAAAGACGAGTTTCACCCCAATTCCAGTGTGCCCCCACAACAGTGAATCTCCTCAAAGTCTGGTTGAGGACTTTCCACTTGGAAGCACCTTCAAAAGTTGAACACCCAAAAACTTGCAGGTTTGTGGGTTGCTTCTCATCCCAAACGCATTTTCAGATGTAATCCTACAAAGGTGTAGTGCACTGAAGGAGTACAGTCGAGGTATTTGTGTTAGTAAGTTTTTTAGTACGATTGAGCGTGAGACAACACATGCTTCACTAGACATAGAGCTTTTTCTAAGCATACCCAAAAATATGGCTACCATAGCAGAAATATATAAGCTGAATACATATTAGCACATGTCAGAGGGTGAGTTCCATAAAGATCTGAAAGTCTGCCCAGTCAAATGGTTGATTTCTTTGTTAAGTAGCATGTCGTCATATGACTTAGCAAGCTCTATGATCAGGGCAGCCAGAGTGAAAAATGTAGGCAGAAAATACCTAAGTTCACCTGTTTAAGTAGGACACTCATTTGTTTGAATGAAAACCACAATAAAAAACATTATCGCTGACAATTTGGATTTGAAATTTTCGATCTGTGAAAAAGGTGGAGCATACTATAAGCCCTTTTCAATCTATAGGTTCTAACGGACCTACTACGGTGGAATACAGCCTCATATTAACTAGTAGAAAGGACCCTGCTGCAAAAGGCAGGAAGAAATACATTTTCAGGGTGTGAAAGTAGAGGCAACATCCCCAAAATAGGTGAAGGGTAAAAGAAGTGGTCTCTCAAAAGTGAAAAATGCCTTAGATGTGGAGAAAGTAAGAAAAGAAATGCAAATGCACCCATGCATTACATTTTAATATCTGGACTCGTACACCTGTTACATGTCCAAATGTGTAACTTTTTACATAGGTGAGTATACTTGGGAAGCTGCAAACAGTCTCACATTCTATGAGAGAACATTTCCGACTTTCTTTGTAAACAAATCATGTGTTGATGGAAATGTTTTTGTTGAGCTGATTAACATGCACCATACAAATGCCAATAACATAAAATATGAGTTTTCCCAAACAACAGCCATGCACTGTGAAGACACAAAAAAGAACTGGCACTTCATAACAAGGATCTAAATATTCTACCACTTACTTGGGCAACATATACCAGGCTAAGATGTGGGTCAACAGCAACACCAAAAGGTTGTCCACTGAAGAGTTCAGAATTTTTAGGCCACTTCAAATCAAGCTGATAGAGGGGACTTGCAGCTTTCTAAAACAAAACAGAGAAAGCGTGTGTATGAATAGAAATCAAAAGAACTCCAGAACATTTCACAATGCTTGTCACGTGGAAATCGTTGACCTGTGTATCTGTAAGATCTGGCTCAGCCTGGGACAGCAATACCTAAAACTCACATCGGAACCACCGTGGACATACCAGGCTCAATTAACTAACTGATTGCAAGTGAGATATATATCTAGAAATTTACTTTGGGTACAACTACGACAAAATTACATGAAGAAATGCACTCCTTTAGCAGTCATCTTACAAAAAGCAATTCAGGTGTCTGGGAATAGATGTACAGACGTATATAACTATAACAATAAGAAAAACTTGCATTTTTATGGTAGCGCTTCATGCTGCACTTTGTCATTTGAACTGCTGTAAATCAAGGATGTTACTGTCGCCTATTTAAATATTTCACATGGGAATATAGCCACATGGGTAGGAAAGAGTCTTACAGAAAATATGGAACTGAACAAGTCTGAATTATGCTAGTCATTAAGGGATTGTCAGTGCAGAAACAGGAATAAGCACTGGTAGATGAATTATTAGTACAAATCAGAACACAACGGTGAAGTCTTCAGATCTTTCTAAAAAGAGGAAAAGTCAGAAATTTGACAAACTGTCACTGGCAGACTGTTCGAAATCCTTGAGGCAGTGCAGGAGAAGGCTTGGTTGTAGGTTTTACTTTCCTTAACTATGACTACGTAAAGGCTGAAGTAGTGTGTGCTGAGCCTTATTGATGGGTGGTCATGGGGGAGAGAGTCTGGTGTTGATCTTGCATGCTAGTTGTGAGGGTGGGATTGTGAGAGGGGATGAGGGTTTGCAAGTATGAAGATTTGGTGTGGATGAGTGCACTGACCAGTTTGCTAAAGCCTCATATGCATTTGTCCGGGTTTGGGTAGTCTTATCTTTGTGCCATTTGCAGAGGAACGCTCTCATTTTAGCTTTTGAGTCCTGATGCTTGGTTATCCATTTTTGCGGCCCTGGAAAAGTGGAGCTGAAAGTGGGTAGTGGACATTGAAAGTTTGCCTAATGGCACTGTTGAAGAGTTTGAATAACAAGCTTGGTTAAAGGTCGAGTGAGGTTATTGTCAGTTTAGTGTAGCAATGCCAGCAGGTTGTTGAGAGTGGTCCGAACGCTCATACATACAGACCAAACCGGGTTTATCCTGTGTTGAAGTATCATGTATAATCTATGACGCACATCACACACATGCTCACCTCATCCACAGATAGCTACACGGTGGCATCCATGGATATAGAAAGGGCGTTCAAGACGGTGGGGTGGTATTACTTGTGGGCAGTTAAGCAGCACATGGGATTTGGCCCCTAATACATTAAATGGATGAGACTCTTATACTCGCGTCTGACGGTATGGGTTCATACGGGGGGCGGATCTCAGATCCCTGGGAAGGGGCACAAGCCAGGGTTGTCCTCTGTACCCTATATTATTTGCGTTAGCAATGGAGCCTTTGGCGAGCGTGACCCGCAACACACTTGGTCTGTGTGTGGTCCATCAGGGTGGAAGTCCATACGTGGTGTCCCTGTATGCTGATGATGCTCTGATCTACCTTCAGAACCCAGAAAGGATGGTCCCGTTGCTGTTGAAGGAACTGAGCAAATTTGCTGCAGACTTGGGATTGCACATGAACAGGGCACGCCTAGTTTGGGCGGGGGGTAGAAGTCGGGTCAAATCAGCCACTCTTAAGCTCCCTTTTCGGAGTGGTGATCTTGGACTGCTGGACTCTATCTATACTATGCGGCATCGCAAGTCCAACATGCAATGCATTGGTTGGATGAAGAACTAAATTGGGAAAAGACCCTTCTGGCGGGAATCTATGACCTATATACGATTCAGGAGGTTCCTATAATGGAGAATATGGTTCCCGATTCCCTCCCCTATTTGCTGCGCCAGATGGGTAGGGTTTTGCACAGGGTTTTAAGTAGAGCACAGTACGCCGAGAACTTCCCCTTTGGATACTTAGACCATTTTCTGTCCTACTATGAGGTACGTCATTTGAGCGATGGGGGAGGGAGGATGCAAGAGGGTGGGAGACCTCTATGCCAATAAACGGTTCATCACGCTCAACAAAGCCCAACAACCACCCAGGATTGGCCCAGGTCAATTCTTGCAGTATGCCTGACTGGCACATATGGCCCGGGGTGTCTGGACCACATTTCCGAACGAACCAAGGGAGAATGAGGTATTACAAAGACTGGGCGACTTGGTAGGCTGCAGGCACCTCATCACACACCTTCATGTGGCTCTGCTTATGGATGGGGGGGACACACATCTTGTGCAAGAGAGAGATGAAGTGCGGACTGTGGGGAGGCACTGACTGGCTCAAAGTGGTGTAGAGACTGTAAGCAGGTCCGATTTAAACTCACACAATTTAACTACTTTCATCAGACCTATTTGACCCCTCTCAAACTTTCCAAAATATGCCCCGGCTCTTCTTCTGGTTCTGGTAAATGGGGTCAGTCCTCAGCGGGGTTTCTGCATATGACCTGGGATTGTGAGCAGCTGACAGGCTTTTGGACCGGAGTGGTGGGTACTTTGTCACACATAACATGGGTTTTACTGCCATAAACCGTAAAACTATGTCTACTGAGAGCACTCCCACGGGGGATAAGATACCAAAAATGTCAGCCTGAATGGGTGCTCTAGGGGTGGTACTGGTGAGACACCGGATCGCTATCAGTTTGTGGGCACCCCAGCCACCAGAGATCTCGGCTTGGAGGTGGGACTTACTGAAGTGGGCATTGGTGGATGAGCAGCACATTAAGTGCACCCGCAGGTACGAGCGTGCGGCAGAAGACATGGCGACGTTGGGGGAAATGATTCTGGAAATAGCATATCCTCCCACTGATAACTCACAGTGAAGGATGTAACGGGGCAACCTGTTGGGGCATTAGATGAGCAGATAGGGGGGGAATACTGTTCCATGGTTTGAGAGAAATTGTACTGTTTGTAACTCGACTGCACCAATGACACTGTTATGTAATGTTATACATCTTTATTGATAAACCGCAAAACACTTGAATAGTCAATCCGAGTCCCAGTAAAATGTAGTGGATGCTTGTGAGCCAGAATGTTCAGTGATAAAATTGATTTATTTGGATTAAAAATCCATTCACCCACAGAAATGTTGACATTATTATTGGTAAACCATAAGACATCGAACAAAGATTACAATGATTTTACAAACAGATAAAGGCATAAAAATCGTAAAAAGACCAGCATTTCATGCAGTGTCCACTAAGCACCTCTAAATAGATACAGCATCCCTATAGCTTCAATAACTTTGAACAGATCTGCCAAGCAGAAGTTAAAAACTTAGGAATTGAAAAGAAAAAACATAAAATATCTGTTAAATAGCACAAGGGGACAGCACAAGTTGCATGACTTATGTTAAAGAGCCTGGACAAAGGAAAAGGCCATCTATAGGACAAAACTAGAAAGTGCATTCTTATTTCAGTCACATCATTGGTGAGCAAACACACAACAAATGCAGCTATGGCACTAGTTTCATTTCCTTGTCGCACCAACTGGTAAAACTCTGAATCTAAATTTGACATAAAGTTGCCTGATTGGGGGGATACAAGTTGTCAAAGTAAGGCTTGCAGCCCTGGCACTTTTGTTAACAAGGTAATTACGGCCTCTGTGGAGCAAGTAAATATGTTCCAGATTGCATTTCTAGACCAATTCACAATACCTAAGACTATTGAGAAGGCTGCCCGTCTTTAGTGTGTCCAGGGCAGGGAGTGCCATATACCATCGAAATCTAAATGAAAACCTAGCAATTTTGTCTTTATACATGGAAAGATATATCAACCCCCTTCTAGAATGGAGATCACTCATAATGTCTCTGAAAATAGACCTATTTGGATTGGTCCAAAGCCATATCCAGTTATCCAGTAGAGCAAAGTCTTAAGGTGAGGACAGTGAGCAATGCTACATATATATAATTAAATGGGAGTGACTTAGTAGACAGAGTAGTGATTTCAATAATTTGATTTTAATTACAAACATTTGACAATGGACTATATCCAAAGTTTTACACTAAAGTGAGACCTACTTAGGCGCTTAGCATTATAAACAGCTGAAAAAGTGCTGTCTCCATGCTTGCAGATGCAGGTACTGGATTTACTTAGGTGTTTCACCCACTTTCCTGAAGCAGCACACCAAATTCCCAAATACTCGAATTCTGTACCCATGAGTATGACTATATCGTATACATTGAAATATTTTAAGCTTTTTTATCCAACAACAAAGAAATTTGATTTCAGTACGCTGATGTTTGATTCAATACTGAATTTTTCAAAACCAGCGACAAAATGCTATAGTTCATTCCCAAGCTAAGCACCTAAAATGGTGCTATTTGTATACAGTAGTAACGAGATGTGGTTGGGACCCAATGCAGGAACATCACACCCAAATGCCTTTAAGGCAGCATCAATTAAATTGTTCGAAAGAAAAAGCACCATAAAACAATCTTGGGGGACATGCGTCAATGTTTTTTTGGGGGAGTTCGAACTCGACCCGAAGTTATCAGAGCGCTTTACATGAGGACCAGTTGTGTTATAGACAGACACATTCATTTTGTTAGGCACGGGGAGATTAAGTGATTTGCCCAGAACCACAGGATGTTGGGCATCCCTGCCGAGTCTTTAATAAAATCATGATTTTCTACCCATCCTAGCTGTGGAAAATCTGAATTTTATGACAAGGCACGGAGGCCAATATTATGCATGTTTAAAGCCTTGCCATAATATTCCTCACTGGACAATCCACAGGCTTAAAATAGAATTTTTTGAATACGATGACCAATCAGCTGCAGCTAAAATCCCAGTTAGCCCTCCTTCTAATAAAAACGCTTTTGATGCCATAGCCCCTCTAGGAGAATGAGCCCCAAACTTAGACAGATCTATTCCTGCTCTTCCTATGACTTCCTTGACCGAACGAGTCAAAGTAGGATTGGACACAGCCTTATGTGGGTTCCTGAAATAAATTATCAATTGAGAATTTGTAATGCATCTCAGACTCTCAGTTCTTCTTCATACTCACGCAAGCATCTCACTACACACAGTTTCCTGCATTCGTCTAGATTTGGATAAATTATTATTCTAGACATAGTTTTAGTTCTCCTCGTGATATAGAAGCAAAACCCCTTCTGGTACAAACCCACTTCCCGAAATATCAAGTGCTCTGACGTCTGAAACCCTCCTAAAAGATACTAGACACAGCAACATAACCAACGTTAAAGAAAGTTTTCTTAGATCCAAGAATTCATTTTCAATGCAACTAACCAACTCTCTAAGTATAAGGTCCACATCCCACATGGACGAATACTTTGGTCCCGGAGGGGCCTTAATTCTTACGCTTCTCAATAACCTTTTAACCACATCATGTTGACCCACAGGTAAGCTATCTATCAATTCATGTCCTGCTGAAATCGCCGACCTGCCAATATTAACTGTACAATAGGATTTTCCTTCAAGGAAAACTTCTGTCAAATAATTCACCACTTCTACCAAAGGTGCTGATACGCGATCCAAACTCCTCGAAGTACACCAATGAACCCATCTTCCCCAGGCCACCCTGTACGCCTTTGATGTTCCTGGAGCCCATGACTACTTAATGAGTTTTGAAGCCTCCAACGATAGCCCTGACACCTGCCAGACTCTCCCGAAATCAGCCAAGCCATCAACCTCAAATGTCCCTGCAGAACCAAATTGTGCTTGTCCCCTGAAGCGCGTATTAACAAATACGGGGTATTCAGAAGAAGTACTGGGTCGGCAATCAACATCTCCATAACATCTGGATCCCATACTTGGGGTGACCATAAGGGGGGTACCAACACTATTTCTGCTGATTCCCTTTTCACTTTCAATAACACTCTGTGAATCAATGCAAAAGGAGGGAATGTGTAACTCCTTAAATTCCTCCAGTCCTGCAGAAAGGCATCATCTGCTTCCGCCCCTGGATCTGGTCTCCAACTGTAAAATCTGGCAAGCTGAGCATTCACTCTGTTTGCAAACAGGTCTTTCACCAGTGGACCCAAAAGTATGTTTATTGACAAGAACACGTCCCTGTTCAATCTCCAGTCGCTGAAATCCTTCAACTGTCTTGAATTCCAATCTGCTATAGTATTGCTTCAGAGGTGCCGGCCGTCTTACCTGAACCGGATTTTCCACAAAATCTATCTGATAACCACTGACAGTGTGTAACACCCAAGGATCGGAAGTTATTTCTTTCCATCTGTCTAAAAAATAGGCGAGTCTGCCACCCAGTTTTTCCTGCATAGACAAATGGTCGCTTCCCGAACGTACCTTGCTGTCTTGATCTTCTATCTCCTCTAAAACGTCCTCTTCCTCTCTGCCTCTGTGGGTAGAAACTTGGTGAAAAGTTTCCAGAAGATTGGTAGCCACTGGGTTTATATTCCCGTGAAAATGAACTCCATGTAATTCCAAAACCTCGGCCTGGGAATCGACCCCGCATTTTCCCGGCCATTCCAAAAACCTTCCCAATATCTTTTTGTACTTTTTGTATGGAGTTAAAGGCTCCTGCATATCGAGCCATTTCTCCCACAAACTGCTCACCAAAAAGGAGACCCTTTGCCTCTTGACCTGATTCTTTCCCTGCCAATTCTGCCAGTTTCGGGTCAATTTTCATAAGCAGGCTCTTCCTACATTCTGAACACAGGGACGTGTTAGCATTCCCCAATAAACAGACTGCTCTCGGCACCCATTGCCTCAGTTCTAGGACATTTACAGCCCTTTCCTGGAGATAAGCCTCCTCACAAAGGTCCTGACAGCCCTTCAAAACTTTATCGAGCCCTTGCGTTGGGTCCCTACCCAATTTATTAAGAAATGCAAGCATCTTTGCATCTAATTCGGGTGTGTAAGCCAACTTATTGGCTAGAGAAGGTCTCGGACACTCGGAACGGAGTCTAGTCCGAACTTCTTTTGGCGTTTCTCTCCTTACCCAGAATTCTACATACTCAGCCACATTATTTTGTTGGGACCAATTGAGGAGAGAGTGGGTGCTGAATAGTGTTAGGGTCAAACGTGAAATCACCCAAAGGGTCTTTAACTTGTTCCAAAGTTTCTTTCTCTCTCCTTTCTTACTCTCTTCTTCTCTATTTCCTCATCCTCTGAGGTATTAAAATCGGAAGAGCACGAAATTACGATATCCCCACTGCTGGAGGATTCATCACAGACGATAGCTCTGTGATCCCCTTGAGCAGCCTTTATAGCCTTACCACCCAACTCCTTTTGAGTTGACCTGTATTTGCCTTTCTGATTAAAGGCTCCTTTCTCTTTTGTGACCTTTGCCTTAGATAGATGTTTCCTCTTTTGAGTAGCTTTTCTATCACTTCCACTCATCGTGGCATCATCTACCATCTCCTCTACTGACCAAAATTGTTCCTCATCCATCCTTTTCCTAAAGCTACCTTGCAGCTTATCAATGCAGTCATCCAGCTTTTTCCCCCAACTGTGTAGCCAACACAGAGACTGCCTTATCAACACATTCTTGAACTCTGCCCTCGACATTACCTTCAATAGCTCTTTTCTCCTCCATATTCCTTAGAAAACAATCACCTAGTAAAACTTTTCTCCTCCTGTCTTAATCTTATCTGCTACCAAAAATCCTCCTCTCAAACCCAAACATCAGTGAAACACTGAAACCAGGCTGCACTTGTGGCTTCAAGTGTAACTGACAAGAAAAAACGGTTCTGTATTTAATTCAATTCCCTATTATCAAACTGATCTAAAATGGCCTCCGCGTCACCTGACATTTGTACGGTGGCCAAAGAAGGATAATTCACCTAGAAACTATTGTGCAAGGTGTTGAAACTATCGATGCAGGTGCGAGGTCGGAGCCGTGAGGGTCCGTGAGCTCAATTTCTAATATTAAAAAACATTGTCAGCGACCATCGTTCGTCCTGTTATTAATGTAATTTTTCCCTGGGGTAAAGGAGTGAGCCAGTATTGTAATTGGTCCGCACGGGCTCCCGCTGCCGATTTACAACATCGAGAGCCCTCACGCACACCAATTGTCGTTACCATCAGCGCGGGCTCTCAGTGCCTGTGATGGCTTTGAGAGCCCTCGCGTCACTCAATTTAAATCAGCTGCTCGAGCGCACCTGTTTTTTTTTTTTTTAACTCCGTGTGCTCGAGCTGAAAAGGGCCAGTTCAAACTTAAATAAATAGCAAAAAATAGTTGAACCCGCGCTCTTGATTAAGCTGCGGAAGCAAGCAGCCGGCGCCCACTAAAGAGTCAAAAGACTCTCCCCTAACAGCACGCACAGCGCTAAATAAGGTTCTCAGCTCCAATGAAGTCAAAGGAATTACGGGGGAAGAGTAATTAATTTGAATCAAAACTATAAGGAGCTTTTCCAAATAAAATTAACTCACACTAAGCAAGACACCATAACTCAGTCATCATCCTGCCAGCGCAAACACAATCATAGTGCCATTCACACATAAGTTGAGCATGTGTAAATAGTGAACTTATCTGAGTTGTGAGCAGCAACAAAGAAGGAAGATGGCCGCCACACAGGGGAATAAATAGACATTAGAATGCTAATAGGTTCCTATTCTAAGTTCTTTGCATTGTTTTGTAGTTGCTGCTGCGAGTTGCAATTAAAGAGATATGCAAAATATTGGCCTCTATGCCTCGCCATAAAATTGTTGATGTGTGGTAGTGGTAATGCGGTTGGTTGTGTAGGTTTGCGAGAGGGCAGTGTATAAGTAGGGATGATAGAATTATGCGGCAATGGATAAACAAATGACACAGCAATCTTGACTGAACTACATAGGCACTGGAAGTAGGGATGCGCGGGTGCTGCAGCATCCCCAAACTAACCAGGCTAGAGTTCAGAAGATGAAAAAGAACTAAAAATGCCTTTAGGTTAAGTTTTTATCTTGTCAAATTCGCTGTGTATTCAGAGATAGAGGTGAAATGTGAGGCTATGTCTTCTGACTAATTGCTGCTTATTCTTTTAACATGGAAATTGGTATTTACGTTTCTTTCCCGGATTACAAAGTTAGGGAACTTTGTTAAATGAACTATCTGAAAATCTTAAAGGGGGTACAAGGAATGTGTAAGGAAAGGCTGTAGGATGTCAGTTTTTTTTCTAAACACTAACACGTTACAAAAGAGAAATAAAAATTAATGAACTGTACAAATATTTCAAAATATATCAGCACTTTACAAGTAAATCTGCATGACAGTGTGAATTTTATGGCCATTTCAAGGGAAAATGTTATGTCTGTAAATGACAGTGGGCTACCACACCATTCCTTTGTAATTTATTTGCGACAGTGTGCTCCAAAATGGACCCCGACTAACATTCCACACCCATAACACTCTCCTGCTGAATGGCTGTGACTCATTCGCTATTCTTGTTCTTTGTGTGGCTCTTGGATTTTTCACAATCCTTATGACTTCAATAATGTGACAATGATGACTCCACCCCCTCTCTGAAAATTGTTCCAGCACCACTGCTGAATTATGAGGCAGGAAACGAAAAATTATAAAACATTATGCTGCACAATCTGTGACAGCATTTTTGCGCTACTTTGTCGTTTTAACAAACTTTAATATGACTTGGGGAAATGGCTCACATTGGTAGCGGTTTACCAGCTGAATACAACTATCAGAAACAGAAAGGTTCTACTGAACCTTTACAAATGGTCTGCCACTGTGCGACACTACATGGGGTGATTTTTTGTACCTTTTGATCCATGTGAGCTAGAAACATAACAATCACTTTGAACTGAGCAAACTGTGAATCTGATGGTGAATAATGTGGCATGTGTGGTAAATTCACAATCATGGCGTAAACGAGACAGCTGCACAATCACATAATTACTGTGGCCCTGGGTATAAAAGGAGAGGGGATATGATGAGATACTAACATGGTGATCAGAGAGGTGAATCACAAAACCGAAATGGTATTAAATGGTCACTACAATGAGGTTCAATAGGATACACTACAACTGAACATATCATTGAAAGACCAGTTTCACATAGACTAGAAATTGTGAGATATGGTTGTTTAACAAGGTGTAACTAAAGCATTACTTTGTACGCTGTTACAGTCATCATACAGATGGACAACTGAACTCATTTCATTACCCTCTTAGGTCTTGGTGTATGTCATGTTTTTATATGTTGAATGGGTGATGGTGCAGGGTGTTCATCCATCGAGCCCTGGTAGGCCCATAAGGCAACGGCCATTGCTGATCCTACCCTTTGGTGCAGAACTTCAGGACTGCAGTGCCTAAAGCAAGCGTGATTAGTACTGGCTGATACAGTGGCAGGTCAGGTTGCTAAATGTGTGATTGTGTGGTTGAGGTTGCCACCTTTCACAAAGAAAGCTAATAGCCATCTGTTAATGTTTTAACATTCTGCAAAGGCCTGGACATGATTTTTAAGTACAAATCTATACAAAATAGCCTGTTTTCATTTTTAACATAGCCTTGCTTTCTTTGTTCACTATAATTATTAGTCGGGGGCCATTAGGGCAGCTGTAGATTTTTTTTAACGTTTTTCCTTCTTATATTTACTGTTTAAATTATTAAATGAAAAGTGATAAAATACTGGTGAATTTTCTAATTTTTGTAACGGCCGGGATATTCAAATAAAGGCCACGCTGGTATAAAACCAGCCAGGTGGCAACCCACAATTGTGTGATTAAAGCTGGGGCTTCAATGACACAGACAACTGGATCTCAGCCTGGCCCTCAAACAGCTGCTTAGCCTGTGCCTGCCTTCCTCACTATATGGTACTCGTCTACAGCTACAGTGTTGTGGAGAGCCGGATAGGGGGAAGTTCAGGCCTCCATCCCTTTACAACTTGATATCAACAGGAGAAAGAGGAGGTGCTTTGCAGAGGTGTGATACAGTGGTTCTATCTCAGACTGCTAAGGATGTGACTTAGTATCAAACAAAACAATTCTTCCTTCAGATTCATTGACATAAAAATTACTATGTTGTGAGTTTAAATAAATGTTACCCAACTAAGTAAAATTGGTTTGAGTGAGTGCTTGAAATGGAAAAATAGAAGTGAAGGTACCCTGTAGCAAAGTACCTGCTTGTTCCGAGAAATTCAGGTACTCTCCAATTAAAAGTATCACGTCACTCTTGAGAAGTGCAGGTACTCTCCCTCTCAAAATAAAAAAGTACCGGTACTTAGCACCAGACAGTACCGGCACATTTAAAGCGCTGGTTTGAGTTGTTCAACAGGAAACTGAACTGCAATTGAATTACATTAAATGTAAAAACACATTTTGGACCCACAAAGAACAACAAGGCTTCAAATGAAAATAAGCATTTATATTATAATCGATCATAGCTTAATTGCCAAAAATGTGTTACAATAGTGAAAGGTGAAGCAGTGTAGTGTTCACTTGATTCAAATGAGCAAAAGGCGCTAAAAAACATCGGTGCGGCAGGTAACAAGCAATGGCTCTCCGAGATTTTGTTGAAGATTTTGAAATAGTTGCAGTAATTAATTCCCTGAATTCCCTTGGTCAGAGTAAAGTAAGCCAGTCCAAAGTTCTAAGGAGGACAACGTTTCGACCCCAAAGGTTGAGGTGCACGTGATCATCATCAGGACTGAGACATTCACGTTTGTAGCAACCCTTCCGTCATGAATAGATGTGTGCCTGCTGGCATATTGTTGGAAGAACTCAAGGCAAATGGCTCACAACTAAGGTGGCCCTGCGGAAGGAAACTGTCCTTCACTACCCTGTCCTGCACTACCCACACAATGAAGGCATCTGCATTAAGGAGTTACAATGTGCAGCTCAGAGAGGTAGGACAGAAACGTCAGCATGTGACTTAGGGCAGGGCTTCCATGTTGCAGACAATCGAGTCTTAGCCTGACCATGTCATTCCACTGGCACTGCTTGGTATACAGTGGTGTTATAACTTAATCACAAGTAGGCAGGAAAACGGCATAAGTAGGTTTATTGACTTGAAGCACATAGACGTCACAGCGTCCCTTTCTCCTCAGCCAGCAGCAACTGCCGCTCTGGCTGAGTCGCGAGGAACGCTGCTCCGCAGTAGAACCTTGGTACAGAGAGATTCCACTGAGGCACACAGCCCACCAAAACAAGTGGAATTATAACAATTGGCCTAAAGACTGATGAGTCACCAGGCATCACACATGTGCTAGGGTGGACAGGTCAGTGTGTGTAATCTATCATGTTTCAAGAACACGAGTGAGTTGTAGATTCCTGCATATTTCATAACATGACAGGTGCCCTTGTGACATGGGTTATCATGATATCGATGTTCGGGTTGAGCGCGAGTCTGCTGCTCCATGTGTCCAATGCATTCACAGGTTGATACAGGTGACTGGTTCAATATGCTGGAAACAATGGTGCACCGAGTGTGCTTAGAATGTGCACGAGGGACTGAGTAGGCAAATCGGGGTCGGTAAGCTAGGCAGACTGTTGTGATCTGCACTCTTGTGTCCCCGCTCGGACAGCGTACCGCTGCATGCCTTGTCACCAGCTGTCCACTTGGAATGTTGACAGTTGACAGCTGGTGACTCACGGAGCGGCCGTGTCTCCTGCGCTCCGCACCCCGCGGAGCCTGTGTTGGTGTATTTAATAAAGAATTTATCTACTTCACTACTACGTGGTCAGAGAGAATTCTTTACAAATTCTGGCGACAAACACCAACACGTGAACCCACAGAAAATTGAAGATTCGGCGCAGCTGATACAGAGGAGGTTTACACACTCATGAACGAGTACCCCATTTGTGTGAATGAACTGGCAGAAAGAAGTGGATACCACTACGAGGGAAACGTAGAGAAGAATACAGCAGGACACAAAAAGGCATTCTTGAAAGGTCAGTCTACGCGCATGGTCGAGCTCTGCGATGTATTACAGCTCAAGAATATGACCATAGGAAAACTGCTACCTGTGTGGGACTGATAATGAAGGAAAAAATAAATAGGGGTTAAGAGAGACTTGGTTGTAGTGTACGGCAGTGTGCACTATCCAACTTAAAATTTATTCGTGAGGCATAATCCGTCTAAAAAAATCGTTTTGCCGGCCGCCACGAGTTCAAGTGGGACATTTAAGATTGTTGCCTCAATTGCGTAGCCCCTACACCTCAAACTATTGTCTGCATGAGGTATTCCTGTCACACATCGTTGGACACTGCGCCTCCTCACTGTTGATCGGCTTTGACAGTTCAACGGTTTTCCAACGTCTTCGCCCAACTGTCAGCTGCTTCTCCAGCGCATACGTCATCCTCCAGCTGAAGCATGCCTCCGCAGCTGATCTCGACGCACTCACGCCTACGTCCGTGGCAGCCATCTTTACTTTCTGCAGGTCAGCGTTTCAGCTTCTGCCTGTGATGCGTTACCTTCCCTGCGTGGCGCAATCTTTGGTTACCGGTGCTTTTATAAATAGCATTCCCAACGCAGTTCGCTTCGGAGCTACGGGAGTACAACTATCTAAACGAACGAACACGCGAGATTGTGTGCAACTATAGAGCAGTGTCAACATCCATTACTGCTTTACGTGTGCTTTTGCTGACAACCTCTGAGCAGTAACTGTGATGAGTTTGAAGTGCTCTTCCACGCTGATGGGCACAGCATAATTGTTACTACTACAAGGTCGCTTCACAGTTCATTTTTCAACCGGCACTGCCAGTGTGTGTTTATACGCATGACCTGTGCCTTTCACAGTTCAGTTCATTGCTTTTGCTACTTCCTCACTAAGTCAGCAGCTCTTTGCCCCTGTAGCCCCTCCATTCTTTTGGCGCGCCCTTTCTCCCCCAGCCATGGCTTCGGGGTACTTGTGGAATCTTTCTCCTCCCCAGACATTCTTACCAGCAGGGGGTGAGCCAGTTCTCAAGTGGGAGGAATGGAGGGAATATTTCAAGAATTACATATCCACGTTTGATGACGACGAGGACTTTATGGCTGAAAAAAAATACAAAATGTTGCTACATTTTTTGGGTGCGGGAGGTATAAAGGTTTATTATGGCATAAATAAGAAAGTAAGAGGAAAGGGTGACGGGGATGCATTTGAAAATGCTATTGATGACCTAAATGCCTACTACAAGCCCACAGTCTGTGTGGGGGTGGACAGATACAAGTTCTTCCACAGAAAACAGGGCAAGGAGGAATCCATTGACGGTTATGTGTCAGCACTGAAAAACTTAGCCATTAATTGTCGCTTTGGGGATTTACACGACGAATTTAGACCAGATCGTCATGCACGGGTCCAACACAAATATTCAAGATAGTCTATGGGCTAAAGGCGAATCCCCACTACAAAACATTATTGACATCGCCAGAAGGGCTGAACTTACTGGTCGCTGCGCCAAGGCAGTTTTATCTGAGAACAAAGAAAAGAAAGAGGAAGGTACTGTAAGTAGAGTAACGGATTCAAAACACGTTACTAAACAGAGCAGGAACAACAGGAGTTACAAATCCGCTTTCAGCAAATCACAAAACAGCAACAAGAGGCGTTGCTACATGTGTGGTAGCTCCTCTCATATGGCTGATGACAAGAAGTGTCCTGCTCGCAGTGTGAAATGCTCGTATTGCGGTGTCATTGGACACTTTCAAAAAGTGTGTCACAGGAAAACTGCGGGCTCAGTCAAGCTGGTTGAAGTGGAGGAAGCAACCAACCCTGACACGTCCGACGACGATGACGTTAACATGTTTGTCCTCAACATAGAAGACAAGTGTGTTTCCCAAGTCAGTGAGGCCAACACCACTAAGACAAAGAAGCCTGTATGTGACATGACCATTGGGGGGGTTGAGATAAGAATTGTTGCAGACCCTGGTTCCCCATACACCATCGTCAACAGCAACGTTTGGGAAGAGAAATGTATGCCGCGGCTAGGAAAAGAGCTAGACAAAGCTGACATCACCATCAAAACATTTACTGGTGACCCTATAGAGGTATGCGCTTTTAGAAAACTAAATTTTGCATTCAAGGGGAGAGAGTCATCTGGCAAATGTTACGTATCCTCTTTGGGCCCACCAGTGTTAGGATGGATGGATCAAGGCAACCTAGGAATTATACTTGACCCCAGTAAATCCGACCCTGTCTTGGTCGTCCAAAACTATGAGGACTACAGCAAGGCCTTGTTAAACAAGTTCCCCAGAGTCTTCAGTGGTGAAATTGGTGCCTTGAAAGGGTACAAGCACAGAATACAGGTCAAGAATAATGCCATCCCAGTGGTACATAAAGTAAGAAATTTACCCTTTTCGGTAAAAGATGAGGTGAAGGCTCAACTGGATAAACTTCTCCATGATGGCATCATTGAACATGTCGAAGCCTCAGAGTGAGTTTCTCCATTGGTCGTGGCCAAACGACCAAATGGAAACCTGAGACTATGCATAGACTTGCGCGACCTTAACAACAACATTGTAGTTGAGCAATTCCCTCTCCCTAAAATTAACGAGATGTTGGCAAGCACTAAAGGAGTAAAATGGCTTTCAACTATAGACTTCAAATCCACCTACCACCAGGTTCCTCTACATCACGACAGCAAGAAGCTAACCCTGTTTATAACCCCTTTCGGGTGTTATCGGTTTACCAGAGTGCCATTTGGGTTGGCTTCCGCTGCCGCGATGTTTCAGAGGTTGATGCAAAACATATTCAAGGGAGTCACTGACATATTAATGTTCCAGGATGACATCCTCGTGATGGGAAGAACAAGGGAGGAGCATGACATGAAAGTGAACCAAGTACTGGGAATTCTGGATGCCAAAGGTTTGACAGCAGAACACAAAAAATGCAAATTTGCATGCAATAAAGTAAACTACCTGGGACATGAGATCACTGGAGATGGAATCAGTCCAAAGAAAGAACTGTTAGAAGCCATTAGAGACGCTCCTGTGCCGAGCAACAAGGACGAATTGCGATCCTTTTTAGGACTGGTCGAGTTTTATGCAAAATTCATTAAGAACTTTTCTTGCAAAACATATGTACTAAGGCAATTACTGAAGTTAAAAAACAAGTTTGTGTGGAATGATGATTGTCAACACGCATTCAGTACCTTAAAAAATGAAATGTGTTCCGCTTTGCCCTTGCAAGGTTTTGACCCCCTACTAGAGAACATTATTACGACAGATGCCAGTTGCAAAGGTTTGGGTGCAGTTCTTACCCAAAGGGACGCCAGAGGGGTAGAGTGTACCATAGCTTTTGCTTCCCGCTCCTTGACTCCGACTGAAGAAAAATTCTCGGTCATAGAGCGAGAAGCACTAGCATGCGTTTGGGGCCTTGAACATTTCCGACAATTTGTCTGGGGAAACAAGGTTACCCTACGCAGTGACACAAGCCACTCACTAAGGTATTCACCACCAAGGGCCTGTATGCTGCTTCTCCAAGGTTGGCACGGCTATCTGTACGCCTATTTGATTACAATTACGTTGTGCAGTATGTTCCCGGCGCAAAAAATGTGGTGGCTGACTTCTTGAGCCGCATGCCTGTTGGTGTCTCAGACCATGAAAAACTAGTTGATGTTGAAGAGTTATTCATTGCGAGTATACATGAGGAATTACATGGAATCTCATTGGATGAATGGCTTTCAGAACAAGCAAAAGATTCCATTTTATGCAAAGTGATAAAAATGATAACCAAGGGATGGATATGTAAGAGTAAATTGCCAGACACATTACGTCATTTTTGGGAGGTCAAACATGAATTGTCACATGAAAATGGATTGCTGTTGAGAGGAGGTAAAGTTGTCCCTCCAAGCAATCTTAGAATGAAGATACTAGAAATATGCCATGAAGGGCATTTGGGCATCAGTAAGACAAACAAGCATTGGCATAGCCAATAGGTCTCGCCTTTGGGGCGTTGTAAGTGTTTTGACAGAGCTATGGGCTTTGTTAACGTTTTTAATATGTGTTGTATAGTATTGTGAATGTTGTGCAGCATGTTTAAAAGTTATAAGTTATAATAAAAAAGTGTTATAACCATTTCTGGCACCTTATATATAACTTAAAATAACATTATATACAA
Organism: Calotriton arnoldi; assembly: GCA_963921515.1. Classification (NCBI taxonomy): domain Eukaryota; kingdom Metazoa; phylum Chordata; class Amphibia; order Caudata; family Salamandridae; genus Calotriton; species Calotriton arnoldi. The sequence goes on from CAWUFW010000510.1 coordinate 2,635,830, forward strand.
CTGAAGTATCGTAGGTTAGGTTTGCTCTATAAGCGTCGGTATTAATAATTAAGTGCCTTGGTGAGTCCCGGAAACCACCAGCTCAAATTAAGCACTGTAGGTTACAAAATGCAAAAAGCATATTAAACGGCAAGCACAATAACAGCATCGTAGTCTATAAATAAAAAATATATCAGAAATGAGTTTTACTTGTGCGTGTTATAATGCGTTTTAATATATCTTTAAATGGTGCTTACAAAAAGCACTCCAAAACCTTTGGGTCGAGTTTGCACTGTAAGCGCCGGTGTTGACAATTAAATGCGGTGAAGAGTGCAGGAAAACACCGGCTCAAATTAGCACTACTATAAAAAAAAAAATAATCGGGCAAATGTATTTCCCCCCATTGACTACTACTGAAACAGAGGAAATTTTAGGCAGAAGACAGCCCAAAAAAAGCAATTGTTTGCTTCAAAAATCGGAAATCTCTCGCCTGAATCAGTGGCATGTATGCTTATATTGCTTGGTCCTCTCATTTATATGACTTTGACCTGATGTTTATATTGTTGATGCATTATTACTTTAACTATTCATTGATATGGGGCTGATGATTTTGCCTTCTGTAATCCATTAACCTTTAATAATCCTTTAAGGTTTGAAACTTAATTATTCTGTGTGCTCCTTGTGGAGCACAATGTGCTTCACGTTTACTGAATTATTGACTTGTTGAACAGCCTCAGTTGTGATGTTCGATTCATCAATGTTTTGTGGGCCCTGAAATTTGCACAAGTAAAGTGCTAACAGTTTAAATATGGACACCGTTTAATAAAGAAAGGCACCGCACTACAACAGCAAAGGTGACCGAGTGACTACTTCCGGGTTGGCGGCGTTGCTTACAGGAATGCAAACATGGCTCTGAAGTGCCCAACAAGACTCCAGAGGACAAAGTGGCCTGAGACGGGCACCTGGGGCTGCATTCTTTAAATTTCTTCCCGAGAAGATGAGGGGGGAAACCAACAGGTAATACATACTTTAAGCTCTAAGCTGCCACGTGCGTAGTAACAAACGGTTTACAACTGGCGCCGGTAGTACGGTGACCTGATTTTAAAAACCAAAAACCCGGGCCATTTCGCAAAAATAGAAGAAGGGCTATCATTTAACATCAGCCCAGGGGCACCGAACGGCAGCGCTAATTAACAGAAACCCAGACAAGGAAGTACAAAGGAAGTGAAATGCAATTTTTAAGGACAATATATTTACCTGCTAATTGAATTGCTTTCTGATGAGAGCTGCTTGCTAGTCCTACTTTGGGAACACATAAAAAGAGCCTCCCACTGTTTTCAGCCAGCCTCTCTGAAAACCGGGTCATGACAAGCCACATTTGCTGAAATCTGCGGTGTAAAACCGGGATTGTCCCGGCAATCCGGGACGCATGGTCACCCTAGCCTGTGGCAATAGCTCACTACCATAATTATCAATCCCGTAACATCACAGAAAATACGTTTTTTTCACAGTTATTATTGAGGTGCTCGAACCTTAAGGAACAGTCACCCAGTCCCCAATTGAGGGCAGCTATATATATATATATATATATATATATATATATATATCGCCGTCCTCATTGAATTACTAATGAAATTATGCCCCGCACTCTCCTTATTGTAAATGCATTAATTATTTTTTCAAAATCCAGTCTAATTCTTAAAAGGCAATGCACATAAATCCACATCCGATGTAATAAAACATCCTTTATTGTTTTCGTAATTATATTCATACAATTGCTAGGGTGAGTGAGTGGCGGCAAGTCCAAAGCTCCTGCGGCACGTTTTACAACTTCTAACAGCGCGAGCTCTGGTGCGGCCAGCAATCCGTGCACCAAGCGAGCACAAGTTCACCACCTCCCTGCACGTTTCTCATGACGCGCTGACCGCGCAGATAATTTCCTAACAGTAAATGACGTCGACTCACGTTTAGCATTAAAAGTACTTGAATAAGTCGGCCTTTCATATATAATGTGATCGGTCTCACCGGTATTTCAGTCTGCCAGCGGTCAAAACCGCCTGTAATATTTTAATTTGTTTTGCAAAATGTTATTTACTGAAATAGATCTGTTCAAAATGAAAGAATACAATATAGGGTTCTGGCGTCAATCGCACGAGGAGAGGGTGTGGCTTAACGGCAAGGGCGGCCGAAGCTGGGGAACCAGGTTCGAGTCTGGCGGGAGGCTCTGATTCTGGGCAAATCACTTAATCGCCCTGTGCCTAAAAATAATGTGTCCGTCTGTAAAGCAACTGGTGCTCATGTAAAGAGCTCTGATATCTTCAAGTGTAGTTCGCGTTATATAAAACACCAAAAAAACAAGCATTTCAAAGAAAAGCAGGGCGGCGCGTTAAAAGCAATTAGTAACAGGATACTAGGTTAAGCAAGGGCGGCCGCGTTCGGAAAGGCAATAAATTGCTTTATCAGATAACAAGCAAAAGCGAAAGTGACAAAGGAGGAATGCAGCTGCAGCTGCCAGCCTGCTCGCTCCCGAGAGCAAAACGCCATGGGAGTGAACATTTTAAGAAGAGGTGGGACATGCACCCGCCTTTGGCCAATTGCGTGCTTTCATTTATTGAAAGCCACATGCAAAGGCCAATAGAATTTGACAACCAAACGCACAAGCTTTCTGAATGTCTGGAGTGATTCCAAGAGGCCCGCTCCTAGAGCAACGCATGCGCGCTGCGCTAGGCTCGACCTAAAAACAGAGTAAAAAATAGTTACTGGTGGCCCGGTATCAGCATAGCTGTAGAAAGAGTGGTCAGGGACTGCACATTATGCCTCAATTCAGACAAAACCCAAGTCACCTTCAGACCACCTCTGCATCCCATATCTTGCCCCTCCATGCCTTGGGAGAAAATAGGGGTGGACATTATGGGTCCCATTCTCGAACAAGGGGAGCAGGTGTACATAATTGTCCTTATTGACCATTTCTCTAAATGGCCCGAGATAAAGTTTGTCACAAAACCAGATTCCTTAAGTGTCGTCAGATTCTTAGACGACGTGTTCACACGTGAAGGTCTTCCCAAACAGATAATTAGCGATAATGGACCCCAATTCTATTACAGGACCGGAGGCTTCGTATTATGCTTTCTCTTTCATTTATTGCCACTCACAGCAGCCAATGAAAACTTTGTTTTATGTAAATAAACTTCATTTCCCATGATGCACATGTAACACATCACATCCTGTAAGCCCCAATAAGAGCCACCATCACCGGAAATCCTCCTCTTTCTTTGCCGCTCACGCAGAAAGTTAAGTGCATATTTGTGTCCCTTAAACGTCTATGTTCTTTGCATGGCATTACTGTGTTAAAATCGCGCCGCTATGTGTAGCTTATGCGCGCTTATGCTGTTATCTGCAGTAGTATTATATTTGCAGCGCGAGCATCGCTCAAAGGCTATACGCCCCCTGGGGCTTTGAATCGGGCTCCCGCGGGAGCCGGAGTGCTGCGCTGCCTTCGGCAGCTTCAAGTTGACTCGTGAGGCATTTAAACCCGCTACGGCGGGAAAAAATCAAGGTTCACTCACGTGCGGACAGCCGGATCGGCTCCCGCTGCGTTCTTCGGTACCGCGCTGCCTTTGGCGGCGAAAATATACATAATTGTGAGCGCGAGGCTCCCCTCATCAGCCGCATCGCTCTGAGCCATAAAATTAACCCTTAATAGCTAGTTTCGACGTGCGCAGCCCAATTGGGCTACTTTCTAGTAGGATTTGGGCTGCGCACCTCGCTACTGCCCCAATTAACCGAGAAAGTTCATTCTGCTTTCGTTTCTTCCCTGAGCAGCTTCTTCTACGCCTGGCTGGCTGTAATAGTGTGTTTTGGGCCTGGAGTGTGCACAACTCCATTATATTATTGCTCTTTTGGCTCTCTTACGCCCTGTGGGCTGCAAAAACTTTATACAGCTGTTGCTGAGGAGCTAGGTACCTCATATTAGTCCTGTGCTGTGGGTTGGCTCCCCCATTACTCCTCTTGACCTCTTTTATGCGCAGATATAGTTATAAATTCTGCCCCACGATGGAGGATTGGGTCACTTACGAAGAGGATGATAATCTGTATGAGGAGGAAGTGGCTACTCCTTCCTTAGAGGACAACATTGTGGAGGCCCTGGACGCCTCGGTTCAGGACTCGGTAAACAAGGCCCTCGAGAAGGCAGTCCCTGGGACTGTGCAGCAGGCATTGGCCACTGCATTGAAACCAATTGGAAAAATTTGCGAAGCGTCATGGCTTCACTTCACCTGCAGATCCGCCAAAGGGTGTCTCGGCTACAGAACCCAGAGCTAAGTCCTGGCCTCACTCTACCGCTCTCTCTACGCTACCTACTCCTGAGTCCGGTAAGTCCAAGCATCCGGACACGGACACAGACACCGATGCCGCGGACACCTCGAACGAGGCTCCTCCCAAGAAAAGGTCCAAGAAGTCCAAAAATATAGACCAGGACCTCTCTCAGACCATTTCCACCCCTTTCACCTTTAACCCCACGGATATAGTCCATCCCAGGTCATCTGACTGGGCTCCTGCCCCTACTGTTGCGGCCTACCTGCATGATAACCTTCGCAGGAGTTTTGATAAGGAGGTACGAAATAGGCTCCGTTCAGAGTGCCCAAGACCAGATCTCACCGACAGAGTGGCGGACACCCTGGACATAGATTCCACCTTGCTAACTTTCCTGAAAAAATTGGCAAAGGACCCTACAAAGGGTATTGATCGTGCCTGGCGAGGCTGTCAAGACAAACTTCTGGATGTCGCAGGACCCCTCGCAAAAATCTTAGAGATGGCCCTGGAGGCGCAGGAAGCCAACACTGCTGCAGACCCCCATATCCTGGCAGGGTGGACCCAAAGAGCTATTTGCCTGTTAGGGAACGCGAACTGCGCCATTTCAACAGAACGACGCAAATCGCTCCTTATGCGCATGGACTCCAATCTCACGGAACTGGCCGCGGCAGAACCAGGTCCCTTAGCAGGGGGCAATCTCTTCGGAGAACGTTTCGTTAAAGATGTGGCTAAATACGTGGGCACGTTCACGACCCTCGATAAGGCACAGTCTGGCATCAAAAGAGTGTTCAAGGCTGGCCTTTTTAACAGGGCCGGACGAGGTCGGGGACGCTCGTTTGGCCGTCAGTTCTCCCAAGGTCCTCAAAGAGGTGATTTCGGACGAGGACGTGGCGACTGAGACTCCACCCGTGGGGGTACCTTCTACCCCACCAGACAGCGCTTCAATCGGAGGCGCTTCCACAGAGGGAATTATCGTGGAGATTTTCAAGCCTCAGACTCTACAGGTAAGGGCTCCGGACATTTCCCTATTGCCCTTAGGGGGTCGTACTCAATTTTTCTATCACAATTGGGTTCAACTCTCGCAGGATGCTTGGATATTGCAGACAATTCAGGGTTTTCATCTAGATTTCTTTCAGACCCCTTATCAGGTAAAACTGCCCAGACAGCTTTCTTTTTCCCAACTCGAGTGCGATTTTATAGATTCCGAAATCGAAGAATTGCTGCGGAAACGCGCGATAGCGTATTGCAACGTGGGCCCTCGCGGCTTCTGCAGCAATATTTTCTTGGTACAGAAGAAAGGAGGCAGTTACAGGTTGGTACTCAATTTAAAGGACTTCAATCACTACATGACTTACAAACATTTCAAGATGGAGGGCATCCATCTGTTGGTGGATCTCCTCAAACAAGGGGACTGGATGGTCCGGTTGGACCTGAAGGACGCCTACTTGTCCATCCCCATCTTTTCCCCCCATCGCCGGTTCCTGCCATTTCAATGGCGGAACCGATGGTTCGAATATTTGGTCCTACCTTTCGGACTTTCCTCAGCACCATGGTGTTTCACCAAGGTGCTGAAGCCAGTGATAGCATACCTCAGAGAACAGGGGATTCGCATGATAGTGTATCTGGACGACATACTCATCATGGCGCAGTCTCCAGCCTTGGCGGCCCAGCATTTAAGCATGACCATTGCTACGTTACAGAACCTGGGGTTCGTGATCAACGAATCCAAATCAGTGCTCTGTCCCTCCCAGACGATAGACTTTCTAGGCTTCGTCATAAATTCTCAAACAGCTCAGTTGAGGCTTCCTCGCTCCAAACTTCGGGATATCAAAAAGGAATTACGCTCTTTGTTATCACAACAGATGGTCTCACTGAGAGTGATTGCCAGAATAGTGGGTCTGTTGGCCTCATCCATACAGGCAATTGTTCCGGGTCCTCTCCATTATCGAGCCCTTTAACGGTTAAAGATTCAACACCTACAGAAGGGCCTCTCGTACACGGATCTAGTACCTCTTTCCCCAGAGGTTCGGGAGGAGATCCAGTGGTGGCTTGCCCACGTGGAAGCGTGGAACGGCAGAGCTAATTTCGGCTCCCTGCCGGAGGTCGTCATAGAGTCCGACGCCAGCCGTTGGGGTTGGGGGGCTCGCTGCGGAAATATTTCTACAGGAGGGCGTTGGTCCCTGCGCGAACTAGACCTCCACATCAACTGTCTAGAACTCCTTGCAGGGTCGTTCACGATCCGGACACTATCACCCAAGCGAGTCTCGTGTTGCATCCTCTTGCGGATGGACAACATTTCAGCGGTTCAGTACATCAACAAACTGGGAGGCACGAGGTCCTCCATGCTAGTAGAGATAGCAAAGGACTTTTGGCATTACTGCCTGAGTCACCAAATCTCGGTCATAGCCGAGTACATTCCGGGCCAGTCAAACGTAGTGGCGGACTGGAATTCCAGACATCTCACGGACTACAGCGATTGGCAACTACAGCCCCAGATAGTACAATGGTTACAGGCGATCTGGGGTTATTGCGAGATCGACCTGTTTGCATCCAGATTGAATCGTCAACTGACCAAATTCTTCAGCTGGAGGCCGGATCCGTTAGCCCTGGCGACGGATGCTTTTTCTCAGGATTGGTCCCCGAGCCTGAATTATGCTTTTCCCCCCTTTATATTAATTCCTCGGGTGTTCACGCAGATAATGTGCCAGAAGGCAGAAGTGATCCTAGTGACCACCCTGTGGAAGTCGCAGCCTTGGTTCCCAATATTATTGGAGGCGAGCTGCGACTCTCCCAGGATGATCCTGTGGTCCTCAACGATGCTCCAGGGCCCTCATGGAGAGATGCACCCGATGGTACTATCGGGGCAGTTGTCCCTGATGGCCTGGAGACTTTCCGGCAACGTTGGCAAATGCCTAGATTTTCGGAACAAGCTTCAGCTTTCATCAATCAGGCTTGGGCCCCCTCAACCAGAAAAAGATATTCTTCAGCCTGGAAAGGATGGGTTCGTTGGTGCGTGGAACAGCACGTGGATCCCGTGGGGGCAGATTTACCCTATGTTGTAAACTTCTTGTCAAAAAAGGCTTCTGAGGGTTTGGCATATCGTTCCGTCAACAATTTCCACTCTGCCATTTCGGCGGGTCACTCCCAGATCGAGGGTAAACCAGTAGGGATGCATCCACTAATATGTAAGCTGTTGAAAGGTATTAGGGTAGCGAACCCACCCAAACCGAAGTATTCTTCCTTGTGGGATGTCTCTCTAGTTCTTTCCTTATTCAATAAATGGCCACAAAATAATTTATTAACAAGGAAACAACTTTCATCCAAATTAGCCATGTTGCTATGTCTTTCCGCTTGTAGACGGTCCTCCGATGTTAAAGCCCTTGACATTACAGGTAGAGTATTCACTCCTGAAGGAGTTTCTTTTAACATTACTTCCAGAACTAAAACTATGTCACGAAATGTGGAATATCATGCTTTTCCTAGTAACGCGAAACTCTGTGTAGTTCAATGTCTCAAGACTTACGAAGAATGTACCAGGTCTATTCGGCCTGACGGTGTGGTACAATTATTAATTGCTTTGCAAAAACCTTACAAACCTGTTACTGCGGCTACTATAGCCCGATGGCTAAAATCTGTTATGCAAGAGGCAGGTATTGATACCCAGGTATTTGGGGCACACTCTGTTCGGGGCGCCATGGCCTCTAAGACATTTATGTTGGGTTCTACTATTCAAGACATTATGCATTCGGCTGATTGGTCATCTGAGTCTACCTTTAAACAGTTTTATTATAAGCCGGTGGGTGATATTTCCTCTGTGGTATTTGACCAGCGTTAAACTAGCATAATACGAAGCCTCCGGTCCTGTAATAGAATAAAAAATTAGCTAGCATTCGCGCCAAGAATTTTCAATTCTATTAAGGACACGGAGGCGAGGATTATCCCACCCGGTTGTATTACAATTTTGTAATGTTTACCCACCCGTCTGTATTTATATTCTGTTTAAGCAGAAGTTACGGGTTTTTCTATCTCTCATTTTTCCAGGTTCGGAGAAGAAGATGGAGTAAGACTCATTCTGGTTGAGAAGCCAATATTTCCAGTTGGATTTGTTCTTCCACGTTGGAGGATGTTTTTGGACTATTGTTATGTTATTGAACTTTATTGTTCGCACAAAGAAAGAGGAGGATTTCCGGTGATGGTGGCTCTTATTGGGGCTTACAGGATGTGATGTGTTACATGTGCATCATGGGAAATGAAGTTTATTTACATAAAACAAAGTTTTTATTGGCTGCTGTGAGTGGCAATAAATGAAAGAGAAAGCATAATCCTCGCCTCCGTGTCCTTAATAGAATTGAAAATTCTTGGTGCGAATGCTAGCTAATTTTTTATTCACGTCCGACACGTTCAGGACCTACATGCAGAGAAAACAGATAATTCACAAAACCACCTCAGTCTACCATCCCGCAGGCAACGGTGCCGTTGAACGCTTTAACAGGGTCATCAAGGGAATTGTCCAACTGGCCAACAGTAACAAACTGGGTTGGAGACAGGAAATTCTTAAAACCCTATGGGCCTATCGACTGGTGGAGGCACAAACCATTTGCAAGGACAGGTATGACCAGAAGCATGGGTGCAAACCTGTTAAGCTTGAAATTGGGGACATAGTCAAAGTTAAGAGGAGTGGACACAAAAGCAAGGGTAAGGACAAGTTCTCACAACCCCTGTCCGTACGCAAAGTGTTTTGTAACTCTGCTCTCCTTAGCGATGGTAAGGTGTGGCATTTCTCTGCCCTCTCATTATGCAAACATACTCCAGATGACCAGGCCGTCACAGTTCCCAACAATCTCTCCCGCAATGACGACATCAGTACCCATCCAAGCACTCCTGCACACGGCAGAACTTTTACTGAGTTGTCTGATGAGGAAACCGACTACGAGCCTCACCCCTCTAGCACTGCGGTACACACCTCATCGTTGCAGCCCAACGCCACTCCCATGCACGAAAGACCATACCCAACCAACACGAGTAGAGTTGGAAGAAGGTTGCCTCCGACTCCCATGCAGGACGCTTCCCCCACCCCTGGCACGAGTAGGGCAGGGAGAAGGTTGTTACCACCTGTGAAACTCTCAGATTATATTTGTGAGTAGTTCATCTGTAATACTCAATGGTTTAAAGCTCATGCGATGTATTGCATTATTGTATTTCTCCTATTCTCCCTGTGTCTCTCTTTCTGTTTCTCACTCTCATCTCTCTCTCTCCTTATCTCTTCAGCTCTTCTTCCCCAAGGGGGAAGATGTGTTGTGAGCTGCACTCTTGTGTCCCCGCTCGGACACCGTAACGCTGCATGCCTTGTCACCAGCTGTCCACTTGGAATGTTGACAGTTGACAGCTGGTGACTCATGGAGCGGTCGTGTCTCCTGCGCTCCGCACCCCGCGGAGCCTGTGTTAGTGTATTTAATAAAGAATGTATCTACTTCACTACTACGTGGTCAGAGAGAATTCTTTACAGACAGAAAATTTTGGAGAAAACATGCCTTTTGACTGCCACGCGGCAATCAATCAGTATTTGCAAAGTGCTGCTAATCACCCGTGTGGGAATCCAGGCGCTATTCAAACTCCCAGTGCCACTCCCAGATTAACCTGAGTTAAACAGAATCGCTCACCTTCATCGGGAAATAAGAGTTCAAAAGTAGCAGCATTCCTAGAACACTCGTCGCCACCGCAAAGGCAGGAGACCTGCATGTACGAGCCATCCCGTCTGACTTTCGTTTCAAGACCTCTACTTAAAAGGACTTCCCCTGCGCATCCTACAAGAGCTTCCAACGCCACAAGCTTTCAAGCTCACGGGACAGTAACTGCCAACTCCTCTGTTTACTTCCTGCCAAGACATATATCATGCGGAAAGCCTTAGCACCGCCCACGAAAGAGCGGCTCTAACTGTAGCTGTCCAGGAGAACCCCTCCCCGAGACTCATTTAATTCAATTCAGCACCATGCCAATTCATTGTGGTATAGTGAGCGGCAGAGCGGGTTACACCAGTGTTGCCACAGTACATGAGCTCTCTGCTGCACCAAGGGACGGGATGTATGCAAAGATGTGTCGCCCTCAATAGAACCTGAATTTTGTACTAGGCACCTGTGCGAAAGATTAATAAAACGATGTTTTCAACAGTGTTCCTTTTTTCTGCCCCTTCCATCACTCAAGTAGAAGCAAAAGCATCGTGGGATAAGCACTGCACTTTCACTTCTACGGGAAGAAAAACGAGATTTGCATATTTTACTTTATTCTCGGTTTACAATTTATAAATTACAAATTGTCCATTAGGTTTGAAGCTTATTTAACTGGCATTCAAAGATAAGAAATGCCACCCTTAGACTAGTCCCCTTCGGCGCTGATGCTTTCCCATCGTCATCGTTCGGCTCTGGTCACGACCCGGAAACACTCGTTTTTGATTTACTTTTGCTGTAGGCGTCCAAGGAGGCGTCTGGTGAGGTAAGCCGCCATATTGGAAGGGTATTTGCTGTAATCACTGCCCTCAAGTCTACATCGGGTACCTGAATGTAGTATTTTTTTGTCACTTTGATTGACAATATCATATTCTGTGTAACTCCACATCTTTACTAAGACATTTAAAGTAGTCTAATATAATGTTCTTGCTTGCATCACTTAAAAATAACATGAACATATATTATTAAATACATTTCCGCATGGGACAAAGGGTATAATGCGATTTCTCGTACATTTGATATAAACGTGCTGCACGGCAGTGATAGCTTTCTTACTGTGCCTAATGGTTGGTCGATGAGTAAGTCCCAGTGCAAGTGGGTGCTAATGCCACTTGCAGCCTCCTACGCAACCCGGAAGCACAGCTAACTCCAGGTCTGGGAACTGCTTTACTACTCCGGTATAAACAAAGAGGCCTAACTATTTCCTCGTGCACTGTCAGTCTCGAGCAAAGTGGTTCCTGGAAAGTGTTTCCGCACCACCCTCTGCCTCTCACCTTGCAGTTGGAAATGGGAACCACCTTAACAAAGGACAGTGCTGGAGCTCTATCCTGACAGCAGTCCACACCTCTTCATTCGGCTCTAGCTCACCTAGAGCTGCCTTTGTTTTTATATTCCCACATTGAACTGTTTGTTTTCGGACAGCTAGCAGTCTCCGTGTCCATCGCTCTGCAACCCTGGTAACGCGTTTGCTGTCCATTGTCCAGAAAGGGAGCCAGCCTTTTGTCAAGAATGTCCTGCACCGATGAATACAAAAACGCAATGCGTTTAGTGCTTCCTGCCTTGCTTCCTAGAATACCGAAGCACCACACGGCTAGTGACTGGAGAAACGAAGCACTCTGCAACTAATGTGCCACGATCATAGGAGGGCACTGCACTCAGAAGCACGGGTGCTGTCTATTATTTTAATTTATCCAGTCTTCGGTGATCGGGGTTTTAATCAAGTTCCCATAATATTGATTTGTCGAACCATTGAAACAATTGCGAGTCCGCCAGTAGATATTCAACAATGGACAAGAAATCCTTTGACGTGGTGCTGGATGAAGTGCGAAAGGTAAAATCAAAAAGTTCGTGTTAAAATGTTGTAGAGAGCTAAAACCGGAGGTTGGTGCAGAGCTGGCAAGTCAACCCGGCCCATGCGTTATTAGCTAGCTGCTCCCGTGCTGGTTTTTTTCTTAGAATGATGGGATGTACAGTCCTGATTTTGTAGTAGTGGGCTAAACAAGAGACAAGTCCGAGAATGCAAAGAAAAAAACTGCTCTGGAGCAGCTAGTTACTCATGGACCTGAGAAACTTGGCTAGGCTGGTGGTTGGAATATAAGGGCGATAGAAATATGATACAGTGCATGGGTACATATTGTAAATCTCACACACGCAAAAACTCTACTCAGAAGCATTTCGATGTACCAATTTGATATTCCATTCTTCAAATGCCCTATGTTAACACACCCCATTTCTGCATCTTTCGTACATACATGGCTTGAGCTTGTATACTATGAACACTAGGTTTTTATCCTTACTGCATCTGCACATTCTTAATTGCCACCCAAAGCATGACACCTCAAAGAAAACTGTGGTAGCTTCTTATTCTCCATGTATTCATTTGTTCCTTCTTTAAATACTTTACTTTGTTTCTCCAGTCATGTGAATAATGCAATTCTGTTCGCAAATGAGCAATATTCATACTCCGGTTTCTGCCCCTTCCTATGACATTCAGCAATAATCTAAAAGCTAAGCTTTCATGGATAAGTTCCCCCCGGTCTCTATTATACCAATGCTATTAGCTAATGCCAAATTATATCCTATTGCCTGTCTATTCGATTGCTTTTTTAAATTCTTAAGTAGTATATCTTACCTATGACATATGTGTTCTTCCTTTGATTTACCTATGTTGGAACCGGACTTCTTTTTACTTGTTCCAAATTATAGTACATTGCTCTGAAACCTGTAAGGCTGTGGACACGCTATGAATCAAAACTTGAATACAATTCGTTGTAAGCAAATTTGTAGTATTAGAGTATTATGGAGTCATTGGGAGAGCAGAGAGTAATTTTGTTTAATTGGTATGGTTTGGCAGCTCCGGTTAGTAAAACAGGTTTGGGAGTGTCCAGTTTTCTTGCTTTGTTGATGAGAAACACCTGATCTGTTTATATTAATCTAACTCTCTTATTGTTGAGAGTTTGGGCGTTCTGTGCATACAATCTTGGATTTCTCATTGACTCATGGTTAGCTGATGTAATTGTTTTTATTCAGTGAAGATTGGTTTGCTCAACGTATTGGGCAGTAATGCTTTATGTTGGTTAATGAGAAGAATAGGTGTCTGATGCTGACAGAGGTCTTAGTGTAAAATGCTTAGTGTGCATGAAAAACTTTTATCGTTTATTAGAACATTGGAATGTTGGGAGCTCCATTGAAGACAATGGAGTTGCTCTGGGCTTATAATGGCTGGTATAAGCCCAGCAGTCCAACATTCCAATGTTTGTCTTTTTGTTTCTCCATTTTTAATTTAGAACATTCTACCCTTAGTGGGTGGAATGTTCTAATAACTCTATAGCCCTTCTGCCTCAGGCTATACCAGTTGTTAAAGGCCCTCTCCCTCGTTATAGGCCCTCGCCTGCGGCTCGGGCCTATAACTCGGGATCAGGGCCTTTAACAGCTGGTATAGCCCTCGGCAGCGGGCTATAAGGCTATATTACATTCCACAGGAACAATGATTGTTTGTTGCAACACCAATGTTGACATTTCTGTTTAGGATCATCATTTGCCAGTTATTTGTCAGACTCGTTATGAATGGTTTGACCCTATGCTGAACTTAGCCCAGCTCCTATTCTGAAATGCTGTTGTTGAGGGCCCCTGACATCTTCAAGTTTGAAGTTGACAAGAGGTGCTAAATAAGGCTTTGTGGAGTGTAGTGACAGTTGTAAAGGAAGTATTTGCTGATCTGGCTCAGTTGAAACAGGACTACCTTGATATGCCAACTATTTGGATGCACATGCATAGTTTGCTGTCAAACTGGATACCGTGGCTTTTTCAGGTATGTAAGTGTTAGACTTGGCATCTTTTGGCGTGTTTCCCCTGACTTTTTGCTTTCTGACCTCCCGGTTTTGACTCTGTTTTTGCTGGTGTAATGATTTTGCGCACTTTCCTCACTGCTGTCCAGTGGGAAAGTGCAAGTGCTCCTGTATAAAATGTGTTATGGATTGGCGTTTCCTGATTGATTGGCCTATTTGGTTTATGTGTCAGTCCCTTGTAAAGTGCACTGCGAGTGCCGGGGCCTATAGACCAAATGCTGTTGGTGGGCTGCAGCACTGGATTGTGCCACCCACGCAAACAGCCCGTAAAATGTAACCCGGGCCTGCCATTGCAGAGCCTGTGCGCAGCCTGGGGCTGCCATGTCGACTTGGCAAGTGCGCACACTTGCAAGTCCCTAAACCTTCCCTTTTCTACATGTTAGTCACCCCTAAGGTAGGCCCAAGGTACCCCTGTGGGCAGGGAGCGTTGTATGCGAAAGGTAGGACATGCCCTGGTGTGTGTGGCATGTCCTGATAGTGAATTACAGCCTAGTTCGTTTTTCACTATTGCAAGGCTACCTGTTCCCCATAGGCCAGAACGGGCAGTTTTGATTATTACAGCTTATAATCCTAACTGACCCCGGGAACATGGTAGAAATTCGAGTTTAGTATGCCTGGACTCAGAATGATAAAAGGCATCTTTTAGTGAAGTTGGTTTTAACATTCTGTGTTTGAAAATACCACTTTTAGAAAGTGGGTATTTTCTTGTCTAACCATCCAAACCTGCCTCTGCGAGGTTGTGTATTCCTTGTCTGGAGTGTGAGTGACAGGGGCTGGGGGATGCCAGGAGACAGGGTGAGTCAGCACAGGGCTGAATAGCAAGATCTACATGTAGATGGGTGGGAGGGGTTGCACCTGGGCCCTGAATAGGACAGTGCCTTCCCTCCACAATGCTGGCTCCACCTCCTGTAGAGCGTCTTATGTCCCTGGCCTACTCTCTGAAAGAAGGGACGGAGACTTGTCAACAAAGTGCTCCAGAACTGGTTTGGACTAGGCAAAGGCCTCTCTGCCTTCAGAGAACAAAGGAATTTGGGATATAAATATTGGGGCCCTGACCCCATGAATTTAGATCTCGCTGGAATCAAGGAACCTGCCAAGACGAAGAGCTGGAAGAGCTGCCAGGAGGAGTACTGCCCCTTTGCTGTGTTGTTGCTTTGTTGGGTTGGCCTGCAGCTGCTGCTTCTGCCTTGGGCAGTGAAAGGACTGAACTTTCTACAAACTTGTGCTGAGTATCTCCAAGGGCCTGAAACCGAGCTGGCCTCCTGTTAAGAAGTCTCAGGGACTACAAAGACTTCACAAGCCTCTGGGTACCGCTTCTGGAACGCTGTTTCAGTTGCCACAGAGGAAGGGAACTGCAACCGACTCCGTCAACCGAATCCATCCCTGACCGGTGACCTGTTTGCACCGCAGACCGCATTGCCCCGCATCGCAACCCTGGTCTCACCGTGGGCGACGTCCGACGCCGCCAACACCGAGCCGCTGCTTGCACCGTGACCTGTGGGCACCGCAGTTCGCATCGCATCGCTTCACTGAACCAGCCGGACCCGACCGACGCGGTCGCTGCAACTGGCTCAACAGTCGTGACCGCATCGCATTTGGGGCACCGCTCGCACGTTTGCGACGCACCGCTCCGACTCGCACCGCTGTCCGACGCCAGCTCCCGCACTCCGGCTTGGTCGCCTGCATCGCAACCTGTCAGCACCGCATCGTACACCGTCTCGCCCTGCACCGCACGCCTTGGACTCACCGACTCCGTCTGCACGACGCTCATCGAGCCGCTGCCTGCACCGCATCGAGGGACACCGCACCTTGCATCGCTCCGTCTTGCACCGCAACCGCGACGAACGACGACCGGCTCGTACACTCCGTACCAGCCACAACGAGAAAGGTACTGTGACCGAATCTGTTCACGACTCTGCTGGCCCGTAGCGACGCGGTCGGCTGGAACTGTTGGACTCTGTGTAATTCAGCATCGCGGAAGACCCGGACGGGGCTACCGACTCGTACGAACTTTGCTTTTGTGTTATTCCTGCAAAGAAGAAGTTACCTTATCAAGCATTCATTTTTAAAGTATAGTATTGTGGATTTTTTGTCGTAATTGGTCTTGTCTTGAGTATATAAAAAGATTGGTTATTTTTCTAAACTGGTGTGGTGTCCGTTTGTAGTGCTTACACTGTATTACTGTTGGTTATGTGCAAATGCTTTACACACTGCCTCTAGAATAAGCCTGACTGCTCGTGCCAAGCTACCAAGGGGGTGAGCAGGGGTTATTTTAGGAGTGTAACTCCCTTACCTTGACTAGGAAGAAGGGTCCCTACTTGGACAAAGGTGCAAGCCCTTGCCAACTAGAGATCCCATTTCTAACAGTAAGTGTTGGTCTTTGTGTGTGACCAGGGATGATGAGGGACTCAGTGACATTTCCTGTGGCTGTAACAGAATTACAATCTCGGCTCAGTTTGTCCCTAAGCTGTTTATAGGTCTCGCCTAATTGAGTGCATGCATTGGCTATTGCGAGACATTCAGTGGGTTTACCAAGAACATACAGCGGCTTGGAGTCCGCCTATTGCTTACCATTGGTTGGCTGACATGTCATTTTAATTTGCTTGTTTTTTATTCGTGTCCAAGCCAGTGCTTGATTTGCAATTTGCTGGGCCCAAACCTTAGTTCAGAAGAACGCAGTCAGACCCATCGAAGGTTGGGCTGCCAAATACCAAGGCTGCATAGTCTTGATTCTACCTAATTCCGCTTTAATCCACCACTAGGCACTCCCTTACTCTTTGTCTCACTCTTGCAGGTTCATTTTCATCCCTGCTTTCTCTCTTTGTCATTGTTTTTCTGTCTTTCTCTGCCTCCTCCTTTCCCCCTTTTGTGTTTTTCTCTCTCTGGCTCTGGATGAAAATTTGTTGAGGAAATATAAGTGCCGGTCCCTAAAAATTAGTGCTAGTTGACTTTTGCTGACACCGGCTCAGATTAAGCACTAGCAACACAGTCTGTTGTCTTCTGCTAGGGCTCTAATTCAGTTTCGGACTATCGCTTTAAGGGAGGTGGCAGTTGGATGAGTTCTGGCCTCAGCATCCCATCCCTTTATGGTAGGAGAGAGGTTAGAACATGCCACGATTCAGCCCACCAGCTGTACAGGGTGGAAACAAGGTTTTTTTGGGGGGGGGGGAGGGGGGGTATTAGGACGGGGGGGGAGGGCGAAAAAACAGTTCACAGGGATACATGATTTTATGGTTCTCAATCCAAACTACAAGTAATGTATGTATTTACCCATGTTTTTAATATCGCAAGGCAAATATATAATAATATTTTCAATCAACATTGTATTTTTTCTATTAAAAAAAAAGTCAACATACATTCTTTTAAAAATGTATATATTGAACCACATTCTACCTGCAAAGCTGTTCAAGTCAGCCTCAGCTGTACAACTACTTAGTTTAGATAAAAGCTGTCCTGCGTTTTCATTTTTTCATTGTTTTGATATCAAAACCTGGAAGAAGGAACCTTTTGGTTCTATTTGAATATATTTTTCCCTTTTAAAAAATGGTACAAATAGCTTAGGGCATTATTAAGAGTACGGCAGTCCTAGGACCGCCGTACTCGCAGTGGCGGTCCGACCACTGCCACCACTGCGGGTCTGCCTGCTCTATTTTGAGTGTGGCGGTTGGACTGCCACAGGACCGCCGCCTCCACCTGGATCCAGGATCCTGCGGCAGTGGCACTGCCGAAAAGGGCAGGAATATGCTGGCGTTGCCGCTGCAGCACTGTTGAGCATAATCCGAGTTGCATTTCCACTGCCCATTTCATGGCTGTGAGGCCGCCATGAAAAGTGTGGCGGAGATGCAACTAAGGGGGCCCTAACTGGGCCCCCTGGCGTTTCTGGGCCTGGGGGTGCATGTGGGGGTGGGGGCACAACATGTGCCCCCAGGAATTGCATCCCTGTTCCTGCACGGTGTGGCATGCCTGTCATGGTTCATGGCACATCGTGCAGGAACGTGCTGTCACAGCTGCAGTCTGCTGTTAAGACTCTCCTATGAGCCTAACACAGCCGCAGCTGTGAGACGGCCGCAGCACCTCCCGTCCGCCCTAGATTCAACTCAGAATCTGGTGGGCGGGTGCACCACAGGCTTGACGGTCCTCCTGCCAGTGCAGCGGTGGCGGTGCGGGAGGACCGCCAAACTCGTAATTAGTCCCTTAGTGGCTGATATGATGTGCCCTTTATGAAAATACAGAGTACATTGGTATTCTTTGTTTGCTATTTCTTCTTGAAGATTGATTGATTGATTGATTGATTGATAGAGAGAGAGAGAGAAGAATATAGATATTTATAACACAGGTTAGAATAAACAAATCCCCTATAAATGGCGTTAGTCAGACATACTGGCGGTATAAATGTGAAAACGCAAATTTCTAAGAAAGGGCACAGGCTTCCATTTGCGCTTGCTTCACAATTATGTTTTTTAATCAGTGAATGTGTGTGCACGTACTTGAGCACAAAAGATGATACACATGAAAGCACTAGCCCACCGTGCATGCATAAATTGTACAGAACCATAATTGTCAAGACTGTCACAATTGCACGCCTGTGCCTTTATGTCGCCAAATATGAAAGGCTTCTAGGTAGCTCTATCAAAAGCACATATATGACAATAAGCATCAAGGGCCCAGCGCTGATAATGGTCTGTCTCTCTCTCTCCTTTGCTTACCCGCTCTGCGACGGATGATGGCTGGTCACAGCAGATCACCATAGTGCTGGTTGGTGCCTTAATCAATCCGTGCGGGCCAGGCAAGTGTCCACTATTCAGCTTATCATGCCGTGCTGGTTGCCCACCTGCCCCCGACCCCATAATGTTGCCATATTCACGCAGCACAGCAGTTAGGGTGGTGAAGACAGCTGGTGCGGTACAGCACAGTGATAGGCGGAGTGGTCCGACTGAAGTTGGTGGTGGGTCACCAGCACAGCAACAAGGGCAGAATTATTGCCAACCAGTATATTTCTAGGCAGCAATGCAAGCAATAGGTGGGCTGCTTACAAACTTTTAATTTGCTCTGCACGTATGGTGCCTTCACAGAAAAGTTCGTCCTGCGTCTGCGCTGTCACATCCTGCTTCACCCTAGCTCAGCCACGGGAGCCAGGTGGTGGCAGGCCTCAGATACAATTATCCAATCGATAGCAGTAAAATTGAGTGAACATTATGGTCTTTGTAACAGGCAGTTGTTCTGACATCACTAACGTGATGATGCATGTTCATCTTGCCTAGACCACAGTGGATCATTCTGAAGAGATACCAGGCAGGCACTCCGAAGGACAGGTACGTTTAGATCGCCATATTCGGGGTATTTCTGAGTTGTGCTAATCAATTGATATCTGTGGGAAAGAAAACGACTCCGGAAGTAAAGACTGTATGAGGAAGACGGACGAGGAGGTAATGATTAAGACATTTGGACATAACCAGTGTATTCGAGTTAGGAATGAGGGATACATGGTTGAAACTAATTAGTCTTATTACTTTTTTTGTTATTTGGTGATTTGTATGGTCCATTGTATAGTATCATTTAATAGTTCTTCATACCCCTGGCGGGTTGCAAAGCACTCCTGTGTGCACCTGAATCCTGGGGCTCCTTCGGATTGTATGGTTCAAACAGGTTGTTTGTTGGAATTAGGCCTATGCAGATGTTGGATGAAGTGTGTGGAGTTTAGAGCATGTTCTAAAGCTTGCTCAGCAGCACTGCTGCGCAAACGTATGAGGTGTCACAAAATGTGAGAATAGACGGAGCTGCATATGTGGATTTCTACACTTTTATTTAGGTCTTATCTATGTTTGTGTACAAATATTTACACTATATACAATTGTGTGACTTAGTGTACCCCAGTGTAGTGACCATAACCTAACAATAGTGACAAAGAAAATGGGAGGGAGAAGAAAAGGTTATTGGTGGTGACAAGAGGAGGAGCTTTTCACATAATATTCAAGTAAATTGTGTTTTTCTTACTTAAACTCTCTCTTGATTAAAAGTCGACGACGTTTCGACCCTCTCTTGGTACGGGGTCTCTTCAGGACAGCAATTCTGGGGACATTGTAGGTACAGTTGTACCCGACGTGGATGTCTTCTTGATTAAACTGAAGATTATCAGGATATTATCCGAGGAATAGGGGACTGGGTAAGGGTGTTGCCTGTTCGGAAAGCACGATATGAGAAGGTTGCCTGTAGTCAACCCTTTGAACCCAGAGTAGAGCTGGGGTCCGCACGTGGATACGCTGTTATTCTCCACTCTGATATCCGATGGATTATCAGAGGTGAGCAATTAATTACTCAATTTTCGCCAAATTCTGATACGTATGGCGACGGGCTTCAGAGGTTGTCTCCTTCTTCTTCTTTTTTTTTTTTTGCTTTCTAGCAACACCCAGTTCGCAAGGATATTTGGGTCGCTCTTGTTCTTTAAAATATTATCTATGTTTGTGGCACGCTCAACATGTTTAATGATCTTTGGATTTCAAATGGTTGTAAATAATTCTAGCCATCAGTGAATTCCATTAACCCCTTCCCTGCTCATGACGAGCTCAGCTCGTCATGCTGCGCGGGTGGGCTGTGCGCATGACGAGCTGAGCTCATCACGACCACGCCCGCGATCGGAATGTCCAGCACCTGGGCGGAATTCCGATTGCAGCGAAGGCGTTAAACCCTCCCCCCTAAATCATCTGACTGGACTGAGGCTCCTACCTCACACTCTCCAAATAAATCTGAACATTTCTACCTCAGGGAATAAATTGTGCTTCTACTCTCCCCAGTTCAAGCGTACCCTACCTCAACTACCTCCGAACTATTTAATCCACATATCCCATTGCCTATTGTATTCTTATTAGGTCTTGCATCAGCCGGCATGCGCTGTCTGCAATACCTGCAGTAATCACTCTACGGAGTGCAATCTCTGGCATTCTGGCATGCTTCTTCCAGTTGCTTAATTTGTGCCTCGTTTTTTGTTTCCCTGCTCCTTATTCGTTAGCACTCCGCTACATCATTTCCGGTTTTTCACGCGAGGAGCACCGGCCAATTACAGTTCCCTTACACTAGTAAGTGTTGTTTTGTTATTTGGGGGACTACTTGAAGCATCACTAAAGCTACGTTGTAGTTTTCAGCCGAACTGTCTACAGATATACCTATCAAAGTTATATACTTCACATTTCCTTCCTGTAGATGCGTTGTTACACCAATATACCCATTGTATGTTATTATTTGAAACCTCATACCAACCCGCTAGCCTGCATTAGTCTCGTATACATCAATCACGCTTTCGTCGGGGTTATTTGCATTGCTTTGCTATTTTTCATTTACTAAAAAAGAAACTGCACTTTATTTGGGATTCCGTTTATCTCCATAATGATGTCTAAATCGAATTCATTCCATGTTTTGAAGCATGCATGTACTTAAAAAAGATGTATGGTGTCCTCGTAAGGGCTTTTAATTTATTCCTAGTGGACGACAGTGAACCTGAAGTCACAAATCCCATGGCCATGAACTCCGAGTTTGAGTCTGGCTTACAATATACAAGAATCTAGGCATTTTTAAAACTTAAGCCAGTCCGCAACTGGAAACCAATGTATATGAACGCCTCCTGGCACAGTCACGCTTGTGCAAGATGCAGAGATGAACCCGGCCACACATACTCGAAATCCTGAAAATGCTCTGTTTTAAATATAAACACCAATGCGGTAACTGTGGGAACATCAGGAAGAGTCCTTCGTGCGGTCTGTGGTCTTATTACACACATCGGCACATCCGAGAAAAGCATGGTAAGGTGCGCCAGCAGTCAAATAAATCACAATCAACACGTGTTTTATGGGTGGTCTTCCTTCATTGCAGTTGGTTGACGGTCACTCCACTAACCACTCCATTGGGAGATCAGGGGAACACTTAAATGAATCTCCCGTAGGCGGTATTGTAAGTTGACAGATTCCCTTTCATTGGCTCCATCGCGGGGTATCACTTAGAGCTCAGCAGTCAGCGCCCTACAAGTTCGGATGAAAGGGATGTCAAAGTCTGCCTTCCGTAGAAGGTTACAGATCTAATAATGTTAGGGTCGATGTCTTGTCTTATTTGTGACCACTTTTTTACAAATGTAAGAATGTGTATTGTAACAGGCTAAATGTGTATTGTGATCTGTACTGTAACATTCTACATGTCCCCAATGTCCTTCACATACATTGGTCATATTGCATTTGCACCGACATTGATTGCACTCTAAACCATGCATCATTTGTTTCGGCTGTTGGAAGAGGAGAATCCTCAACAACATTGTCTCTTTGCTTCATTTTGAACTCCTCATCATCTCCCCCATCTTTTTGTTGATGAATGAAGTTTTTTGTAATATAGTTTTATATAGCGCGAACTTGACCCGAATGTATCCGGTATCAGAGTGCTTTACATGAGCACCAGTTACGTTACACAAGGACGCATTCTCCCCATGCATACCAAAAATTAATGTGCCCATGTGTAAACTAACTGGTGCCCATGTAAAGGCTCTAATACCTTCGGGTCGAGTTTGCGCTATATAAAACTGCAAAAATACAAATCTGCCAGGCATCCTGGGCCAGGAAACCTATTGAGATCAATGCAGATTTCACTGGGAGCAGGGGTACACTCTTAAAGTAACAGCTGTGAAGTTTACCTGGGCACCGGAAAAGCCCTTCAATCCAGTTTTATCCTTAACGTTTTTGTACTTGTACCTTGCTTCTTGTATAATGGCTTTCACACTGCAATTAGCAAAATAATGGTTTTCACAAAACTGACACTGCTGAACCGCCCCATCTAAGAGATTTGGGAATTTAAGGCATCAATATTGCCTGAATCTCGTATCTCCTTGCATGTATCATTTCATTACCATCTGCTCTCCCTGTTTCCAACAAAGGTACTCAACCATAACTAATCTTGCAGATGGGATGATCTCGGCACTTGCATGCAGTCAATCTGAAATATTGTTATTGGGTATCCATTCTTTTGAAGTGCAGAGGGAAAAGTATACCCTTCCTTGGTCTAAATAGGATCGATCCGTTGTAACAATTTAACGAAGTGTGGTTATTGATTAGGCATGTTGAAAGAATCCATGTGCCACAATGAGTTAGAGAATTCTGTTTCTGCAGTAGATGATACCAGTTACTTTATGCATTGCAGTTTTTACGTTCTTTCTATAGGTGCTTGTTCCTGAAGTGCTGTCATTGTCATTGCTATCCTCTCACGTGGCCCTCTCTCTGAAGTTGGTGTTTCTCATAAATTTGAATGTTTTCATTGTTGTTTACCTATGGTACTCGCCTCTTTTCCTATGCCACTTCTAGTTTAGTACCTTTGTTTTGTGGTAGTTAAAAACTTACCAGTGCTTAGTGTTAACTTTGAGGATCAAGTCACGGCCACAGGTGTTCACAAGTGCTTGATGTAGTGGCAGTGCAACCTCAGCAAAAAGCCATTAATCTATCCCTATAAACAGATTATTTTGTTGCTGTAGCAGAACTATTGTCATTTCAGAAATAACGGAACACCACATACAGGGCCATTCAACTGGTGTAATTGTTTGGATTCATTTGCAATGCAATAGGTCTCGCATTTTAAAAACTTTCACCTATTGGTATTGTAAATGACAACATCTTTTATTATTGCAGGTTTTTTTCAACACATAAATAAAAAGCATTGTCATTTACAATGCCGATAGCTCAAAATCTCGCAATTGCGAGACCTATTGCATTGCAAATGCTTGTTTTTAGGTCTCGGCTGGCGATAGCAGCGCATGCGCTGCTCTCGGCATTCGAGAGCTTCTTGGAATCAATATAGATTCCAAAGCTCTCGGAGACGGAGTTGAAGCCCCGCCCATCTTTTTAATTGGGTAGCGTCATCTTCCATGCAAAACGCTGGCTTCTGATTGTAAAGGAGGCTTCTTAGTCCCTCCTTGTTGCCGCCTTGTCTCCTTTTGGCCCCGCCCACCGGGATTGGATCGTTTACTGGCGGCGTGACACTCTCTCCTTCATTAGTTGGTACGCACTTTTTTCTTCACATTCGGCTTTGGCAAAGTCATCCGCGTGTTTTTCGCATCGCGCTTTCACTTAAAGTGAAAGCGCGATGCGAAAATAAACACGCGGCTGACTTTGCGGTACCGCGCTTGTTTTACTTGTTATTACTTAATGGAGCGCGGCGCCCGCTAGGGACACCGCGCTCACTTTATTTATTTACAGTGTCGGGGCTAACAAAGTGGAAAAAAAGGGCAGTGTTGCCACACTGGAACCCAGAGCGCACGGCTTAATTGTTACCTTACTTAGCAAATGTCCGCTTTCGGATCTCTCTGTTAGCTTTTGGTGTATGTACATGTTTGTGTTTCTTGCCCCTGGTTCAGTTGTGGGGTGCACTTTTCCCTCCACGATCGTCTGGTGTGTTGGCGGCCCAGTGTTTGGGGGGCAGGGCCACACCGATAGCCGTCTTTGATTGGCTACCTAATCCTATTTTCCTGCCAGCCTTTCATGGCCTGCTGCTCGCGCTTTGTCTGCGGTGGGAACCCTGCCGCTTTGGCTGGCAGTCCTGAAAAGTGATTTGCTCTTTTATCTCCCCGTCCCCTTCCTGCTCCGTCATCCTCTGTCCTTTGATCCAGCTTAGTGGGCGCCGGCAGGATTTTGTAGCACGGATTGCACACCTCGCGACTCCAAGTCACGTCATCCACACGGCCACGCAAAGGTTCACTTGTTTTGGGGGGACCTTTCGCTCCTATAAATTATTTACAAACAATTGTGTTGAAAAAGGCAGGTTTCCTTTAGCAGATACCTCCCTCGCATCCACACTTTCGTTCCAGCCTGCTGGTGTCCAGAACATACATCAGGAGCAGTGTTTGGTTAGAGTGGCTACTAGTCGGTGCGTGGGGAGTCACTCAGCTGCCCCTAGAAGGTGCATGTAGGGGCAGCTGAGTGACTCCCCACGCACGGACTGACCCTACAAGCAAGGGTTCCGTTGACAATGTAGCTGTGGCTGGTGAGATGTGAACTTTCCAAGCTCCCATCTCGCTCCGTAACCGCTTCTAGAGGGCACCTCCTCAAGATGTGTACGTAGCCTTGCGATGCCTAGCTTTGAGGGGATCGAGACATTCATCCTGTGATGCTATTCCGTGACTGACACGAACACCTTGCTGTGGGAAATTTTGAGGGAAGTGTACTCTACTCAGGTTTGTTGAACTTACAAGTCCTTGGGGTGCCAATGGCGATTTAGAGAAAAGAGCGAACACCGTCATGCGAAAACAAGAGCCATTAGAAACCAACATTGTCCACTATTACTCCTTTCAAGCTCCCAACATGTAAAGGGCTTTGAACCTTACTAACGTGCATTTAATAATTCTCGAGTGTAAGCCGCAGTGTTACCACAGGAGGTCAAGCCCCTAAAGCTTTCCTCTTCTTTCCTCTGATTTGCCTACTACTACAGCCCAGATTAGGCAGCCTTCTTGTAGGTGCTCGAGCTGGAACCCCACCTGTTGTGCTGATGTAGGAAATTAGAGGAAGGACACCTGCCAGGGATTCAGGGGGGCGCCCTAGGCTGCTCCGTCCTCTATCGTCCCTGCTCCTCCTCTACAGGATATGTAGCCAGCTGAGATCCGAGGTGTGTGGTCCTCCTGAGTAGACCCTTGGTTAAGACTCCATAGTGCTTCCTCTCAGTGGGAGAAGTGCCACACTGAAAAATAAGTAGATGTCTTGACCGCGAAAAGTGAAGCCCTGATGAGAGAAGTGATTTCCTACAGTGACAGCTGAATTCACTCAGCCCCTCTTAGGGTAAACTGAGTGCCCAAACCTGGATCTGAATGTGAAACCGAAAGACAGGCAATGCCGTCCCCAGTGGGGAGAAAAAAACTTTGTAGGGTGGCCATGTGACTTGCACTGGTGATGTGTGTGTGACGAACAACAACTACTTTCATGTGGCTATAATTGTACAGTTGCAGTGCGAGGTGAAGGTCCGGCGCCGCTGACAGACCGTGCCCATTCCCCTCGAGCCTGCCTGCTTCAGGGGTTCCCAGACAGCTATTAACGGTACATTAATCGGAAAAAGAACAATGTGATGAACGCTCGCACTAGCTATCTGCAATAGTTGATTTTTTTACGCATTTCTTTAACTGTGCAATCCAGAACATGCGACGTCGTTTAGCTACAAACTCACTAGCAAAATAATCAATTTCACTGCTGTGACCCTCCAAAAATGTTTTTTAAACAAAACTTCAAGACAGACCAGTATCTGTTTGTCAGAGAACTCACTTTTACAATTTACGAGTGCGGATTTTAATCGAAGAGGACTTTTTTGTAACATGTAAACAGAATGCTTAAATCCAGGCCATCATTCAGTCCTCGGGATCACGTAACCTCCCGTGCTAGCCACGGAGCGCCCTGCTGTGCACCTCCCGTGCCGTGCCGTGTGTTTATTTAGGAAGGTGAGGGGGGCTTGTGTAGCGCCCGAGACATGTCACCTCAGGACCACATGAGAGGAGTCAGCGGTGGGAGGTGCTTGGAAGCGCACAGGTGTTTACACAGCACATGCACACACCGGGCAAGCACAGCACAGGCCCAGCTTGGGAAAGGGACACTGCAGCGGATCAATGCCCTTGAAAGGGGGTCTATAGGTCAGGGTTGTCGCTTCTCTTCTCCCCTCCTCATGCACACCCCTCGTCGGAAGTGACGCTCTGCACTCCGCCTCACCGTCTTCACGGACACCGCGCTATGCAATGCAATAGGTGTTGCTTTTGGTATTGTAAATAACAATGGCTTTTAATTTTTTAAAAGGCATTGCCATTTACAATGCCAATAGCTCCAACATTTGCAGTTGCGAGACCTATTGCATTGTAAATCGCCTTTGATTAAGTTAAAGCCATTTGCTTTGCTAATGGTATTGTATAGCAAAGCAAATGGCTTTAACTTAATAAAAGGCGAGACCTATTGCATTTTCAATGCTTGTTTATACTGTCACTGTGTATTTTCTTATATTTATGAGAGATATACCCCGGCACTCCACATTTACATATGAAATCTGTTATCAACATCAATTGGTCTTCATAAAGATGTTTAATTATTTTCACAGGTGTAGATCAACAGAAAGAAGGAGCTATTGCACAGAAAGAAAGAACTGTTTCTTTGTAAGCTTTTCTTTAACAGTTTCTTGCAATTTGGTTAAAGACAAGATACAATTGTTACAAATTATTGTTTCCTGTTCCATTCAAAGCAGTTATGTTCGGTGATGATGGAGAACAGCCGGCACGTGTTTCGTCACTGATGTGACTTTTTCAAGGCTGTGTAGTAATACAATAATATAGATGTCAACCATACTGTAAGCACCACTAATCAGTAGATAAGAAGATAGTTGATTTAGTGCCCAATCTAAAATGAGTGTTAATATAGAAAGTTATACCCCAGATGGAGACCCAAAGGGAGAAATCTTTAGAAGAGTAATGTCAGCAATATTTAGGGTGATTGAATGATAATAATAAAAATTAATAACATGTAAAGAAGTGATATTGGGTTAGCCTTTTATAAGTGCATATAGGCTAAGAATGGTAGAAGAAATATAAGAAGAGATATTAGACCAGCTGTGGAAAATCAGATCGGTCCAAATATTGGTCTACCTTCGAAACAGCCATTTCGGCATAGCATAAAGTAACAAACAAGATGAATATTGTGGCAAAAGAAGGAAGTCGTCCCAAAATTTCTTAATAAAAGTCTTAGCTGTTAAAAACATAAAAATGCAAAAATTAGGTCAAAGATTAACGTCCTCATGTTGAAGATGGAATAAAGTTCATAGCCTTCGAAATGGTGAACTTGCATATGCTAGTGCGCGAATGATGTCTCCACTAGTGGAAATCTTCTAAGTAGCTATGAAGTGTGGTGAGTACCGCACTCGACAACAGTGGAAGTGTGTCAGCCCCACTATATAAAGGTAGAAAGAAAAAAGGAAAAAAATGTTTTGTTTCAACAAATTATTGTAATGCGTATAGGAGGGAGATAGGGGGGTGGGGGGAGTCTGGCAGAGAAAAAACCTGAAAAGTCTATAAGTCTAGTACTGAAATTAATCTAATGCGGTATGAGCGTTGTTATGCTCAAATTTCATTAAGGCATAAAGCGTATTAACTGAAAGCTGACCTCGTAGGGTAATGTCGACGTCTCACTCCGGAAGCCTCAATCCGACTTAAATGGAGCAGTCACAAGCCGACCGTCTCGCGTTATCAGTTCTCTGTCCCTATCACTGTGGATTTATCTATTCAATTGTATGGTCCTTCCGCGTTGACGGTTTGGATCTGAGTTCAGTAAATTTGGGGTTGCAGTTTGTCATTAGTACAAACAAATATGTAATGACTTTCCGATAACTCTTATCCCTGTCTTACTTTATTTTGTTTTCCCTCTTCACAGGGACTTAGCATGGTCCATGTTTGGATATAACAATAGAAAGTCCAATTTGAATCATGTTGACATTACCCTACGAGGTCAGTTTTCAGTTAATACGCTTTATGCCTTAATGAAATTTGATCATTACAACGCTCATTCCGCATTAGATTAATTTCAGTACTAGACTTATAGACTTTTCAGGTTTTTCTCTGCCAGTCTCCCCCGCCCCCTTATCTCCCTCCTACACGTAATACAATAATTTGTTGAAACAAAACATTTTTTTTCTTTCTACCTTTATATAGTGGGGCTGACACGCTTCCACTGTTGTCGAGTGCGGTACTCGCCACACTTCATAGCTACTTAGAAGATTTCCACTATAGGAGACATCATTACCGCACTAGCATATGTCAGTTCACTATTTCGAAGCCCATGAACTTTAGTCCACCTTCAACATGAGGACGTTAATCTTTGACCCAATTTTTGCGTTTTTATGTTTTTAACAGCTTAGGGGCACATGCATCAAGGTAGGCTTTTGCGATTCCTTAATTGCGATTATTAAGGAATACGCAATTATAGAATCGCAGAAGCCTATGCATTGGGAATCGCTAAAAAAATAGTGATTCCTAAACATTCCTTAATTGCGACTCACAAATTGCGAGTCGCAATTAAGGAATTGATTCCCATTCATTCCTATGGGCTCAGAGGCCCATAGGAATGAATGGGAATTGCATGCGCAATTTGCGAGTACCCAATCGGTACTCGCAAATTGCGCATGCTATTTCAAGGGTGCAAGGGCTCCAAAAGGATACCCCGTTGCACCCCTGAAATTACAATTTAACCACATGTTGCGCACACACATGCCCCAAGGGCATGTGTGTGTGTGTGTAACATGTGACTTTGAAAAATGCAATTTAGTGCATTTTTCAAAGAAATCGAAAATTACCATCAACTTTAGAATGATGGTAATTTGCGATTCTTATTAGCGAAATCGCTAAATTATTTTGTTTAATGCATTGCATTTACGGAATCGCAATTTGCGATTCCTTAAATGCAATCCCAATTTAAGTAATCGCAAATTTTGCGATAACTTAAATTGCGATTTTTGCATTTGGGATGATGCATCCCAAATGCAAAAATACCGGTCGCAAAGGGGCAGATTCTGGGAATCTGTTCGTTTGTGACCGGTTTTTCATTTGATGCATGTGGCCCTAAGACTTTTATTCCGAAATTTTGGGACAACTTCCTTCTTTTGCCACAATATGCGTCTCGTTTGTCACTTCATGCTACACCGAAATGGCTTTTTCGAAGGTAGACCATTTTTTGGACCCATCTGATTTTCCACAGCTGGTGTAATATCTTTTCTTATATTTCTTCTACCATTCTTAGCGTATATGCACTTATAAAAGGCTAACCCGATATCACTTCTTTGCATGTTATTAATTTTTATTAGGTCTCGCCTATGCAGCGCGCATGCGTTGCATAGGAGGAGACCTTTAGTAATCGATTCACTTTTGGGCCAAAACGTGCACTCATTGCATTGCTTTCAATGGCAACGCGTGCACGTTTGGCGATTCCCTTGCAGGAGCGAGCTTTGAAACCATCTGTTTGTAATTAACAGATGGTTCCTGCTCGCTCCCGCAAGGGAAACAGGCGCAGGCCCCCTCCTCTCTCCCCTCCCCCTGCTGCCTCCTCCTCTCCTCGTCAAACGTTTTTTTTTTTTTTTTTTTACTTTCAGCGCGAGGCGCGCGCGCTTGTTTTTTCCCTGCTTTCGCTTTCTCTATTCCAGTCACGCTGAGGTTCACTTCCCGGAGTGTTTCCTTGTTTTGATTGAATTTTGTACTGATATCTTTCTTCGTTATTTTCATTTCTCTGCCCCTTAATCTCTCTTATTCTCTGTCTTTTTGGTTTGCTCCCTTACTTATCCTTCTAGCTTCCCGTGCTTGAAACGGGTGCTGATAAGGAACGAGTGGAGCAGAAGGATGGGCAGCCGTTATCAAGCATGAGATCACAACACACGCCGGTATTCTTGCACTTTACTCTGCTGCTAATATAACATCTGCGTGAATTTATATCTTAAAACTTGCGTGAATTTTGAAAGTGTGTTTTAACTTTCATTGTGGTTGTCGGCTGTTTATACTAGTATTCAGTGGCCATGTTCAGAGCCACTTCCTCCTTGCCACACAAAGACTAGAGCCGCCATGTTTGAGCCGCGGTCTAGTCGTCGGGTCCAGTCCGGCCCGCTATTTACGGCACTCCGGGCGCAGATGTGCCAAACAGCAGCTAGAACAGCTGGCGCTTATTAAACTCTCCGAGCAGTACCAGCACCTCAGAGCTCTACCCGCTCCTGCGGGCACCCCGAGACAAACAGGCAAACCCTGCGATGACGCAGCTTTTGTGAGGGCGCAGACAATAGTAATTACTTTACGTACTGCCAACTTTTATAACTGGCATGAACACATTATTGTGTGGAAATATCTGTCGCATGTTTGACTACACAGGTCGTTTATGGGCTGTCCGGGTGTGACCGGTGAGCCCAGTAAACAGCTCACGCCCATCCCGAGCCAGCACGAGCTGTTCCACGGTAATCAACACTTATCAATTAAATTCCAAGCTCAAACTATACAAAAGTGCCAACCTTTTCAACATTCTGATTGAAAGCTCGTTAAATGTAAAAGGCAAGCAGTTAATGTGCCAGAAGGGAGAGGCGTATGAAAACAATGCGCACGCAAATATTATCCCCCCCCCCCACCACCCCGGCGCACCCCCTCAAAAACAGAAGAAGTTGCATCAGCAAGTCACTGTCGATTGGGGTGAGGTAGTAGGATGGAGAGGAGTCTTTAACCCATCATGTACCAGCCACTAAAGATGCGGAAAAAACCCAATATTGATCAACACTACTGGCTACGCGCACTTCACAAGATTATTAATGTTTTGGAAGCTTTCGAGCCACCCTTCTTCTGGCCCGATACTCCCATCATTAAAATCTACAAATAGTGAAAGCATCACGACCTAAGGGGTATTTCCAACAAGACTGCCACTCCTCGTTTTAACATTCCAGTCAGAGAGGAGCATGACAAACGTCACCGAGGTCATTAGTATCACTATAGAATGTAATGCGACTACGCGCTCCCATATTCATCAGGTAATTCGCAGGTGGATATTTTTAGGATAAATACAAATAAAAGTATGCTCAAGTGGTCAGGAGCAGCGTATAGCGTCGGCACTATGGCTTCCAGAAACTGGCAGCACCTTTGCAGCTGTCTTAAAAATCCTATCTAAAATGGTAGAGCCCAATCCACATGTAACCAATGTACAGTGACGCGCCGTTTTACTTCCACTTCAAAGTCAACGAGGTCAGGTCTCATCTGCTGCCAATTGACCCAACCCTGCCGACCACATTCTGAAGACAGGCTTTCCGTGAGTTGTCTTTGAATCTGAAGTGACCAAATCCTAAAATCCTTCTGTGCTTCATTACTGCCCATTTAAAGGCTGCAGTAACAAAGTTGGACCTCCCGATAAAGGCTATCCTCTTAACCAGAATTGTTTCCTCCCTCTAGTTGCACACTTCAACCATCTCTCTCAACTCCTTTTTCTTTCCTTCCATCATGAATATTTATAGATTTTCCTAAGGATTACCTACTTACCATCCTCATTTAATATTTACATTCATCAGGTAACTTCTGATTTTAATGTCGGTTTGGGCATTGACAAAACAGTCTAACGTTGACCATGGCAAATTATGGTTTTGTTTGATGGGTCACATGGCATAGCCAATAGGTCTCGCGTTTGGGACCTTATAAGTGTTTAGCCATGCAACGGTTGATATTGTTGCACCAAGGATATTGTGCTGCATAACTAAATACTTATAAGGTCCCAAAAGCGAGACCTATTGGCTATGCCAATGCTTGTTATTATCATGCAATCACCCTAAATATTGCTGACACATTACTCTTCTAAAGATTTCTCTCTTTGGGTCTCCATCTTGTGTATAACTTTCTATATTAACGCTCATTTTAGGTTGGGCACTATATCAACTATCTTCTTATCCACTGATTAGTGGTGCTTACAGTATGGTTGACATCTATATTATTGTATTACTACACAGCCTTGAAAAAGTCACATCAGTGATGAAACACGTTTCGGCTGTTCTCCATCATCACCGAACATAGCTTCTTTGAATGGAATGGGACACAATAATTTGTAACAATTGTATCTTGTCCTTAACCAAATTGCAAGAAACTGTTAAAGAAAAGCTTACAAAGAAACAGTTTTTTCTTTCTGTGCAATAGCTCCATCTTTCTGTTGGTCTACACCTGTGAAAATAATTAAACATATCTTTATGAAGACCAATCGATGTCGATAACAGATTTCATATGTAAATGTGGAGTGTCGGGGTATATCTCTCATAAATATTTGAATACTAAGGTTTTCCTTTGTACAATCACACCTCAGGTGGTAGGGTATGGCATTACCCTGAGTGGCACCATTACTTAACTAACCTATATATACTGTGATTCTTTTCACATTATGCCCACTAAATAGCTCATCATACGAGGTGCGACATTTTGTTCCATTACCATCTTGTTGTTTGTTGACTATGTATTTTCTATTTACTCCATATGTAACTCATGTAATTGCTGCTGTGCCTGCTCTTTGCGACTACTCTCCCCAACTACGTAACACCCTACCTTAACTACCTTCAATCTACTTTGTACACATATCCTTCCATACACTGTATTCTACTTTTCTATACAATTACTATGTATTTTTTTATCCACTCCGCATGTATCTCATGTAATTACTGCTGTGATATCTCTGTAAAGCGCTCTGATATCCTCGGGTCAAGTTCGCGCTATACTAAACTCTATAAATAAATACATTTGTAATAATTAACGGGCCCAAGGGAGAAAAAATGTCTTTAGTCCCTGACCTGTGAAATAAGTGCCGGAGCTCCGCACCGCAAACCACAGGCACAAATTAAGCACTTGCCCCAGCTTGCCAGTCTTGTGTTTGTCTCTCTCATGGAGCATAGCCTCTTTAAAAAAAAATTTGATTGGCTGTTTTCTATGCTTCCACTGCTTTCTTTACATGCACCGATTTTTCTTTTGAGTTAAGCACAGTGCATGTGTTTTCCAGCTGTCTCACTCATGTTCTTCTCTCCCTCTGCACTGTTATTTTCTGTCTCACATATACTTCTTTCAGCCCCCCTCCATGTTGTGCTTGCCCGCATGTACTTCACCTCCTCCCCCAAGGTTGTTTTCTCTCCTATGAGCTTCTCCCCCGCCCATGGACTTTCGCCTCCCCATTTTGTCCCCCCTCCCCCTGCTTTAAATAAAACGTTTTTGCATGCTTTTTACTTCTTTAGTTGCTGATTCGAATCGGTAACTATAAAAAATAGCGTCATTTTGTGCACGCACATACAAAATTATGCGTCCATCCACGTCAAAGGTGTTTTAAAAAAAATTATCTTTAGCCATGCTGCACAGCATCAGGGATGATGTGCAGAATGGCTAAAAACCATTGTCCCAAAGGCGAGGGCTATTTGCTCAAAGTCACAACCTATTGGCTTTGCCAATGTTTGTTTCCAGTTTGCTTTTCTGGGGTATTTAGACGTAGATATGGCTCTGTAGAGCTTTCCTTCAGGCATCAGTGAGAGTCTTCAGCCATTTTATCAGTGTGCTTATTGGAGGTGGAGTTCAAGGCACTGAGGCTGCAGACCAGTCTAGTTGGATGAATAAGGGCCATGTTTTTGGCTTGGCCAAGGTTGTCATACCAGAGACAATCAGTACAGATGACTCACATCTATAATTTTCATTGATCAGGTACTCTCTTTTTTCATCGCTGTACAGCAAGCATATATGGCGATAACAATATCATGAGGCTAAAACTTAGGGTAACATGTTAAACAGTGTATATTAAGAATTCCCTGTATAAGTTTCAGAAACTCTGTATTGTTGTTCACCAAGAAACCTATTTGCATGATGGAAACATAAAGAGTTTGAAACCTATGATGTGTTCCTACTGTGAACGCCAGAAAACAAAAATGACATTACAGTTGTACAGAAGATAATTTTACATTGTCATTGAAACAATCCAATAGGTGCTTGCCAGAACCCCCTTAAGAGTGGTCATGGGACACACAAGGGTTACTGGTTTCCAACTGTAAAGGTTGTGGCCTTTTACTCCTGATTTCCCGGGGCCTACAATAGATCTTGGTCAACTGGGCCTAGTACCCCTTCTACTCTTGACTCTCAGTAGTAGCTGTGGTCGAGCAATCAAGGCTCCCTGTTGGGTGAGGGGAATGTAGATAAAAGGTCATTGAACATGACTCCTAACTCAAAATGCAAACAGTACGAACAATAAAACTATGTACAGCCGATGCTTGCTTTTATTAGAAAAAGAGTAATATTTTATTTCTAATTATGCAAACGAATACAACATTCAGAAGCAACTGGGGGGTGCTGTTGTGATCCTCTGGCTCCCTACCTGAGCTCTAACGAGGGTGTGACACCCACGGTGGCATCTCAGTGAACCTCCCGGACTTCGCTGGGAGCAGATCATGGTATGCGAGCTCGACCCGCTGGTCACAGCAGTTCTGTCCGGGACGATGGCCAGAACCCTAGGCCAAAGTGGTACCAGCGACCACCCCACCATCCCCCGCCTTCCGAACAGGGAGCAGACTTTGCTTAGGTAATCGCCCTTCCTACCGCGGCCCTTCCTAGAATATGAGGTCACCATTCTAGACAGTCACAGGTCCTGCGCACCTGGCCCAAACTCAGTCCACTAGTGACTGCCTCTGGCAAACTGGGCAGGCGCAGCAGTGCGGCTTGATGCTTCCTGGCCCATCGCTCCCGATATGGCTCAGAAGAACGTGGCCATCTCCCAACATACAAGGGTTGCAGAGATGATACTCCACTTGGGCAAAGGCCGGATCATACACAGCCTCACAGCTCACTCTGGGAATCCTCGTGCAGGACTCCCCACTGGACCTTGCTCCCTCCAACACTCTCCTCTCCCTCACAGGGTACCCCAGCAGGAAGACAAGCAGGCTTTGCCACCAGTCCTGGTCACAGGCAGAAGTCTTGCAGAGCTTCCCCTTCTTACACAGCCTGCCTGGCTGCTTGGCAGATAACAAATATTTGAGGACTCAATCTCCCCTTCTTATAGACCTTTTCCAGGCACCAAATGTCATTTGTAGTCTGAGTCTTTGAAGTTTTATATTGTGGTACACTTCTTTTGAAGTGGGTACTTCTCCTTTTCATCTTCCTTCATGAAAGATGTCTATCACAGCAGGCACGATTCAGAAGCTGATTGTCTGCAACACAATTCATGGGAGTGACCAGAGTTCACAACTGGATGTCAGACACAGTGATATGTGGATCAAAAGGTCAATACCAGACCTCCTGCCTACTCTATATGATTCTATTATCAGCCCTATATCCCTTGCTGTGATGTGTCGAGGCCCCTTCCCTGTGATTTATCACATCAATCAATCAATCAGGGGTTTATACAGCGCGATACTCACCCGTGAGGGTCTCAAGGAGCAGGGGCCGGGGGCGGCTCCGGATCAGTCAAAGAGCCAGGTCTTGAGGTCCTTTCTGAACGTGTGCAGGGTCGGTGAGCGTCTGATGTTCACAGGGAGCTCGTTCCAGGTTTTGGCTGCGATGTAGGAGAAAGCTCTCCCGCCGGTTCTGTTTCTGCGGATGCGGGGGACCTCTGCCAGGGCGAGGTCGGCGGAGCGGAGGTTCCTCTTGGGTACGTGGAAGGATACTCTCTCGTTGAGGTATTTGGGTCCGATGTTGTGGAGGGATTTGCAGGCTTGGGTGAGGAGTTTGAAGGTGACCCTCTTCTCGACGGGGAGCCAGTGGAGGCCTCGTAGGTATTGGGTCATGTGCTCATGGCGCGGTGTCCCGAGGACGAGTCTGGCTGCGGCATTCTGGATGGTCTGGAGTCTGTGCAGAAGAGTTTTGTTGATTCCGGCATAGAGGGCGTTGCCGTAGTCCAGTCTGCTGGTAATGAGTGCGTGGGTGACGGTCCTTCTGCAGTCGGGGGGGGGGGGATCCACTTGAAAGTCTTACGGAGGATGCGAAGGCAGTTGAAACTAGTGGAGGCGACGGCATTGATCTGGCGGTTCATGGAGAGGAAGGAGTCAAGGATGATGCTGAGGTTCCGAGCGTGGTCTGTAGGGGTGGGTGGGCTCCTGAGGGCGAAGGGTCACCAGGTGTTGTCCCAGGCGGAGGTGCAGGGACCGAGGATGAGGACCTCGGTCTTCTCTGAGTTTAGCTTCAGGCAGCTGTCCTTCATCCAGGCTGCCACGTTCTTCATACCTTCCTGGAAACAGAGTCTGGTGTCTTCGGGATTCTTCGTGAGCGAGAGGATGAGCTGGGTGTCGTCGGCGTAGGATACGATTCTGAGCCCATGCTATCTGACGATGGTGGCGAGGGGGGCCATGTAGATGTTGAAGAGCGTGGGGCTGAGTGATGATCCCTGGGGTACTCCGCAGTTGATCTCCGTGGGTTTGGAGAGAAGGGAGGGAGTCGGATCCTCTGGGTTCTGCCGGAGAGGAAGGATTGGATCCAGTCGAGGGCGGCTCCTTGTATTCCCGCGTCGTGCAGTCTGGCTGCGAGAGTGTGATGTGAATCGGTGTCGAAGGCTGCGGAGAGGTCTAGAAGGATAAGGGCCGCGGTGTGTCCCTGGTCGAGTAGCATGCGGATGTCGTCAGTGGCGGTGAGGAGGGCGGTCTCGGTGCTGTGGTTGCTGCGGAATCCAGACTGGGAGGTGTCCAGGATGGAGTTCTCTTCTATGAAGGAGGTCAGCTGGGCGTTTACGAGTCTCTCGGTGACTGGCCGCAAAAGGGAGGAGAGAGATGGGCCGGTAGTTTTTCAGGTCCGTTGGGTCGGCCGATGGTTTCTTGAGGAGGGGTTTTACCTCCGCCCGTTTCCAGTCGTCTGGGCAGTCTTTTAAGATGGAAAGGGAGTCTCTTCCTTTACCCCTAGTGTGTGTTCCCACCCAGCTCACAGGAAGTTTCCTCATAGCTCTTAGAATTGTGCCAGTTTGTCCTGTAGGGCGTAAATCGTTTTTAGGTCTCGGCCTGCACCAGCGCTTGCGCTGGTCTGGCCGAGAGTTTTAGTAAGCGGGTTTTGGAAGTGCAAACACTGGCTTTCGGCTGGCGACCAGCTTGAGTTCACGATGGCGTGCACGCGCAGCTGGCATCTGGGTTTCCTATCTCTTCCTCATTTCCTCGTCATGGCTCATTAACTCTCTGGACTCGGATGTTTCAATCGCAGCAGCAGCTCACATTACCAACTCGGGGCCCTGGTCTACAGTCACATGAAAAACAACAGCGATTAGCATTGAAATGCAAGCTTTTTTTTGTCTAGTTAGAAATATTGCTTCGGTGGGTTGATTTCACCTTATATCGCTATTTGTTTTATATTGGGAGTCACAGCCTAATTACCAGTATTTTTGTCTCTCACTGTTTTAAAAAATATATATTTATTCGCACAAAGCTATATTTAAGGTTACTTTTTCCGCGTCACTTCTTCACTCTATTTAAACTCCACACCCCCCACTCTTATTGTCTCTCTCCTTCTCTCTCTCTCCCCTCTCTAATTCTATCTCTACTTAATTAACTCTCCCCTCTCTATCTTTTTTAGCCTTTCATTCTCTCTCACCCCTTTATCTGTTTCTCTTTCAAACTCCTTCATTCACTCTCTCTCCCCTTCTTTCTTTCTCTCTATCCCGCTCCACTCTTTATTCTATGTACACCCTTTCTCTCTCTTTCTCTCTCACCACCCTCTCTAATTGGGCATTATATCTTCACTCTATCTCTCACTCGGCAACACCACAGCATCACTCAGCGCAACCACAGCATCAATCAGAGCCAGCACAGCATCAATCAGAGCCAGCACAGCATCACTCCGCACCAACACAACATCACTCAACGCCATCACAGCATCACTCAGCGCCACCACAGCATCACTCAGCGCCACCACAGCATCGCTCAGCGCCACCACAGCATCGCTCAGCGCCACCACAGCATCGCTCAGCGCCACCACAGCATCGCTCAGCGCCGCCACAGCATCGCTCAGCGCCGCCACAGCATCGCTCAGCGCCGCCACAGCATCGCTCAGGGCCGCCACAGCATCGCTCAGGGCCGCCACAGCATCGCTCAGGGCCGCCACAGCATCGCTCAGGGCCGCCACAGCATCGCTCAGGGCCGCCACAGCATCGCTCAGGGCCGCCACAGCATCGCTCAGGGCCGCCACAGCATCGCTCAGGGCCGCCACAGCATCGCTCAGGGCCGCCACAGCATCGCTCAGGGCCGCCACAGCATCGCTCAGGGCCGCCACAGCATCGCTCAGGGCCGCCACAGCATCGCTCAGGGCCGCCACAGCATCGCTCAGGGCCGCCACAGCATCGCTCAGGGCCGCCACAGCATCGCTCAGGGCCGCCACAGCATCGCTCAGGGCCGCCACAGCATCGCTCAGGGCCGCCACAGCATCGCTCAGGGCCGCCACAGCATCGCTCAGGGCCGCCACAGCATCGCTCAGGGCCGCCACAGCATCGCTCAGGGCCGCCACAGCATCGCTCAGGGCCGCCACAGCATCGCTCAGGGCCGCCACAGCATCGCTCAGGGCCGCCACAGCATCGCTCAGGGCCGCCACAGCATCGCTCAGCGCCGCCACAGCATCGCTCAGCGCCGCCACAGCAACGCTCAGCGCCGCCACAGCAACACTCAGCGCCAAGACAATATCACTCAGCACCACAGCAGTATCATTCAGCATCACCTCAGCATCGTCTCCGCAACAGTCACCACCACCACCACCACTACCACCTCAGCATCACTCAGCACCACCTCCGCCTGCTCTCGGAATCTGGCATCTGTTGATTCTCCCCTAGCGTCTGGCCGCTGCTAGTGTTATAATTAATACAGGTACTAGTTCCCAACCTTCACCCTCCGATTGTTTATGCCCCCTCAAAAAAAAAGCTTTAACAAACAACCATTGCAATAGGCAGAAACCAGTTGCCAGCATTGCAAGAACAAAAGAAAACTGAGGAAATTTTTTATTGTAAATACTTTTTTTAATATGGTCGTTCAGTTTTACATAATGCCTTCTTGGTCATATATGAAGTAACAAAAATGCTTCTGACACTTTTTTATTATAACTTTTCAGCATGCCGCACAGCAGCCACACTTCTCTACAGCACAGCTTGAAGACATTGGCAAAGTCAATAGCTCTGGCTAAACACTTATAAGGCCCCAAAGGCAAGACCTATTGGCTATGCCAATGCTTGTTTCAAAGGCCACCATCTCACTCATATCGTCCATACAGGTATACAGGGTTTGGAGCCCTTGGTGTTTTCCACAGTCAGAGAATACCCACTTTTGTCAACTCTAGGGCGGTAGATGGCCATCTGTGTTCGTGTGAGAGGGGAGGGGTGCTAGGTCAGTAGTGTCATGCAGCAGGGCCAAACGGGCTGTCGGGTCACCCCTCAAATAAGGCGTACGCTTGATCATGAGCCAGATATGTCGCCAGCACTGTTGCAGCGTCGGGCAATCCCATTGCAGGTGGACTATGTCTCCTGATTCTAGGTCACAGCACTAGCAGGTGGCAGCTCAGATTGGTTTCTCTACAGATTACATAAAGCTAATGCCAACAGTGGAGCAGCTTTAAATAACTCCATTTCTGGCAGACTTCACATAGTCCTGTGTCATGTTTGGACATTGTGGTGCCCAAATCTTCCTCTGTGTACTGGGAGTGTAAACGTTGTACAAAAGGTGGCAGAGAGGGGTTGGGAGAAGACCTGGTCGCTCATAGTGGTGTACAGACGTGGTCCCCCTGAACTTTTTCCAAGTCAGTAGATACTGAAGAATTGGGGAATAGGGCAACGGCGAGGCCGCCTTTCGCAGGATCTAGGTTGGGCATGGGTGAGTTGAATGTGGCGCCACTGTTGTGAAGGGGTATGTTGAGCGAACTGCGAAGATCTATAAAGGGTTTAAGGGAGTCGTCATAGAGCTTATCATCAAGGTGATTAAGCTTACAAACCTTCCTGATAGACCAGGTAGGTTCCCCACCCCCACCAAAAGGTGATAGTCGTAGACTGCGGAAGTCCATCTTAGTTTTGTCTTCTAGTGAGAGCAGGTTATCCTGTACCATGTTGTTGAGTCCTCGGTTAATGAAAATCCCTAGGTAATTCAGCTTCAAGCTCTTCCAACTGAAAGGTAACGTGCCTAACTTGTGCGCATAGTGTATGGAGTCATTGGTAGTGCTACACATTAGGACCAATTGATCCAGTAGCCAGAGAAGCTGGCAAACTATTAGATGAGGCCCATTAGCGCGCGTGCCAAGGGCAGGGGACAGGACAGTGTGATCAAGATATTTTCTGCATAATAGAGAACTTTATGTTCGCCCTTCACAGTGGGGATCGCAGACATATAGTTCTACCCTCGAATTGCGATGGCTAGGGGTTAAAGGGATCTCAGGAATAATAATGGGGAGGGGGGGAACCCTGCCCAGTTCTCTGTGAATAGGGACATAAGGTGAGAGAAAACCTCCGTAGGAGACTGAGGGCTGAGTCCCCTGACTAGGGTGGTAAATCTGGGGCCCATGCAGTCCATCACATGGAAGAGGTAGCTCCGCTCTACTCAGTCAAATGCCTTTTCGGCATCGAGCAACAGTAGGACTTTCTCATCGGCATCATTGTGCACCTGCCGCATCAGATTTAGGAGGGTGCCGAGGTGATTGGCAGATGTCCGTCCGGATGCAAAACTCCACTTGGGATGGGTGGATGAGAGCGGTGATATATTTACCCAACCTGTTTGCCAGCACCTTCACAAGAATTTTGACATCAGTGTTGATGAGGGAGATAGGTCTATAGCTGGGACGGTCAAGCAGATTTCAAGGTCCGGGTGATCCTAGTTCTCTTAAGAGTCAGGGACAAATCCTTGTTGCAAGGTTTCTTCGAAGGCTGTTGTTAGCAGTAAAACTATCAGGGGTTTGGTGGTTTTATAGAATTCCACTGGGAATCCGTCTTCTCCAAGAGATTTACAGGTTGCCATGAAGTCTATGAACACCGCTACCTCATTTTTCGTGATGGTAAGATCCAACAAGTCGCATTGCATTTCTGTCAGTTGCAGGAAAGCAGTTTATTCACAAAATCATTCTCCATTGTGAACGTACCCTTTTCCACGTCTCAGAATAATAAGCTTGGAGTTCCGCCAGAATGTCATAGGGGTTGGACAGTAAGTCAGAGCGTGCATTACGGAGGGCAGAGATTGTTCTGTCCGAGTCTCGTTGTTTGAGTTTTAACACCAGCATCCTCCCTGCCTTTTCACCCCTCTCATAGTGTTGTTAGCACAGCCGGAAAAGGAAATTCTCAGCTTGCGCTGTAAGTAGGGTGTTCATGTCATATTTTGCTTGGTCAGGGTGGTGAGAGTGGACTGTGTTGGGTCTTCGGGCGTAAAGCTCTGTGAAAGAGAGGAAAAGAGCCGGTATGCATGTTTATTAGAGCATTGAGCTTCCCATTTGGCTAGGGTAGAGTCTCTCTCATGTCATCCTATAGGCATGTCTTGCCCAGCCCTCATAGGGTCCATGTCGAGACCACTGAGCCAGCATTGGCGAATAAGAAACGTTGGAGACAGGACCAAAGGCGCCATTTATCTTTAAGGGTCCCTACAACGGGCTTTGTTCATTCAACACATGCCATGGGGTGGCTTAATCGCTCAGTGATCCAACCCAAGCTTGATCTCAATTAGGTCGTGGTCGGAGACCTCACCTGGGAAAATAGAGGAAGATTCCAAATGCCGTGCAAAGGTGGGTGCAAGCAGAAAATAGTCTTTTCATGTGCGCATACCATGGGTACAGAAGCTAAACATATACTCTCTTACCCTGGGGTGCAGCAAGAGCCAGGGATCATGGAGTGCATCATCTTGAATGATGTCACTTAGGGTGCATCTATCCCTATCGTGTCTGGGTCGGGTTTTCCAGAGCGGTCTCTGGTGGCATTCCAATCTCCGCCCATGAGCTCTATAGCGTTGCAAAAGAGAAGGATCCGCCTTAGGTGAGCTAGGAATCCAGTTTTATCTCCCACGGGGCATATATTGATCTTACTATAGAATATGTGGCTTGGAGTTTGAGTTGTACAAAGACATAATGTCCAAGCCAATTTATGTCTTCAGTACTTTCGCAGGCCATGACTTGTGAATGAGTGATGTGACCCCGCTCTTTCTATGGCTTAAGGGTGAAGTCATCCTTAACTGTGTGGCAGTCAGTGTTTTGCGCATGGTACACTTTCCCGACCCAGTCCCTACTCAGCTTGTCACCCTCATCGGCAGTCAGGTTCGTCTACTGCAGGAGGACTATATCTGTATGCCTAGCCTTCAAAAACAAAGAAATTATTTTTCCAATGGTTGTAATGCATGAGGCCCTTAATGTTGCATGAGGATATGGACAACAAAGGTGGTCCACAAGGTGTTGCCATGGTGTGGTCTGGGGCGTGTGTGCCCCATGGAGGGGAGGATATGGGGAATGACCTAGGCTGCCCTCAGCGGTATCGGTTCCCTCAATTCAGAGGATCATGCGGACATATGACCGGCTGTGGCCTTGAGGGAGTTGAGATGTATGTGTGTGAAAGAGAGCACATACCGGGTAACCACTGTGATGACCAAAGTGAGGGGGCCAAAAGGACGCGGGTCAAAAGGGTAGGTAGGAGGTATGGCATTGACTGCCCAAGTTTGGCCTCTCAGAGCGGGTAGTCCCTGTTGTAATTGCTTGTAAGTGGTTCCTAGGGTTATGGGGAATCGGGAATAACTTGATGCCGCAACTAGGAGAGAAACTAAGTGTGGATAGAACAATAAAACTAATGCTCTCAGTGCGCCTAATCTGTGACACAGAGGTTCGAGAATGTGGATTTACCAGTGGAGTCACAGGCAGCACACACAAGAGCACTACGAAGGCACATGAGGGGCCAGGATAACTTCTAACAGGCACCTGTAATTAACAGAAACCCATGA
Source organism: Calotriton arnoldi (assembly GCA_963921515.1). Classification (NCBI taxonomy): domain Eukaryota; kingdom Metazoa; phylum Chordata; class Amphibia; order Caudata; family Salamandridae; genus Calotriton; species Calotriton arnoldi. Next base: position 2,679,091 of record CAWUFW010000510.1, read on the forward strand.
CGGAGTCAAGGTAGGCGCAATATACTGTCCAATAACAAAGGACAGAAAAGCACAATGTATATAGGTGGGTCTGAATTCTTATAGGGGCTGTTGAGGCAGTCCCTGAGAGCCGGTCCAGGCATTCGCCCGGGTAGTAGTTAGTAATGGTTGTAATGGTAAAGAGCGCAGTATCCATGGAAGCACCTTCCAGGGTGTCAGTCGTTCCACGTCGTCCTTTTCAGTAGTGGTCCCATTAAGTGCGAGTATCAGCAATGGCGGTTTGAACAGGCCGTACCTGAGGTCTTGCTTCTGCAGCCGGGATCTGATCGCGTGAAATTGTCTCCTCAAAGAGTTAGTTTCAGCGGAGAAGTCCGCAGAGAAGTAAATCAGGCCGTTATCAAAATTGAATGGGCCATTTTTCTTGACCACTTTAATAAGCTGCCGAGCCTCTTGATGCCGAAGAAAGCCTCACCTCATTTAGTTTGGTAATTTTGTGCAGAGTGAAACATGCAATTTAACTTCAAGCATTGTGAGCCATGTTAAATTAGCAGAAATTCATTGTTCTCTATTGCCTAGTGCAGTAATTCTTAACCTTTTGACTTGTGTGGACCCCGACTTAATCATTACTGGATTACTGGGACCCCCACTGAATCATTATTGGAATCCAGCGAACCCATTGAGTCATTACTGGAAGCCCGGGACCCCAACCTAAGCATTTTCGATGATTTGAACTGCAAAACAACACACAAAAAATAGATTAAAGCATTCATCAAAAAAAAAACCCACAAATTATGAAATAAGCTTTTTTAATTCACAAATGTATTTAAAAAAAGTAAACTTTAATGGGAAGGCTGGAACGTTTCTAAATTCAATTGAGGCCACTCATCGTCCATACTGTATTCTGTTTGATGCACTTGCACTGCTCCCACTGTTCAATCTGACGATACTAACATCATTTGTAGCCTCCAATTTCAATTCCTTCTCATTTACAGAAAGTTTTAAAATTTTCAGTTTTATATTTTGCTTTTTTATTTATATACACTTAATTAATCTGATAATATCGTTTAATATTCTTAGCAGTCATGGATCCCCTGAGTAGGGTTCGTGGAACTCCGGACCAGAGGTTAAGAACCTCTGGCCTATTATGTAAGCAGAAAACATAGTGTAAATTAATTTTGCTCAGTGTTTGGCCTGGTGCAATATTTTTTGTAATATCAATAGACGTTTCGAACTAAGACCTAAGAGAGTTTATATGATTTATCTGATGTTTAAAACGCTATCTTGTAGGCTTGTTTACTTTGTTTGGACCAGTCATCGTATTTTTTTTAATTTAATTTATTTATTTATGTATAAGCAGTTGGCAACAGATAAACAATCAACATCATTCCATACTACAGGAAACCTGCATAGTGAAGAGAGTTACAAAGTAGCCACTTATTGTACAGAATAAGACAGTGGGCCATATCAATCAGATTTATGAAACATGCTTTATATTTCGAAAACTGACATTCGTACATTTTACCTATGTGTGTTTTGGGCATTGGCGACTAGGCGGCAGACCTTCTACAATGTCTTTGTTAGTGAGTAGCATTTTGTGGGGGCCCGCTGGTTCCCTCGGCAGACGAGGAGTGTCCTGGTATGGTGGGAGGGGTCGATGGGGGCGTGGCTTGCGCGAGCAAGATGGACGCGATCTAGCCTCGCCCCGCTACACACCCAAATTATCCGCAATTTATCTCACACATATGTTGCCATCCGGCTGCCTGGGACATCCCTGATTTACCCCGGAGCTCCCCGACCGTGCTGGTGCCCCTGAAAATCGAATCTGAGGGATCTGACTGAGAGGTTGGTGCTCTTCACCGATTGAGGCTGGGACGCGGGCAGCGCGAGCCAAAATGAGCACTCCAGAGGAACCGGCCTGGAGCTGGCCGGGCTCGTGGTGGAGCGAGGCGACCCCATTTGGGAATCAGAGGTGAGAGCGCAGCTGATGTGGCCTGCTCGGTGCCTGTAGGAGCTGGAGTGAGAGCAGCAAGCGGCTGGGTGAAGCGGCCGACCGACATTGTGGGGCTCTCAGACCCGAGTGAAGAGTAAGCCGGAGGGACGATCAAAGTCCTATACTGACAGCGGCCCCATCTTCGGGGCTGGGGAGCTGTGAGCGTGAGGGACAGACAGGTGGCGGGAAAGGCCGATCAGTGGAGCGGCTGCATACCAGAGCTGGCTGCGGCCTGCGCGTTGGCTGGGCACGCCAGCCGGTGCGGCCCCAGAGCATCCCATCGGCTCTTCGACATGCATCGGGGGCGACTGCAGAGACAGATGAGGAGGTGCTCATCACTGCAGTGAGGCGAACATACAGCGGTATCGGCAGTGACATGGCCTGACTGCTTGGGATGGCCGAACCCAGCCGAAAGCTGTGAATGCAGACCTTGGGATGGGATGGCTCCCTTCCCCTCCTCCTCTGTGCTTGATTACACGGCAGCCACACGACACTGATGAGCCACATATCTGGACAGGAAACATGTGGTCATATGCCCCCCCTCCCTCCAGTGGTCAAAATGGCCTCTCTGGACCGCGTCATTTGACAAGGGGGCCCACTAAGGCTCACACTGAGTCCTGTCACTATTCCTGAAGCCAGCTGCCTTCCCCGCGCCTAACTGTGGCCCTGCTGTGAAACGCCTTGACGCAGAAGCAGGAGCTGATCTGCAGCCGGTTCGGAAGGTGGGTTCCATACCTTACCGACAACTTACGGAGGAGTAAACACACAAATAACCCATCATAGTGGGGTGCAGTTGTGCCACCACACAACACGCCGTGATGGGGCGATCCAGGTGAGTGGACCCCAGAACTTCTTCGTCAGCCTCTTCAGCAGCAGAGATGGAGCCACAGAGCTCCCAGAGTACACGGAACCCGTTGCCAGAAGACAGATTGGACGCCATTCTCCAAGCCATCGAGCGCTCCAGACTCTCTCTGGAGTCCAAAATAGACAACATGGCGGCAGAACTCACGCTCCTACATGCGGACCACAAGAAAGTAACTGACCGTGTTGCAAATGTGGAACATGCCCTAGCGGAGGTGCAGCCGGCCACGGACCTTCTGGAGAAACAAATGGGGGAACATGAAACGCGACTCCGACAGCTGGAACAAAGGGTGGAGGATGCAGAAGGCCGCTCAAGACGCAACAACGTCCGCTTGATAGGGCTGCCGGAGGGGGGAGGGTCAGACGCCGGTGGAGTTCACCGAAAAACGGCTGAAGGATTTGATGCCGGAAGATTCGCTATCCCCCTACTTCTCAGTTAAAAGAGCGCACCGTGTCCCCTTTCGGAGACTCGCTCCAGGATCGAACCCCGTCCATTTCTATTCAAAGTGCTTCACTACAGGGATTCAATCTTAAGGGAAACCCGGAAGATACAAGATATACGAGTGGACAATGCCAAGGTAATGTTTTTCCCAGGCTACACTGTGGGAGTCCAACGTCTGCGCAGTTCCATCTGAGCGGTAAAGCAGCAACTTCGGCAGCTCGACGTCCAATACTCGCTGTACTTCCCTGTGAGACTGCGAGTGGTGGCAGATGGTAAAACTCAATTTTTTGATGCCCCACAAGGTCTGCGTGGAGCCACTGCGAATACATCTGGGAGTCGCAGATGCCTGCAGAAAACTCTGGCGCCTCAGCTGACAGCGGTTTCAAACCTGGAACAAATAATTGAGGAACGGCGACAAGCAGTCCAAGAGGCGGAAAATATATCTGAATCGGCTAAAGACTCAGACAGAGAACTGATATCGGCCCGAACATCTGATGACGGAGGCTCCTCGGTGGTTTGTCCCTCTGATACCAACTCTCTGATTATGCCAGAGGTCACTCCACAGACATCGGAAGGAGTCATTTGAAGACATTATATATCCTTTACATGCACTGTCTGTGGGGCCCTGATGCCCTTATGTGGGAACTGTTGATGGGCAGTCATGTGGTTGTTGTGTGAGATGATGCCGCTGCTAGTGGGGGGACTGGCCGCCTCAAACTGGGGGTTGAACCGGGCGGTTGGGGTGTCAACTAGTAGAATGAAAGTTATCAAGTGGAATTGCATTTACTAAGCCACTGGGTGGGCATACTGCATTGGTGGGCTCCTGAAAGTCGCGCACCCTCACGACCCCAGGGGTTGTTTACTGAGTTCGACATAGCTATGGGTTTGGGCAGACCTACACAGTTGCAGGATCTGCTCTTTTGGTATTGCATATTTGCAAGGTTGACATTCTGTTTTGCAAAAAGTTTGATCAGGCGTTGTTATGCTCAAATATGGCGAACCCCGTACGGTATCCTCATAGAAGCCGATATGCATAGGGTTTATCTCTCTCGACTCATATATACGAACATACCTAAACTATCTTGTCACAACGCATCATACCATGGAATGTAAGGGGCTTACGCCCCCCTCCCGTAGATATGCGGTCTACTCATACCTAAAACGACACAACGTCCAGATAGCTCTGCTGCAGGAATCCCACTTGATACATTTGGAGACAGCCAGACTACAGCGTAGTTGGAGAGGCCACATCATTGCCACTAATTACTCTGCATTTGCACGAGGGGTGCTGATCTGGGTGCGCCCAGGCACCCCCATTTTAATAGAGGAAGAGGAGACGGATGTGGAAAGGAGTTTTATTTTCCTCAAAAGGTAAACTAGATGGTAGGTGTCTCCTAATAGGAAACATATATGCACCTAATACGAAGCAGGGGCCCTTCTGGAATAAGCTGTCTACGGTACTCTCCAGGTGGTGTCCTGTGCCATGGATGATAGGAGGGGACTTCAACAATGTATTGGACACGACTCTTGACTGGTCGTTCCACACACTCTGATCATAACCCTCACTACGTTACTTTAGCATGGGACTCGCAGCGCCTTACGTCCCCAGCCTGGCGCCTACAACCTGCCATGCTGGAGGACCTACCCTTCCGTGCCTCCCTCCGTACCGCAGCTGAGGATTATTTTACCCAAAACACAGGCACGGCGACGTCAGTCCTGTTGGAATGGGATGCTTCAAGGCGACACTGAGGGGTAATTGCATTGGGCTAGGCTGTGGTATGCGGAGACCAGTGGAACGTGAGCTCCAAGAACTGGAGCGAGTATTATTGTCACTAGAAACACGTTTGGCCTCTGAACCTTCCTGCTCCTCTGAGCTGTTGACATCAAGGGATCAACGTACCACATTGATAGAGAGGCTGAGGTGCCTCAACTATGCGGCGCACTCTGCCAGAACACACGCCCTGGCTGACAGATCTGGGTCCCTGCTTGCATGGCTGATAAGGCAAGAGCAACCTCACGGACCCATTACTGCACTTTACTCCCCAGAAGGGGCGGTACACTATACCCAACATGAAATACACAGTGAATTGGTTCTCCATTTTACCTCACTAGATCAATCAACTAACGGAGGCGTCTGAATCTGACCTAAATGATTTCTTGGACAGTCTCTCCTTTCCTCTGCTCACTCCTGATCAGCGCACAGAACTCTATGCACCCATAACAGTAGCAGAAATTCAGGGGGCCATTAGATCCTTAGCTTCAGGGAAGTTACCGGGTCCGGATGGCTTTCCCTCAGAGGTCTATAAAGCTTACACGGACCTTTTAGCCCCAACACTACTGAAAGTATACGAAGAAGCAATACAACTGTCTCAATTACCGAGCTCTATGTGCGAGGTCACTCTGGTCACTCTCTTAAAGCCGGATAGAGACCCCACCAGACTCTGCTCCTATTGGCCATTGGCGCTATTGAATGTGGACTACAAGGTACTGGCCAGCATTCTGGCTGGGCGACTGGCACTGCTAGTACCTCACTTGGTGCATGAAGACCAGAATGGGTTCGTCCCGGACTGATCCACCTCTCTCAACCTGCGCCGATTGTTAAGAGTCATGCGATATGCCCCACTGGCCTAGCCCAGATCTGGCTGTATGGTGCTGGATTTGGAGAAGGCTTTCGATACGTTGGAGTGGCCTTATGTCTTCAGTGTTCTACCTCGGTTCGGTCTGGGACCATATTTCATCAGGCTGATAAAACTACTATATAATGATCCGGTGGTGAGAGTCGGGACCGGTCACATGCTGCCGCAGCCTATACCGGTTTGCAGAGGTACTCTGCAGGGCTGCCCCTTCTCCCCCCTCCTCTTTTCACTACCTATTGAGCCACTGGCATCCGCAATACAATGGAGCATCCCTATGGAAGGAGACACACATGCAATATCCCTGTATGCGGACGACCTCCTCTTACATACGAGATGTTGGGAGGGTCCCAGATATTATACCCACTATTCGCTTTGCTTGCCTTTCGGAACTGCGGGTCAATTGGGATAAATCTTGTCTGTTTCCATTTGACCCTACCACACCTGACCCAATGCTCACTATCAATGACACCACAGTTACTTGGCAACCATCCATGTTTCGCTACCTAGGCATAAGGATATACCATAGCTACCAGGATCTCCTGGATGGCAACCTCACTAGGGCACTCACCTCTCTGTCATTGCAGATGACCTTTTGGAAAAACACTTGCTCTCTCAGTGGCAGGAAGGGTTTCACTCTTCAAGATGGTGGTGCTCCCCATCTCCTTTATTATTTTACAAATCTGCCGTTATATCTGCTGCCATCCTTTTTTCGACCAATTGAACGCATGGTTCGTAACCTCATATGGAACCCCTTGCGCTGCAGAGTAGCACTCGCGAAGTTGGACCTGCAGACGGGACAATGGGGGTTGGCTGTACCCAACCTAGAGCACTATTATATAGCGTCTCAGCTGCAATGGGTGGCCCGCTGGGTGGAGGGCAGACACCTATCAGACACGACGGGAGGGGAGGCACCACTTACGGTACATGGTATCCTTTCTACTTTCCGCCCTTGCAGCGGGAAGCGTGGCCCACACCCTTTATTGCTGCAAGTAGCCTACCACTGTTTTTGCAGAGCACTATTCCTCACCAGACACGTAAAACCATATGCTCCAGCGATTCCATTGCTTGCAACACCCAGAGGACTTCGAACTACTGCCCGTCCGACTTGGTGGACTGGCACAATGCGAATATACATACGCTTGGAGACTTGTATTTAAACGGAGCGCTCCTGCCATTTAGAGACCTTGTGCGAGAGAACAGAATGCCCCCAGGACATCTCATACATGCCTCCTGGATCAGTCTGTTGCAAAGCATATGGGGGGATATTATGCAAGAATTACATAATAATGTTATGGGAAATGGCAGCCACCTTACTTGCTGGTTTGCGGACGCGCTCTGCCTCCACACAGCAACAGACCTGACCCCATTGCGTGCGAAATGGGAATCTGATCTAGGCCGCTCGTGCACAGACACAGAATGACGCACGATACTAGCAAGCTCTACATATGTTCCCCACAATGCTAGGTTCAAATTAATACTATTCTATATAGTGCACTGCGCGGACCTTACCCCGGAGAAAATCAATCTTTACTTTCATAGAACCGATTCGCACTGTCCCGATGCGCTCATTTGGATGCAGACATTACGCACATGTTATGGTTGTGCCACAAACTTCAACAATACTGGGAAGGGGTAGTACTGCATCTATCTGAATGCACAAGAAGACCACTCCCAGACACCTGGGAAACATGTATACAGGGGTTGTTCCCTAGGGATAAAACACACAGAGCTACAAGTCTGTTCTTAGATCTGGGCCTAGTGGTGGCTAAAAGACTTATAACAAAACGCTGGAAATCTCAGGATCCACCGCCACGACTGGCTTGGTCTCGCTCTGTCCTCAACTGGGCAAATGCTGAGTGTGTGTCCCTTCATAGGGAAGACACACTGGGGTTACTCAAATTTCTAATCTCATATAAGTGGAATTCAATTCTCGCAGCACTTCAAACAAATCTGCACCCCGAATCAGGTATACATACTTCACAGCATATGGAACCGGCAATTAGCTAAATGGGGGCGGGGGTTGGAGCTATCTCACCTTGAGCTGGGAGGGATGATGTGACTTGTGTAGTGACACATATATGGGAGACTGTATTAACTGGGCAATGTTGGACAGATGATACTGCAACTATATGCAACATTTGTTACAGGGAGGACGCCTTGAGCACTGTTTTGCCTGAAGTTGATTAGTTTGTTAATTTTGTAACTTCATTGATCTTTTGATTTCTGCCGGAGGCCAGCAATGTATAGGCAATTATTTTGGATGTCATGGTATGTACTTCGGAATTTATAATCATACGGACGTTCATAAGATCATCGAATGAGAATATCTGCTATAATTTGACCTCCTGATATCCTTATGTAAAGATGTCCTGAACATTCGTGCTAAGCACCTGGAGGAAATTGTCTTTCTATGTCTTACTGTTAAAATAATAAACAGATCAAAAAATAAAATGGTGGGAGAGATCGAGTTTGTGCGGATGAGGAATGAAGTGAAAGGATCCTAGATGTTGCAGGGCCTGGATTTTGGCAGCATCAGTTCCTACAATGCAGATAATTGCTCATTACAGTACATTAGGTCGGTGAGCCAAGTTTGGGTCGTTGGGGCTTTCAACCTGCCCCAATGGATCGCTACTCTGTTTGGCCATGGGGCGTGTACTGGCGACCAATCTGCGAGAATTCTGAGGCAAGTCTCTGACATGACCGAGCAGTGCATGAAATCAGCGTGGGGTGCTTGACAGCATTGACAATGGGAATTAGTCCCACAAGTGATAACTATAATGGTGTGCGATAAAAGCGATGTAGAAATTTAAAGTGTATGAGGCTGAGCCGGTAATTGGGGGACAGTCGTTCAAGTTAACTGCAGCAGAAAGCCACTGGGCGTCGATCAAGGGGGTGTCGAGATCAGAGTTCCAGGCTGCTCGAGCCCTCGGTGTCGATTCTAGAGCAGCCTGTTGTGTGTGAATGTACAGCGTGTGATTAATTTACCTTCGGAGGTTGTAGCGTAAACGTATTCTAGCGCAGGGAGTGTCTGCATAGGAGCGGAAAAAGTGGGGTGGATCGCACGGCAGGTGGCTTGCAGCTGGAAACACAATAAGGTATCAAGCAGCGCAGGGGTAGATGTGGCAGGAGCCGTGGGGGCCGGTAGGAAGTGGTCATCAGGGTGTAGATCTGCAAAAGTATGAATACCTAATCTACTTGCGCGTCCCATCGCACCTCTATCTTGTAGTGGCAGTAGTAAGGGATGGTTAGCTGTAGGAACGGACGGAGCATATAATGGTGAGGTATTAACTCGTTTCCCGAGTCCGATCTATGCCCAGCGGACACATTGTGTTATGTCAATTTCAGGCCTAGGAGGGTTGTAGATGAGGAATAGAGCTGTGGTAAGCGGCCAAGGAGAAGTTTTGTCTAGTTCAATTGCAACATGTGGCTGAAAGGGAGTAGGATGGACCCAGTATTATAGGTATTGGGCTTGGGCACAAAGTGCATATAGTTGCATGTCTGGGGCTCCCATCCCCCCTGTGATTGTGGCAGCGTGAGTAATTCATTCATAAGTAACTCGGGGTTGACGACCAGCTCATATCAAGGAAATCAGATTGGACCGTAAGCGTTTAAAGAAGCTAACAGTGAGGGGAACTGGAATATTTACGAACAAGTAAAGGAATTTAAGCAGCAAGATCATCTTGGCCAGGGCGATGCGGCCCGCCATGGACAGAGGCAATCTGGTCCACACCGGGATCCGATCTTCCAGCCAGTCAATGGCTCGTCCATAGTTGGCTCACCACAACTCCTCGTGATCTCTGCTAATCCAAATTCCCAAGTATTTAGTTGGGCCTGTGGCCCAGGTCAGTGAATATTCTGCGGAGAAGGGTATGGTGCTGTCCATCAAGGGGAAAAAGCTCGATTTGGCCCAGTTCCCCTGTATGCCAGAATAGCCGCCAAATCTAACTACTTTGCATATTAGTGGAGCTAGATTGGACTGGGCGTCAGTCATGTAAAGGGTAATATCATCTGCATAAAGCTATATTATAAGGCCGCAGCTTGAGAAACCTAAGCCTCTGTCTGTGTGGTGTTGGCAAAAGCATGCAGCTAGAGGCTCCATAGCAATGGCAAACAACAGGGGTGAAAGTAGGCACCCCTGCCTTGTGCCGCGCTTGACAGAGAAAGGCTCAGAAATGAGACCATTAAGTCGCACCTTAGCGACAGGGAGGGTATAGAGGAGTTGGATTTGTGCAATAAATCTGGTGCCTAGTCCCAACCTCTGTAGCAGTGGGAAAAGGAACAACCACTCCAACAAATCCAGGCCTCGAAAAATCCAAAAAATGTTACTAGACCTGCAGGTCTAGTGACTTAAAAAATCTACTCAACCTAATTATAATGCTCTTGACCCATAAACTGGTTTCAAATTATGTGATCCTGGGCAAGTATTTTAATTCACTGAGACGCCATTTTCTTGTTTATCACATATGAGAGCACCTTCAAATACTCGAGTTCAGCATGTTTGCTGTACAGAAAACTCTTGTTTGGTTTAATAGACTAAACTTTGCTCCATATATGATGCAAATCTAGCCACATATAGGATGCACATGACTGCTGACTTGCTTCAGTTCATTAAACGCATTGTCATCAGTGCAGGGGCAGAAATGTTTCTGAACTTATGTTTAAAAACTGTCACTTTTAATAAATACATAACTAAAGCATGACGAAGCAGCACACTGTCATTTGCAATCAGCAGATTTTACATTAAAATGCCCACAGAATTTCCCACTGACATGTGGTTTTAAAACTATATAATGTACAATGTCTGGAAATCGAGTTTCTGCAAATATTTGTCATTTGCACATCAGCAAGTGAAGTGTTGTGATTTGTTTTGCTCCTATGTAAATGTTTCTTTGCATTACACTTCTGAATTACAAAATAAAGTTATTTCATAATTCCTGATATATTTTGAAGTAACTGTACTATTTATTTACAAGCTGTTTAAATATTGTGCTAGAGAAAAAAACTGACATTTTACAGCGTTTTGTTTCACAATTATTGTCAGATAACTCACTTGACAAAAAGCAGTAACTATAATAAGAAAAAGAAAAGTAAAAAACATTTTCCAGGAACAGATAAGTAACAATTAGTAAAAAGAGAAACTGACATTTGATCTCTGTCCTTTAACAGACATGTGTCAAGGCAAAAACAGGATTTGAAGGCCTCTTTATTGCTCATTCACTTTCTGAATGAACAGAGCACCTGTTCCTTCCAGTTTAAATTAACTTGCCAGCAAGGTCGAGTAAATGCTAAAAATGGCTCGACCTGATAACATCTCACTCTACATTGCGAGTGGATTTTTCTAGGCCTGAAATCAAACACCTTTGTGGCGTCCAGTAGGGTCGCAGCAGCTGTGACTTGTGGGTTTCCGTGATGCATTACTGCGAAAAGGGTCTGGAGGTTATGGTAAGTCGATCTCCTTGAAATAAAATCAGATTGATTAGGGTAGTAGTAATAGCAGTCTGTTCGCCAACACGTTAGCAAAGATCTTATTATCAGTGTTGATAAGGGATAGAGACGCAGAGGTCTGCAGGTTTATCAGGTTTAAAAAGTGTAGTTATGACAGCTTCTCTCAGGGATGGCGGAAGAGAACCTGTATTTAGGGCATCCTGATGCATATCGAGAAGTTTGGGGGCTAGGATCTGAGAATATTCTTTGTAGAAAGCAGTGGTTAGCCCATCGAGGCCGAGAGCTTTGTCTACTGGTAGTCCTGCGATTACTTGAGTTATTTCTTTTATGGTGATGGTGGATGTTAGACCTGGCATCTTTATGGCGTGTTTCCCCTGTCATTTTGCTTTCCGACCTCCCGGTTTTGACTCTGTTGTTGCTGGTTTTGTGTCTCTGCGCACTTTCTCACTGCTGTTCAGTGTTAAAGTGCAGGTGCTTCTATTGTACATTGTTATATTGGTTGTTGTTTCCATGACTGACATATTTGATTTACTGGTATGTCCCTAGTAAAGTGCACTGAGAGTGCCAGGGCCTGTAAATCAAATGCTGCTAGTGGGCCTGCAGCACTAATTGTACCACCCACACGAGCAGCCCCTCAAAGGGTTCTCAGACCTGCCTCTGCAGTGTCTGCGCACAGTTTTTACTGCCATGTCGACTTGGCAGTGCATCCACTTGCCAAGCCCTAACCTTCCCTTTTATTACATGTGAGTCACCCCCAAGGTAGGCCTAAGGTAACCCTATGGGCAGGGAGCAGTGTATTTGAAAGGTAGGACATGTACTGGTATGTGTGACATGTCCTGATAGTAAAATTCCTTATACTTCGTTTTTCACCATTGAATGGCTATCTGTCACATAGGATAGAATGGGAAGTGCTAGGTAACATTTTACGAGTATATCTTCCCTTTGGGACAAGATAGATAAATGTTGTTTAGTATGCCTGAATTCAGAATGTAGAAATGCACCTTTTAGTAAGATGATTTTTATGTTATATGTTTTAAATTACCACTTTTAGAAAGTAGATATATTCTTGCTTAGCCATCCTGTATGCCTCTACTGGGTTGTGGATTGACTGTCTGGCTTTTGATTGACAGGGACTGGGGATGTGCATTCTCTTCAAACAGCCACTGAGGGGGTCGAGGTTGTCGAGGTTTGTCCTGCCTTTCCTGGATGAGTCAGGGCTGAGATGAATTTACCTGGGCTGCATTTAGAGTAGTGGGTGGAGATTTCTTTGCACCTGAATGTGCCTGGTCTACCTTGGACAATGCTGTCTCCACCTCCTGCCAGGAAGCTGGGCCAGAGAGGACCAAACTGGTTTGAACTGAGCACACACACTCTGCCCAAGAGAACAAAGAGAAACTGGGTATAAATATTGGGGGCCAGACCCCAGAACTTAAGAACTCGCTTGGATCAAGGAACCTGCCAAGAAGAAGAGCTGGAAGAACTGCCAGGAGGAGTACTGCCCCTTTGCTGTGTTGCAGCTTTGCTGTGTTGGCCTGCAGTTGCTGCCTCTGCCTTGGGCATTGAAAGGACTAAACTGAACTTTCTTCACCTGTTGCTGAGTATCTCCCAGGGCTTGAAATAGAGCTTGCCTCCTGTTCACGAAGTCTCTGGGACAAGAAAGACTTCACTTACCTCTGAGTACCACCTCTGGAACCCTGGGTTTCAGTTGCCACAGAGGGGAAAGCAGCCGACACCGCCACCGACACTGCTGCTGGCTCTGTGTCCTGAAGGCACCACAGAAGGCACCAAGGCACTTCGCACCGCAACCCTGGTCTCACCGTCGACAACCGCCACCGAGCCGTTGCTTGCACCGCGACCTGTGGGCACCACACTCCGCACCACCTCGCTTCACTCCACCGCCCTGGACTCACCGACGACGATGCATGCTGACCTAGATGCCCGTGACTGTACCGTGGTTTGGGGGCAGCGCTCATAAGTCACACGACGCACCGACCCATCCCACACCGCAGCCTGGGCCAACCGATGCCAGCGCACATCAACCTGCACTGCCGCTTGCACCATGACCTGTCCGCACTGCAACGTGCACCGCCCTGCTTCGCACCACAGCCCTGGTCTCACCGCCGCTGGGTGACCTTCACGGAGCTGCTGCCTGCCCTGCGACTTGAGGGCAACGCACGCCGCACCGCTATGCTTCACATCGTAACCCTGACTGTTGCCGTGACCGGCACGCCCGACGCGGTCAGCCGAAACCAAAGGTACTGTTTACGAGTCTGCTGACACTGACGCCAGTCCACACCGACGTGGTCGGCCAGAACTGTTGGATTCTGTTTTTTTCAGCACCACGGTAGCCCCGCACGGAGCTACCGGCTTTAAGGAACTGCATTTTAAAGTGATTCTTACAAAGTGCATATTTTTGATTACTGTATGTTGGTCTTTTATCGTTTTGGTCTTGTTTGCACAGATAAATATTGGTTATTTTTCTAAAACTGGTGTGGTGTCCCTTTGTAGTGTTTTCACTGTATTACTGTATGTTATGTGCAAATGCTTCACACACTGCCTCGGTGATAAACCTGACTGCTCGTGCCAAGCTACCAAGGGGGTAAGCAGGGGTCATTTCAGTAGTGTATCCCCCTTATCCTGACTAGGAAGAAGGGTCCCTATTTGGACATGGTAACAACCTGCCAACTAGGGCCCCCCATTTCTAACAGGGGAACTTAAAAATTCTCGGTTGGCAGCAGACAGCCAAACCAGCTGGACAATGTCCAAGTATGCCCGGAGATACGTGGGTTCCGCCGCCGGCGCAGTGGAATAGAGGCAGGCATAGAATGCAGACATGATATGTAGAAGGTCAGAGGGGGAGAAGCATTGCTGACCCCCCCCCGGAGTTCGGAGTTCCGAGACAAAAGTAGAGGCGTGGGGTTTTTGGAGCAAACCAGCCAGAGTTCCACCTGGGCGATCACCTTCTCCGTAGCATCGAGCTCTGGTCTCCCTACCTATGAAAAGTGTCTCGAGTAGTGCCTCTACCTGGTACGCGGACATCTTGTCACGGATACTAGCCATTTTGGCTGAGTCATTAGAACGAAAAAGGTCAGATTCTAGAGTGCTGATGTCGGCCTCTAATCGCATAAGTGACGTGCGGATTGCCCTGAGGACACCATTTTTCTTGGCTATACAAACGCCCTTAACTTTTTAAAAGCGGAGGAGCTGACCGAGCCAGTGTTTTCGAAATAATCTCGTATGGATGTGCGTATCTCTTCTCAAAATACTACATCTCAACGTGCACCTGATGGTAATCGCCAAGTGAACGCACGGGGAGGAGTGTGGGGGATATGCAGAGTTAGTTGCACGTGGGCATGGTCGGAGAGGGTGTGGGACAAATGTGAGATGGAGTACATCTATTGGTGTGCATCTTTGGAGGTCAGCCAGAAATCAATACTGGACAATGTGTTATGGTGGAAAGAGAGGCAGGTGCCTTCTCGTGCAGTACGGTGTGCAGCGTGCCATGCATCAATGAGATAGTAATGTGTGAGTATCGTGTGTTAGGGTTTTGGCTGCTTGGGGATGGGGATGTCGAGAGCTACCAGATCTGTCTAGTGAGTCATCTTGGGGGACATTGAAGTCACCGCACCAGAGTAGTGTCCGGGGGCCGATGTCGGTTATTATTAATTGGCAGATCTTCGTGAATAGCCCAGGATCGTCCGTGTTAGGCCCATAGATTGCGGCCAAGGTCACGGGATGCCTGTGCAGCGTGCCCTGCCAGTATGACATATCTACCGTCATTGTTGCTGAAACATTGATGGCACACCCTTTTTGATTAAGATGGGGACCCCTCTAGCATTATTGGAGTAAGCCAAGGAGTATGTTGCTCCCCATCCTCGTGAGAGAAGCCCAGAGGGCGGCACTTTGGCTAGGTGAGTTTCCTGTAGGAAACAAATGTCAATTTTATGTCAGATTAGATACGCATGTACGATGCAGATCTTGCGACCAGCATTTAGTCCACGTACATTCCACATGAGGCAAGTAACGTGAGGCTCCTTATCTATTACCTAGCCGTGAGAACCTGGGTATGTGCCTATTCCGATATGATGTGGTAGAGCCGCCCTCTCTGTGAGTGGAATGTGTCAAAACATGTCTTGGATTGAGATAACTACACATTGCTGTAGGCCAACAATTTTTTAAACCCCGAAAACACCCCTGCCCGGCACCCCAACGCACCCATCCAAATCCACCCACACCAACCCCCCCCCCAAATAGGTTGTGAAATCCCACCCCAGAACATCAGCAAATTGGAATTATCCCTCTGGATTGTAGAAACACCGAGCTGACAACCCGCAATGGAGGGTGGGTGGCAAAGCATAGAAGTCCTTGGCGGTTACCTGTTGGCAGCAGTTTGAAAGGAACTTATACAAGGGGAGGCAGTTAGAACAATTTTAAACACTATAGATAAACCACAATGACAGAGATATGTGCATACAGACCCGGGCACCACTGTTAAGACATGACCATGATATCCGGGCCTATGCATATGAGGGGCGTCAAGATATCAATTATTATCACTGAGTTACGCCTCAGCAGAGAAATGCGGTGAGTGCGTTGGGGACCGATTGTCTTTAACCTTCTGCTTGGCATATTTCAGGGCGAGCTTAGCGTCGGTGAAGTATTGTGTTTTGCCCATGTTGGAGACCTTGAGTTTTGCTGGGTATAGAAGAGCATATTGCATGCCTACTTGTTGAAGAGCTTTTTTGGCAGGAAGGAAGTCCCAGTGGGGCAGTCTGCACCGCTACAGTGAAATTGGGGTAGAAAGATAGAACGTTGCCCTGGTGCTGGATCTGCCCTTTTTCTCGGGCAACCTAAGGATCTTGTCATGGTCTCTATAATTCAAGAGATGGGCTATGATAGGTAGGGGGGTGGCCCTGACAGGTTGTTTTTGGACTGAGTGATCTGTGGGCTCTCTCGACAATGAAGACGGAGGATAGCTCAGCCCCAAACATTTCCTTCAAAAGAGATTCAACATTGTCTTCCATTTTCGACATAGTCTCGAGCGACCTTCGAGGTCGTCATTCTTGGCTTTGATGAGCTCCAGCACCCTGTCCATGCGAATGAGATGTTTCTTTGAGTTAGTTTGGATGCCATCATGTCCAAGACGCGAGTTTGTAGGTGGTTGAGTCTTGTATCATGGGAGTCGGCTCGTTTCTTTATGTGGTCTAGGCGGGATGTGAGTAAGTCTAGCTTGGAGTCTATTGTCCTCAGACTAGTTTTGACGTTGAGGAGTATTACTTTGAGGTTCACTTCTTGTTCAACAGAATCTTCTGGCTGCGCTGGGTCAGATTTGCTATCAGAGAGGTTTTCAATTTGCCGAGTGGTGGGGGGGCGCTAGAGGGCGCACTGCGAAATGGCCGCTCTGTAGAGCTGCTCCGCCGGCGGAGCTTATCATCCGACAACAATCCTTGAAATCCAGGCCCGCCTTCTGCCTCAACCATCTGCTACAGCTTCCTGAACGGCTGTGGAGCATTTTGGCTGAATATTGTGGACGACGACATCGCCATTGCGGAGATAACTGCGTGTGAGACTCCGTGCCAGCGCTGACAGCATGGCGGCTCAGGGCGCGCTCGGACCGGGCACTTGAGGTAGGCCGCGGCTGGCGCTGGGGGTGGGCTGGGAGTGCCGGGGATGTACTCTGCTCCCTGACCTGGCGTGCGGCGGACCGTGTGGCGGATCCTAGAGGGCCGGCGGGCATCCAGCCGACATACACTTCGTCGACTGGAGGGCCGCGCCGCCTCCGGGGCCCCAAACGCGCGGCCTATCGGCGTCGGGTTTGGTTGTGGGCTGCGCCGCATCTCCTGACCTCGCGGCCCGCCGGCGCGTGGCCGCGGGCTCGCTTTAGGCCGCTTCAGTGCGCCGCTCTGTGTCCCTGTTCGCCGCCGCCAAGCGCTCCTTATCTGACCAGCGCGCTGCCACGGCACACTCCTGCTTGGGGCTTCCTTGCCATCCGGGAAGCCTCCCTACTACCGCCAGCCCTGAGTTCTCCAGTCTGAGTGGGGTGAAGACGCCTCGTGCGACCAGCGTCACCAGAGCAGCTCCGGTTGCGGTAACACTTAGCCGCTTGACTTGCTGCAATCTGTGGGACTGCCCCTGCGCTACACGACATTGTGGTATCTGCCTGCTTCTAGTGCTGATTACATCTGCTTCTTCTGGTCTGTCCAGACGGCGCCTCTCCTACCTGTGCGCACCACCACATGCTTGGGCCTACTCCTTGTCCCGGCCTTCCTGGCGCTGGTGTCCGACATGGACACGGGCTTGCTGCGCCATTGCTACCTGGTATTCCTCCCCCCTCCCCCCCTTCGGACCTGGCGCTAGCCTGAGGCGTCAGACAGTTTGATCCTGCATTGCTCTCGTCGACGGCTGCTCATTGGCACTGTGAGGCCGGACCGCTTCATTCTGGCACTTTTGGGGGTGCTGCGCCTTGCTCACTCCACAACCGCTGCAGCCTCTCTGGCCCCCTTACCCTTGCTGAGGGCGCTGCATCGCTTTCATTTGTTGGGGCTGCAGTATATTTAAGACATTGTGGAGGCCCGTGTTCAATTGCTATTCCAACATATTGGGCGCTGGTCTGTGTGTGCGCCATGGGGAAGAGCCAACCACGCCTCACCTTCGAACCCCGGAAAACTAACAGGTCGGCCCAACATGCAGCCTCGGACTCGGAGGCGGACACTCCTAACGATCACTTAACGAATATTGATAAGACGCTCCTTGCGGTGCTGGCCAGCCTGCAGTCCATTGATGGTAAGATAGACCACCTCAATCTTCGCATGGACCACATGTCATCCAAGCTGGACAAGCATGCACAGCGCCTGGGGGAGGCCGAGACGCGCATCTCGGATGCAGAAGATGGGCTGCAGCAGGTTATACAAAAGGCGACCTTTATGGAGAAAGTCCTTGCTGTCATCCAGGCCCGCAACGAAGACTTGGAAGCTAGATCGCGCCGTAACAACGTGCGCATTACGGGCCTGCCAGAGTCCACGAACACGGACCGCCTTGAGACCTATGTGGAGAAGCTCCTACGGGATATCTTTGGCCCGGAACAGCTATCGCAGGTCCTCATCGTGGAACGCGCCCATCGCTCCTTGGCTGCAAGACCCCCCCCCCCCCGGGCGCCCCGCCTTGCCCCATCATTGCCCGCCTATTAAATTATAGAGACCGGGATGCGATTCTCCGCCTTGCCCTAGAGAAGGGCACCATCACACATGAAGGTAACACCCTTGCTTTTTACCCCAATTTTACGCTGGGGGTACAGGAGGCCCGTAGGGAGTACCAGCCTGCCAAGAAACTCCTCCTTGCTGCACGTATCCCGTACGCTATGCTGTATCCTGCAAGATTGCGAGTGGAAGACAATGGGAAATACAAGTTCTTCAATTGCCCGAAATCGGCTCTAGATTTCGCCAAAACTGTATCCCGTCGCAATCGGTCCCCCAGACCCGCGGGAGGAGACGACGCTGTGGGCCACGATGACACAGCTGCTGAGCAAGGCGGACATTGACTTCTCTGAGTTACGGTGGTGCATTGCCTCTGGTTTTTCATTTGTTATTGTACTGTGTCCTACCTGGTGGGGCTTCTGAGGGGCTGCAGAAGGCTCTGAACTGTGGCATATATATCTCGATTGCTAAAGGCCTTGTGCTTACACCAACCTGTTCTGTCCTTCAGTGTACTTTTTTTTACCGCAATGTTGGGAGGGCTATTCCCCATGTACATGTTTGATATGTGACCTCTGGGGCTGAGTCTGGTAGGTCATGATAGCTCGGCCACCTCCTACTCACACTGGGAGGGAGTTTGTGCTCGGCGCCTCCCTATATGGGTGTTCCCCATCATTGGTTGTTCCCTTGGTATTGTACTGGGGTTTTTTTTTTTGGGGGTATTCGGGATGGCTTTGGCTGGTTGGGGTGGCTGAAGTGGGTGGGGGGTGAGGCGGTGGGGGGGGGACTCGGGTTTGTTCATGTGGCTGGACAGTTCCCTGTTGCACAGGTTATTGTTATTGACTTCTGTTTTCACTTTGGTCATGTGGTAGATTTCCTATACATTATATTCTGCTTTCAATATGCACAGTAATGGTATGACAATTTCTTGTCTAACGTGGAATGTACGGGGGCTTAATACACCGAAAAAGATCCGGCAGGTGATCGCTCATTTAGGACGCCACCACATTGGCATTGCCCTCCTGCAAGAAACGCATCTCACGCGACACACTGATCAGCTGGTTGGGTCCCGCTGGGCCGGATTTCGATTGGCCTCTTCCTATTCCTCATATAGTCGGGGGGGGGTACTCACACTGATAAAAAGGGTCTTCCTTTTACGGCTCACCGCACTCACATGGACTCCGATGGTCGATATGCCGTGGTGCACGGTACACTAACAGGTAAACTGGTCACTATTGTTAATTGCTACGGTCCAAATATAGATGACCCAGGCTTATATGAAAGTCTTCTTGCGGTCCTGCGAGATTGGCCGGACGCAGCGATTTTTGGGTGGGGGAGACCTGAACACACACCTGGATCCCAGCAAAGATAGATCTAGCGGTGGGAAGGGACATTCACCAGGTGCAGCTCATGTAATTAATTCAGGGCTGGTGGAATTTGGTCTGCTGGACATATGGCGACACAGACATGTTCATGCGCTTGAGGGCACACACATTTCTACAGTGCATGGCAGTTGGTCTCGCCTTGATTACTGGCTGGTAAGCGAGGGAGTGGCGGGCTGGGTGACTGGGGTGGAGAGCCTGCCACGCACTCTTTCTGATCACAGCCCTGTGAAACTCACTCTCTTTATCCCCCTGGTGACGTCTCGGCCCTTCAAGTGGCGCTTTCGCTCCGAGTCACTACTGGACCCTCTCTATTTGGAGACCATTCGTGAGGCTATTATACAATACTTTGCCAATAATAAGGGGTCTGTAGATGGTGCTGGAGTACTCTGGGAGGGTTTCAAGGCCACTATTCGAGGCACTTGCATCAGTACATCAGCTGGCATATTAAAAGATCTACGGGGCCAAATAGCTAGGGTGGAGGCTACGCTGACCCGCCTTGAGCGCGACTACGAATGTGCACCTAGCGAGTCAACTTTGGCGTCCCTCAAGGAGTCCATGCTCGAGCATGCGAGGTTGGCTGACGAAGAGATGCGATATATCTCTAAGCGACATGTGGCTCGATCCTTTGGGGAGGGTGGAAGACCGGGACATCACTTAGCCACAAAAATCAAGCACCGCCTGAGCCAAGATATAATCACTAAGATTACGGACAAATCAGGGTGCGATCACTACAGCGTCACAGATATTACAGAACAGTTCAGACAGACATACGAGGCACTATACACGTCTCAAGGCGAGACAGACACGGCGGAACTCGATGCCTACTTGTCGCAGGTGGCCCTTGCATGGTTGTCAGAGGGGCACAGAGATTATTTGGGTCAACCCATCACAGTGGAGGATGTCCGTATGGCCGTGGCCTCTCTCCCTACCAAAAAGGCCCGTGGCCCGGACGGCTTTCCCTCTGAATTTTACAAGGCCTACGCTGAGGAGCTCACCCCCTTTCTGCTGGAAATGTATGCCGAGGCCTATGACTCGGGTGTCCTTCCCCCATCTCTTCATGAAGCATTAATTATTACCCTACTAAACAAGCATTGGCATAGCCAATAGGTCTCGTCTTTGGGACCTTATAAGTATTTAGTTATGCAGCACAATCTCCTTGGTGCAACAACATTTACTGTTGCATGGCTAAACACTTATACGGTCCCAAAGGCGAGACCTATTGGCTATGCCAATGCTTGTTTATTTTAAGCATATGCTACAAAAGAATATGCCACGGATTAAATATGGTAGCAAAAAGTTTCTAATAAAAATTCAAATAAAAAAATAATGAAACCATTGTTTATAACTTTTTTATAGACCAGAATGGGTGCTTCCTGGCAGGCTGGTGTAATTAGAATAGGTAAAGAAAACCTTTTTTCACAGGAAAATATTACTCTTATTGGCTTAAAGAAAAGATAAACCAGGGTTTGAGTTACTGACATAGCTTACATAAACGACTAAAAAAAACGGTAACATGATAAGGAATGGAAATAAAGAAGTATTTGCCAGTGCTGGGCCACCAGTCCTGGTAATAAAGGGCACTTTTTTTTAGACAGGTATGCATATGTGTTTAGGCAAAATGCCATCACTCAAAGTGTGTGAGGCAACGGATGAAGTGAGCTGACCTATAGCCCCATGCTATGACGAAAGGAAGCAAAATGTGAACGACAGATGAGCAGACCAAAGGATGAATTTTTATATTTATGAATGTTTGATTACACGAGGTCACCAAAAAGCTGAAGCTCTGTCTATGCCAGACCTAAACAAGTAAACAGGGGTGAGTGCAAGGTCTGCCCGAGCAGCTCTGTAGTCTGATATACACTCTAATCACCCCATGCCAGGCATGAGAATCTTATTTCGTGTTTTTTACTCTGCTACTTGTTCTATCATAAATGCAGAACAACAAGTACCAGAATGCAACGTAAGGACTACTTGAGCTGCTCCCACCTGGCAGGGACAGGGTCTGAAGCGCTCCCAGTCCCCATTTATAGTTGTTAAAAGAGCTGAAATACGACTCCCCTACCCACACCAGTATCCCGCCCCCACATTTTGAGAGGGGTCGGTTTACCTGCTGTTGGAAAGCCTGCAGGTTCCCGTCACACCTGGCAGCACATACCGGCCTTGGGCAGAGCTCCCAGTCTCCATAGCCACTGACCCTTGTCAATGACACAAGAAATGGGCCCTTTAAAAGAACAGGCATCAGAACAGCCACATGGAAGATCAGTGGCCCATGAGTTCGTTTTATCTAGTAAAAAGTGACAATTCTGCAATTAAACCTACCACGTTTCTTTTCCATAAAAAGCTGTACCTGCATACAGAGAAAAAAATAATTTCCCTGCAGCGAAGTGGCCTTCAGAGACCTGTAAAGCTAAGCTCGAATCTGTACAATAGTAGGTCGTGCGATTGTCCAATAGCCTGGTGTGTGACCGACTCTGCCCCGGCACTACCAACATCAGAGATACCGGGCGTATCTCCTGTTGGTTTTTAAAATAGTCGTACAAATATATACCGGAGATAACTGACTCAGTCCCATTCCTAACGGCCTGACATATGAACCGGTCCTTTGAGTAAATATCGCCAACCCTTTATAGACGTGTTTCTGACTCTGCTCCGGTGCTACGATTTTGGAGGCACGTGTTATGTCCCCCAGCCCAACCAGCCTTACAGCGGGTTGGGTCTGACCTGTGTTTGGCATTGCTCCAGGCTTCCAGAGGGGCAAAGCTTGACAGGCGACCTGCTCCGATTTATCTAATCTTTCGAGTTTCGGCCTAGACTCCAGCCCGCCTGTTCCTGACAGAGCGCATCCTTCCGTGTCTTCCGGAGGTCCCACTTGACACTTCATAGATTTACCAACCTGACTTTTGATTGGCAGCCTTTCAGAGACTCCAGCTTCTGCCAGCCTTTCACGTGTTCTGACTTCAGAGAGAGTAACTTTTCCCAGAGACTGGGCTGACAAAACAACTGCTTGTCTCCAGTCTTACAAGTGCCTGGCATCCGATTCTGACCCAGCCCTATCAGCCTTAGAGAGGTCCTCTTGCCCGTTTGAAGGCCTCTGCTTTTAAATTGACATTTGTGCAGGGCTTCCTCCCAGCCCCCAAGTGTTGGCAGGTATGATTTTACTCCCTTACAAACATTCACATCTCATCCTAGCTCCTGTTTCCTGTCAATAAATTTGCAAGATCTATTTGTTCTGGTTCAAGCTTGTTTGGTTAGTTTCCCTGCCACCCCGAACCTCCCCGGGCGGAGAGCTGCCGGCAGGCGATCGACTCTCACTATGGAGAGGAAAGGCTCACAGCCCAAGAGTCCCTTCACATGGAGATACGGAAAAGATGCTGTCCCCTTCACCCCCTTTCAGTTTCTCAGGTGTTCACGTCTATTCTGCTTCATAGGAACTCGAAATACTTGCTGGGCAAAATAAAACCCGCCCGAAAACTCTCTCTCCCTCGCGCGCTGTCTCTTGCTCATTGTATAGCTACTTTTATTGCACACAATGTAGCAATACATAAACACCTCCTTTCGAAGTCCTTCTTTAAATCCCTTAGGTCATTAATGATTTGGCCGCAGCTTCGTTTGGGACACAGCATAACGGGCAGAACTACTGGAGCACCCCTGTGAGGCACTACAGATCCCACCTCGCCATGCACGCGGTCGCGCATAAAACACCACTGCCGGCTCGCGGCGGGTGCAGCCGCAGCTTCGTTTGGGACAATGAACAATGAAACAAATCCTGGCGTCGGGAGCCGATTGAACCCTTGTTTCGCATCGCAACGTTAATTAAGCGAGGGGTCTGTTCGCTGATATGCCAGAGACGATCGTCCATGCTGTTCCTGAAGCTGCGTGGCCAAGCCACCGTAAGGTTCGGGTGGAGGAGGCGAGAACGAGGAGAGGAGGAGGCAGGAGGGGGCCTGCGCCTGTTTCCCTTGCGGGAGCGAGCAGAGGGAACCATCTGTTTGAAAGTTAATTGCAAACAGATGGTTTCAAAGCTCGCTCCCGCAAGGGAATCGCCAAACGTGCACGTGTTGCCATTGAAAGCAATGCAAAGCGTGCACGTTTTTGGCCGAAATACTGAATCGATTGCTAAAGGTCCCCTCCTATGCAGCCCATGCGCGCTGCGTAGGCGAGACCTAAAAAGGACAAACCACCTATTTATTTTGACTCATACAGGCCACTATCGCTTATTAATACCAATGTCAAAATCTTAGCAAAAATATTGGCCACTTGCCTCCAACCACTGATGAAAAATGTAGTCCTCCCCGACCAATCTGGGTTCATACCTGCGCGGTCTACCTCTCACAACCTTCGCACTCTGTTTGCTTTGTTCCACACCCTCTCTCCTGAATTGCCGGCGGCAGCCGTCATGCTCGACGCTGCCAAAGCGTTTGATTCAATCGAATGGGGTTATTTGTTCTTTATCCTTCAACGAATGGGCTTTTCTCCCTTCTTTGTCAACTGGGTCAAACTACTCTATGCACATCCCACGGCGTGGGTCCGAGTGGGGGGGCACACCTCAGACTCGATCTCCATCACTAGAGGCACCCGACAGGGGTGCCCCCTTTCACCACTGCTGTTTGCCCTCACATTGGAACCCTTGGCCTGTCTAATTCGGCAATGTCACAAATATGCGGCTATCAATTTGCATCACCGTCCACTCATTATTTCGCTATATGCGGATGATATGCTGCTTTTGATTCGGGAACCTCGTGACTACTTGGCACCTGTTTTGCGGGAATATATCCGGTTTGCTCGCTTTTCCGGTCTGTCTATAAACTGGTCTAAATCGGTAGTGATGCCATTGACCACATGCACGCTTCCGCATGAGTTAGAATTCCCCCTTGAGTGGGCGACAGAGTCGGTTAAATATCTGGGGGTCTGGATCCACCGGGATCCTGATAGAGTACTTCGGGAGATTTATGGCACTGCTATAACGTGGTTGGAACATCAAGTAGACAGGTGGATTCGTCTTCCACTCTCCCTTGCAGATCGCATCGCTCTTGTAAAGATGGTGGTGCTGTCGAAATTTTTATACCGCTTTAATAACGTGCCTATCCCTCTCTCCCAACAATTTTTTAAGACACTACGTACGTTGCTTCTTCGTTTAATCTGGGGGGGAAAACAGGCTCGTGGGCTGGCAGACTCTTCTCCTTGACTATAAGCATGGGGGATTTAATGCACCTGATTTCTATTTGTATTATTTATGCGCACAGGCGCACTACGCTCATTTCTGGTTCTCGCCTCATGATTTCATTCCGCATGTGGCGGTGGAGCAATGGGACGCGCATCTCATACCACTGAGCTCCATCCTTACGCACAGCCGCCGACTTACGCCCCGTGATACAATCAATACCATCGATTCGACGATTGCTGCCTGGCGGGCACTGGGCCGCTTGGCTGAGAAACTACCTTTATAGTCCCCACTGCTTCCTATTGCTTATCACGTGGACATCTCAGTAACTCATGAAGAGGGGATCATGCGCATCTTGGCTCAGGCGGGAATTGACAAAATGCAGGATCTATGTCCTCATGGCACTTTCCTGACACCTGCCGATGTCGACTACATTCAGCATAAAACCCTTCTGTTCACATTTTCGCTTCACAGACTGAGGAAGGCGTCGCAGGCCCATTTCCCGATGTTTCCTGCGGAACCTCCCACGTCTTTGGCGCTGCACACTTTACTCACCAATCCCACTAGACACAGGCTTGTTACTAAACTATACCGGGCTGCCAGAGCGGATAAGACCCTCCCCGAAGATAAGAGCCTAAATAAATGGAATGAGTTTCTCGACCCGCAACTCACCCGGGAGGAATGGGAACACTGCTGCGCTCTGACTGGCGCGCTCACGTCCAACGGAAACCTCCGCATTATACATTTCAAATACCTTCACCAGACCTACTATACCCCACACCGGCTTTTTAAATATGGTCTCAGGGAGTCAGATGTGTGTACATGATGTGGTGCCTCGGGTGCAGACTTTTGGCACCTGGCCTGGTCCTGCAGGCAGGTAAGGAATTATTGGACTGAAGTAGTTACTAGACTGTCCCAAATTGTTGGGGTGGTTCTGACCTGTTCGCCCCAAGTGTGCCTACTAGGACTGCTCCCCTTTCTAAAAGGTGCTACAGGTAAACTTGCTAGAGTGGCGCTGCTTGTTGCCAAGAGGCGAGTGGCGATGGCGTGGAACAGCAGACGGAGTCCTACAGTTGCATTATGGCTTAAAGATTTGATATATTGTAGAGAGAATTTAGTGTTATATGCGGAGGAGTTACCAGTGACTTCTCGTCCAAATGATATCTGGGAACCTTTGTTGGCCTATCTACGTTCAAACTATTTGCATGTTGACCCCGCAGTTGCGGATGGATAACTATTGTAAATGCCAATGACTGTGACATACGATGTTTACCACTGTGATGTTATTGCTGGAATCTACCCTCTATGTTTACACCTTATGACCACATTTTTTGTTTGATAGTAATGGCATTACTCTTGCACTGTTGTTCTGTGTATTGTATGATGCTCTATGAAAATGACAAATAAAACTTTAAAAAAAATTAAAAAAAATTGCTGAGTGGTGCATTTCTTCTCAAATGAGAGTTTGGGCTGCTTGCTGTCAGGTTTGCCCATTGTGGTTCCGTAGAGGCAAGTGTGGTAAGAGTCTTACATTAAAGAGTGGTGATTGCAGGTCCACCGGTTGCCGTGGATGTGGAAGTGACCCCTCTTCGCGAAGTGCGATGCAGCAGAGCCTATAGTTATGAGCTAGGGTCCGTCCCAGGCCCACCACTCCCCCCCGTAGCTAGTCCCGCGGAGGGGCACGAGCAGGTCCAGATCCCAGGTACATGTGTGCAATTTTCGGGTGAGGGGGTGCCGGATTAGCAGAAAAGCAGGTGCGTATTCATGTGTGGACGAGGTTTCTATTAGTCCATCAGAAGCGCTCTGCTCCTCGAGCAACAGGGATCCAGTTGTAGGTAGCAGCGCAGGGTCGCGGAGCCACGCAGGGTGGGCCGCCCACACCTCAAGGCCAAGTCAGCCACGGCGGCGGCAGTGTGCTGTGCATTTGTTGTAGGCGAGAGGGTCGGCAGCAGCAGGTGAGCAGGGGAACGATCCACACGTAGGCCCGTCCACAGCAGGGATCCTCACAGCCAAAGGCCCGCAGCGCAGCCCTCCATGAACCGGGCCGGCCAGTACATGCGCCAGCGGCGCGCACACCCAAGCCCAGTGCAGCGTCTCTCCCACTCCCGAGACGGTGCAGGACGTAGTGCTGCAAGGTCCACAGCTAAAGTCTCAGCCGCAGGTGCCGCGGCGGCGCAGCACGTCAGACAAGGCAGCTTTTGGCCCCAGTGGAGGAGAAGACCGCACCGGCCAATCCGGGATAGTCCAGCTCTGCGCGTTCGCTGCACCACGCAAAACGCCGCAGCTCCCCTCTCCTCACCAGATTACTTGGTAGGTGGCGTCAGTGGTTCAGGCGGGTGCAACGTGGGATCCTCACAGTCAGCCGCAGCTCAAGGCCCCATCCCATTTTGGCCGGCCTCTCAGGTTTCGAGGCGAGAGCCACCCCAGCATCTGCAGAGTCGCTGATAGGCCACGGGCGTCGCCCACCTCTTGATGCGATCGTGATGCAGCAGGCGGGGCACCCTCGGCTCCAGGATTCCCCAGATGCTGGTTGGTAAGGTCCCTAACAGAGCCCCGTAGCAGAGAAACCAACGGGGTTCCCAGGTGCACCAGATTATGGCGGATTAATAGCTCAGCCGGCAGAGCTCGCTCACAGAGCGGCCATCTTGCTGCTCGGCGAGACCATGCCCCTCGATGATTCATTGTATGTAATGGCCCAAAAAATGTATCACTTTGGAACGTAGAATTTACTAAAAAGCATAAATTCAAGAATAAGTGGCTTTACTTCTTTAATAAATCGTTGCATGCACAAATGTATTGGATTTCCTACATTTGAAATATTTATGTCCTAGTTAAAATTTACTGCAGTTGTTTTTATGACTTAAATTGCCTTACTTTATTTTAATTTTAAACTTTGTCTCTTTAACAGGCTGTTTTAACAGATTACAAATTGAAGGCAATTGAACATGTCCACGGGTATTTCTCCAGTGAACAGGTAATTTTTTATTTTTTTTATTTTTGGGTAAATGTACTCATGAGCGTTAGTGCCTCTCTAAGGCAATGTGCATAACAGGATATTATATTATATATAGCTGTTTAGTTCTGCCTATGTGATATCAGACCGAACTTCTCAAATGGCCGTCAGAGTCATTCTTGTTTTGTCATTTTTGGATCCCGTTCACAGAATCAGGGTCTGCTGACCTCTATTCCCCCCGATGCAGCATGGTGCCACAGGAAATCCTAAAGTACGCCAGACTGACTGTAAATGGGTGTGGTTTCTACTGACTTTCTTGTCGTACCTACTCATTTATGGGTCTTTGCAACAGTTTTTGCATTAACTTTTTCAACTGGCAAATCATGTATAAAGGACTGAAAAAAGGTGTAAAGTGACTGTGTTTCCAGGTAGGAAAAGGGAAGGGGAAACTCTTGTATTTCGAACGGCCTGTAGTAGAAGGCTCCAACGAAGATGAAAAGAGCTGTAGGTA
This sequence comes from Calotriton arnoldi, assembly GCA_963921515.1. Taxonomy (NCBI): domain Eukaryota; kingdom Metazoa; phylum Chordata; class Amphibia; order Caudata; family Salamandridae; genus Calotriton; species Calotriton arnoldi. The sequence goes on from CAWUFW010000510.1 coordinate 2,707,644, forward strand.
TTTGTCTTTCTGGGATTTTAGTAAGATGTTTTGTGTTTCTCTTCAGCCTTTTCAACACAGTTTTGTTCGTGAGCTTTTTGGAAAGGTGAAACTTGACCCCATTTCAAAAGCAAAATGTCTCTTTTTCTATTTTGTAAAATTGGAAGGACTGTTGTGTTATCATTCTTAAATGAACTTAGCCGAGTTGTATCATGGTACTCCGTGATTGTCAAAAGTTGTAGTGATATCCCATCAAAATGAATGATTATGTTTATGCACCTGGAAATCAAGCTCATCAGTGTTTGTGCTTTACCCATTACCAAGCAAAACCAAGGGCCTTTTATTTAAATTAATTATCCTTAAAGAATAACTTCACTGAAAGTTTAACAAGCAAGGAAATGGCAATTACCCACTGCCGATATTGTCCATTTCTTCGTTGGCTATCATGTGTCCGATGTATATGGTTGGCAGTAGGAAGATGTGGTACTAGACACAATTAGCAAATCCTACTATTCTGTAATATATTTTGTAATACTGTACATTGCTCATCCCAGTACTTGTCTTTACTGGTTTATGGTGCCACTCCAAGCACTTCACTGCAGTTAGAAAGTCAAACTCGACATGAGTGGAAGTACCAGCATATATCATGCTCAAATGGTCTACACCACTTTACCAGCTGGCCCGGCCTTCAGTTCCATTGAACGCTTTTTAGTTCTGACATTGCTATAGGCATTCAGCCAATCACTCTCACTCTCACTATGAGAGTTACGGGTTTCAGGATTATTAACTTTTAAATGCATCTTTTCTTTTAATTTAAATACGTTCTCGATTTTGGTGACCCTTTTTCCATTCCTTGAAGGATTCTTCCTTATGCTTAATAATCTTAGGAATGGTGATTTTGATCTTGCTTACATACTTGAATAAAAAATATTCTTATAAAAATGTGAGCACAAACTTCCAAACATAAATACAAATTTTATGAATGAGAAATGATTAGTAGCGTAAAATGGTTAATGCCATTCTTTACTTGAAGTGCTCTTCCTGAAACTAGTTTATAATCTTCAGATGGTCTATGGTTGCATCTTAACCCCTTAACTGCTGGGCCTTTTCCCCCCCAGTGCTGAGCCCTTTTTTGGCTATTTGTAGTAGTTCGCGATTAGGCCTCTGTAACTTTTGGACCACATAAGGTATCCACGCCAAATTTGCGTCCTTTTCTTCCAACATCATGGGGATTCTAAAGGTACCCAGGGTTTGTGGATTCCCCTGGAGGGGTCCCAGATTTTAGCCAAAATACAGCTATATTTTGGTTTTTGGGGAAAAATGGGAAAAAAGTCCCGCATATAAAAGCGTCTGGGTTTTTCCCTGCAAATGGTATCAAAAAAGGTTTGTGGGGCTGAAATCTCCATTTTCCCAGATTTTAGGGAATGACAGACTTTTGTCAGAAAACCAAAAAATTTTACACAGTTTTGGCATTTTTCTGGGACATAGCCTATTTTTGCTATTTTTTGTGCTTTCAACCTCCTTCCAGTTAATGGTAGAAATGGGTATGAAACCAATAATGGATCCTGGAAAGCCATACATTTATGAAAAGTAGACAAAATTCTGAATTCAGCAAGGGGTCATTTGTGTAGATCCTTAAAGTTTTCCTTATAGAAACTAACAGTTAAATAAAGGAAAAATTGAAAATTAGTTGAAAAAAACAGCCATTTGTGTCAACGTTTTCACCTGTAACTTCTTCTAATTATGACAGCTATTTGAAGGCAATATACCGTTATATCCGCTGGACCTTTCTGGTTGTGGGGATATATAGGACTTGTAGGTTCACCAAGAACCCGACGAACCCAGAGCCAATAATTGAGCAACATCTTGCAATGATTTTTTTAAGTACCGGGTATATAGCAATTATTTTGGGAAAATGTATACATGGAAAAATTGTTATGAAAGACACCTATGTATTTCTGAAATGGGAACAAAATGTAGATTTTAGAAACAGTAGATATTTGCACATTTCCGAAATTGGGAGTACCCATACTAGCATGAGAATTATAGGTCATTTTTCAAAATGACTTATTTTTTACACATTGTCTTTCATTTGGAAGGCAGAAATGCATCGAAAGTCAATAGGTAATAACAGTTGCTCTACAATTCTGTGTTACCCTAAGTCTCCCGATAAAAATGGTACCTCACTTGTGTGGGTAGCCCTTGTGCCCACAACAGGAAATGGCTCAAAATGCAACGTGGACGTACCACATTTTCACAATGAAAAATTACCCTTTTTTTGCAAAGTGCCTAGGTGTAGTTTTTGAACCCTAGCTCTGCCGGCACCTAGGGAAACCTAGCAAACCTATACATTTTTGAAAACTAGACACCCAGGGGAATCCAGGATGGGGTGACTTGACTGCCTCCCATCAGGTTCTGTTACCCAGAATCCCTTGCAAACATAAAAAAATTGTCAAAAAAAATCACATTTTCCCCACATTTCTGTGGTGGAAAGTTCTGGAATCTGCGTGGATCCACAAATTTCCACCCACCCCGCGTTCCCCAAAGTCTAACGAGAAAAATGGTACCTCACTTGTGTGGGTCGGCCTAGTGCCTGCGACAGGAAACGGCGCAAAACGCAACGTGGTCCCACCTCAATTTCGCAGTGAAAAATGACCCTTTTTTGGCAAAGTGCCTAGCTGTAGTTTTTGAACCCTAGCTCTGCCGGCACCTAGGGAAACCTAGCAAACCTATACATTTTTGAAAACTAGACACCCAGGGGAATCCAGGATGGGGTGACTTGACTGCCTCCCACCAAGTTCTGTTACCCAGAATCCCTTGCAAACAGAAAAAATTGTCAAAAAAACCACATTTTCCCCACATTTCTGTGGTGGAAAGTTCTGGAATCTGCGTGGATCCACAAATTTCCACCCACCCCGCGTTCCCCAAAGTCTTACGAGAAAAATGGTACCTCACTTGTGTGGGTCGGCCTAGTGCCTGCGACAGGAAACGGCGCAAAACGCAACGTGGTCACACCTCAATTTCGCAGTGAAAAATGACCCTTTTTGGCAAAGTGCCTAGCTGTAGTTTTTGAACCCTAGCTCTGCCGGCACCTAGGGAAACCTAGCAAACCTATACATTTTTGAAAACTAGACACCCAGGGGAATCCAGGATGGGGTGACTTGACTGCCTCCCACCAGGTTCTGTTACCCAGAATCCCTTGCAAACATAAAAAATTGTCAAAATAAACACATTTTCCCCACATTTCTGTGGTGGAAAGTTCTGGAATCTGCGTTGATCCACAAATTTCCACCCACCCGGCGTTTCACAAAGTCTTACGAGAAAAATGGTACCTCACTTGTGTGGGTCGGCCTAGTGCCTGCGACAGGAAACGGCGTAAACGCAACGCGGTCCCACCTCAATTTCGCAGTGAAAAATGACCCTTTTTTGGCAAAGTGCCTAGCTGTAGTTTTTTAACCCTACCTCTGCCGGCACCTAGGGAAACCTAGCAAGCCTATACATTTTTGAAAACTAGACACCCAGGGGAATCCAGGATGGGGTGACTTGACTGCCTCCCACCAGGTTCTGTTACCCAGAATCCCTTGCAAACATAAAAAATTGTCCAAAAAACACATTTTCCCCACATTTCTGTGGTGGAAAGTTCTGGAATCTGCGTGGATCCACAAATTTCCACCCACCCCGCGTCCCCCAAAGTCTTACGAGAAAAATGGTACCTCACTTGTGTGGGTCGGCCTAGTGCCTGCGACAGGAAACGGCGCAAAACGCAACGTGGTCACACCTCAATTTCGCAGTGAAAAATGACCCTTTTTTGGCAAAGTGCCTAGCTGTAGTTTTTGAACCCTACCTCTGCCGGCACCTAGGGAAACCTAGCAAACCTATACATTTTTGAAAACTAGACACCCAGGGGAATCCAGGATGGGGTGACTTGACTGCCTCCCACCAGGTTCTGTTACCCAGAATCCCTTGCAAACATAAAAAATTGTCAAAAAAACACATTTTCCCCACATTTCTGTGGTGGAAAGTTCTGGAATCTGCGTGGATCCACAAATTTCCACCCACCCCGCGTCCCCCAAAGTCTTACGAGAAAAATGGTACCTCACTTGTGTGGGTCGGCCTAGTGCCTGCGACAGGAAACGGCGCAAAACGCAACGTGGTCACACCTCAATTTCGCAGTGAAAAATGACCCTTTTTTGGCAAAGTGCCTAGCTGTAGTTTTTGAACCCTAGCTCTGCCGGCACCTAGGGAAACCTAGCAAACCTATACATTTTTGAAAACTAGACACCCAGGGGAATCCAGGATGGGGTGACTTGACTGCCTCCCACCAGGTTCTGTTACCCAGAATCCCTTGCAAACATAAAAAATTGTCAAAAAAACACATTTTCCCCACATTTCTGTGGTGGAAAGTTCTGGAATCTGCGTGGATCCACAAATTTCCACCCACCCGGCGTTTCACAAAGTCTTACGAGAAAAATGGTACCTCACTTGTGTGGGTCGGCCTAGTGCCTGCGACAGGAAACGGCGCAAAACGCAACGCGGTCCCACCTCAATTTCGCAGTGAAAAATGACCCTTTTTTGGCAAAGTGCCTAGCTGTAGTTTTTGAACCCTACCTCTGCCGGCACCTAGGGAAACCTAGCAAGCCTATACATTTTTGAAAACTAGACACCCAGGGGAATCCAGGATGGGATGACTTGACTGCCTCCCACCAGGTTCTGTTACCCAGAATCCCTTGCAAACATAAAAAATTGTCCAAAAAACCACATTTTCCCCACATTTCTGTGGTGGAAAGTTCTGGAATCTGCGTGGATCCACAAATTTCCACCCACCCCACGTTCCCCAAAGTCTTACGAGAAAAATGGTACCTCACTTGTGTGGGTCGGCCTAGTGCCTGCGACAGGAAACGGCGCAAAACGCAACGCGGTCACACCTCAATTTCGCAGTGAAAAATGACCTTTTTTTTGCAAAGTGCCTAGCTGTAGTTTTTGAACCCTACCTCTGCCGGCACCTAGGGAAACCTAGCAAACCTATACATTTTTGAAAACTAGACACCCAGGGGAATCCAGGATGGGGTGACTTGACTGCCTCCCACCAGGTTCTGTTACCCAGAATCCCTTGCAAACATAAAAAATTGTCAAAAAAACACATTTTCCCCACATTTCTGTGGTGGAAAGTTCTGGAATCTGCGTGGATCCACAAATTTCCACCCACCCCGCGTCCCCCAAAGTCTTACGAGAAAAATGGTACCTCACTTGTGTGGGTCGGCCTAGTGCCTGCGACAGGAAACGGCGCAAAACGCAACGTGGTCACACCTCAATTTCGCAGTGAAAAATTACCCTTTTTTGGCAAAATGCCTAGCTGTAGTTTGTGAACCCTAGCTCTGCCGGCACCTAGGGAAACCTACCAAACACACACATTTCTGAAAAGTAGACACCCGGGGGCTTCCAGGGAGGTATGGCTTGCGTGGATCCCCCAACGTTTCCTTACCCAGAATCCCTTGCAAACCTCAATTTTAGCTGAAAAAATCACTTTTTTCACACATTTGTGTGTGGGAAAGTGTGGCATCACTGGCCTCACACAAATTTCCTACCACCCAGCGTTCCCCAGGTCTCCCGATAAAAATGGTGCCTCACTTGTGTGGGAGGCTCAAGTACCCGCGACAGGCAAGGGCCCACAACGTAGTGAGGCGACCTCAAAATTGCCTATCTCAAAACCACCTGGTTTTGCAAGGGGGTCACCTGGGTTTTGGCCCCGTGCTCGGCGGCCATCTAGGGAAACCTACCAAACCCACACATTTCTGAAAAGTAGACACCCGGGGGCTTCCAGGGAGGTATGGCTTGCGTGGATCCCCGAACGTTTCCTTACCCAGAATCCCTTGCAAACCTCAATTTTAGCTGAAAAAATCACTTTTTCACACATTTGTGTGTGGGAAAGTGTGGCATCACTGGCCTCACACAAATTTCCTACCACCCAGCGTTCCCCCAGGTCTCCCGATAAAAATGGTGCCTCACTTGTGTGGGAGGCCCAAGTACCCGCGACAGGCAAGGGCCCACAACGTAGTGAGGCGACCTCAAAATTGCCTATCTCAAAACCACCTGGTTTTGCAAGGGGGTCACCTGGGTTTTTGGCCCCGTGCTCGGCGGCCATCTAGGGAAACCTACCAAACCCACACATTTCTGAAAAGTAGACACCCGGGGGCTTCCAGGGAGGTATGGCTTGCGTGGATCTCCCAACGTTTCCTTACCCAGAATCCCTTGCAAACCTCAATTTTAGCTGAAAAAATCACTTTTTTCACACATTTGTGTGTGGGAAAGTGTGGCATCACTGGCCTCACACAAATTTCCTACCACCCAGCGTTCCCCCAGGTCTCCCGATAAAAATGGTGCCTCACTTGTGTGGGAGGCCCAAGTACCCGCGACAGGCAAGGGCCCACAACGTAGTGAGGCGACCTCAAAATTGCCTATCTCAAAACCACCTGGTTTTGCAAGGGGGTCACCTGGGTTTTGGCCCGTGCTCGGCGGCCATCTAGGGAAACCTACCAAACACACACATTTCTGAAAAGTAGACACCCGGGGGCTTCCAGGGAGGTATGGCTTGCGTGGATCCCCAACGTTTCCTTACCCAGAATCCCTTGCAAACCTCAATTTTAGCTGAAAAAATCACTTTTTCACACATTTGTGTGTGGGGAAGTGTGGCATCACTGGCCTCACACAAATTTCCTACCACCCAGCGTTCCCCCAGGTCTCCCGATAAAAATGGTGCCTCACTTGTGTGGGAGGCCCAAGTACTCGCGACAGGCAAGGGCCCACAACGTAGTGAGGCGACCTCAAAATTGCCTATCTCAAAACCACCTGGTTTTGCAAGGGGGTCACCTGGGTTTTTGGCCCCGTGCTCGGCGGCCATCTAGGGAAACCTACCAAACACACACATTTCTGAAAAGTAGACACCCGGGGGCTTCCAGGGAGGTATGGCTTGCGTGGATCTCCCAACGTTTCCTTACCCAGAATCCCTTGCAAACCTCAATTTTAGCTGAAAAAATCACTTTTTCACACATTTGTGTATGGGAAAGTGTGGCATCACTGGCCTCACACAAATTTCCTACCACCCAGCGTTCCCCCAGGTCTCCCGATAAAAATGGTGCCTCACTTGTGTGGGAGGCCCAAGTACCCGCGACAGGCAAGGGCCCACAACGTAGTGAGGCGACCTCAAAATTGCCTATCTCAAAACCACCTGGTTTTGCAAGGGGGTCACCTGGGTTTTTGGCCCCGTGCTCGGCGGCCATCTAGGGAAACCTACCAAACACACACATTTCTGAAAAGTAGACACCCGGGGGCTTCCAGGGAGGTATGGCTTGCGTGGATCCCCCAACGTTTCCTTACCCAGAATCCCTTGCAAACCTCAATTTTAGCTGAAAAAATCACTTTTTTCACACATTTGTGTGTGGGAAAGTGTGGCATCACTGGCCTCACACAAATTTCCTACCACCCAGCGTTCCCCAGGTCTCCCGATAAAAATGGTGCCTCACTTGTGTGGGAGGCCCAAGTACTCGCGACAGGCAAGGGCCCACAACGTAGTGAGGCGACCTCAAAATTGCCTATCTCAAAACCACCTGGTTTTGCAAGGGGGTCACCTGGGTTTTTGGCCCCGTGCTCGGCGGCCATCTAGGGAAACCTACCAAACACACACATTTCTGAAAAGTAGACACCCGGGGCTTCCAGGGAGGTATGGCTTGCGTGGATCCCCCAACGTTTCCTTACCCAGAATCCCTTGCAAACCTCCATTTTAGCTGAAAAAAATCACTTTTTTCACACATTTGTGTGTGGGAAAGTGTGGCATCACTGGCCTCACACAAATTTCCTACCACCCAGCGTTCCCCCAGGTCTCCCGATAAAAATGGTGCCTCACTTGTGTGGGAGGCCCAAGTACCCGCGACAGGCAAGGGCACACAACGTAGTGAGGCGACCTCAAAATTGCCTATCTCAAAACCACCTGGTTTTGCAAGGGGTCACCTGGGTTTTGGCCCCGTGCTCGGCGGCCATCTAGGGAAACCTACCAAACACACACATTTCTGAAAAGTAGACACCCGGGGCTTCCAGGGAGGTATGGCTTGCGTGGATCCCCCAACGTTTCCTTACCCAGAATCCCTTGCAAACCTCAATTTTAGCTGAAAAAATCACTTTTTCACACATTTGTGTGTGGGAAAGTGTGGCATCACTGGCCTCACACAAATTTCCTACCACCCAGCGTTCCCCCAGGTCTCCCGATAAAAATGGTGCCTCACTTGTGTGGGAGGCCCAAGTACCCGCGACAGGCAAGGGCCCACAACGTAGTGAGGCGACCTCAAAATTGCCTATCTCAAAACCACCTGGTTTTGCAAGGGAGTCACCTGGGTTTTTGGCCCCGTGCTCGGCGGCCATCTAGGAAACCTACCAAACCCACACATTTCTAAAAAGTAGACACTCGGGGCTTCCAGGGAGGTATGGCTTGCGTGGATCCCAACGTTTCCTTACCCAGAATCCCTTGCAAACCTCAATTTTAGCTGAAATAATCACTTTTTTCACACATTTGTGTGTGGGAAAGTGTGGCATCACTGGCCTCACACAAATTTCCTACCACCCAGCGTTCTCCCAGGTCTCCCGATAAAATGGTGCCTCACTTGTGTGGGAGGCCCAAGTACCCGCGACAGGCAAGGGCCCAAAACATTTTTTGATAGGCAATGTTGATGTTGCCTCAAAACGTTTTGTGTCCTTGCCTGTCGCGGGTACTTGGGCCTCCCACACGAGTGAGGTACCATTTTTATCGGGAGACCTTGGGGAACACTGGGTGGTAGGAAATGCATGTCTGCCCAGCGATGCCACAACTTTCCCACCCAAAAATGTGTGGAAAAAGTGATTTTTCCACCTAAATTCGAGGTTTGCAGGGGATTCTGGGTAAGAAAACGTTGGGGGATCCACGCAAGCCATACCTCCCTGGAACCCCCGGGTGTCTAGTTTTCAGAAATGTGTGGGTTTGATAGGTTTCCTAGCTGGCCACCGAGCACGGGGCCAAAACCGAGGTGACCCCTTGCAAAACCAGGTTGTTTTGTGATAGGCAATTTTAATGTCGCCTCAATACCTTTTCGGCCCTAGCCTGTTGTGGGTACTTGGGCCTCCCACACGAGTGAGGTACCATTTTTATCGGGAGACCTTGGGGAACACTGGGTGGTAGGAAATGCATGTCTGCCCAGCGATGCCACAACTTTCCCACCCAAAAATGTGTGGAAAAAGTGATTTTTCCACCTAAATTCGAGGTTTGCAGGGGATTCTGGGTAAGAAAACGTTGGGGGATCCACGCAAGCCATACCTCCCTGGAACCCCCGGGTGTCTAGTTTTCAGAAATGTGTGGGTTTGATAGGTTTCCCTAGCTGGCCACCGAGCACGGGGCCAAAAACCGAGGTGACCCCCCTTGCAAAACCAGGTTGTTTTGTGATAGGCAATTTTAATGTCGCCTCAATACCTTTTCGGCCCTAGCCTGTCGTGGGTACTTGGGCCTCCCACACGAGTGAGGTACCATTTTTATCGGGAGACCTTGGGGAACACTGGGTGGTAGGAAATGCATGTCTGCCCGGCGATGCCACAACTTTCCCACACAAAAATGTGTGGAAAAAGTGATTTTTCCACCTAAATTCGAGGTTTGCAGGGGATTCTGGGTAAGAAAACGTTGGGGGATCCACGCAAGCCATACCTCCCTGGAACCCCCGGGTGTCTAGTTTTCAGAAATGTGTGGGTTTGATAGGTTTCCCTAGCTGGCCACCGAGCACGGGGCCAAAAACCGAGGTGACCCCCTTGCAAAACCAGGTTGTTTTGTGATAGGCAATTTTAATGTCGCCTCAATACCTTTTCGGCCCTAGCCTGTCGTGGGTACTTGGGCCTCCCACACGAGTGAGGTACCATTTTTATCGGGAGACCTTGGGGAACACTGGGTGGTAGGAAATGCATGTCTGCCCAGCGATGCCACAACTTTCCCACCCAAAAATGTGTGGAAAAAGTGATTTTTCCACCTAAATTCGAGGTTTGCAGGGGATTCTGGGTAAGAAAACGTTGGGGGATCCACGCAAGCCATACCTCCCTGGAACCCCCCGGGTGTCTAGTTTTCAGAAATGTGTGGGTTTGATAGGTTTCCTAGCTGGCCACCGAGCACGGGGCCAAAAACCGAGGTGACCCCCTTGCAAAACCAGGTTGTTTTGTGATAGGCAATTTTAATGTCGCCTCAATACCTTTTCGGCCCTAGCCTGTTGTGGGTACTTGGGCCTCCCACACGAGTGAGGTACCATTTTTATCGGGAGACCTTGGGGAACACTGGGTGGTAGGAAATGCATGTCTGCCCAGCGATGCCACAACTTTCCCACCCAAAAATGTGTGGAAAAAGTGATTTTTCCACCTAAATTCGAGGTTTGCAGGGGATTCTGGGTAAGAAAACGTTGGGGGATCCACGCAAGCCATACCTCCCTGGAACCCCCGGGTGTCTAGTTTTCAGAAATGTGTGGGTTTGATAGGTTTCCCTAGCTGGCCACCGAGCACGGGGCCAAAAACCGAGGTGACCCCCTTGCAAAACCAGGTTGTTTTGTGATAGGCAATTTTAATGTCGCCTCAATACCTTTTCGGCCCTAGCCTGTCGTGGGTACTTGGGCCTCCCACACGAGTGAGGTACCATTTTTATCGGGAGACCTTGGGGAACACTGGGTGGTAGGAAATGCATGTCTGCCCAGCGATGCCACAACTTTCCCACCCAAAAATGTGTGGAAAAAGTGATTTTTCCACCTAAATTCGAGGTTTGCAGGGGATTCTGGGTAAGAAAACGTTGGGGGATCCACGCAAGCCATACCTCCCTGGAACCCCCGGGTGTCTAGTTTTCAGAAATGTGTGGGTTTGATAGGTTTCCCTAGCTGGCCACCGAGCACGGGGCCAAAACCGAGGTGACCCCCTTGCAAAACCAGGTTGTTTTGTGATAGGCAATTTTAATGTCGCCTCAATACCTTTTCGGCCCTAGCCTGTCGTGGGTACTTGGGCCTCCCACACGAGTGAGGTACCATTTTTATCGGGAGACCTTGGGGAACACTGGGTGGTAGGAAATGCATGTCTGCCCAGCGATGCCACAACTTTCCCACCCAAAAATGTGTGGAAAAAGTGATTTTTCCACCTAAATTCGAGGTTTGCAGGGGATTCTGGGTAAGAAAACGTTGGGGGATCCACGCAAGCCATACCTCCCTGGAACCCCCGGGTGTCTAGTTTTCAGAAATGTGTGGGTTTGATAGGTTTCCCTAGCTGGCCACCGAGCACGGGGCCAAAAACCGAGGTGACCCCCTTGCAAAACCAGGTTGTTTTGTGATAGGCAATTTTAATGTCGCCTCAATACCTTTTCGGCCCTAGCCTGTTGTGGGTACTTGGGCCTCCCACACGAGTGAGGTACCATTTTTATCGGGAGACCTTGGGGAACACTGGGTGGTAGGAAATGCATGTCTGCCCAGCGATGCCACAACTTTCCCACCCAAAAATGTGTGGAAAAAGTGATTTTTCCACCTAAATTCGAGGTTTGCAGGGGATTCTGGGTAAGAAAACGTTGGGGGATCCACGCAAGCCATACCTCCCTGGAACCCCCGGGTGTCTAGTTTTCAGAAATGTGTGGGTTTGATAGGTTTCCCTAGCTGGCCACCGAGCACGGGGCCAAAAACCGAGGTGACCCCCTTGCAAAACCAGGTTGTTTTGTGATAGGCAATTTTAATGTCGCCTCAATACCTTTTCGGCCCTAGCCTGTCGTGGGTACTTGGGCCTCCCACACGAGTGAGGTACCATTTTTATCGGGAGACCTTGGGGAACACTGGGTGGTAGGAAATGCATGTCTGCCCGGCGATGCCACAACTTTCCCACACAAAAATGTGTGGAAAAAGTGATTTTTCCACCTAAATTCGAGGTTTGCAGGGGATTCTGGGTAAGAAAACGTTGGGGGATCCACGCAAGCCATACCTCCCTGGAACCCCCGGGTGTCTAGTTTTCAGAAATGTGTGGGTTTGATAGGTTTCCCTAGCTGGCCACCGAGCACGGGGCCAAAAACCGAGGTGACCCCCCTTGCAAAACCAGGTTGTTTTGTGATAGGCAATTTTAATGTCGCCTCAATACCTTTTCGGCCCTAGCCTGTCGTGGGTACTTGGGCCTCCCACACGAGTGAGGTACCATTTTTATCGGGAGACCTTGGGGAACACTGGGTGGTAGGAAATGCATGTCTGCCCAGCGATGCCACAACTTTCCCACCCAAAAATGTGTGGAAAAAGTGATTTTTCCACCTAAATTCGAGGTTTGCAGGGGATTCTGGGTAAGAAAACGTTGGGGGATCCACGCAAGCCATACCTCCCTGGAACCCCCGGGTGTCTAGTTTTCAGAAATGTGTGGGTTTGATAGGTTTCCCTAGCTGGCCACCGAGCACGGGGCCAAAAACCGAGGGGACCCCCTTGCAAAACCAGGTTGTTTTGTGATAGGCAATTTTAATGTCGCCTCAATACCTTTTCGGCCCTAGCCTGTCGTGGGTACTTGGGCCTCCCACACGAGTGAGGTACCATTTTTATCGGGAGACCTTGGGGAACACTGGGTGGTAGGAAATGCATGTCTGCCCGGCGATGCCACAACTTTCCCACACAAAAATGTGTGGAAAAAGTGATTTTTCCACCTAAATTCGAGGTTTGCAGGGGATTCTGGGTAAGAAAACGTTGGGGGATCCACGCAAGCCATACCTCCCTGGAACCCCCGGGTGTCTAGTTTTCAGAAATGTGTGGGTTTGATAGGTTTCCCTAGCTGGCCACCGAGCACGGGGCCAAAAACCGAGGTGACCCCCCTTGCAAAACCAGGTTGTTTTGTGATAGGCAATTTTAATGTCGCCTCAATACCTTTTCGGCCCTAGCCTGTCGTGGGTACTTGGGCCTCCCACACGAGTGAGGTACCATTTTTATCGGGAGACCTTGGGGAACACTGGGTGGTAGGAAATGCATGTCTGCCCGGCGATGCCACAACTTTCCCACACAAAAATGTGTGGAAAAAGTGATTTTTCCACCTAAATTCGAGGTTTGCAGGGGATTCTGGGTAAGAAAACGTTGGGGGATCCACGCAAGCCATACCTCCCTGGAACCCCCGGGTGTCTAGTTTTCAGAAATGGGTGGGTTTGATAGGTTTCCCTAGCTGGCCACCGAGCACGGGGCCAAAAACCGAGGTGACCCCCTTGCAAAACCAGGTTGTTTTGTGATAGGCAATTTTAATGTCGCCTCAATACCTTTTCGGCCCTAGCCTGTCGTGGGTACTTGGGCCTCCCACACGAGTGAGGTACCATTTTTATCGGGAGACCTTGGGGAACACTGGGTGGTAGGAAATGCATGTCTGCCCGGCGATGCCACAAATTTCCCACACAAAAATGTGTGGAAATAGTGATTTTTTTCAACAAAATATGAGGCTAGCAGGGCATGTTGGGTAAAAAAACAGTGAGAACCACGCAAGTCATTCACCCTTGTACTTCCCCCTTTGTCTACTACTCAAAAATGTAATGGTTTGCCTAGGTGACGACTGAGCTAGGGCAGAAAGTCCCCTGCTACCCATTGTGGAAAAAAAAATATCTTACAAAAGGCCATTAAACAGACACAAATATAAATCTAACACTCATTTGATAAAGCTAATCCACCACTTACACAGGTTGGTTTTAGCACCTCCAGAAACGCTGGCTTCAAAGCACAAATACTTATCAAAGTATATAAATATTGAAGCCAAGCCTTCTGAAGGGGAGCCATAAAGCCACATCACGGCACCAACCACTTTATGGTCCATTCACACGCCATTCACACACCACACACAAGACTTCCGTACCGCCAGCCACGGGCCCAAACAACCATATCACTTGCACTCACACAAACATACTGCCGCCATGCAAGGGCCCATCACATTTATATGCCACAAGACATAATGACTTTGACTATATTCTACCACCTGTCAAGTCTCCACCTCCTTCTTCCAGAACGTTACCGAACTCATGCCCAGTGAACCTATACTAATGACTTCCATGACAGCCACATGAGGCTCAGGAAGACATGTCTTTCATGCACCTTTAGTGCACTCACTATGCTAAATCCAACTCCTTCCAGTTTGTGGATGCAAGTTGGGGGGTGCTCGAGTATGCCGTGAAGCCCATTCCTCGAGCTGAGCAAGCATATCTACCTTTGAAACTAAGGCAAAATGCTGGAAATTTTCAAAAGGTAACATCATAAACTATGAACGGATGAATGTGAAACAAGGGTAGTCCGTGACAACGTAGCATATGTCCAATCCACCGTTATGTGCAGTGACTGTAATGCACTTATCATACAGCAAACTGACCATCTACTAAGTTCTAACGGAGGATGAACATGGCAAGCAGCATTGACCCATAAGTATTGAGTGTGAGTGTGGCAGCAATGGATTTGAATCCATGGGTGAAGAAGAAGTCAGGACGTGTATCTATACTACCTTTACTATCTGCCTTCTACCTTTGCAATATTCCTCGGAAAGCGTACCTACCGTAAGCTGTTCTAACCCGTTCGTGTGTCTGTCCTCAGAGTCCTGACTAACCCTGTCCAATTGTTAAGAGACCCTATACTAATGCCTTTCATCTCTAGCTACTTGAAGCTTGAGTGAACATTTCTGTCACGAGCTATCAATGCTCTCACAATGCTCTATCCAACTCCTTCCAGTTTGTGGATGCAAGTTGGGGGGTGCCCGAGTATGCCGCAAAAACATTTCTCGAGCTGAGCAAGCATATCTACCTTTGAAACTAAGGCAAACATGCTGGAAATTTTCAAAAACTTCCTAAAGAGAACATCATAAACTACGAAGAACGGTTGAATGTGAAACACGGGTACTCCATGACAACGTGGCATATGTTCTGCCCACCAGTATGTGCAGCGTGGGGACTATAATGCACTTGTCAATTGGCGAACAGAACAACTACCACGTTCTGAAAGCAGATAAAGGTGTTGAGAAGTCCATGATTTCATGAAGTAGAGGAAGAAATATCCTGCAGCTGCTTGCGTAGTGAAGGAGTGGCCCACAGACAGTAGGTATCCATTCACACCAATTGAAAGGTTATCCTATTGGCAGCTCCACCTCAGTCAATTTCCCAGTATTTTGCTTTAGTGTGATACAACATAAAGCAAGTAGGAAAACAGAAGGCAGGCTTACTTGGGCACTGGGGACAGTAAACACGAGTCTCCTGCCTCTTTCCCTGCATCGAGCACACTTTACAACGACGACATGGTCGCTCCTTTTGGGTGTTGCAGGAATTTTATCTGCAAAGTGTCGCTCCTGCAGCCTTGCCACGTCCTCCAGAACACATGAAGTGGAGGCTTCTGCTTCTGTAGCAGTAAGACTTTCAATTACAGACAACTGAAAGTCAAGGAAAGACATGAGTCTTCCTGTGGTGGTCTCACGATAAACAACATACGCATTGTATGTTGCCATCTGGATCAGGTGCGTAAACAGTTTCTTATACCAAGTGCGAGTTTTACGACTCGCATTGTATGGCTGAAGAACCTGGTCGTTCTTGTCCACTCCGCCCATGTACTTGTTGTAATCAAGTATACAGGTGGGCTTGTGGACTTCGGCCATCTGACCCCAAACCGTGACAGGGGAAGTGCTCTCAGCATGAATTGTAGTGAGCATGTACACATCGCGCCTATCTGAGAACTTAACTGCGAGCAGCTCGTTGGAACGCAACGCAGTGCTCTGGGATTTCTGGAGCTTCTTGCAAACAAGCTCCTGCGGGAATCCTTTGCGGCGACAACGAATTGTACCACAAGCCACGGTGCCAGCTTTGTAGAGCTCACTGAATAGCTCTACTCCTGTATAGAAATTGTCCACATAAAGGTTATAACCTTTGTGAAGAAGTGGCTGGACAAGCTCCCATACAATCTTTCCTGTGACCCCTAGCATGGGAGGGCAACCTACAGGGTTAAGAGTTGTGTCCTTCCCTGTATACACTCTCAAGCTGTACACATAGCCAGTCGAGCTCTCACACAGCATGTACAGCTTGATGCCATAGCGAGCGCGTTTGCTCGGAATGTACTGCCTAAACAGCAGCCGCCCTTTATACAAGATCAAGGACTCATCAATGGCTATATTCTTTCCAGGAGTATAAACCTCTGGAAACCTGGCAGACAAATGTTCCACGACAGGCCGAATTTTGAACAACCTGTCATAGTCTGGATGGTCCCGGGGCAATGCAGCAGAATTGTCATTGAAATGCAGCATGCGCTGCAATAGCAAAAAACGATCTCTGCTCATGTATGGTGCAAAGATGGGGGTTAACCAAACCGTGCGAGTAGACCAGTAGGATAGCAAGGTTGGTTTATGCACTACCCCCATTTTAAGTGTGAGGCCCAAAAATATCTTCAACTCCCCTAGTGAAGTGGGAGTCCACTTGCGCGCCCTAGAATGAGGCCCAAGAGTGCCTCCTTGCTCCCTCAGAAATTGTTCGGCACGCAAATTTGTTTGCTGCACAATTTCGTCTAGGAAGTCAACACCAAAAAAGAGATGGAAGTAGTCAATTGGCAAAAAATTTGCCGTATCTACTTTACATCCAGCGTCACCAGTGAAAGGCGGAATTTGGGGCTGAACTAAATTGGGAGGCTGCCAAGACAGCACTCCGTCTGTGCTTGCGGCCGCACGTGCCTGCACTCTGGGTTGCTCTAACCTGTTACGGGTGTCCTGCTGCACAGACTGTGCTGGCAAAGGGACAGCACGACTGACATCGTCTCCTTCAGAATCGCTGGACGATGAGTCATCGGATGGAACTGCGCCGACTGAAAAGTCACTCCCAGATTCGGCTCCATTGTCCTCTCCCTCAGATGCTGTCTCAGTATCTGCTGTCTCAGTCTCTGATCCTGCCTCAGAGCTGGACTCCAGAACCAGATTTAGGGCCTGGGCAGCATCCATCCAACGATATGCCATCTCTGCTAGTGCCTAAACTATCCTTTTAAAACACAATCCTACGTAGAAGGCAGATAGGTTGTTGGTTTTAAAGTGTAGGTGGGTGTGTGCGCGTGAGTGAAGTGTTTAAGTCAATAATGACGAAGTCACCTTACCTTTGCGAACTCTGTACGCTCTCCAAAAAGACTAAGAAAGAGAGAAAAAAGACACAGTATTACTTTACCTTGCCACATACCCATCATCGCAGCCTTTTAGCGCTGGTGGGAGCCATTGCAACCATCATTTTGGCGCCAAGATGCCTACGGGTGAACGTGTGCTTTACAATTGCACACTATGACCTCCTTTGATGCGCCCACTACCATCCTTGCAAACGTGCCCCTCATCTCTCCATAGCCCCTCTCTCACATAGACAATTAATTCCCAATGTCAGAGCGCTCAATACCTGGTGCAGGCAGCAACGGGTAGAATCCTTACCCGATATTTAAATTCAGAAACACAAAGGATGCCGCACTCCAAGACCGGTTTCAGAGTTGCTTTATTTTCACCACCACTACCACCAGTCGTGGTGAAAATAAAGCAACTCTGAAACCAATCTCTGGAGTGCGGCATCCTTTGTGTTTCTGAATATATATATATATATATCCAAGCTCCGTTTCCTTGTTTCCCAAAACGAAAAACAGCACTCGCGTGGGCCAATAAACTCTAGCAACTGCCCCCGCGAGTGCTGTTTTTCTTTTGGGAAACAAGGAAACAGAGCCTGGATAAATATCGCGGGCGCACCCCCGCGTTTGTGAAGCACCCGTCCGCAAGTGCGCCGTTCACTGTGCATCAAGGAGCATATATATATATATATATATATATATAGCAACTGACAGTATCCCCGTGCGAGCGCGCACACATGGGACCACGGACTCAAGATTAAGCTGTAGCCAAAATGCGTGCTTACAAAAGAAAGGTGCAGCCTCAGACGCGTTTCGGACACCGACTGTGTCCTTGATCACATATATATATAAACCATTTCCGAAATCTTCATAAGAATCGGTCACCGACACAAGGGTAGCATTGCCATTCAGGCTTGACGTTTATTCGATACCTTTGCTATAATATATATATATATATACACACACACACACGGACACATATATATATATATATATATATATACATAGATTTTATCTCTACATATATTTATATACATCTATATACATATATCTATACATATATATGTATATGTATATAGATACATATATATATCATTCACTCTTTAGACTTATGTATATATATGTATCTATATACACATACATATGTATATAGATACATATATATACATATATCATCTACAGAGAGAAAGAGACTCTCTCTCTCTCTCTCTCATATATATATATATATATATATATATATATATATATATATATATATATATATATATATATATATAAAGAAAGATCTCTCTCTTGCTCTAATTTTTTTTATAGCTATGGCTTCCCTGGGGGCCGATTGTGGCCCCCACGGAAAGCACATAGGTATAAAAAAAAATGCCCCCACAGGGGGTCGGCCACTGAGCAGGAGGACCGACCCCCTGCCAATATTGCCACCATTGTACTTTTTTTTAAATTATTTTTAGCATTTTTGGGGGGCGATCATGCCCCCCAAGGAAAGCCAACATGGGTAAATCGAAAATATGCCCCCACAGGGGGTCGGCCACTGAGCAGGAGGACCGACCCCCTGCCAATATCGCCGCCATTTAAAAAAAAAAAAAATTCGTTTTTTTTCATTTTTGGGGTGCGATCGCGCACCCCAAACAAAGCCAACTTAAAAAAAATTAAATAAATATGCCCCCGGGGGGGGGGCCGACCCATTACCACGAGGGCCGACCCCCCAAAGACATCCCTGGTGTCTAGTGGGGTTTCCTGGCCGTGGATCGCATCGCTGCCGCGATCCACGGCCAGGAAACCCTTTCAGGAAGGCCTCGTTTGAAAGGGGAGACTCTCCCTTTCAAACGAGGCCTCCCTGAAAGCTGGGGAGGCCGTTTCGGCCGGATTTCCCCATCGGAGTCGAGCGCGGCCTTACCTGCTGCTGTCCTCGGCTCCGGTGGGGAAATCAGTGACGCTGCAGAGCGCCTCGCGGCGCGCTGACGTCACAGATGGGCGGGAGGGGGGGCGGGGGGAGACGCGGAAAGCCTTCCACGTCTCCCCCAGGGGGAATTAAAAAAAAAACAATCTCCGGTGCGATGCACCGGAGGTTTAAAGGGGGCCCTCCCTGGTGACGGCCAATGGACGTGCGCCGCACCAGGGAGGTAGTGCTTGCGTCGGCCATTGGCCGACGCAAGCACCAAAGGGGTTAACAATACAAATCTGTTGTTGAATAACAAAGTTTGCAAGACTAAGACAACTTATTTTTATACAGAGACATGAT
Organism: Calotriton arnoldi; assembly: GCA_963921515.1. Taxonomy (NCBI): domain Eukaryota; kingdom Metazoa; phylum Chordata; class Amphibia; order Caudata; family Salamandridae; genus Calotriton; species Calotriton arnoldi. The sequence continues at coordinate 2,727,006 of CAWUFW010000510.1, forward strand.
TTCCACTAACAGATGCGTCAGGATGTAAATATGTAGGAACACTAATACTGTGAATATAAGGGTGAATGAAGCCAATGAGCATACAGTGCCAGCCTGTCGTTATAGGGAAGGTGGGAAATTGGCACACTGGGTGCACCAGCATTTTCTTATCTGGTGTACGCCTATGATTTTCTATAGAGACAGAGAATGGTAACGATGAGCTTGTACCACCAGTTCTGGAATTCATAGTCTCAAGTATTTCACAGATGTGCAGAGGTGTTTTAAGTTGTTGTGAGGCACTGAATGCTTCTGATTTCCTCAAAGTAAGAGCAGCACCTCTGGTGTACTCAAAGCCAATTTTCTGATCCAGTTCTCAGATTAAAACGTCTCTGAACCCTCATGAGATTTTTCATGGACAGTGCTGGATCTGAACCCACAGACTATATCATGCGCACAAATGCTTTGTTTTACGTAAGATTCTCTTCCTTATATCTATGAGTTTTTCTTCTTCAGGATTACATTTGTATCTCATTGGAGGCCACTAAATATCCTAAACAGGCAGAAAAACAGGCATTGTACTGCGATCTGTTAGTCTGCTTGTCTCTATTTTTTGCCAAGTACAGCATGTCAAATGCAGCTGTGAGCCTTTTGCACAGTTGCACAAGAGACGTGCATAATAAAGGCCATGAGTTTTAGCTATCTAATTAGGAATTAAGAGTGGCAACTAGTACTCCATTCAGTGTGTACCACAGCTGTGTACTGGGGCACTGACTGAACTGGCAAGTGGTGAGAGGAGTCGCTAAAATCTCTTCTTTTCCTGAACAAGAGCAGTTCTTGAAGAAGCTTCTGTTTATGAAGCTTTGTCTGTTATGTTTCATATAGGTACCCTAATATAGGCCCGGGTAACATCATACCCCTTCACCTACATTACCTCCCCTACACTACACTGTAACAAGCCTTTTAGGATTGAACCTTTACCTAGTTCTAGTCCTGGGTGCCGAAGGATGGTTTCTCTTGAACAATAGAGTCCTATAACTCCATCAATAGACTCACACAGTACGAATGAATATTCATAAGGGTTCTTAGAAACCAGGCTGGGGCTACAGAACCTTCCTCCCCATATCTACGTACACGGTTCATCCCATACGTTATCCTCAAATCCAACAATGGCTAATACAAGCAACAAGGGACAAAGGAGCCCTAGATACTTTCTGTATAAATATAGCACCTCTTGCTAATGTTAGTCAGAGGGAACCGAGACTTCCAGGCCGACACACTGACCAGAGACGTTGAGGCTCCTGCATGCAGACGCTCCAGCTGACAGTGGTCTGAACATCCCTTGCGGGGTGTCCAATCCGAGACCAAGAAGGGCTCCTACATTCTCACACTTCAGGTAATGGGGTTCGACTAAGTCCTAGAGGGATTCTTGGCTTTACACCTACTCACATGCTAGGTACACTTAGGTACATATAGGTAGGCATCGTAGGAGTACGCACTTTCTTTTATCAATGCATTTTATATTCATGTATTTATTCATGCTTATTACAAGATGGTAGAACTGTACTATCGTTTCATATTCGCTGTACTGCTAATCATATATCTCTGCTACTGTCTAATGGTTGTTGCAGCTCATATATTCTATACGAGAATAACAACTGTTCAATAAACCCTTATTGAAACGCCCAGGCTGTTTACTCTGTGTATCTCTGAGACAAGATAAGTGAGCACGAGTGACTGAGCGAAAAGTAGTACATTGTTTTCACGATCTTGAGGGATCAGGGTTGTCATGTTCTGAGGTTGCCAGAAACTAATGTCTCCCCGATAAGAGGAGACACTAGTGGCACTGTGAGCTAGCTTATGCAAACAGGCTAACATTTCTCGGTGGGGTGCTCAGAACCAGTCTGCCACCAAACCCACAGTTTATGTTATCCGAACGTGCAGGTCCTGTATGGGCAATATAGGAACTACACGACATGGCGCCGCCAACGTTGGTTAGGTACTTATTTAACAGTAGAATCTGAGTAGTTCTGTCGTGCAATTTCTCAGAGACCCCTACTCACAAACTCCAGAGACGTCTGGAGTGGCTGGGCACAAACTCCGCCACAGCTGAGTAGGCGAAATATCATATTTATTGGCTGCTGGTTAATCAAGCTTGAAGGACATTTTTGTTCCTAAAATTGTGCATAACACCTTAAGTTAGTTCCCTTGAACAAACTACAATCCAAAATGACTGAGGACACAACCAACCAAAATAACCCGGTGGTGGCTAGACGCATCTCAGTAGAAGATGAAGCGGGTGGATGGAGTATTCATTGCACCTAAATTCAGACGCACTATCACCCTGAAACTACTAGAATATGGTTTATCAGCTAGGGGTGGCTTAGTAGCTTTCGTGATTGAGGCACACAAATCAAACAAAACAGAGGTATTCTATTCGTGGGTTACATTCCCAGAAGCAGATGCAAGAACACACACATTTCACTACTATGTAGAAGGAGATGCACCAGCGGAATACGGTCCTTGCGAGGACATAGAGGTTCCGCTCACGTACCAGGAACACCTATACTGGTTTAAAGGCGCCCTACCCCATATTAGACCAAGAGTAAGATTAGGCCCGCTCGGAGGAGACTGGGGAACATGCCCAATATTAGCGGCCTACACACCACATCCTGACACTGAAACAAGGCCACAACCAGACTTACTCATACAACACAAAGATTTAATTAGAATCTACAGAAACCTGACGCAATATGTCATGAGGACTTTCACAGTCCAACCAACAACAGTTGCAACAAATGGAACTCAGTCTCAGGGTACAGCAACTAAAATAACTCCACAAACAATGGGCAAAATGCCCAAGAAACGTGAACAAATACCATTCTGGGTAGCTCAGAAAATAACTCCGCTCGAGGCAGTATTTCCAAATACTACCACGTTTGAAAAACACAGAATGCTAACAATCTGCTTGCCCATGGGGATAACACCACAGGTAGAGGATTGTACCACTTGGGGTACAGTCTTTGCTGCCATATATACCAGAACTCATGGTATTCCTTCATTAGCGGTAGTACCAGATGTATTAAGACAAATACAAAACGAGTACGGAGCAGAGCCTGCCCTGAACTTAGGGATGAAGTTATTAAATAACTATGACCAGGTATCAGCCATAATACTAGCTAATATTAAAGGGGAACCAGCTTCAGTGGGAATCTGCCAACGCCTAAGGGAGTTCAGTCCGTTAGACCAACCACACGAACTACCCAAAATAATCGAAACTGCATATGCAGAATTAGGCAGAGACAGTTTGGGTGGGAAAGCTTTAAAACCACAACTGATGGGCAGTCCTGAAAAGTACACTTCCAAGCAGACACCCACTTCTTCTAAAAAGAAGTGGGATAATAAAAAACAACAAAACTTTTCAGAAAAGAGATCTCAATCCCGAGGTAGATCTCCACAGGAGCCCTCTAAAAATAGGTATAATCTCAGGAATAGGGCTAATATTAGGAAACCTGACCGGTATCCGGATACTGATACACGTTCCTCTCGTTCCTTCCAGGGCTCGACGAAAACTTCAGAGAGAGAAGGACGGTCAGAACACAAAGAAGAGCGTACAAAGTCCAGAGACAAGCAGCACACTCAAGACTATACTTCCAAAAAAGAAGACAAGCCAAAATCAAAACCTCAATTTAAGAAAAAGAAAGTTGCAGGCATAAAGATCAGACATGCACAGAATTCTGAGGACGTAGCTTCTGAACGGGGAATGGGCTCTGACGATGCTAGACAGTGCGGCAGAAGTAACAATAGCTCGCCAGAACCTGAAGGAATTTCTGGTGACAGCGGACTTGAATGATTACATCACAGTGGAAACACTAGACACCAGGGTGAGCGTCCCACATAAGTTACACGAGATAACACTCCAAATGGAGGGGGACAAGCCCAGGAAAGTTAAGGGTCTCTTTTGGGAAAATCTGTCATCTGGATATGACATCCTATTAGCAGAACAAGATTGGCCGCCAGCATTCGTTATGGAGTGCCCTAGGGGGAAAACATAATTTTTCCAGCATTCTCCGACCTCGTTCCCATACACCTTAAACATGCATATGCACGGGAGTGGGCAGTAGCCCTAGCTCCAGCATTGTATAAAAATCATGCAGGGTGGGATGAGGATTCAACCCACCACGTGATCCTGTTAAAAGTTTCACCAAAGGCACAGAGGCAATACCCAATAAAGCAAGAAGCTAAAAAACAGGTCAGGGAGATCTTAGATCAACTTGAATACCAAGGGGTGATTGAAACATACACCTCACAAATGAACAATCCTTTGTTTCCAGTATCGAAACCGGACAACTCATATCGTCTAGTTTTAGATTACAGACATTTAAACACTTGCTCAAAGACATTCGCTGTCCAAAACGCACATAGTGCCGCATTAATGAATAACGTTGTGCGGAAAAAATACAAAACAACACTTGATATCTCAAATGGATTCTTCTGCCAAAATATAGCGCCTGAAAGCAGGTACTTGACCGCATTCTCAGCGTTGGGGTCCCAGCGACAATTTTGTCGCCTCCCCCAGGGATATAAGAACAGCCCGGGGGTATTCTCAGCAAGAGTAACTGAGTTACTCCAAAATTTTGATGAAGAAGCATTGTCCTATGTGGATGATATTTATCTGACGGATGATGACTTAAAAAGGCACTTGACCAGGGTGAGCACCATTATTATGGGATTCGCCTCTGAGGGCTACAAATTTAATTTTAAGAAATCTAAAATAGCCCACCTCAATGTCCTATTTTTAGGATATGAGCTTTCAAGTGAAGGCAAAAGCCTGGCAGCTAACTTTTTAGAAAAATGTGCGCTGCTCCAACCTCCAAAAATATTGAAAAACTTGGAATCAATACTGGGATTCCTAAATTTCGGCAGAACATACATTTTGGATTACGCAGAAAGAGTAAAACCTTTCTACGACTTAATAAAACCTGACTTTTCAGTTACATTGGACACAGGAACATTCAAATATCCTACGTTCATTACACGAAGACATGATTGCTTCCAAACACTTACAGACACGCGTAAACGCACACAACTTGGTGATCCGTGTAATAGCGGGTCAATGCGGGTACACTCAATGAAGGCGAAACAGTACCGATCGCATACAAATCACACCTGTACACAAACGCAGAAATGCGTTTCACTTCAAAAGAAAAAATACTGACAGCTGTTCAGACCGCTGTAGCAAGAGAAAGAGCACTGGCTCAGGGGAAACGCATAATTGTCGTAACCCCGGTACCAGCTTTAGAAGCTGTTACTAAGGCGAGCATTCCAAATGAGAAAGCCTTACATCTCAGATGGATACAATGGGCTAATTCTCTTACTGCAACGGACGTTGAATACAGATTTGATCCAAGTCTAAAAACACAAGCATTCCTGCAATACGAACAAGAATATCCTCTACCAAATGAGATTTGGCCTCTAGATCAGTATGAATATATTATTTACACTGACGGATCTGCTCAACCGGCCATAGGGAGTAAGCAACAACACAGCGTAGCGTGTGCTATCGTTAAAGGTCGCATGCGGGATGGAAAGTTCCATCCGAGTTGCACAAAAACGCAATCTCTAGGAGACTGCACGGCTCAGTTGGCAGAGTTAAAAGCACTGATACTGGCACTTGTAAATACGGATCACGAATTCCCCACACTAATTGTGTGTGATTCCTTTTACTGTGTACAGTCATACGAGTACTTACAACATTGGGAACTAAACGGGTTTAAAGATGCAAAAGGTGGCACAATTAAGCATAAAATGCTGTTAGAGGAAAATATATCTATTAAAGAAACACCAAGAATGACAAGTTAACAATACAATATGGGTTTATTACAATACTGTAGTGAGGATCAGTCACTACAGGAGAGATCAGTTCACCTCAAAGGAGATACAACTCGATGTCTCTGCCCCAGCTTAGAATCAGCTGTATTTATTCCTCCAAACCACAAAACTAGAAGGTCAATGGTTGACCGTTGACGTAAGCAATGTTCACACAGGACATACAAGAAAGCATCAGTAGATATAACAATTTCTCGAAAACAGAAGCACATGTAGATATGGGCCATATGGTCCTCGCATCTCATATTAGCAGAAACCTCCTCAGTGGTTTTTCTATTCTCAGATTTAAAACGTTATTAACAACTTTTTACACACATCTGTTTTCCTGTGAAGCAAGTGATTATATTTTTGCCTAACGCTTTTTGGCTACGCTTATCTGACCTCTGGCCTGTGGTTTCATCCGTCATGCCTACCATTGTGTAAGTGTGACATGTGATTTTCAACTGAAGCGACATCCATGTCATTATGAGCAGTGGGAAGGCTTGCACCTGGGCCAGTCCATCCTGTGTGCGTGCTTAATCTATGTGTGCATGCATTAGTAACAGATTACAAAAGACATGATTGACACTTTTCAGCTCAGTCTCTCTAGCAGATGGACTTGTGGTTTGTGGTTTTTGTAGTTCCAACGTTTAAAACACTACTGGTTTCCCGAGTCTGGAAGAAGATATGATCTACGCTTCATGCAGTAGCTTATCTTTGTGACTGCAGGCCATTTCCTGACCTTTTCAACGAACTGTGTGACCTGATAAGTTCAGCTAAACTCAATGTCCTTTGTAACATGCTATTTTCTGACCTATTTCTCGTGCAGAGGCCTGGCCCTGTATTTCTACTGAGGCCTAAAGCTGCTTTTAACTTCTGCATAGAAGTTGCAGACCTAAACTCTGTGTGTGTTTGTACAAAATGTATCCTATTTTTCCCTATATCAATGCTATGGGAATAGGTAGTAGAGTTAAAAAACGAACTACCAACGGCTCACGTGATATACACACTGAGTCATCAGCGTGATGGCGTTCACGTTGAAAGGAATTTATTGGTTGATGAAGCCGCAAAGGGGGCTGTGTGAAAGGCTTCCGTAGCTGCAATCACTCGTTCAAAAACGAGAATAGACGGCGAGTTAAAGGTGGCTGTCATTGCTTCACGCAAGGGCAGCTCAGCAGTACCGAAAAAATTTCCACTCAAGTACTCCTACAAATTAGATGCACAAAACATTCCATATGTTCAGATCCCTGGAGTGGGGGATAGAGTAATACCAAATATGGATCGTAGGCAAGGTTTGATTGTTGCAGCACATGAGGGTTTGGGTTCTGCACATACAGGCGTTACAGCGACTATTTCACTACTGAAACAGCGCTATTGGTGGCCAGGTCTAACAAAACAAACTAAAGATTACGTCTTGAAATGTGACATCTGCCAGCAGATGAAGGGCTCCACCATAAAACGCCCAGCGCAGACAACACTACTGATATCTGACAAACCTCTCGCATGTGTGTATCTGGATCACTGCGGTCCTTTACAATCTGATGGGGCTTAAAAGTATATCTTGGTGGCAGTGGATTCTTGTTCCAGATTCCTATGGGTTTGGCCTCGGCGCTCGGCTGATGCCCGAACTGTTATAAAAGATTTGCGAGTCTTTATAGGGACATACGCGGTTGGCACGTTACATTCTGACCATGGCCCGGCGTTTAGCTCTCGGGCTTACAAAGAGGCCATGGAAAGTATGGGCGTAGCATTGCGGTACTCCTCTCCGTACCATCCTGAGGGAAATTCGGTTGTGGAAAGGAAAAACCGGGACTTAAAGCAATCTTTAACAGCTAGGGTATTAGGCAAGGGCGGTAGTTGGGCCAATCACTTATGTGGGGTTCAGAGAGCACTCAACAATCAGCCAAGAAGTTCTCTAGGGGGTGTCACTCCATATGAGGTCCTATTTGGGACGAGAATGTTGGTACCTGATCTTGATTGTGAAGGCACAGTGGCAGATGAGAAACCATTTGATATCCATGATCGTTTGGCTGTTTTACAGGATCTAAATGAATCCAGGACCAGACAAAGTAACGTCAACACCAAACAAACTGGGGAAGTCAAGGCCGTCGCGGCAAGATCTTTCTGGATCCCAAAAGTCAGAGATCTGGTCAGAGAGAAAATAGCGGACAAGAAAGAATTCGGGCCATCCTACAGAAAGCCTGTACCGGTCCTAGAAATACAAGGAACAAGAACTGTACTTCTGCCGCCTCTTGCCGGGAAAAAGGAGAAAAGATTTGTCTCAATTGACTTAATCAAACCACACTATGTGGCCGATACTGAACAGTTGGCCTCGTGGACTCCACAGTAGCTGACGCCCTCCTCTCGCTACAATCCAAGAAGTTCAAACAGAAAGAATGAAGGACTAAGCAACAATGCTATGGAACTCGTTCCCCTTGAAACCGAAGTTCATCTACAAAATGAAACTCCGAACAACACTCAAGTTTCAATCAGAACAAATACAGACGTCTACTTCAACATGCCTCGACGAGAGCAAAATGCGATTTCAACAAATCCCGATGCAATTCCCTTAATTGATCGAACTGCTTCTGGCTACTTCATGAACTTTGATACGTTTTCTTTGGATCCAAGTGAACCGGAAACGACACCAGCCCAAAATTCACGCAAACAGCAAGCTAAAGACTTTCTGAACTTTCTTAAAAAGACTTACCTGGTATCGCCTTGGTTAGAACTCTGGGTAATTACTGGGATTCTATTTTTTCTTTTCTGGCTAGGTTTAGTTATAACTTTTAGCATGCTTATTAATGGACGGTATCTTCAGCAAAGATCTACAGCCCCGAAAGTTAATTTGATTTTAAAACCAAATAAATCGTCTCATCGTGAACAGAGAGACTTGTTATCAGTGAACATCACAGCGGTTCCTATACCGGATGGTATAGTTTGGGACAAGGTTGATTTCGACATATTCGGTCCGACTGAACTTTTAAAAATTTCTCATTTATTTAAAATTTCATTAAGTGATATCATTACCTCCAGTACATTTTCTGATGATTGGGACTCTGAAACTGTTAATAACATGTTGTCTGATTTAGAAAAAACTGCTGCATTTCCGAACACTGAACTGTTAGAAAGTAATTCAGACTATGACACTTTGTACTGTTACCAGCAATATGGTCACCATTTCCTGCACAAATCTATTTCACCTAGAAATGTTTTTGAGTACCATCAGTGGGAACATTGCCCTACACCACCAAAAAGTAGTTCGCACACATTTGCACAGAAATGTTCATACTTTTCAGGCTTTAACACCACTGACCCGACCTCATATTATTATAAGGTTACACCAACATCAGCACTGAAAATTATGTTGACAAACACCAAACAGGTTTACTCTGCTTCCTTTATTGCCCAACTGTCTGAACAGGGTTTTGACCTATGGAAGGACACAATAGACTTAAAATCAGTATGGGGTTCTAGGGACTGGCAAGTCCAGGGAACAGAAGCGCTATTTAGAGCATGCCTCATACCACAGCAGATGATATTTCTAAACGAAACTGTGCAACAGACCTCCTGTCTTGTATTAGCCAAGATCAAGGACCTGAACACACCTCGATCTCCAACACCATCACAGATGGGAGGGTGGCAAAATTCGACTTCACTGGAAGGGGCAATAGTAGATGACGTTTTACAGTACAATAGATCAGACCCTAATTGGGAAAAATGGGTGGTTTGGCCTTTAGACACAAACATGTCATAAACGATTCTTGGGTATCACCGAAGGGTTCAATATCCAAAGGTCAGACCCGCGTTATGTACAAAGAGAACACCCAGGTGTAGTGACCAATGTTCCCTCTAACTTTTTCTTTCAGTGTGCGGCACTGTAAGGTCTCTGTGCGCTGCAGCCAAGGCTATGTGCGCCAGTAACCCGACCGCATGTGTGGTTGCAGCGACAAATATCAGTGCAGATTGTGAGTATATTCATGTTAATCGCAGCGCCAGTCATGTGCTGCAATTACCATGAATACTTTCTCGGAGGCACACAATATGCCCCGCACACGGCTGGCCTTAGCGCTGGTGGCGCCCTGTGTGACAACGTTTGTTGGCGCACCCCAATGACCACCCCCGCCAGTGAGTCCCTCACTATTACCCTTTAACAGTGGCCATGGAAGACATGGCTTGGCAGTTCGGGCTGGACTGTTCCCATGAGGCACAGGGTCAGACTGATTTGCAAATGGCCATGTCTGAACGGGGGTGGCGGAGTGAGCTAAAGAATGATGATGGATTAAACCCAGATCCGTTGACTGGGGGTGAGTGCTTGCAATGTTCAACACTCCGTCCATCATCCCCTTTGGTTTTGCTATGTTCGCCCTAATTTGGCAGGGTATGCCCAGACGTGGGTCCCTTGCTCACTTTGCCACGGATTCAAGATAGCCTGGCTGATGACGGCTGTAAGCCAGAAACCGGTCCCAGGATGCTTGTTTCCGGTCCAGGGAAGACATGGCTTGGCAGTTCGGGCTGGACTGTTCCCATGAGGCACAGGGTCAGGCTGATTTGCATATGGCCATGTCTGAACTGGGGTGGCGGAGTGAGCTAAAGAATGATGATGGATTAAACCCCGATCCGTTGACTGGGGGTGAGTGCTTGCAATGTTCAACACTCCGTCCATCATCCCCTTTGGTTTTGCTATGTTCGCCCTAAGTTGGCAGGGTATGCCCAGACGTGGGTCCCTTGCTCACTTTGCCACTGGATTCAAGATAGCCTGGCTGATGACTGCTGTAAGCCAGAAACCGGTCCCAGGATGCTTGTTTCCGGTCCAGGGAAGACATGGCTTGGCAGTTCGGGCTGGACTGTTACCATGAGGCACAGGGTCAGACTGATTTGCATATGGCCATGTCTGAACTGGGGTGGCGAAGTGAGCTAAAGAATGATGATGGATTAAACCCAGATCCGTTGACTGGGGGTGAGTGCTTGCAATGTTCAACACTCCGTCCATCATCCCCTTTGGTTTTGCCACATAATTCTACTGGTCACTACTTTTCAGTTTCAATATTGCCTTGAACAAAGGCAGGCGGGCAAATATGAAAAATGGGTAAGGAATACATTAAGGAATCCTGGGATTTACCATATAGATTTCGATGCCGGATTGGGGATCGAGAAGTGTTTCTAAGTGGTACAAACTGCAAGAGTGCTTTGAGCGGTTCTCTCATGTGCCAGGACATTTCATTGCACGGAGCGTGTAATGGGTCGATAGCAAACTTGTCCTGCCACATGAAAGGGACTCCAGCTGCCGTGATTAAACCAATGTTCGAGCTGCTCTCGAATGGGAGTTACTTGATGCTGAACGATCAAAGTTGCTGTGGTAAGCTTCCGGGCATTGCCTATCTGGTCACTGTGAACTCCAGGGTTACTTGCTGTATGCAAGTATTGTTTCTCCCAACAAGTACAGTCAGGGAGGCGCCGTTATGGCCTTCATTGAATGTTTCCTTTTTACAATTTGATACTTTGAGCAGACTGAAAGCCATGCTTTTACAGCAAACCGTACCCTTAACCTTCGCTCGAGAGACCTTTGATCTTCAAATCGCAAAGACCTCGACTGAGATACAGGCACTTATACGTACAAACTGCCCCATTCATTTCGCAGAAATGGTGGGTCGCATCTTTAATATGTCTGATACGAGTGGTATTGTACACCTATTTAAGACAATAGGGTCAGGACTTATTAGCGCCTTTCAGACAATCCTCAGAGTTATCCCGAACTTTATACACTCCGTATTTGGAAGCATTTTTGGAGGTCTACCTCTGATCCTGCTATCAATAGCGGGAATCCTGATTGTCATTTACCTGCTACGCAATGGACGGCCCAATTACCAACGAGATGGCAAAAGCGCTCCTGGAGCGGAAATACCGTGAACGCATGATACAACATCTGGGCACACCTCGCCTAAGGGAACTAAGCGCCTCTTGGTTCCTATCGTTTAGACCAGTCTGGATGAACTGCATCTTACCTGTTCTTCGATGCCTGTTTTGCGGTGAAGAATGCGTGTTGGACCTCTGTCTGACACTTGCGATGGACACGCCTGCGGACTTAAATACCAGGCAGGAACCCCTGAGGGCCCATGCTCGGCAATATCCCCAGTGTATTCCCATCTTGATGGCAGCATTCCTCGAGAATCCGCAGGTGCCTTTTACAACTGGGGTGAGCTTTAGCTCCACCACTAGCACCCAGGTATCGACCACAGCACCGGCTGCTTCTACTCCAGCTATTGGCAGTACTGAATATCATCTGTGCTCCATTGACGTACTCTGCGAGGTGTTACAAGGACCGTCCCCTGCAGCAGCAAGCAGCGATGATGTTGCGTCTCCCAGCCAGGACATTTAATCTGTAATTGGCTCATCGTGTGCTGGGAAAGAATTCGGATTTTCATTTTCGCTAAACGTAACTAAATTTGGAACATTTCCTAAAAAATTGACACTTTCTCGCTAAAAAGCATGGCCTTTTGACGCTTGTAGAACCTCAACTTATATAAACGAACTCAATTAGGACTGTGACTTAAGTGACCATTCCCAAAAATGATTTTCGTAGTAATTTTTTTTAACCTTTTTTAAACTGTTATTAAAATGATTTTAGAACAAGGTTTTACAGAACTCACTGAAAAATGTTTTATGCACTACTATCTAGTTAAGAGAATAGTCCACTGGCATTTTTATCATTGTTGACTGTTCGGAAGAGGAGTGGGTGTTATGTTTCATATAGGTACCCTAATATAGGCCCGGGTAACATCATACCCCTTCACCTACATTACCTCCCTTACACTACACTGTAACAAGCTTTTTAGGATTGAACCTTTACCTAGTTCTAGTCCTGGGTGCAGAAGGAGGGTTTCTCCTGAACAATAGAGTCCTATAACTCCATCAATAGACTCACACAGTATGAATGAATATTCATAAGGGTTCTTAGAAACCAGGCTGGGGCTACGCCACCTTCCTCCCCATATCTACGTACACGGTTCATCCCATACGTCATCCTCAAATCCAACAATGACTAATACCAGCAAAAAGGAACAAAGGAGCCCTAGATACTTTCTGTATAAATATAGCACCTCTTGCTAATGTTAGTCAGAGGGAACCGAGACTTCCAGGCCGACACACTGACCAGAGACGTTGAGGCTCCTGCATGCAGACGCTCCAGCTGACAGTGGTCTGAACATCCCTTGCGGGGTGTCCAATCCGAGACCAAGAAGGGCTCCTACATTCTCACACTTCAGGTAATGGGGTTCGACTAAGTCCTAGAGGGATTCTTGGCTTTACACCTACTCACATGCTAGGCACATTTAGGTACATCTAGGTAGGCATCGTAGAGGTACGCACTTTCTTTTATCAATGCATTTTATATTCATGTATTTATTCATGCTTATTACAAGATGGTAGAAGTGTACTATCCTTTCATATTCGCTGTACTGCTAATCATATATCTCTGCTACTGTCTAATGGTTGTTGCAGCTCATATATTCTACACGAGAATAACAACTGTTCAATAAACCCTTATTGAAACGCCCCGGCTGTTTATTCTGTGTATCTCTGAGACAAGATAAGTGAGCACGAGTGACCTGAGCGAAAAGTAGTACATTGTTTCCATGATCTTGTGGGATCAGGGTTGTCATGTTCTGAGGTTGCCAGAAACTAATCTCTCCCCGATAAGAGGAGACACTAGTGGCACTGTGAGCTAGCTTATGCAAACAGGCTAACATTTCTCGGTGGGGGTGCTCAGAACCAGTCTGCCACCAAACCCACAGTTTAGATTATCCGAACGCGCAGGTCCTGTATGGGCAATATAGGAACTACACGACTGTCATGGCATTTGGAACTTTTAAAAGAAATAGAAAGCCTCTAGAAGTGATTGGTCTTGTTAGAAAGACAGTGCTTTGATCATGGTTTCTCAGAACAGGTGTGGATTAAACTCAGCAAAGTAAGTAAATGCAGCTTGACGGTATTGTGAAATTTAGTATCCCATGCATTCGACTGTGTCCAAGGCAGAAGACTGTGGTAAATTATCAAATCTCACAACCTCAAACCATTTATTATTGAATTTCATCTTCACCCCATCAGATTGATTGATGGATTTGGCATCACACTTCCATCAATAAATATTTGTTAGATAGATTGTAGTTGTGCCCATGTAAAGTCGCCGAGCAACTGAATTCACAGTGTACCTGATCCGTCCGAAGCAGAGATTAAGGGCTCCAAATCATTTTTCTTTCTTTTAAAATACTTGCAGCAAGGCATAGCTAATGAAGGTCTTCAGCAACACAGTCATTCACCCCTCCTAAATGGAGAAATATAAGTGGCACCTGCCAAGTGGTTTAATCAGAGAAACAACAAATGACTGATTACTGGCTTCATGTGTTAGTTCCTAGAAGGGTAGGAGGACAAAGTCATGGAGTCTGTCAGCAAGAACAAAAAGCTTTGCTATGCCAATTAATATGGAATTTGACAGGTTCAGAGCTTAATGGGATCTTGTTTTAGTGATAGAGGTTTGGGTTTAAATTGGCTGACCAGTAAGGATGGTTGCAAGCATTTTGTCAGCCAATTTAAGTCTGTGACATGCAAAGTTGTTTTGCTATATTTTGCATTGTATTGTACTGTAGCATGAGTATACCGACTCATATTATCTATACACACAAGTGCCTTCTTACAGTTGATTAGATGACAACTCTATTAGATGTGCTGGAAAGGTAGAATCTATATTTACACAGCATGCACGTAGAATCTGGATTTACAGTGTGGTGTGTCTGGGAAGAATTCTGGTTGAACCGTATGTGATTCTTATCCATGCTGTTGGCTAGTTCCGGAGTTAGCTATCTTCAATGAGAAATAAGCATTGGCAAAGCCAATAGTTTGAACCTATGCGTGATCTATTAGCGTTGTCAATTCTTTTTTTTTAGCCTTGTTGTACAGCAGCTCGGCTACTGTGCATGCAGCATGGCTGAAAGTAAAGAAACATTTACAAAGTGAAATAGTAGAGCTAGTTGGCTTTGTCTATGGCTGAAAGTAAAAAAACATTGCAAAGCCACATACTTGTGCACAGCAGGGCTGATCCCGCGCAGCATGGTAGAAAGAAAACAAAGCACTATTTAGTGGCCAGCGTTGCCCGCCTCATAGCCTTTGTCTTTTTACATGCAACCATGTTGCTGTACAGCGTGGCAAAAAAATATTGCATAGGTGAGACCTATTAGCTTTGCCACTGCTTGTTATTCCTCTTGCGAGGGGCAAGGCAAGCGTGAACACAGGGGGCGAGGTGCGGGGCAAGCAAGGACTCGGGTAAGTACTTGAGCCATACTCCAGGGAGGGATTAACCCACAAAGAGGAAGTGAAACTGCCCACGCTGACTAAAAAGGCGCAAGTAAATGAGTCACAAAGCAAAGCAATGGTAAGCAATGGGCAGGCTCTAAGCCCACTGCAAGCTAACAAAATGTTTTGCAAGTGACAGCTGTCTCAGGTAAGACCTAAGAAGGTGTGCATGTGTTTCCCGAAGAGAGGGGCGTGCAAGAGTAGGGATAGTTTGGAACAACACATCTTTCTTTGAGCGTATAATTGAGCGTATTCTCATTGTTTTTGTTGCAGAAAGGTGAGCCTGACACAACAGATAGTTTGGTGTACAAAGTAGGAAGCCTTGAAAGAACATTGTCTTGCCCTAGGCAGCCAGTAGAGAGTGTGAAGAGCTGGTGAGATAAGGTCAAGTATGTGTGGATTCAGAGTTGTCTGGCAGCTACATTCTACATTTTCTGGAGTTTTTAGGCTACCTTTTGTCCTTTTACTGTTCAAGATACTGAATACGCAAAATAATAAAATCATCCTTGAGGAAAGAAGAACTCGTCGGACCAAAACATTTCTTTTTTACTGCATTTTACTTGTTCTAATATTGTTGAACTATGCGGACTTCCTGTGTGTGCTTTGTATTTTTTTGCTGTTCAGATGGAGTTAAGACTGCAGGTACAAGGTAAAGGAGGCTGAACACTTTGAGGGAAATCTAGATGATAGAAGAAACTGCCTTGGGTTCACATGTTGGAGAAAGCACTTTTATGGCAAACGAGCCAGCTTTCGCTACATTCCATTTGTTGGAATAGTGTTTGGTTGTCCTAGTTAAGATTGCTTCATTCGAAGAATGTGGAGATATGGGTTAAGTTTGTTGATCTTCCACTGACCTTTGCAGAGAAACAAGCCTGTGCATAGTGATCAGAACCTGGGTGGGTCTGTTGGGTTAAAACCTTCTTTCATGAGAATTGGTTTTGTCTTGGAGATCTTCTGTGTATCTGCTGCGCATTACGGAATTTTTGAAAACGGCTCTGACTATAGAGGCAGCGGAGAGGTTGAGAAAGAGGTTAGAAATACTTGTGGACGGTGCAGATCTGCAGAATAGCTGGCAGTGCCACTTTCCACCTTAATGAGTATCCCACACTGTTAAGTTGAGAGTGGATTGAAGGAAGATGGGGACGGTTGTTGGACAGAGAGGGAATACTTGGGTGTAGGAGCATATGTGAGTGGAGGATTCCAAGGTCAGGATTTTTTGGTTGAATAGCTTGCGAAGCAGAACTCAAGGTCATTAGCTTTTAAGTATAGATATTTTTGTCCAGCCACTCCTTAGGGAAAATTAATACTGCATGTGATATATTTATTATTAATATGGTGGCTCTTTCACTTTAAGGGGAGATTGATAAGGCAGTATTCGGAAACAGACCTACCAAGAAACTTGCAACAATTTGTTCACACATTAATATGTGGAAGTAATTTGTCACATCACCCAGCACCTTCTGGCTCCTAGCAGTCTAATCATTGCTAAATGTAAAGAACAAGTCCCAAACGTGATGAAGCAGTGCGTTCTCCAGTTTTACATTCAGATTTACTCTCTACAATAGTCCTTTGTTGAAATGTGCAGTATCACAGACATACTTGACCCATATGAAAGAAGAATACGCAACCATGCTGTATTTGTCTCGAGGCCTAAACCACAAGTAAATAGCCAGATTCATTCACCCCTGTATGGCGCATATAAGGTATCTTTGAATTAAAATTGTGCAATCTGAAAAGTGTGGCATAAACGTCCAGTTAATTTATTCCATTTCTATGCATTTTGGCTGTTTGCAGTGCTGGACCCCTTTAAACTGCCTTGCTACTATTCTGTTGATCTTAAATACACTAATATAACTGAGCAATAAAACGTGTATTATCAACCCTGGCAGAGAGGAGGGGAGAGGAGAGGAGTTGGCCTAACGGCTAGGGCGGTCGACCTCGAATCTGGGGAACTGGGTTCGAGTCTCGGCAATGACGCTGAACTTCCTGTGATTCTGGGCAAATCCCTTAATCTCCCCGTGCCTAACAAAAAAAAATTAATGTGTCCTCATGTAATGCAACTGGTGCTATGTAAAGCGCTCTGATACCCGATTCGGGTCAAGTTCGCGCTATATAAAACTCCGTTAAATAAAAAATAAAATAACCCTCCTGAAACAGTCCTCTCCAAATGTACGACACTAGGAATGCAGCTTTTGCTTTACTTATTCAAATGATAGCCAAATCTGCTTGTACAGTCCAGAAGACTAAATATAACTCTCCCTTAAAAAGACCCTTGACATCTTGAGAACATTTTATTTACATTTAATTACATTTGCAACCTTTTCCAGTATGCAGGAGTACAGTTTGGTAAGTGTAGGAAAGTGCCACTTTTGGTCATGGTCACCCCCACTGTTTGCTCGCCAGTACTGATATTTTCGACTGTAAGTGCACTGGAAGCCTGCTAACCAGGCCCCAGTGCCAATTCTCTTTCCATACAACAAGGTAAAAGATACAATTGTGATAAAATTGACAGACTGTGGCACCCCTGTAAGTCCCTAGTAAATGGTACCCCCGGTACCTAGGGCATGCGTATTAGAGAGGGTCCCTAAGGGCTGCAGCACGTCTTATGCCACCCTAAGGGGCCCCCATACAAATTGCATGCAGACTGCCATTGCAGGCTACGTGACATGGTGCAAACCATGCTGAAAACATGACATGGCACACACCCCTGTGTGCCATGCCCAAGTCACTGCATATGATGTGTGCAAGTCACCCCTACAGCAGGCCTTACAGCCCTAGGGTAGGGTGCATAATATCCTATGTGAAGATGTATCTGCATGAGCAGTTATGCCCCTGTGATGTCTAGTCTAGATTAATAGATATTGCAAGTGAACCAGGAAGCCATGTTAAGGTATGTACTGGACCCAGCTACATAATGGCTTCACTGAAACGTATGGTGTTTGGTATCAAACACCTTGTTTTAATAAATCCATTCTGATTCCAGTATTGGATTTATTATGACATGCATCCAGAGGGCACCATAAAGGTGCCCCCTGAAACCTACTAGTCATTTAGTGTGGTTGCTGACTAGTCCTATCCAGCTGCCACCACAGACTAGTTTCTGACCCCCAGGGGTGAGAGCCTGCACTCTCAGGAGGTCAGGAACAGTGCCTGCTCTGGCAGGAGGTATTGTCCCCTCCTCAAAGCAGATGGCTAATGGATCTGCATATTAAGGCCAGAGGCTTCAATGCCTCTACCACCTTTGATCTGCAAACCCAGCTTCCTCCAGACCTGGAGAATCCCGCCCCCTGCCCTGAGGCCCATTTGGCACCAGGACTGGCGGGAAATTAGCTATGCAGTAGGCATGTTGCACACACAGGCCAGTCACACCCCTAAGGTGGGCTACCTAATGTGCTCCACGAAGGAAGGGTTTCACCATATTGTTTCTGGTGGAACTAGGAACTCTGCGACATAGTTATGCCCACTCGTTGGAGGAAGTGGTCATATAGGGGGTGTAGTGACCCCAAGGATAAGTAGTCCATTGGCTTCTACCCTTCATTCCCCTTAACGCCCCTAAATATAGTATTTAGGGGACCCCCGGGCACCAAAAAAGCAAAATCAACTGACTCAAGAAGAACAAGGACAACGAAGAGCTGCAAGAACTGAGGAGCAGCAACTGACTTGGTGTCAACCCTGCCAGCCTGCCTGCTGTCCCCGACATTTGCGACAAAGATGACTCATCCTGCAGCTGTTCAGCCTCCAAAAGCCTGGGAGGGCTTCCAGCACTTCACAAAACAGCCAGCCTCTCATGTGGAGTAGCGTCCCCCCGGCATCCTGCAGGCACTGATACGCAAGTTCTGGTTTACTGAACTGCTGACCTCACGGACGCAGCAGTCACCCAGGAGGAGATGTTCCATGCTTCCAGAGGTCAGCCTCGTCTCCACAGCGAGTAACGAGATGCTAGACCCTCCAGCAGCCCTTCAGTACCAATACCTGAGGTACCGGACCCCTTGAAGCAGCCAAGACTTGGTGGTTGTCCAAACCGGACACCAACCCTACAGAGACCGGCCAGCCGACGAGGGACATCAGCACCGCAGAAGCCATCATCCAGAGTGGCCCCACTGTCCTGTTGTGTCCCCATCTCCAGGTCATCACCTGAAGCAAGTGTCTCTGACTGCTGTGACCCGCCGGACCAAAGACCACTGCACACGAGCCCCCCAGCCCGAGTCCAGATTAATCGACTGTACATCCTGGCTCCAGAGACCCTAAAGACCAGAGCCCCCCTTTGGGCTCAAACCGACTGCTCTCCCAGTCTCCGCTTGCAGCTTCTTTTTACACGTACCGTTTGCCATTGACTTCAAGGGGCTGCCCAGCATCAAAAAGCACCTCTGCACCTGGACGCCCTATAGCCGACCGAGGTGACCGGTTGGTGCTGTCCTGGACCTTGGCCTCTACTTATCTTAAGTCCTGAAGAACGGTCCTGTAAGTCGTAGACAAGTGGTCATATGCAGTGTATGTTTTCCCCATAGGTTAACATTACAGCGAATACAGTATAGTCTATTTAAATGATAAAAACCTATCTTAATAAGTACTTACCCGATCACGAAGATCTAGGTGCCTAAAATAATAAAATAAATCTGTTATTTTTGTAAATTGGTGTCGGATTTCTTTATTGAGTGTGTGTCCCATTTATTGACTGAGAGTGTAAAACAAATGCTCAACACTCTCCTTTGATTAGCCTAAGCTGCTCGACCACACTACCACAGAATGGAGCACTTGGGATTCTTGAAGAAAGCCCTGTAAACCAGTAACATTTGCCTGGACTCTCTACACAGTGTACTTCGTTTTAGTGCACTATATAGAGAGCCAGTTTCCTACAGTAAGGAAAACTATGGGCAGTGTAAAAGTACAGTTTGCTTGCTTTACTTTTTTCAAAGGTATGTTGGCAGTAAGCATGAAATCATCTCATCGGTTTTAATAAAATGCATCAATGGAACACCCCAAGATTCCGGAGATCAAATGTATCTCCTAGACCCAGTTCTAGGGGACAATATTTGAGATGCCCACCATATACTGAAGGAACCAACTAATGTTTTTCACTATGTGTAGTTACATACATTAGCTCAACCCTGGGTAGCTGTGGCTTCGAACAGCAAGGCTTAGACAAGGGAACTTAGTGTGAAGCATTTAACAGTACCACACAATGAAATAAGAAAGCCACACGACGCTAAAGGTACAGGACACCAGTTTATACAAATAGATTATATTTTTCTGAATTATTAGACACCTTGTTGAGCACAATCCACCAGAGGGTTCCGGAGATGAATATTTTTAAAGGTTTTATCACTTTTTAATGCAACCACAAACGAGCATTGGTCCACAAAAAGTTTGTAAACTTTTCAAAAGTTTGGGAAAGTTAGTTCAACTAGTCCAGCCCAGCTTGGGCGACCAAATCCAACAGGATGCATGACTGGATGGCCAATGGGGTAGATTTGGACAGTTACCTGGCCTTTAGAGCATTTCCAGTCCAGTTCCAAACTTTACACCACGACCGTCATAGACGTTAATGGAGTGGTCCTGATGCTGGGGATACAGGATGAAAAGATGCTCAATTATGATCTGGTTGCTGTGCAGTCACCAGAGGGGCCTTCGTGGTGATTCTTCAGTCCACGGGTGATGTGGGGTGACTTTGGCCACAGACGTCGTGGTCCCACGAAGTCCTCTTCGAGACAGCAGCAGGCCAGTTGCGGCTGGGACACCTGTGTGCAGCGGTTGGGGCGAAATCCTTTTGTGTGGGCTAGTTTCCCTCTTGGGAGACAAATCCAGATTCTGAGGGCACTCCCAGATCCAGCTGACTCGGTTGCTAGTTTTTAGACTCCGAGGATCAGTCTTTCGGGGCACCCAGCATCATCTAGCAGCGAATCTTATCCATTGGCTAGCAACTTGCTGGTTTGGGCTTCTTCAGCTCTTTTGTCCCTGGAGCTGGTTCCAGGGGATCAACAGACTGCTCTTTCGAGTCACTTCTTTGGTCTGGGGGATCAAGCTTTCCACGAGCTAGGAGCCACAGGCAAAGTCCAAACTTTGCTATCCCAAAGTGCAGCAGGTGCAGTCCAGCATACAGTGCAACCTCTCTTTGCAGAGTTCCAAGGGCAGCAGGGCAGTCCTTCAGTCCTCTTTCTGAATCCAGCATGATCTAAGAGTCCAGGGTGCATGGAGTGCCCTATTTATCCACTGAGGTCTGGTTAGCAGGCCTCAGTGTACTCAGTAGAAAAACCAGCAGCTTCAATCCAACAATATGGGGGTGAACATGCAAAAAGAGTCATTTCCTTACATATCCCCCTTCATACGAAAGGTGATGAGTAACCTCTGTCCTGGTGGTTCTCATTGTCTAAGTGGAAGAACCTGGAAAGGCCCGCTGCATTGGCATGGTCAGTCCTTGGTCTGTGTTCCACTGTAAAGTCCATACCCTGTAGGGAGATGGACCATATCAACAGTTTGGGGTTCTCTCCTCTCATCTGCACCAACCATCTGATAGGTCTGTGGTCAGTTTGAACTCTCAAGGGAGCCCCAAATAAGTAGGGACCAAACCACAGCAAAGGCTTCCCTCTCAATGGCACTCCAACGCTGCTCTCTGGGGAGGAGATGACTGCTGATAAAGGCAACTGGTTGATCTTGACCCTGGTCATTAGGCTGTGACAACACTGCCCCAATCCAGTTTTCTGAAGCATCTGTTTGGACAACAAATTCCTTGCTAAAGTCAGGTGCCTTTAGGACAGGTGCTGAGCACAAAGCTTTCTTAAGGGTGTCAAAAACCTTTTGACACTGGTAAGTCCATATGACCTTACTTGGCTGTTTCTTGGAGATCCCACTTAAAAGTGAGATATGTAGAAAATGAAAGTTACCATGACGGTACAGTGATCAGGCAGTAAAAGCTATTTTCACTGTGGCAGGCCTAACTATTTTCTGAAGAAAACCAGAGTACAGATTGAAATACTAATACTGTATGTCAAGAATGAGACCAGCTAGAAAATTAACTAAACGGCTATTTTTAATAGTTATTTAAAGTCCACTTCAATGGTTACGTTAGATTTTTAATAAATATAAAGGACAAGTAACTTTTAGAAATTTACCACGTACCTGCATGAACTGCTAGCATAATTGGCAGATCATGCAGACAGAGACTAAGTAGCTTCAGTCTCTGTAAGCTCTTAGCCTGTGCTTAGCCTTGAATAGGTATAAAATAGATGTGAAATACCTCCCAGGAGCAAACAAAAGGCTGACCTAAATAGGCAGAGATGAGTCCTATGAACTCCACAGAATAATCGGAGAGGAGGCTGTGGGCATCCTGTGACACCACACTCAAATTCTGCTTGCCACGTCTGTTTGGCCGCATGTAACACTTAGGGCACACGTAAAAGGATGGAAACAGGATGCCAAAACAGTTCTTTATGATCCCCTGTCTGGTGGCAGAAGGACCTTGCTTTTGTCCTACCACACCTCTGTTTCTGCGTTTGTTGTAGGTACAGTACCTGCTTCAAACTGGATTTTAGATTTAGAAGTGGGAGGACACTAGCATTACAATAGTACACTCCCCACCCACACTCCTTGCCCCCAGAGCCCATATCTAGTGTGGCTGAATACCTTCGCCATTTTGGATTTGGCCCGACACATTGCATTTTGGGCCTGCTTGCAGTAAGACGAACAGGAGCTGCTTTAGAAGTAGGAAGGTCAGGGTCTTGGAACGTTTACCCCATTGGTTAGGGAGGAGGGCAGAAGTCATGCCCATCTACTAGCTAGTGCCAGGCGTAAATGTGGCATCCCCAGGCACCCAGCTCCGAATACTTTCTGGACTTGTGGAAGATCAGAAGAGGACTGGGCCAACGCTGTGTGACCTGAGAGGAGACCCGAAGGACTGGATGTGCTCCCTCTTGTGCCCAGTACAAGGAAGTTGTCTCCAAGTGTCAGTTGGCTGACCTCCTCTGTGGCTACATGGACACAAAAAGCTGTAAGAGGTTTTTTTCCTGGAAGTACCCAGCTGACCATTGGCAACGGAACCTGGACTGGACCCTGCTATTGACCTTGGCCTGACACCCTGTGAGTCTCTAAGGACCTCCTCTGAGGTCCTGGGGTGCTTTAGAAGTGTGCTGTTGTGGTTGATTGGAACTTAAAAGACTGTCTGGAAATAAAATCTTTGACTGGGACAAACCTGGTTGGTGCATCTGACCTGTGCTATATCACAGTAAGCCTGAAATTGCTCCTACACCCGGGTCTACCACAATAATAGACTATCATTGGCTTCTAGTGTTTTTTGGTGGTATTTCTCCTAAAAAAATCATACCTCTGGTTTGTTTATTAAACTGTCCTCTATTTGCATTTTCACTTTATTACGGTTTTCATACTGCATAACTTTACACTTTCCCATAAGGTAAGCCTGCCTGCTCTGTGCTATAGCTGCCAGGAGCTTGAGCTCGGGTTAATTTAGTGACTTTGAGGGTTCATCTTGCCAAGAGTTGTCGTCATTCCTTAAATTGGGCAGTCGCTCAACCCAAATAATCCAATTTTTTACAGAGTCTTTTGGCTTTTTTTGCTGGCATTTCCCTGTGTTCTTACTAGTTGGCAGTGTGAGAGCTTGTCAGTTGGATTGCTTTTTTCCATTGTTTATCAATGATTCTATTTCCTGTCTTCAGAGTATTTACGTCTTGTTAAAAGTAGCAGAGCCTGCGAAAGAGCTGTTAAAGTTCAGTTATATGTTTGATTGGTGGTGTGTTCATGAACTGGGATTGGAGTGTATTCAGGTTGAGTTTCTTTTGTAGTTTGTATTGGGTATTGATTGTTACCATTTGTGTGGTAGTCTGACCATAGCGAAGTCAAAGTGGATGATGTGGTCACTCCAAATGTGGTGTTTTTCTGACAAGTGATGTATTGTGGCAGCGCAAAGATTTCTCAGAGAGTGTGTGTGTGTCTGACTTCCTATGATCAGAGAGCAGTTGGAGAAAACTGACTGTTTCTGGATTTGAAAGAAGAGATCTATTCTAAGGCAGGACTGAATGAAATGCTCAAATTTCCCAAAATGCAGATGTTTTTGTGGTTCAGGGTGTTGTCGGTAATATTGTCTATTCAGTCATCTGAGAAGACTGGGCATTTTTGATTGTGGCCTTTAGTAGAGATGAAACAAGTATGAATAGGTTAGAAAACATGAATAATGGATGAGTAATGATGTGTATTCTGCAGCGAAGAAATCTTGGAAGCTGGTGGTTGGTAAAGATTTCCTGAAGACTACTGCTACTCCTCTACTGGTCTTTTTGGTGGAATAGATCATCAACATGATTTGGTAGCCTCATGATAATACATAATGAAGCGTGGGTAATGAATCCTCTGCTAGCTTGGTTTACCTGTTGTTGAAGAGAAGATGAAGACCATACCCGAGTTTGTCATGGATGTCCAGATGGTTGATGTTCATCAGTGTGGTGTTAAGGAGGCTGAACACACATGCTGGATAATAGAGGCCCTGGAGTAAGGGTTAAGAGTGCTGAGTGGTGGGCAGTTGAAGGGTCTTTAGAGTTACGTGACTGTGCAGACCAGCAGAACCAGAGGAAGAAGGTGAAGGTCTGTTGGTCAGAAGTTGAGCCCACACGAGTTAAAGTTGTCACCTTGATGCAGGCAATGCGAACTGTGTTGGAATGAGTTCTGTATAACAGCATTTCTTAACATTTGTGGACCCCCCACTGAATACCTGCTGGAGGCCAGGAGTAGCCCTCCCCCCACTAAGCAATGTGTATGATTTAAACCTCAAAACAATACACAAAAATAACGGAAACAAGTAAAAGCCTAACAAATACACAAATTATGGAATATTTTATTTAATTTGCAAACCAAAAAACTTGAAATCAAATCTTTAATGGAATGATTGGTGCTTTTCAAAATTCAGTTTTAAAAGATGAAGTGATATGCTTAACTCTAGCAAACCACTTTATATTTTTTTCGCTGCTAATGCATTCTCTTTTTGTTAGCACATGCCAGTCCTTCAATTGAGACTACTAATCGTCCATATTAGATTCCTTTTGCTGTAACTGCACTGCTCCCAAGAATCAAGATCAGGATACCAACTTAAGTTTTGGCTTCCTATTTCAAGCTCCATTACATTAACAGAGGTTTCAAAATG
Organism: Calotriton arnoldi; assembly: GCA_963921515.1. Lineage (NCBI taxonomy): Eukaryota > Metazoa > Chordata > Amphibia > Caudata > Salamandridae > Calotriton > Calotriton arnoldi. The sequence goes on from CAWUFW010000510.1 coordinate 2,752,339, forward strand.
TCCAATTTCGTTTTTTATGTTTTTGTATTTGTAGTTTTTTTCATCTGCTGTTATTTAATTTTCCAAACAATTGCGGATCCCCTAAGTACGTATTGCAGACCCCCCAGGGTTCCACAGACGAAGAGCCACTGCTGCATAAGATTTCTTAAAAATATAAATCGTATGGTGTGATCTTCTTCCAAAACATTAACATCATGCACACGTCTGCATTTGCAAATCAAAGGCTATTCATTCTGAACCTTTTAGTGCAAATACAATAATACACAAACGAAAAAAAGTATACGCTAAATGTTTTCTTTCCCCAAAGTGTTCGTCTACCCTGGATAGCTCTACTAGAGCGGTGAATGAACCAACAGGGCGGTTACCACTTTGAGCACACTCCTTGTGGGAACACTTTCAATTTTCTACTGTCAAAATTCTCACTTTTCTTGACCTTAGATCTCATGGAGTTTTTAAACTCCGATGTGGTAACATATGTTGGAAGAGGTATGGGTACGTTGATTGATTTCATTATTTTGTCCGATTATTTTAAGTCTGAAACTATGGTTTTTAACATATCTAAAAATCATTTTAGTGACCACTACCCACTAACATTACAATTATCGATCCTAGTAGATTCTCCCACCACACCAGTCAAGGTAGTTCCCTTATCCTATACTAAAAACAAGGGGTTAACTCGGAAGTGGTCCAATGTTAATCCAGATAGCATTCTGGGAAAGATTATAGAGAGTAATTTTGTGCAAGTACTGGACTGTCTGGATGAGAATTTAAGTGCTACGTCTATGATCAGATCGTTTAATGTAATAACTGAGACGATAAAGGCACTCTTAACTAAAGATCAATCAAATATCTCACAGAAATATAAAAGGTGGTTTGACAGGGATGTTCCCAATTACATAGTAAATTAATCAAGATCTTAAAAATCAAACCACGAGATGGGGTGGGAGTGAGACAGGCACGCACGGATTATAAACGCGTACTGGAAAAACGTAAGAAGGAAATTAGGCAAGAGGCATGGGGCAAATTATATGTGGCATCCCAGAGTAAAGATTCCAAACTATTTTGGAAAACTGTTAATGATAAGTACTTTGGTGATACCAAAAATGGTAATGTTGAAGCAACAATAATGCCCGAACTGTGGGTAAAACATTTTTCCGGCCTCTATAGCAACAGCACTGAAAGATATTGTGCTGCCCACTCCCAATATGAGGCATGTCCTTTAGAACCCCCAAATCTAGATGAGGTAAATAGGGCACTTTCTCAGACTGTAAAGAATAAGGCCCCTGGGCCGGACGGCATACCCGCCGACCTATTTCTAGCAAATATCCCCTCTGGCTCCCGCTATTAACAAATATATTACGATGTTATGCAGCTCAGGGCCCACCAGAGTCATGGAGATCAGTTACAATAGTTCCCATATTCAAAAAGGGCGACAGATCTGACCCAAAATGCTATCGACCAATTTCTTTAATCGACAGCACCTGCAAGATTATGGGTCGAGTAATACTGGAGAGACTGGAGACTTGGGTCACAGAAAATGGGAAGTTCTCCGCTGTTCAGTATGGATTTAGGAAAGCCTGGGCACTGTAGAACAGTGCCTTAACCTGCACCTGGTCATTGGTAAATACACCATGGCTAAGTCAGGGTCCCTATATATGGGATTTATGGACCTGACATCCGCCTTTGACTGGGTGCAGAGGGGGAAACTGTGGGAAAAAATGCTCCTTATGGGCATTAACCCTTCAATCGTCCATTTTTTAGCTGCAATGCATCAGGGTGTCACAGGGAGAGTACGCTATGGAGCAACTGGCGAGCTCACTGGACCTATAAAGATGGATTGTGGGGTCCGAAAGGGATGCGTACTCGCTCCCTTCCTATTCTGTTTATATATAAATGATCTAGAAAGCTATATCAGAAGTGGAAATGTTGATGCCCCCTCAATAGGTCAGAGGATTCTACCAGCCCTGTTATACGCGGATGATTGTGTCCTAATGTCAAGAACTGGGGTGGGTTTACAAAGGCTTTTAACCAGTTTTAATGAATTTATGAGCGATCTTGGGCTAAAAACAAACGTTGGGAAATCACATGTGTTGGTAGCAGGAAAGGCTCCCTCTAGGATGAAAACCTTTTACATAAAGAATGATATATTACGTCAGGTGCCAACTTTTTCTTATTTGGGTATTCTTTTTAATGAAAAAAATACATGGTCCCATTTAGTTAATGCCAGGATTGGGGGTTTTAATAAAAATATGGAGGCCATCTTTAGGTTCACCAAAAAATTAGGCACTCGCCCCATAAAAGTAATTGTTGACATTTATAAGGCACGAACCTGCGCCGTTACACTATATGGCACTGGAGTTTGGGGCTGTTCAAACATACCGGGCCTCCAAAGAGTAGAGAACTTAACACTAAAACGTGTGCTGTCATTACCTAAAAGCACCCCCGCCACTATGTGTCACAACGAATTAGGCATTACTCCACTATCTTTTCGTATGCAATTAGCCCCATTGATGCTTTGGCGTAGCATCTGGGTAAAAGAAGAACCAGCCCTGAATCGTGACATAATTTTAGATTGCTTGAAATTGGACCATGTCAAAAAAATCCCATGGCTCTCTAACTTGCAGGATCAACTGGTGAAGCTGGGATTGCAGGACTGTTTTAAACGCCCGGGAAATATATCAGCATTTCCCAAGGCTAAGCTTAAAAGTGATTTTCTTTTACTTTTGAAGCACGAAAGAGATAGCCTAGAGTTGGCAAAAAAAAAGAGTTGTTGAGCATTCATTGTTAATCCGCTCCCCACGAATTGAATCCTATCTTTCTTTCTATTTTAACCAAGCAAAGATGTTTTATCTGATCAGGTTCAGGATGGGTATAGCTCATTTATTGGTCTCATACCCACCCGATGCATATTGTGACGCCAAATTAGATCTGTGTCCATGTAACTCAACTTCTGCACAAAGCATCTTGCACTTTATGTTTTTCTGTAAATTGTATTTTAACCCCAGACGCATTTTTTTAAAACCATTATTAAGATTTTTAAATATTAGAAAGTGTCAATCAGCATTATGTCATTTACTTCTTTTAAACAATGAATTCATTTGCCTCATGGTTTATAAGTATATTTCTGCTGCAGTTCGACTTCGTAAAATTGTTGGGAAATGAATTCATGGGTAACATCTGAGTCGGTTAAAATTTTATTATGTGTATTATTGGTAAAGTTTTATCTGTTCTTTCATGGCTGTCATTGAGCCGAATAAAGATTTTTGACTGACTGACTGACACAAATTATGGAATATTTTATTTAATTTGCAAACCAAAAAACTTGAAATCAAATCTTTAATGGAAAGATTGGAGCTTTTCAAAATTCAGTTTTAAAAGAAGTGATGTGCTTAACTCTAGCAAACCACTTTATATTTTTTTCGCTGCTAATGCATTCTCTTTTTGTTAGCACATGCCAGTCCTTCAATTGAGACTACTAATCGTCCATATTAGATTCCTTTTGCTGTAACTGCACTGCTCCCAAGAATCAAGATCAGGATACCAACTTAAGTTTTGGCTTCCTATTTCAAGCTCCATTACATTAACAGAGGTTTCAAAATGTCCAATTTCGTTTTTTATGTTTTTGTATTTGTAGTTTTTTTTCATCTGCTGTTATTTAATTTTCCAAACAATTGCGGATCCCCTAAGTACGTATTGCAGGCCCCCCAGGGTTCCACAGACGAAGAGCCCCTGCTGCATAAGATTTCTTAAAAATATAAATCGTATGGTGTGATCTTCTTCCAAAACATTAACATCATGCACACGTCTGCATTTGCAAATCAAAGGCTATCCATTCTGTCAGCCTGAACCTTTTAGTGCAAATACAATAATACACAAACGAAAAAAAGTATACGCTAAATGTTTCCTTTCCCCCAAAGTGTTCGTCTACCCTGGATAGCTCTACCAGAGCGGTGAATGAACCAACAGTCATTTTGACCTGTTTTGTAACATGCTAGATAATCCCAGAATCATTCGAGATTGCAGAAGCCTTTTTAGGGTCGGGCCTGCAAGAGTATTTGCTATCGCATGCATCTCACTTCCATTCCTTGCTGTGGAGCTCCGACCAAGCACAGATTGATTCATGTTAATCAGTGCCCGCCCGCTGTCCCCCACGTGATTGAGGTACCATTTCTTCCCCCGCCCTACTGCCCCTGCCTGCTGCTCCCTCCATTGCGTTTTTTTCTTGTTTTATTATAGCGCGTTACAAGCGCCACAACTTTCGGAAGTGACGGGGCCTGTCAGCCGTGTCAATCCACTTAGCTAGGTATCCTGGCCGTGGTGACCAAGAATATCTGGTGACACCGGAGAAGGGGTGCAGTCCCCGCGCCATGGAGGAAATACTGTGCCCTATACAAAGAAATCACTACTGTATTATTACTATTACTTCTGAACTGTTCTTTCACACTCATTAAAGTTTAACCATAAGCATCATGCAGTGGCGACGGCTGCCAATAACAAGCATTTGCAATGCAATAGGTCTCGCATTTATGCGTGTTTGAGCTATTGGCACTGTAAATGACAATGCCTTTGTTTATGTTTTGGTTTTAAAACATAAATAAAAGGCATTGTCATTTACAATGCCAATAGCTTAAACACCCGTAAATGCGAGACCTATTGCATTGCAAATGCTTGTTTTAATGGGGTTCAGTCTGGTATGCAAATAATCTCCTAGTATCGCGGCAGCCTCACGGACACATCCTCCTCGCCTCCACCCAATCCACAGGAAATAAGTACCAGAGCAGCTGCACAGATGCGAAGAGAGAGGGCTCAGATTCTACAAAGAGCAGCTATATAGGCTTACAACTCTATACACCATTGCGTATTTGAAGTTCGTTCCCCCCCTACAGCCACAGACATGAAAATGAACTCCTGTAAGATACAGGGGCAATGGCTGCCCAGAGTATGAGAACTGAGCAGTTGCGTCTGTCCAGCTGCTGCCACTGTCAAGCAGCGGGAGACACTCACCCATGGTGGATGCTGCCAGGAAGCCAATACGCTGCCGTTAAAACGCTCACGCCGCCCGCCCTGACTGCTGAAAAGTCAACAGAGACACAAAATAAAAATAAAATAAACCGCTATCTCTATACACATGCTACTGTCTGTTGGCGGAGCTTACGTATTAATAACTCTTTCCCTATTTATATTTTTTCTATGTACTTTTTTTCAAATGCATGCTGTCATTGTATACTTTTTCCTACCTTACTTTTTCAATACACTATTTTACTATTTACAAACACTCGTGACACAAGTACTATTGATTAAAAAGCCATAAACGCGACAAAAAAGACCAAAAAGTAAAACGCACTTAATGTAGCACAGAATGTATTGAATAAAGCAGGGCGAAAGCATAGAAAAAGTTTGCACCTGTGATTTACTAGTACAGTTGCCCTAGAATTGGGAGTCTTGCAGTAATTTCCTTCCTTTACTTCTGTTTCTGCAAACTGACACATGGCATAGTCACAAACGTTTTCGAAAAGGTCCTTTAAACGACAGCTGGAAGCGTTTTTACAGTTGACTTTTAGAGGGCAAATAAGGACATTATTTTTATTGGTTGCTAGTAATCCGCTTTTTCGTACTCTTCTAACACAGCTGTGACTCCACCCATTGACACACATACACAAACACACAAACATATAGAGGTGCACACACAGAGAGACACACACACAGACACATAGAAACATATATAGATATTAAAGTACAAACAGATACAGAGATATCTAGGCACACACTGACAGAAGCACATACATACAAGAGAAACAGAAATAAATAAAGATACACACTTAGAATAAGGCACAAATAAAAACACAGAAAATGAAAAATGAGAGAGAAAGAGAGAGAGTGAAAATGATCGCGATAGGGAAAACAAAGAAGCCTGTAAGTGGTGCGCACGCGCGCCACAGCTAAGCATGTGATTTCAATTATCACGCCAGTGTCTGGGCACGATAATTGAAACCACATGGCCTATTGGTGTCTATTACGCGCACCAAGCGCGTAATAGACACCAAAAGGCCATGGGAGGAGCATTGCTCCTCCCATGACCTATTGGTGTCTATTACGCGCACCAAGCGCGTAATAGACACCAATAGGCCATGGGCAGAGCAATGCGCCCGCCTTTGGCCAATTGCGTGCAGTCTTTTATAAAAAGACGCACGAAAAGGCCAATGGGGTAGCACAAAAGGAATCGCACGAGCGTGTGCGATTCCTTGGTCAGTGCTGAATCCCCATTTTTCACCTACTAAATGTCTCGCGCTGCGCGAGCACTGCAGCGCGAGCACCGCTGCGCAGTGCAACGCTAGGCACGAGACCTAAAAAGTGGTGGAGCAGCGTGGAGGGAAATAATAATGAAAAAAAAGGATTTACCTTCCTCTGCTGCTGCCGGAAACAGGTTTTTGAACGAGTGGGTAGGTAGTTTCTGCTCCCAGAAGTCCATGGGCCACACTGCACAGGCTCCAAGACTCCCCACCCAATTCAAACGCTGCTCTCATGCTATTGCCCAGCATGAAAGAATCGCCGGGATTGATCTGAGCAGGCTGGTTTGACGCTCGCTCAGGGACACTGAGCCTGAGCCTCTTCTGCACCCGGCTGTGCAACGCAGCTGGGCTGGAGAGATGTAAGTGTGCATGTCAGTTTGGCCGTCCTAAGACAGCCGGCCAAACCGACATGCACACTTGCAGTGCCCAACTCTCCTCCACCTTGCTTCTGTCCATAGAGGATGGCCCCGCCCAGACTCGGCCACTCGGTGGACTTAGCTCTGTCAGTGAAAAAATAAAATGATAATAAATTGTTTTATTATCATTTATTTGTCATCTGCTGTCTCTGAGCAGTGGAGCAACGATCCTCCGCCATAACGGAGGTGTGTTCACTTAAAAGATACATATGAAGCTGTGCATGTGACAATCTGCCTTGTCTTCTCCCAGCAGGCATGATTTGTGCTTGTCAGGAAATCTCATTATGCTTTCCCCAGTGACATGCCTAGGTTAGCGACTGTTGCGGGGAACTCATTCTGTCTCCTGGTCGTGATGAGTAACATGGCGGTGTACTCTTTTAATGCTGTGCTACTAGAAGAAAAATAAAAGTGCCTTAGGCGGTCACAGAGGCAAGTGGTGCTTCTGTCTCAATGCCGTGTGTGAAGCCCCATGATGCTCTCTTCTAGTTGTGCTGTTACAGCTAGAATACAAGAAGCAACAAGCAAAGGCAATAGGTCTAGGTAATCCATGTTAATGTCTTTTAGTCATGTGTTATGGAGCGGAGTGGATGTATGTGGTGTGGAGTGGAATTATGTAGGTTGGAGTAGAATTGTGTTGTGTGGTGAGTAAAGTTATGTGAAGTAGAATTATGTGGCATTGTGTGCAGTGGAATTATGTGGATAGTAATTATGTGGTATTGAGTTTAGTAGAATTATGTTTAGTGGGAGTGTGTGTCGTGAAGTGCAATTATGTGGATTTGTATTGAGTGTCGTGGAGTGGAAATATGTGGTTTGGTGTAGAATTATGTGGTGTGGAATGGAATTGTGTGGTGTGGAACTGTGTGGCGTTGAGTGAAAATATGTTGAATGAAATTATGTGGCAGAGTGTGGAGTGTATTTATGTGGAGTTTGGCTATGTGGCATAGAGTGGATTTTACGAGGAGCGTTTTTATGTGATATGGAGTAGAGTATAATTTTGTGGAGTTGAATTATGTGGTGTTGAGTGGTATTATGTGGAGTGTAATTATATTGCGTGGTGTGGAATTGTGTGGCTTTGAGTTGTGTTGTGTAGAGTTGTGTGACGTTGTGTGGAATTATGTGGCATGTTGCGGAGTTGAACTTTGTGGAGTGTTATTTTTTTTTTTTCGCTGAGTGGATATATGTGGAGTGGAAATGAGGCGTGAAGTCTTATTTATGTAGGTTGAAGTGGAATTATGTGGAGTGGAACTATCTGGAATTGAGTTGTGTTGCATGGAGTGGAATTATGTTGCGCAGAGTGGTATTATGTGAAATGGAATTATGTTTCGTGGAGTGGAAATATGTGGAGTTGAATTTGGTGGATTGTAATTGTGTAGCATGGAATGGAATTGTGTGTGGTTGAATTGTGTGGCATGGAATTATGAGATGTTTAAATATGTTGTGTAGTGTAATTATGCTGTGTCTATTTGTGTGTTGTGGAATTGTGTGACACTTAATTGTGTGGTGTTGTTTTGAATTATGTGGCATTGAATGGTTGTTGTCTTAATGGACCAGCTTGTGCAGTGATCTCTACCGGGCTTAGATTGCTGCAGGCGGCATATCTACTGCAGTCCTGAGGGAGCAACCTTCATGAGCTTAGAGGATGTTTCTCTTTTCTGTACTCACCTTCTGTTTTTAGTTGCCTCTCATAAGACCGGATTAGGTTTTCTGCGGTTAGCAGATCTTGCAAAGACCCACAAGAGAGATATCCATAACGCATAACTCTACCTACACCTTGTAGACTTATGTCTATGATTTGCATAGAACGATTGTTAGACCTGGCATTTCTGGCGTGATTACCCCTGACTTTTGCCTCTACCTCCTCTATTTTTGGTGCTGTGATGGATTTTGTTTTTGCCAATTTAGATGTTTGGACACTTTGCCACTGCTAAACAGTGTCAAAGTGCAAGTGCTCCCTGTATAAAGTGTAATGGTAATTGGTGTCCATGATTGGTATGTTTGCCTTACTAGTAAAGTCCCTAGTAAAGTGCACTATGTGTGCCAGGGCTGGTAATGCAAATGCTACTAGTGGGCCTGCAGCGCTATTTGTGCCACCCACACAAGTAGCTTTGAAAAGGGAACTCAGGCCTGCCATTGCAGTGCCTGCGTGCAGTTTGTTAAACTGCCATGTTATTCTGACAAGTGCACCCACTTGCCAGACCTTACCCTTACCCTTGACCTTGCCAGGTAGGTCGCTCCCCCACCACACAGCTCCGCCTGTGTTGTCTGCCCGCTGCTTCTGCAGGTAAGATCGCCCCTCAGCTGCGGCCCCGGTGCCCGCATTTCTTGCTATCTCCCCTTTTTCCTTCTGTGCCCCTCGCTGCCCCAATTGCGTTGTGACTGTGATTTTGTCTGTTTTCCCCCCCATTTCCTTTCTGTGCCCCTCGCTGCCCCATCTGCGTTGTGACTGTGATTTTGTCTGTTTTCCCCCATTTCCTTTCTGTGCCCTCGCTGCCCCATTTGCGTTGTGACTGTGATTTTGTCTGTTTTCCCCCATTTCCTTTCTGTGCCCCTCGCTGCCCCATTTGCGTTGTGACTGTGATTTTGTCTGTTTTCCCCCCCATTTCCTTTCTGTGCCCTCGCTGCCCCATTTGCGTTGTGACTGTGATTTTGTCTGTTTTCCCCCCATTTCCTTTCTGTGCCCCTCGCTGCCCCATTTGCGTTGTGACTGTGATTTTGTCTGTCTTCCCCCATTTCCTTTCTGTGCCCCTCGCTGCCCCATTTGCGTTGTGACTGTGATTTTGTCTGTTTTCCCCCATTTCCTTTCTGTGCCCTCGCTGCCCCATTTGCGTTGTGACTGTGATTTTGTCTGTCTTCCCCCATTTCCTTTCTGTGCCCCTCGCTGCCCCATTTGCGTTGTGACTGTGATTTTGTCTGTTTTCCCCCATTTCCTTTCTGTGCCCTCGCTGCCCCATTTGCGTTGTGCCCGTATTTTTTGTCTGTTTTCTCTCCCCTTGTACTTTTGTGCCCCCGCTGCCTCTCGCCTTTCCCGCCGCTGCGTCCCCTGCGGCCCCGCCCCCCTGACTGCCCATTCGCTGCCCCTGCCTCCCGCCTCCCAGCTGCTCCTCCCTCCCACCTCCCCATAAATGGCGGCCGCTGCGCGGCCGCGCAGCGGACGTCGCGGCCCGCGCCGCTGGCGCGCCGAGGGCGGGCCTAAGGCAAGCCCGTCTGCGCCCGTCCGCGACTGGACCGCGCCCAGCGCCAGAACCCCTGGCTCCCACCGATGCAACACTACTCGACGGACCTACGACGCCGCCACCCTCACCGCACTCAATGCCGGCCGGAACCCTGCCTGCTACCGAGCCTCACCGAGACGCACCCACGGACCCTTCACCTGCCAAACCTGCCGATTCACCTGCCCCGGACGTGCACCACCTCCGCCAAGTCGAGCACCAGCAGCAACCACCTGAAATGCATCCTGTTGAACACCCGCTCCGTCCACAGGCACGCCGTGGAACTCTGGGACCTGCTCGACGCAACAGCACCGGACATCGCCTTCCTCACCGGAAACCTGGATGAACGCCTCCTCAGCGCCCGACATCGCCATAGCCATCCCGGACGGATACAAGATCACCCGGAGGGACCGCGACAACCAGACGGGAGGAGGCATCGCCATCATACACAAGAACACCATCCGCATCTCGACTAACTCCGACGAGACCTTCACCGCCGCCGAACACCTACACTTCCAGATACACACTGACCCCAAGACCACCCTCCGAGGCACCCTCATCTACAGACCCCGGGACCACGCACACTATTCAGCGAAGACATCGCAGACTTCATCAGCCCGCACGCCATGCCCTCAGCCGACTACATCCTCCTAGGGGACCTCAACTTCCACCTGGAGAACAACAACGACAGAAACACCACCGCCCTGCTGGACAACCTCGCCAACCTCGGACTCAAGCAACTGGTGAACACGCCCACCCACTACGCCGGCCACACGCTTGACCCCGTCTTCTCTTCCAGCAAGCACATCTCCTTCAGCCACGCCACCGGACTACACTGGACCGACCACAGCTGCGTCCACTTCAGCTTCAGAAAGACTGCGACCCACCACCACCCGCAACAGGCTCCCCGCCGGAGCTGGAGCAAGATCACCGCCGAGCAGCTCACCGCCTCCCTCAGCCAGAACACACCCACCAACACAACGGACCCAAACGAAGCAGCCAGCAACCTCGCCAAGTGGCTGACCGCCTGCGCCGACGACCTCGCACCACTAAAAACCCTCCCAGCAGACCCGGAAGCAAGAAAACCCCTTGGTTCACCAACGAACTCAAGGAATCCAAGAAGAACTGCCGCACTCTCGAGAGAACCTGGCGACTCGACCAGACCACAGACAACAGGACCGCCCTCAAGCACGCCACCCGCAAACACCACCAGCTGATCCGTGCCACCAAGAAGTCGGCACTCAAAGAACGACTGGACAACAACGCCCACGACAGCAAGGAACTTTTCAGCATCGTCAAAGAGTTCTCCAACCCCAGCGCCGGAAACAACGACATCACCCCTCGCAAGACCTCTGCAACTCACTCGCCACGTTCTTCCACCGCAAGATCACCGACATACATAACAGCTTTGACGCACAAACCACGCACCCTACCGCCGAACCAACGCCCGCCACCACCACCCTCTGCAACTGGACCCCGATCAGCACCGAAGACACCACCCGCACGATGAACTCCATCCACTCCGGATCACCAACCGACCCCTGCCCGCACCACGTCTTCAACAAAGCCGACGCCACCATCGCACCCCATCTCCGGGACATCATCAACTCCTCCTTCCACACTGCCACCTTCCCGGAGAGCTGGAAGCACGCCGAGCTTACCGCCCTCCTGAAGAAACCAACGGCGGACCCCACCGACCTCAAGAACTACCGTCCCATCTCGCTCCTTCTGTTTCCGGCCAAAGTCATCGAGAAGACCGTCAACGGACAGCTTGCCGCCTTCCTCGAGGACGAATGGATCCCTCGACCCTCGCAGTCCGGGTTTCGGGCCAACCACAGCACCGAGACCGCCCTTATCGCAGCCACCGACGACATCAGAACCCTAACCGACAACGGGGAAACAGCAGCCCTCATCCTCTTGGACCTCTCCGCGGCGTTCGACACCGTCTGCCACCGCACCCTAGTGAAGCGCCTCAGCAACATCGGAATCCGAGAGAAAGCACTGGAATGGATCATCTCGTTCCTCGCCGGAAGAACCCAGAGAGTCCGCCTCCCCCGTTCAGATCCGAGGCCACCGAAGTCATCTGCGGCGTTCCACAAGGATCTTCACTCAGTCCAACCCTCTTCAACGTCTACATGAGCCCCCTCGCAGCCATCGCACGCCAACACAACCTCAACATCATCTCCTACGCCGACGACACCCAGCTGATCCTCTCCCTCACCAACGACCCCACCACCGCCAGAGCCAACCTACACGACGGGATGAGAGACGTCGCCGACTGGATGAGGAACAGCCGCCTTAAACTAAACTCAGACAAGACGGAAGTCCTCATCCTGGGCTCATCACCCTCCGCCTGGGACGACTCCTGGTGGCCCCCGGCCATGGGCACCGCGCCCAAGCCAACGGACCACGCACGCAACCTGGGCTTCATCCTGGACTCCTCCCTATCGATGACCAGACAAGTCAACGCCGTCTCATCCTCGTGCTTCAACACCCTGCGCATGCTCCGCAAGATCTTCAGATGGATCCCCACTGAAACCAGAAAGACCGTCACCCAGGCACTCGTCACCCAGCCGACTGGACTATGGGAACACCCTCTACGCCGGAACCACAGCCAAACTTCAAAAAGACTCCAGCGCATCCAGAACGCCTCCGCACGACTCATCCTGGACATCCCCGACACAGCCACATCACCGGACACCTGAAAGACCTGCACTGGCTCCCCGTCAGCAAGAGAATCACGTTCAGACTCCTCACCCACGCACACAAGGCCCTCCACGACCTGGGCCCAAAGTACCTCAACGACCGCATGACCTTCTACACGCCCACCCGCCAGCTACGATCAACCAGCCACGCCCTCGCCACCGTACCACGCATCCGCAGAACCACCGCCGGAGGAAGATCCTTCTCCTACCTGGCAGCCAAGACCTGGAACTCCTCCCCACTCACCTTCGGCGAACCCAGGACCATCTCTCCTTCAGGAAGCAGCTCAAGACCTGGCTGTTCGAGCAGTAACTTACCCCCTCCCCCAGCGCCTTGAGACCCTCCCGGGTGAGTAGCGCGCTCTATAAATGCCGTGATTGATTGATTGATTGATTTCTATGCACATCAGACACCCCTATGGTAGGTCCAAGGTACCCCCTGGGCAGGGTGCAGTGTATGTGAAAGGTAGGACATGTGCTAAGGTGTGTACCATGTCCTGACAGTGAAATAATCTCCATTTCGTTTTTCACTGTTGAAAGGCCATCTTGCCCATAGGACAGAATGGGGAGGGTGTGTAATATGTTTTCCAGCCTATCTTCCCAAAGGCTTAAGATAGAGAGGTGACGTTTAGTATGCCTGAACTCACAATGTAATAACACATCTTTTTATGAAGGTGGTTTTTGCATTGTGTGTTTAGAAGCCACTCTTTTAGAAGTGGCTGGGTTTTTGTGCTCTAACATTTCTGTGTGTCTCTGCCTGGTTGTAGTTTGACTGTCTGGATTTCAAAGTGATAGGATCTGGGGAATGTCTTGACCCAGGGGAGGAGGTGAGACCGCAACAGGCTGACCTGCATCTGGAGTGTAGGGCGAGGAGTAGCCCCTAGAGGTGAAGAGGACTGGGCTGCAGCCATAAACCAATGGCTCCGGCCCCTGCTGAGTGATTGAGGATACAGACCCCACTATCAAAGGAATAAAGGTGTCCCTGGCAGGGAGGCACCCAGAACTGGTTTGAACAGGGGTCAGTGCCCCCTGAACACAAAGACTTCAAAGCCATTGAGGGGTATAACTATGAGAGCTGAAGCCCCTGAACTTTGGAGAATGGCTTGATCAAGATTGAACAAGACTGGAGCTACATCGTGGTCAAGAGGAACCCTTGCCAAGGAAGAAACAACTGAAGAGACTGAAGGATAGGACTGACCCTTGCTGTGTGTTCTGGGGCTGGCCTGCAGTTTGCTGTTTTAACCAAGGAAAGGCTAAAGGGACTTTGCTGTGTGCTGTGTCCCCCTGCTTGAAAGGACTTTGCTGTGCTGTGTCCTGAAGTAACTTATCCCCAAGGGCCCGAGGTGAGCTGGCTCCCTGTTGCGGAAACTCAGGAACACAAAAGTTTCCAGGAGAGTCTCAGCGACGCTGTGTGCATGTGCTTGTTGCAGCCTGAGACCCTCGTAAGAAGTGCCTTGTGATCGTGGGCACCTGGAGTCCAAGGGAGGATCAGCGACGCAGTGTGCGTGTGCTTTTTGCAGCCTGAACCCTTTGTGAGGATTGTCCAGTTATCGTGTGCGCCGGAATCCAAGTGAGTCTCATCGACGCTGTGTGCTTTGTGCAGCGTGAGACCTTCGTGAGGATTGCTTTGTTATCGTGCACCCGGAGTCCAAGTGAGTCTCATCAACGCTTTGTGCTTTGTGCAGCGTGAGACCTTCGTGAGGATTGCCTTGTTAATGTGCACCCGGAGTTAAAGTGAGTCTCAGCGACGCTGTGCGCGTGTTCTTCGTGCAGCCTGAGACCTTCGTGTGGAGTGCCCGGTGATCGTGCACCCGGCTCAAGGAGACTCCGCGACACTGTGTGCGTGTGCCCTGTGGCAGCCTGGAGATCTTCGTAGCAGTAGCGGCCCGGACCGGCAGCCTCGGGAGGAGCTGAGCCGCTGGCCCGAGCCCGGCGTTGCCCATTCACAAAGATTGCATCTGAGGCCCAAGTCGTTGAAAGAGGAGAGGAGAGTGGGTTTGCGCCCCCCAGGTAACGTGTGTCGACGCCTAGGGCGGGGTGCGGGCTCGGAGGGAGACGCTCTCGGCCTCTCTCTCTCATTTCAGCAGCGCGAGCCTCTGCTTCGGCTCGTATTGCGGCCCTTATTGCCAAAGGAGTGGCAGTACCGGGGCCGGAGTGCGGAGCTGCACTTTTTGTTACACCATACCTGTGTTGGGGGCAACTGTTGACAGATGCTGACTGCGAGTCAGAAGGAGTGGCGGAGAGACCGCCTAAGGCACCGTGATCGGTGCCGGAGTGTATTACGCATTATCTTATTTCTGCATAACGAACTACCTGATTGTCGTATTACACATTGCATCATTTCTGCATAACGAACGACCTGATTGTCGTATGACGCATTGCATTGTTTCTGCATAACGAACTACCTGATTAGCGTATTACGCATCGCATTATTCCTACATAACGAACTACCTGATTAGTGTATTACGCATTGCCTTATTTCTGCATAACGACGTACCTGGTGGTTGTATTATGCATTGCATTATTTTTACATTGCAAACTGCCTTATTGTTGCGTTACGCAATGCATTATTCTTACATTGCAAAGTGCCTGATTGTCGCGTTACGCATTGCATTATTTTTACATTGCACGAGTGCCTGATTCTAGCATTACGAACTGCATAACATGGTATTAGGATTACAGTGGAATGTTTAGAAGTGCTCGTTAATATCGTCAGAACTTACAAGGGTTGGCTGGCCTAACAACCAGCCAGGAGAAATATTACACATACTCCTATGTTGGATTTATATCGTGTGGTCTTATCGTATATCTTTTTATATAACATTTATACTCGTTTTTATAAAATTCGTGTGGAGTCTATTTGTGGTGTCATCATTGGGTTGCTGTGAGCGTGGTTGCAAATACTTTACACATCTACCTTGAAGATAAGCCTGGCTGCTCGTGCCAAGCTACCGAGGGGGTGAGCGGGGGCTATCTCAGAAGGTGACCTTCCTTTCCATGACGTGGAAACGCGGGTCCCTATTTGGCCTCTAAAGTACCTACCTCAGCCAACCAGGGATCCCGGGTCTAACATTTGGTGGTCAGCGGTGTGGGATTGAAACGTGTATTGCAAATTCATTCACAGTAATTGGTGTACATCACAAGTTTAGCGCAGACCACGACGCAACGACATATTGTGTTCTTGATTTGTTGGTTCTAGGTGGTTTTATTTTTGAGCAACCTTTAAGCCACACATCATGTCTCAGAGGAGTCAAGTAGCCAGTGAGGCTGCAGAATTAGAGTTCGACATTGAGGCATTGCTTACCTACAAAGTTGATCAATTGAGGCAATTCTGCAGAGCTTTGGGATGTCCCATGAAAAGTAGCGCCAATAAGGAGGAGCTGCAAATGGCCTTGAGGGCCTGGTGGGAAGCCAAAGGGACTCAGGAGACGGGTGATGTTGAGGTGGATGAGGATGACCCAGGGAATGGGTTTGGTCCACAGGATTTGCCAGTGGAGGGACCAGTCTTAGGGGCTGGTAGTGGCCATTCAGGGAGGAGTTTTTCACCAGAGGAGCTGGAGGAAAACCAAAGGGTCAGAGAGCATGAGTTGGAGGTTTTAAAACTTAAAGCTCAAGCAGACGAGAAGAAGCTGCTCATTGAAAGTGAAAAGCGAGCAGAGGAGAGCAGGAACGCTCTCGCCTTGAAAGAGAAAAAGATTCTCTTAGCTCATGAGTTAAGCATGAGGGAACTGGAAATGAAGGTTAAACAGGCCGAGTCCAGTTCAAATGGTGGCAGCACACAAGCAGTGCCAGTAGGGAAGGTGTACATTCCCAAAGACTTAATGCGAGATTACCAGAGGGGTGATGATATATATGCGTGGTTCACGGCATATGAGATCGCGCTGAGGATGAATGAGGTGCCTGAGAAGCATTGGGGGGCGGGCCTATGGAAACACTTTGAGGCTTCTGGGAGGGATGTTTTACCCCCTTTAGAGAGGGCGGGAACCCTGACCTACGCCAATATGAAGGAGGCTTTATGCCTCAGGTATGGGCTCACTCCTGAACAGTACAGGCAGAAATTCAGGAACTTCAAGAAACAGGAATCCAGTACTTGGGTTGAGTGTGTGAATGCATACACGCGAGCACTGGATGGTTGGATGAAGGGCAGCAAGGCAACTGATTTTAAGAGCTTATGCGATTTAATTAGTTTGGAGCACTTGAGTAGTCTGTGTGTTCCAGAGCTGCGCCAGCATTTTTGGACAGTAAGCTGACTGATCCCAGTAAGCTTGCTGAAGAAGCGGACCGCTGGACCAGTACCCGGGTCCACAAGGGGATTGGAGGTACCACTACCAAAAGTGTACAGGGTCCCCCGCAGAAGGTGGGGGAGGACAAGGGTAACCAAAAGGGGTTCACTAAAGGGCCCCAAAGTAGTTCCCAGGTGAAAGGGTCCCAGTCCCCCAAAGCTAGAGAGGTCCTGGCCCCATAAGGGCAAGCGGGACAACCGAGGTCCTCCTACTTGTTACTTCTGTAAAGAAGTGGGTCATATTTCCCTAGATGCCCCAAGAAGTCATCTACACCCACTGGTGCTCCAACCCCAGGATTAGTGAGTGTAGCGTTGGTGGAGGAATTGAGTCCTTGGAATGGGGAGGAGCAAGCAGTTATGACCCTGGTCTCATTAGGAGATTGAGAGATGGTCCAGGAAATCTCTCTGCCTGAGAATACTAAGAAATACAGGCAGTGGGTGACCATCAATCGAAGGAGGGTGGAGGCTCTGAGGGACACCGGAGCCAGTTTGACATCTGTCAGGTGTCAGTGGGTGTCTGAAGAGCAGGTAATTCCCGATGTGCTTCACCCATGTAGTTGCAGCAGACAACTCCGTGCGTCTCTGCAAGGTGGCGCTAGTTCCCTTTGAGGGGGTCTCAGGTTCCTTGAAGGTCGTTGTAAGTCCTTCCATGCCTGTAGAGCTGTCTGCTGGGGAATGACCTGAAGAGTTCCCCCTGGAAGGAGGTGGAGCGCCAGGCGCATTTGGAGATGTTGGGTCTGCCTGAGTGGGCTTGTGTAACCACTCGGTCTATGGCAGCCAATAAAGGGGTTCAAGAGGACCTGGAGCCTGAAACAGTGGCCCAGGTGCCTGCCGTCAAGAGAAGAGGCAGGGGGTGCGGGAAACCGGCCCCCACAGTTCCCACGGTCCAGGAGGAGGCACCCTTTGAGGGGGATGCCCTGGAGCCTACGGGGGAGCAAGTGGCTGAACTGGTGGACCAACCGCGGCTGACCGAATGGCAGCAGGAAGGAGGGCCCTCCAGGGAGGAATTCTGTGAGGAGCAGAAGAAGTGCCCTTCTCTTGTAGGTTTGCAGCAACAGGCAGCAAACCAGACAGCAGGTGATCAGTCTGGATCACACTTGATTTACTGGGAGAATGATCTCCTATATAGTGAGCCTAAGGTTGCTGAGCCTGGGTCAGCCTGTGCGCTGGTGGTACCCCAGCGCTTCAGAGCCTTCCTACTGGGGTTGGATCATGATGTACCTTTAGCAGGACATTTGGGGCAGGACAAGACCTTTGAGAGGCTTGTCACCCACTTCTACTGGCCTCAAATGCGCAAGAGTTCTGATACTCATTGCAGGACCTGTCAGACTTGCCAGGCAAGTGGTAAGAGTGGAAGGAAGCGCAAGGCTCCCCTCCAACCTTTCCCTGTAGTCAGCATCCCCTTTGAAAGGGTGGGCATTGACATTGTGGGGCCTCTGGATTCAAAGACGGCCATGGGCAACAGGTTCATCCTGGTCTTGGTGGACCATGCCACCCGGTACCCGGAAGCCATCCCTCTCCGGGCGGTGACAGCCCCCGTGGTGGGCCGTGCACTGATGGGGATTTTTTCCCGCGTGGGGTTCCCCAGAGAGGTGGTGTCCGACAGGGTTACTAATTTCATATCTAGGTATATGAAATCTCTGTGGAAGGAGTGCGGTGTGACCTACAAGTTCACCACGCCTTACCACCCCCAGGGTAACGGACTGGTTGAGAGATTTAACTGGACCCTGAAGGGCAAGATTATGGGTCTTGAGGAACCCATGAGGCGTAAGTGGGACGTCCTCTTACCATGCCTGCTGTTTGCTTACAGAGAGGTGCCACAGAAGTCCTTAGGGTTCAGTCCCTTTGAGCTCCTGTATGGGCACACTGTAAGAGGACCCTTGGGTAGTTCCCCCCCCACTTTTCGGCTGGGGGGGGACACATGTTAGACCTGGCATTTCTGGCGTGATTACCCCTGACTTTTCGCCTCTACCTCCTCTATTTTTGGTGCTGTGATGGATTTTGTTTTGCCAACTTAGATGCTTTGGACACTTTGCCACTGCTAAACAGTGTCAAAGTGCAAGTGCTCCCTGTATAAAGTGTAATGGTAATTGGTTGTCATTGATTGGTATGTTTGCCTTACTAGTAAAGTCCCTAGTAAAGTGCACTATGTGTGCCAGGGCTGGTAATGCAAATGCTACTAGTGGGCCTGCAGCGCTATTTGTGCCACCCACACAAGTAGCTTTGAAAAGGGAACTCAGGCCTGCCATTGCAGTGCCTGCGTGCAATTTGTTAAACTGCCATGTTATTCTGACAAGTGCACCCACTTGCCAGACCTTTCCCTTCCCTTTCTATGCACATCAGACACCCCTATGGTAGGTCCAAGGTACCCCCTGGGCAGGGTGCAGTGTATGTGAAAGGTAGGACATGTGCTAAGGTGTGTACCATGTCCTGACAGTGAAATAATCTCCATTTCGCTTTTCACTGTTGAAAGGCCATCTTGCCCATAGGACAGAATGGGGAGGCTGTGTAATATGTTTTCCAGCCTATCTTCCCAAAGGCTTAAGATAGAGAGGTGACGTTTAGTATGCCTGAACTAAAAGTGTAATAACGCATCTTTTTATGAAGGTGGTTTTTGCATTGTGTGGTTAGAAGCCACTCTTTTAGAAGTGGCTGGGTTTTTGTGCTCTAACATTTCTGTGTGTCTCTGCCTGGTTGTGGATTGACTGTCTGGATTTCAAAGTGATAGGATCTGGGGAATGTCTTGACCCAGGGGAGGAGGTGAGCCAGCAACAGGCTGACCTGCATCTGGAGTGTAGGGGGAGGAGTAGCCCCTAGAGGTGAAGAGGCCTGGGCTGCAGCCATAAACCAATGGCTCCGGCCCCTGCTTAGTGATTGAGGATCCAGACCCCCACTATCAAAGGAATAAAGGTGTCACTGGCAGGGAGGCACCCAGAACTGGTTTGAACAGGGGTCAGTGCCTCCTTAACACAACGACTTCAAAGCCATTGAGGGGTATAACTATGAGAGCTGAAGCCCCTGATCTTTGGAGAATGGCTTGATCAAGATTGAACAAGACTGGAGCTACTTCGTGGTCAAGAGGAACCTTTGCCAAGGAAGAAACAACTGAAGAGACTGAAGGATAGGACTGACCCTTGCTGTGTGTTCTGGGGCTGGCCTGCAGTTTGCTGTTTTAACCAAGGAAAGGCTAAAGGGACTTTGCTGTGTGCTGTGTCCCCCTGCTTGAAAGGACTTTGCTGTGCTGTGTCCTGAAGTAACTTATCCCCAAGGGCCCGAGGTGAGCTGGCTCCCTGTTGCGGAAACTCAGGAACACAAAAGTTTCCAGGAGAGTCTCAGCGACACTGTGTGCGTGTGCTTGTTGCAGCCTGAGACCCTCGTAAGAAGTGGCCTGTGATCGTGGGCACCTGGAGTCCAAGCGAGGATCAGCGACGCTGTGTGCGTGTGCTTTTTCAAGCCTGAACCCTTTGTGAGGGTTGTCCAGTTATCGTGTGCACCGGAATCCAAGTGAGTCTCATCGACGCTGTGTGCGTGTGCTTTGTGCAGCGTGAGACCTTCGTGAGGATTGCCTTGTTATCGTGCACACCCGGAATCCAAGTGAGTCTCATCGACGTTGTGTGCTTTGTGCAGCGTGAGACCTTCGTGAGGATTGCCTTGTTATCGTGCACCCAGAGTCCAAGTGAGTCTCATCGACGCTGTGTGCGTGTGCTTTGTGCAGCGTGAGACCTTCGTGAGGATTGCCTTGTTAACGTGCACCCGGAGTTAAAGTGAGTCTCAGCGACGCTGTGCGCGTGTTCTTCATGCAGCCTGAGACCTTCGTGTGGAGTGCCCGGTGATCGTGCACCCGAAGCTCAAGGGATGCTCAGCGACGCTGTGTGCGTGTGCCCTGTGGCAGCCTGAGATCTTCGTAGCAGTAGCGGCCCGGACCGGCAGCATCAGAGGAGCTGAGCTGCCGGCCCAAGCCCGCCGTTGCCCATTCACAAAGATTGCATCTGAAGCCCAAGTCGTTGAAAGAGGAGAGTGGGTTCGCACCCCCAAGGTAACGTGTGTCGACGCCTGGGGCGGGGTGCGGGCTCGGAGGGAGACGCTCTCGGCCTCTCTCTCATTTCAGCAGCGCGAGCCTCTGCTTCGGCTCGTATCGCGGCCCGTATTGCCAAAGGAGTGGCAGTACCGGGGCCGGAGTGCGGAGCTGCACTTTTTGTTACACCATACCCGTTTTTGGGGCAACTGTTGACAGAGGCTGACTGCGAGTCAGAAGGAGTGGCGGAGAGACCGCCTAAGGCACCGTGATCGGTGCCGGAGTGTATTACGCATTATCTTATTTCTGCATAACGAACTACCTGATTGTCGTATTACACATTGCATAATTTCTGCATAACGAACTACCTGATTAGTGTATTAAGCATTGCCTTATTTCTGCATAACGACGTACCTGGTGATTTTATTACGCATTGCATTATTTTTACATTGCAAAGTGCCTGATTGTTGCGTTACGCATTGCATTATTTTTACATTGCACAAGTGCCTGATTCTAGCATTACGAACTGCATAACATGGTATTAGGATTACAGTGGAATGTTTAGAAGTGCTCATTAATATCGTCAGAACTTACAAGGGCTGGCTGGCCTAGAGAGCCTAACAACCAGCCAGGAGAAATATTACACATACTCCTATGTTGGATTCATATCGTGTGGTCTTATCGTATATCTTTTTACATAAAATTTATACTCTTTTTTTATAAAACTCGTGTGGAGTCTATTTGTGGTGTCATCATTGGGTTGCTGTGAGCGTGGTCGCAAATACTTTACACATCTGCCTTGAAGATAAGCCTGGCAGCTCGTGCCAAGCTACCGAGGGGGTGAGCGGGGGCTATCTCAGAAGGTGACCTTCCTTTCCCTGACGTGGAAACACGGGTCCCTATTTGGCCTAAGGTACCTACCTCCGCCAACCAGGGATCTCGGGTCTAACAACGATGTTTTTTGGTCATTCTTAAAAGATGTGCGTATGGATGGATATGAACTTCTAGGTTTCCTGGTGCACTCCAAGTTCCCCATGTATTCTTTGGCTGCCAGTACCCTGAAGTAAGCATAGTAGGAATGTGATCTCCACAGGGAAAATATTTGTTCCTTTAGAGAAACTGCTTATTCTGGACCTTGGTGAAACTGAGGGTGCTTCCCTCCCTTCCGTGCAGTGGGGAACTGCTCGCAAGACGTCTTGCGAATTTGCGGATGTTCATTTTGATTTTTCATGAATACGTAACATGCTATTGCCTGCCCCAACCCCGAATTTATGACCCTGTAAAATGCTTATGACTGGCAGATTTTCCTACTTTTTATGTGCATTTTCAACTAATGCCGTTTTATGGATGTCATTTCAGGTTTTTTTTGTTAAAATCCTTTTCAGAATCAGGCCCAATATTCTAACTTGGGATGCTTTATGCATTTTACGGTGGGAAATGAGCACGTCTAGCCAGTCATAAGCCACTGCTGTATTGGCTGGGAGTTAGTAATGAAACAGAATAGCTTGCACAAATCTTGTCACAAAGTAGACTTTTTTCTTGTGTGATAGAGTATATTAACACTTGCCTGTCTTCAGTAATAGTTCATTATTTACCAGAGATTTTATCCTTTTTTTTTTATCTCAGCTGGAGCCCAGGAGAAGTTTTACTATCAGAAAAAAATGTTGCTGTGATGTAATCAACTGACTAAAGTTGATGACTTATATATTGCTTTTTTGTGTAGGTCATTCATTTTGAGAAATCGAAATGATAGTATTTATTTTTGAGTTGAGTATACATTCTTTTTTCAGGTCGTTGAATTATTAAAGAACTTTTCATGGGCTGAACCCCAATTGAAAGCAATGAAAGCCCTGCAGCACGTAAGTACATGCTTTCTTCCTTTCTTTAACTGTGTATTCCAATATAATTGTATTACCTCAAATTTCCTTTTTACTTCAGCGTTACACTGACTAACTAATGCATAGAGTGTCGTATATTGGGGTGCCTAAAACAGGAAGACAGGTGCCTGATTGCTTCGCTGTAGGTTGAGAGCCTTATGATCAAAGTACTGCAAGTGGCAGGGTTTCTTTTATTTAGCTTGGTGTTTTCCAATGGTGGGTGATTTTTAGTTCAGGATAAGGTATAGTAATGAGTTGATTGCTGAAGGAACTTGATAACGGCTGTTTGGGTGCGTAAGTGGGAAAACCGGTTCACTGGGTTTGATGCATTTGCACATTGATTAAACCAATACTGGTGAATTGCTGGCATGATCCCAGTGGAAGCTTTTAGGTTCTATATATTTGGCTAAATGGGAAACTGGATGAAAATAGTCCTGTGATAGGAGGATGACAATGGAAAGGCATCTTTGAGGTAAACATAGAGAAATGAACATTGGTGATTGGTTAGTTGTGTGAACGGATCATGGCTGCATCTTTCTTTGTGACTGAAATTAAGAAGCAAATACAGTAGTAGGTGCATTTCCAAATAGGATAAGGTTGTGAATCCGTCCTTCTCTATAGGTTCTTTCATTTTCAATTCAGTTATAAATATAGTTGTTTTATCATTGTGCACGTATAAAATGAAGTAAAAGAGGTTCGTATTTAATATGTGTTTCTCAACAATCTTTATGTACTTCAACTTGACCCATGCTGAAAACCCATTTAGCGTTTTGTCCTCCAATCTTCTGTATCTGTGATTGACCTCGATCTATTGTATTTCTTTACCTTTCTTTACCTTAGATGTTTCTCTTTGTTGTTTTACGAAGTCCAAAAATAATTATATTCTTTATGGTCTGTAGAATGGCAGATTTTCCAGTGAAATTTAAGTGATGACAATCACTGATGCTATTTTCTGCTAAATGTATGTTTTCTATGAACTAAAAATTCAATGTTATCAGAAAGATTGGGTTTTGATTCTGCTCTCCTGATTACACACCTAACTTTACATCTAGGTACTGTATGATACTTTTTTAGATATCTCACACATTCGTGTTCTGACTCTTAAAAAATGTTTAAAAATGTCTTAACTGTTTGTAAAGTGCAGGATCTGTAGAAACACTCTTTTGTAAACAAATTCTTTCAACATTATTTGGAAAGTTGTGGAGGAATATCTATTGTTTTGTCAATTAAGCGCTTGCTGGAGATTAACACACCAATGCTAACTCGTAACATTATTATTGATTTTGTAGCAGAATTCCATGTACAAGTTATTGATCAGGATAGTTGCATGCCTAGTTACTTTGCAGCTCGAGGTGTTCTTAGAACATCAGGCACTTGTCACTTCTTTTCTAAGATGTATTCTATTGGTCCCCTGTTGCTGTTTTAGTAAAGTGAGCAAACTATCCTAAATGAAACTCGTTCTGATCATGTGTGATGAGTATTTCGTCCATGTGGAATGGCAGTCTAATCTTTGTTTGGAATGTTTTGCTTTGATAGAAAATGGTAGCAGTGCCTACAATCAAAGTAGTGAATATACTGAACTGCTTCACCTTCAGCAAAGACAAACTCGTTGCTCTAGAACTATTGGCATTGTAAGTATGCTTTCATTGCTTGGATTTTAGTGTTTTCATTGCATTTGCTGCTGTTTAAGGTGGCAGCATAAGAAACGTAAATGCATATACATTTATTTGTTGCTTCCTTTTGGATATCACTTTTGATGTGTTGCTTATTATTTAATGAAAGCAAAAACACCCAGTGAGATTGCATGGAAGTTTTGGCTTGTTCCGTTAGCAAGTCTTTGGAATCCAGCATTCAAATTAATTATTACTAAAATCCATCTGGCAGAGAAATGGCTAATGTACATACTTTATTCATGTCCACTGAATAGGTGTATTTATCACAAATGTGTATTTTATTGTTTATAGCCCTACTTATCCACAGCCTTTATTTCATGTGGGTCTTCACCATGAAAGGCTATTACTCATTTATTTTAATCACACTGAAAAATATAGGGTAGGTTGTTCAACCAAACCTAAATAAAAGAAATTTACAATCAAAAAAAGAAATCATGCTTTCACAATTAAATACAACCAAGGTGAACACAAAAGTAAGAGAAGATAACATTATATAACCATGGTGTGTTTTATATCTATGAAAAAGTTGTTTTGGAATATAAATGAACAATTTATCACTGCTCATGAGAGGCCACTTAACTTGGTTATAAGGCACTGGAGAAACAGAGACCTGCATTAAAACAAAGTAGATTGATCTTACACTGCAAGTTATTATACAAGCCAAGTTTTCATTGCTAACAATCTGCATCAAAACTAAAAGTTATGAAAAAAATTAAGTTTAGAACAAACATTACATGTGGTTATTTCAAGCATTTGGGTGTACTTTCTGTTTTTGCTGGGTCATAATAGTTCACAAAATCTACTTCCAATAAGCCAATAAAATCTGGAGTATTTACCTACTGAGCAGTTGTTTGACTACTTATTACTTCATTTATGCACACAAACCTTTGTGACACACATCTGCATTGCTATTACATTTGATAACATTGATACTAAGATGTTTGATATGAGGTCTTAGTTGGTGATTCTTTTGATGCTGGAAGTGTGCTTCAGGCTTTGTAGTGGCATTAAGAAAGAAGTTATCTTGTAGGGTTTAGTAAAGCCTCAGGAGCCAGCGAATGAGGACCGCATACTAACCTTGTATTTTGGAACATTGTTGTCACTATCATCATCTGTGCACTGCTTCTCTTTTAAAAAGGGTTCACAGCTCTGTTCGCTTAGTTTTGTCACTGCAGGGTGGACAGTAAAAGTGTTAGACATCCTTTTGAATGAAGATTGGGGTTCTGTTTATTCAATATGCAGGGTGTCAATATGAATAATAATCAACATAGTGGGAGAAAAGATTTGTCTGAGATAGAGGAAATAGCAACATTGTCTGTTTTCTCTTTGAAATATTTCTTAAACATCAAGATTAAAGTTTACATCTATCTGTGCGGAGGGCAATAGTATTACATTAAAATATTTAAAGTAGTTGCAAATATAAATATAAGTGAATATTAAAGAGATAAAATAGTGCATATTTATTAATTATAATATATTTAATAACCTATTAAATAATGTAACACGTTATCACATTTATTGTTCCCTTATTCTTTTTATTGAAAATATCCTCTTTGGACACACATCTAGACTCTTACGAACCTCCATGATCTAAATGTATACCATTGACTCATATCCTGTGTCTTTACTGACGTACCATCTGAATATTTGTACTTAAGTGTAATAACCACTGTTGCCTGTACTAGGCTGCTGCTGTATGTTAGAACTGCCAATATCGGATTGCTCTAGTGCCAACATATGCATAGAATGCTGGAAGTGATTGATACAGCCCGACTAGCCGTCGCTCTTTCTTCCCTTCTCTTCTTTTTTCTTTCCTTTTTTCCCTTCTCTTGTCTACCCTCTCTTCTTTTGCTATTGATCACTTGGGTTAGGCTCATGTTACCCATATAGGCGCATTACCCTCACTTTTTGACAATATATGTTTAACTTTGCCTTAGATATCTCATGCTAACCCTGTTACAGGCTTTCTGTCTGACCTTGTGAAAATCAATAAAGTATTTTGAAATAAAAAAAAATATATATCCTATTAAATATTTTATAATCTAATAATAAATATGTACTTTTTTTATCATTTATTTTTATTTTCAACTACTGAATGATTTAATTTTATTTTAGTTGACTTCCTATGGGGTTTTATTTTAAGGCCCTACCTCCATTCCATTTTGTTCTATGGGAGGCTGTTGCAGTACCAATGATTGGCCATGACTAGTGCTGGACTTACTGCAAAAGTGTAAGTTTCTACAAAAGTGCAGTTTATCAATACCGAAAAGTAATACACTCACTCAAAAGTATAAACTTACTTAAAAGTGCATTTTGTGAATTAGACCCATTGACTTTTGGTGCACACATAAAGTAGTAGCTACATTTTGAGTGTCTGTTCAAAGAGCAGTATATTTATTTTAAGACCAGTGTTTTAACTAAATGATGCTTTTCTCCATTTGCTCTTATGTGTGAGCTTCCTGAAATGTTTTGAATGATGAAACATTAAAGAAGAGTGTAAAATATAATGATTGTATTATATAAAGTACTTGCTACAAAAGCCTTTACTGTTTCTGTTCACTTCAGTTTTGCTTCCCTTCACTTTCCCTTGTTCGAAGATTTGTTTTTGTGAGCAATTTGTGCACATTCTACGAGACATTGAGCTTTAAACTTGGTTTCTTCCTTCATTTTTTCCATTGATTTATAGAAATATACTTGATTCTAATAATTATCATCCTGTCGAGGACCTTTTCAAGATAAATTTGAGTGAAAGAAAACGATGCCGGAAGATTCTTGATCAGGTACTTTTAATGATGTACTATGTTTACATATGATTTTTATAAATCCACGATCACAATGTTCTTCCGATGGGAGTTCCAAGTTAAAATGTAAAAAAACGAATGCAGCGGAACAAAAAATGACCTATAGGTTTGCACAATGTACTTTCAGGTTTACAGTCTTGTACAGTATGAAAATATTTGAATTTGCTTTTTAGGTCTGGCTTGACAGCGCAGTTGTCTCTATACCTTATGTGATCAAACTAAACATGAGCTTTCAGGAGTACTACTGGTAGAGGCTTTGACTCCACCCAACTGTTGGTAGCCATGTTTACACAATGTGATTGCATAGATGTTGAGTGCTTCATCTCTTCCTGTGTGCCTGTATCGCTCTCATATTGGCTGTTAAGGGGTTTCCCTTCCCCTAACAGAACTACCACCTTAAAACATGATGACGCTGCAGTATGCAAGGGCTAAATCCTCAAACATGCTGAAATATCATTGACTGAATGTGCTTTCCCCTTGCCATGTTGAATGAGCCATCAGTAGTAGCCTGCAAAAGCCTCATAATGCCGATGGGTATCTCTTGATTCTTCGTGGCTTGATTTTGACGTTATGAAGTAGTGGCTACCTCAGTGAGAAGAGTCAACCTTTGACCTAGGTAGCAGTAGTTTCAGTTTTTAGGTCTCGCGTGGCGTGGCAGCGCATGCGCTGCTCGCCTCGCGAGATTTATTGCAGATGAGTACTTTCTGAAAAGGGCTTGAAGCCCCGCCCCTTATTCCCATTGGCTCGCGTCACCGTTTATGTTAAACGGTGGGCTGCCATTGGAAATAAGGTTTCTAGGGTACCTCCTTTTCCCTTTTTTGCCCGGCCCATCCGGACTGGATCGCCTGCATTACGGCTGTCGTGACAAAGTTTCTTATCAGAAGCTTCGTCACGCTGCCTTGCACGCGCCAGTCCGGCTCTCTGATTGGGCCGGACAAAAAAGGAGACATAGCGCCGCGTGTTTATTTTTGCATCTCGCTTTCACTTTAAAGTGAAAGCACGATGCAAAAATAAACAGCGGATGCCTGGCGAGCGCTTGTTTTTTTTGGTTTCAGGGCTCCAGTTAAACTGAACACTGCAGCTATTCAAATGTTATGACTCAGTGGAGCAGGTTTGCAGATTTTCCAGGAATTCCCTTCCGGCAAGCAGCAGACTGCTCTTTAGAAGCTGTGCATTAAGGGAGAACTGTAGTGAGAGCGCATAATGGTTTCTCACTCAGGAGGCTGGGTGAGTCGGGAAGGAACTCATCAAGTTTGCCTACATGTGTAAATCCGAAGCAGATTTAGGAGGTCGCTGCTGTAAACAGCTTTTATAAAGTGACCCACACGCCGTCAGCTTTCAGTTACCTTACATCACAATTCAGTATGGCTATCCAGAGCCAGTGGAGAATGTATTCTGTCACGCAGCTGGGCTGGAACAAGCCAGCCAATTAATATGCTCATCTCCACACTTTCTAGCAAATCCATGAGCCATTCACAAAGGAGCAAATGTTACCAACGTGTAACTATTTCCGTGACCACCGGTTCGTGCCTAGCGGCTGGCTTCACAGCAGCCATTGGACAGCTGAAATAGGGAAATACATGCCCCTTCAAACAACATTACTGCTCCTCTAGCACATGACACGTCTTCCAAAATCACGCACTTTAAAAGCCCCGATAAATTCTGTCACATGACGGGCAAATATTACGCAAAATGTTCCTGTAATAAGGGCTTGGATTGTAGTCCGTCTTTAACTGCATTTCCCTCATCTCGTTTCAGCGGTTTCAAAACAGCCACTTGTATAACAACTGCAGGAGAAGGAAAATGCTACATCTTCAGTCTCTGCTCGGGCTACTCTTTACGCAATAAGTGACATGTAAAGCCCTCTTCGCTGCTCCCTTTAGTGCAGTTCCTCAATGTTCGAAAGAAAAATTAAGACCCTTTTTCCCTAGCCTCAAACTTCTTCAAATTTCATAACCTCGGTCATCAGAAGAAAGAGGGTGTTTTCAGTTACATCCTACTATGTGGAATGTTCCACCACCAGTCATTCACTTAGAGTCTTCAATTGATATTTACGTACACATTTAAAAAGCAACAAACTGTAAAATGCATCTTTATCCGGCATACTCTTGCTTCCCTACAAGTGGTGCTGGTGCCGATAATGTGTCGGTGTCCGTCCCACCTCAAACATTGTTACAGCCCCCTTGTGACTCCCGGCCTGGCTGACCGGAGCTGTCGCACTGTTTACCTTGGGCAAATGGTGCGTGCTGCTCTTTGGATCCCGTAACTCTCACCACGGTGCGAACAGTGCTCTGGCTGCAGCACTGTGCGACGTGAGTAACGGCTACGGGAGGTCTGGCGTTTGGGTGTATCCAGTGCTTTAAATGGGCCGGTACTCACCGGTACTGAGTACCGGCACTTCTCATTTTCACCGCTCTGACTACCGGCACTTCTCTGCTGCCAAGGAGAGTACCGGTACTCATCAAAGGTAGGCTCATTGTTGCTTTGGCTCACGAGCACGAACGAGGCTGTCCGACAGCCAAAGGGCCTCTAGCCCAAGCTGAGCCACCTCTAAACAATTCAGCAGGGCTCACCTGCATAATGTCCGGTGTTCACCAACAAGCTGTGTTTGACAGAGCAGGGTCCATTCAGGCCCTATGCTGTCAATCACATTCACACCATGGTGTGCATTTGTGCACACACTCGAATCCAGGCATCCCGCTGACAACAGCAATAGCAGCAATTAAGAAAGCCACGGGAGATAAGGAGTGTAAAATGGCCTTTATCCCACCTGAGTCTTTTGTGTGAGTGTTTGCCTGCTTGTGTGCGCATGTGTGTGTGTGTGTGTGTGTGTGTGTGTGAGAGAAAAGCGAGTGAAAGAGGGAGAGAATCCAGACACTAGGGAGGTGTTTTAAAGGACATTCTTGGAATGCTTTGTGTGAGCATTGCTGCTTGTTTCTGTGAGTGCGCACTCAAGAATATATAAGTATTCGGCCACATAGTAGAAGTGTCTTATATGTCTTGTCCTTAGACCCGCCCACTTGCTACACTCATAGCTCATTTTAAGAGTACCTGCACTTATTTTTCCCCATTTAAAGCACTGGGTGTATCCTGTAGGAACAGGCGGTAGTGCCACTATCACTGCTGTGTATACCAAGTGTTGTGTCTGTGCTGCTCTTTTGTGTGCACATAGTGGGGGTTGGCGTCTCTGCGCTGCTATTCTGTGTGCACCTAGTGTGTGTGTGTCTGTGCTGGTGCTGTTCTGTGTACACCAAGTGTGAGTTGGTGTGTCTGCTGCTATTCTGG
Organism: Calotriton arnoldi; assembly: GCA_963921515.1. Classification (NCBI taxonomy): domain Eukaryota; kingdom Metazoa; phylum Chordata; class Amphibia; order Caudata; family Salamandridae; genus Calotriton; species Calotriton arnoldi. The sequence goes on from CAWUFW010000510.1 coordinate 2,782,889, forward strand.
GTGTACCGTGTGTGTGTGTGTGTGTGTGTGTGTGTGTGTGTGTGTGTGTGTGTGTGTGTGTGTGTGTGTGTGTGTGTGTGTGTGTGTGTGTGTGTGTGTGTGTGTGTGTGTGTGTGTGTGTGTGTGTGTGTGTGTGTGTGTGTGTGTGTGTGTGTGTGTGTGTGTGTGTGTGTGTGTGCTGCTTGTTCGTTCTGTGTGTGTATCTCTAGGGCGTGATTAACCTGCTGAATGTGATGCGCGTAGTAGGTATGTTTGCCTGTAAAGCGTGCACTCCGTGACCACATTATTTCTAGGCGCTATCATAGCTCGAGAGATCTGCAGTGAAAGGGTTATGAGGTGTTCATAATCTACAATATAAACCCCAGTGAGGGTAACAAGGAGACCGGAGACAAACGTCCAGACGACCTTATCAAGGTAGAAGTGACATCATGTCCTCTGACAGGGCTCGAGATGTGTCCTGGGGTCAATGCAATGAAGATCCAGAATTAGGCTCAGAAGTGACATCCATAACACGCGGGACTTTCGAAAATTAGAGGAAGCCCCAAAGCGAGGGGTACAATCCATAAAACTGGAGGATGCAAAAGGAGAAGAATCACGTGCTTAAATATGGGGTTTAAGGAGAGTAATAAGCAGAAAAACTGGAATAATGCAACAGGTTCAAAAGGGTAGGACCAATTTATGTGGCAGGGTTGACTTAATTATGTGGTAAGAAAAAGCACATTAGGTGTGAAATGAGGCACATTTTGAAACATTAATATTTTACTATTTTGTCGTTTTTACACATGTAAACCCTGTGTGGTCAGAAGCTTCACATAATTTAATATTCGTTTAACATCTCAATACAATGTAAATGTCAAAGCCTTTTATTTATGTTTTGGTTTTTAAAACATAAATAAAATGCATTGTTATTTACAATGCCAATAGCTTAAACTTGCGTAAATGCGAGACCTATTGCATTGCAAATGCTTGTTATTAGATGCGATCCCCTCAGGGCTTCTACTGCGAGCTGAGCAGCCATTGTTTAGTGCAAGGATATACAGTTCTTTAGTTAGGTCCGATCCACTAGACTAGTTTCTTAATGCCCTTAGTATTCAATTTTTTCATTATTCTGTTTTATTTAGGGCATTTTACACTTGTTGTGAGGGTAGGGCCTATGAAATGAAGAAACACTCGTCGGGTAAAGAACTTTATTCAGTTGCTTCCATCGACATTCCTGCCCCAGAATGACAGTTGGGTCCGGGAGCGCACCTTAGAATTCTGACAGCATTCTAAGAACAGTTCAAGACAATGGGTGAGGGGAGGGCAGAAGAATCCAAAGGCGGGGAGGAAAGGAAGGAAAAAGGGTAAAATACAACACATCTCCTTCCCTAGGGAAAAACAATATAAATTCCAAAAATACACAGTTGACATGGCTGAAGGAAACCGAGAAGAAAAAGACAAGATTAAAACATACTGTAATCCTTATGCCACAACGGTTTCTTAAATTGGTTCCTAAGAAACTCTTTTCTCGGTTGAGGATCAAGTCCATTGTTTACAGGTGTTCTCTATCCCTTGGAGGAATCGTGTACATCCTCGCTGTTATCCCTGACTATCCTGTCAGAGCTCCACATTTGACCATCATCGAAAAGTATAACATTTCTGAAAACCTTACATATTTTCTTCCTCTCTGAAAACTTAGAGGAACCAGAATAAACAGATCTTGGTAATTTTACTTTTACATCTCCTTCCTTCCAAATCTTACTCTTTTCTGGCACTCTACTGTTGTACCTGTTAACATATTTCTTTTGATGTTCTTGAATCTTCTCCCTTATTTTGTCTCGATCTACCTCCTCCACGTTGTTGCCAACTAACCACAGGGGACTTAGCTTTGTGCCTGGTTCCCTACCTTTAAGGGACTTAAATGGGGAAACACCAGTGATGGAGTGAGGGGGTAACGAGGTAGGACCAAATCATTTCATCTAATGCTTTCTTAATGTTCAATCCTCTGCTCACATTTAGTTGAATACAATGTTTGATCATCTGATTGACTCGTTCAACTAATCCATTAGCTCTCGGACAATAAAGAGCAGTTTGCAAATGGTTTACAGAAAATGTATGTAGAAATTCTTTCATTAGCGATGAAGTAAATTGGACACCATTGTCTGTTATTAAGGTTTGAGGTACACCTTCACTACGAAATACATCTTGTAAAAAAGTAATAACAGTACTGGTAATGACATTGTCTACAATTTTGATGACCACCCATTTAGAATGATAATCTACCAGTGTCAGTATGAACCTTCCTCCTAATTCCTTAACATTTATAGGACCGATGATGTCCAGAGCCAATTTATTCCAAGGGACAAGAGGCACTTCCACAGCAGAAATAGGACCTTTGCTTACATGTTTGCTCTTGTCACTACATGCACAGCTTATGCATTGTCTAATGGTCTTTTCAATCATGAAGTCCATGCCTGGCCACCAATAATGGAGTCTGGTTTTGTTCTTAGTAAGACTGCACCCTAAATGGCCTTCGTGTGCCAACAATACTATTTTTTCACGCAAATTTTCAGGCGGAACCAGTTTGTTTCCCCTATACAAATTATCCTCTTGCATATACAATTCATTCCTCGCCTCCCAAAATCCTTTCACATCATTTTTTAAGTCAGAACACCTAGTAGGCCATCCTTTCAAGATGAGTTCTTTTACGTTTTGAATCACCAGATCACTTTTCATACTGTCTTCCCACTCTTCTTTTTGTATACCTTCTGTAATAGCTGCCACCACAAATTCTTCAACAGTATTTTTTTCCAACTCATCATATGGTAAAGGAAGACTAGACAAGCAATCAGCTGCCTGATTTCTGAGTCCTGGAATATACACAATATTGAAATTGAACCCTTCTAGACCAAGGAACCACCTGGAGATTCTAGGTGTGGTTCTTTCAATATTTTTTACGGAAAATGCACTTACCACAGGTTTGTGATCTGTTCTCAGGGTGAATGGAATACCCCACACAAACACACGGAAATGCTTCACTGCCCAGAAACAGGCTAATGCTTCTCTTTCTACCACTGAGTATCGATATTCTGCTTCAGTTAATGCTCTTGACGCTAATGCTACAATCCTTTCTTCACCAATCGCCCCTATACCTTTGGTACTAGCATCAGTAGTAAGTATGGTGCGTTTGTTGGTATCACTTTAACTTGTTAAATGCTTCCATACATTCTTCGTTCCAAATAAATTTAACACCCTTTTTTAATAAGTTTCGCAAGGAATGAGTAATGTCAGCAAAGTTTTTTACAAACTTAGAATAATATTCTGACAAACCAAGGAAGGATTTTACCTCTTCCTTGGTGTTCGGTACCGGAGCTGATCTGATCGCTTCCACCAAATCTACTTTAGGCTTAATACCGTCTCTGGATATAACATGTCCCAAATATGTGACAGAACGTACTCCTACTTGGCACTTCTCTCTTTTCAAAGTTAATCCTGCTTCTTTCAACTTGAATAACACAGTTCTGAAAGTCTCATTGTGTTCATTTTCATTTTTTCCAAAAACTAACAAATCATCCTGGAAACATAGTCCCGGTCTACTCCTTCCAGGATCTTTTGCATAGCCCTCTGGAAAACCGCGGCAGCAGATGCTAAACCGAACGGCATTCTACAGAATCTAAATGCCCGAACGGTGTGATGAATGATGTAAGTGCTCTGCTAGAAGGGTGAAGTCTCACCTGATGGTAAGCTGAGGATAAATCGATTACCGAGAAAAACTCAGCATTTCCAACTTGACTCAACATTTCATTTATGTTAGGCAAAGGATGCCTGTCAATCCAAATATTGCTGTTTAATTCTCTCAAATCAATACATAATCTGATGGCCTTGGTATTGGATTTAGACGTAATAACTATGGGAGCAACCCATTCAGCACATTCGATGGGCTCGATAACATCTTGACTGATTAGCTTATCCAGTTCTTGTCTAAGGGGTTCCCTCATCATTATTGGTGTGTTTCTACATTTGTGTACTACTGGTTTGGCACCTTCTTTCAGTTTTATTTTGTGTTGGAATTCTTTCAAACACCCAAGCTTGTCTGTGAATACTTCAGGGAATTCGTC